>JACVBY030000615.1:0-1200000 GCA_017589505.3 Metroxylon sagu
TATAATATGACGAAATGTTTTTAAATTGGAAGCTATGACATGTATTTGACTTCGATAAAACAACAAAATTCTTATTTGGCTATAATATGTAATAGTAGGCTTACATTACTGAGTGTAAACTCATTAAATCTTTACAATGTTTTTCTAGAGCCACAGGATTAATCAAAAGTAACAATCAGGGGTAATTGGGGGTTTCTTCGATGTAAATCGATTTTATTTATGTTAGTATGTAACCCCATTTTGGAATAATTTTGGAATCCTTTGGTTTGTTGCCCAACATTACATAATTTGTACATGAAGGCGATTAAACTTTCAGTATATTATATAGTGGTTAACTCTCCTTTGTTTATAATTGATATTGTATTCGGATGCCTCGCATGCCTGGTATGCGGCGGCATGTCAAGCCGGCCTTCGGCCACCACCAAACCGGGTCCGGGCGTGACAAAGGATACCTTTGTAGTGGTATCGGTAGCAAGGTTTGGACATTAGGGCCAAACACATGATTAACTTTAGGCCAAATATTGACATGACATCGTGGAGAGTAATAACATACTAGAAAATTCAAGTGACTTGTTTAAATAAATACTTCCGTAGATTTGATGATTTATTATGATTTTGATTGGAATCTAAATCCATGGCGGTATTTCATAACGCATCGTCGCACCCTAAAGGATCGGGATACATGGAGGGGGACTCTTCAGGCTGGTGACCCCGACTGTGTCAGGCAGAGGGTCTTAAGCCCTCACCGCATGCGGGTTCCGTTGCCCCGTTGGCCACAATCCACCTACAAAGCACCGCAGCAGTGCCGAGGTTACTCCGGCATTCTGGGTGACTCAAAGTGCTCGGTGCCACGTGCACAGCACAGTATTCAAAGATATACCGCCCTGGGCTATATCTCGGCTCTGCTATTCCGCGTACTCCATCCCGCCCCTCCTACTCCTCGGACCACCCACCGTCCCAGCCTTCGACCGGGGCCTACCTTCACCCCGCTTCCATCTCACCCTCGGGCAGGAGGGGGTCGTAGGCCTTCTTCCGGAAGTTTAAGAGCTTGGCCCCTCCTCCTTCTCTCTCCGGGATCCACCGACCCACTTGATGCGGAGAGGTGGATAAGAGAGATTGAGAAGGCCTTTACGGCCCTTGGTGGTCTTTAGAGGAGGAGCGCTGATCAGATTTGCCGCCTACCTCCTCCAGGGGGAGGCATACGATTGGTGGCCGATGTTGGAGCAACACTCATGAGGGCGGCCATCTCTTGGGAACATTTTAAGGAGGCCTTTTTATCGCCGCATTTTCCTCCAGAGTGTTCGGTGAGAGACAAGATGGGAGTCTCGAGTTTATGAGGTTGGGGAGCAGAGGAACCTTTCTGTGGCCCACTATGAAGCCGAGTTCGCACGCATTGGCCGCATTTGCCCTGCATTTTGTTATGACCGAGAGAGCCAAGATCACCAAATTCACCGAGGGATCGCACCCTGTGGCCGTAGGGCAAGCAATAATGCATTTGAGCTCCCCACTTACAAGGAAGTGGTGAGCAAGGCTCGGTCATTGAGAGGGGACATGACCGCCATTCGGTACAGATGAGAGAGCAAAGCAGATGAAGAGGAGAGACCTCCTTTCGGCCGCCTTTCGTGACCAGATGTGCTAAGAAGAAGAAGGGTTTCTCTTCGTGCTCCCTCGTGACGTAAGGATAAGGAGACCCGTTGTCCTCATTGCGGGAAGGGGCCCATCAGTAAGGGCGCGCGCCGTTGCAGTGCCGATCGGGTGCCTCGCTTTATTTGTGGGAAGATGGACCACAAAATGGGCCACCGTCCCCTCCGAAAGGATCGCCAGAACCCCCTCCGCATCGGTGGGAAGAGCCGCGCAGCCTCAGACCTGCGCGAGTGGTCTTTACCCTCACTCAAATAGGACGCCGGGCTCGCTTCTAACACCGTGGTGACATGTATGTTCCGTTAAATTAAATTATTTTTCTTTAAAAATTATTGCATTCATACCTGGTATAATGCATGGATTATGGTAGTAGATAGAGGAAAAAACATATGATGTCGCATGACATCTAAGTTAAGTTAATCTTTATGACAAGTATGTTTAAAGTAGGCAACACTTATGCTCAAACTTTAATTGATCCCTCGGTGCCACACATTCATTTATATCTCTGATAGTTTTCTTGCCAACAATGCATCATCGACACCCGTTCCTTCTGGTGAGCAAGAGTTGCATATTGCATTTCCTAATGGAGATGTCATAATGGTAGACCTGTGTAAATCTTGCCTCGATTGACTTGGAAGATAGGAGGTCGAACGCCGATCCGATAGTCCTCCCACCGAAATTCTTTGATGTAATCCTAGTGGATGGATTGGTTGGCCCTCCTATCATGTTTTTTCTCTCTATTGACTCGTTTCAGGAAAAGGGTAATCTTTAAAATTCCTAATCTTCCCGACCCGCCTTAGTGGGGAGTCGTGAAACATCCGGCTTCTAGACAGTGTCTCGCGCTTCCGCAAGCCGGGAAATACTTCGAGAAAAAGTGGTCGGGGGTTTCTTGCTATGGTTAGGGACCTTCAAACAGGATGAACATCAGCTTGGAAGATATTCCAAAGGGCTCCGGGAGAGTTTCCCGATGTCTTTCCTAGAGGAATCTGACGGAATTACCCCGCATCGTGAAGTCGTAGTTCACCGTTGATTTAGCCCCCGGCACCGGACCCATATCCAAAAGCTCCTTACCGTATGGCTCCAAATTTCGAGTTAAAAGAGTTAAAAATGTCAACAGCAGGAGCTTCGGATCGAGGATTTATTAGACCTAGTGTCTCTCCTCGGGGGTGCTCCGCATTATTTGTTAAAAAGAAGGATGGCTAGCCTTTCGGCCCGCATTGATTACCGAGAAATTAATAAGGTAACAGAAGGCGGAACAAGTACTCCTTTGCCGAGGATTGATGATCTATTTGACTCCACTTTCCAAGGAGCTCGTATTCTCAAAAATTGATCTTCGATCAGTGGTACCATCACCAAGATAAAGGTCAAGATGTTTCTAAGACCGCATTCGGTGTAATCCGTGTACGGCCATATTATGAGTTCTTGGTGATGCCGTTTGGGTTGTACTAATGCCCCCGCAGCATTCATGGACTTGATGTGCACGTAATCTTCCAAACCCATACCCGGACCCCAGCTTTATAGTGGTTCTTATCGATGATATCTTCCGATTTATTCTAAAAGTCATATGGAGCATGAAAACCACTTAAGCTGATCAAGTTCTGGCGTACTTTTCGCCAGAGAAAGAAACTTTATGCCAAGTCAAGCGCAATGTGACTTCTCGGAGTGAGCCAAATATCCTTCTTGGGTCATATCGTATCCAAAGACTCGGTGATATCGTTAGGGGATCTTTAAGCAAGATCGAGGCCGTCGTGAACCGGTGTCGGCCTTCCAATGTATCGAAGTCGAAGCTTCTTGGGGCCGGCCGGTTATTATCGGGGCAGCAGATTCGTGGAAGGCTTCCTTCTCGCATTGCTTTTGCTCTCTCCCGACTCGCTAACTCAAAAGCGCAGCAAAGTTTGTTTGGTCGTAGTGAGTGTGAGGAAAGTTTCCGAGAACCTGCGCCGCCTCGGTGTCGCCCCTATCCTTACTCTTCCATCTATATCCGGAGGATATATTTTATTCACCGACGCCTCTCGAAAGCGTGATTGGGAGGTGTTCCCGTGCAGAAGGGAAGGTGATAGCCTATGCCTCCAGTGCACCGAAGCCCTATGCAGCAGAACTATCCTACTCATGACCGGGAGTTAGCCGGGGCCGTAATCTTTGCATCGAAAATTTGGCGGCATTATCTCTGTACGTGGGGAGACTTGTGATGCATATTGTATACGTACCATCAAAGTCTAAAATACATTTTCACCCGTAAAGAGCTAAATCTTGAGGGCAGAGGAGGTGGTCGGAGCTATTAGTAAAGGATTATGACCCGAACCCGCATTATCATCCAGGGAAGGCCAATGTGGTAGCTCGATGCCTTAAGCAGTAAAGTCCTCCTCGTAGTTAGCTTCCATAATTACTTCTCGGCCCTCATATTCGTAGAGACCTTGAAAAATTGGAGGTTGGTTTGCGAGTACGTCGATCCGATGGGCTTTCTGCAACACTTCGTACCAAATTTACCCAACCCCTTTATTGACAGGATTAAGTCTTTCCGTAAAAGAAGACTTGGAACTACAAAAGATAAAGCGCGGCGCTTTCCAGTGCAATCAGGGGTTCGGTATCGAATTCCGCAATAAATGAGGATGGATCCCTCGAGGATTTAATACTAGGCTCCGTGTGCCAAATGTGGGAAGATCCGAGGGCTGAAATTTTGAGGGAGGCTCATTATTCTCCCTAAGGACTGCGTTCACCTGTGAGGCACCAAAATGTACAGAGGACCTACGAGAAAAATTTTTGGTGGAAAGGAATGAAAAGGAAAATTGCTCGAATATGTGGCCAAGTGCTTAGTGTGCCAACAAGTGAAGGCCGAACATCAAAGGCCTCAGCGTGGACCTCTTCGCCTCTAATAATCCCTCAAAGGGAAATGGGAGAAGATCACCATGGATTTTGTGACCGGTTTACCCAAAAACTCCCGTAAGCAATGATGCGGTCCGGGTTATTATTGATAGATTGGACCAAGTCGGCCCATTTTCTCTCGCCGTTCGTAGTCAGTCTCAAGCGAGAGAGATTGGCCACCATGTGTTACATTGAGCGGATAGTGAGACTTCATGGTGTCCCCGAGTCGCATTGTGTCGCATCGGGATACTCAAAGTGTTTGTGTCCCAGTTTTGGAAGAGTTCTTCATAGTGGCTCGGGGACCAAACCGACTCCTCAAAGACGCCTTTTCACCCCCGTGTACGTATGGACAACTCCGAGAGGACCATACAAGATCTTAGAGGACATGTTGCGAGCTCCGTGTAATGGACTCGGGGTGGTGCTTGGGACAACCACCTACCTTTGGTGGAGTTTGCTTACAATAACAAGCTACTGCCCAAGCATCAAAATGGCTCCATTTGAAGCTTTGTATGGTAGAAAATGCAGATCTCCCTTATGTTGGAATGATGTGGGGGAAAGAAAATTGTTGGGTCTCTCGAGCCGATTCAAGCAGACAAGAAAAAGTGCACTGACATGAGAGACTCCGAGGAAGCTCTGCAGAGCCGACAGCGCAAAAGTTATGCCGATGTTGTGGCTAGCGGGAGCCGGAATTTCAGGTGTCGGGGGACTGCATGTCTTTTAAGGGTTTCACCAACCAAAGATGTGATGAGGTTTGGGCTTAAAGGAAAATTGAGTCCACGAAGTACGTTGGTCCATTTCGAGATCTCGAGCAGAGTGGGGGAAGTGGCTTATAGTCTCGCACTACCTCCGCACCTTCGGGGTACATAATGTATTTTATGTCTCTACATGTTGAGGAAATACATTTCGACCCCAAATATGTTCATAGAAGCGGAGCCCATTTTGCTAAAGAAGAATTTAACATAATGGAAGAGCATCCGTATACGTATTGTGGGACCATAAAGACCAAGTTTCCGAGACGCACGTAGCATTCCCCTATGTTAAGGTTCGCTGGAGTAATCATTCTCCGAATCGGGAAGCTACGTGGGAACTTCTTGAAAAGGAGGTGAAAAAAGAAATATCCTCATCTATTTGTATCCGAATAGATATTTGTATATAAGCACAAAAGTGTAATTACCGTTGTATTTTTTGATCGAAGGATAACAGATAAATACAGCTAGTAATTTTTTACTTCGGGCCTCAAAAATTTTATTCGTATTGTACATTAATTTCGAGGCTTCGAAATTTTTTATAAGGAGAGGAGGAGTGATGTAAACCCCCCCTCGCGTTCAGAAATTTTTTATAATTAAGCGGCGTGGGTGCGCGACACGCGGCGCGCTGCATCCGCGCGCCGGCCGCGCGCGCCCACGCGCGCGCACATGGAGGTGCGGGGGGAGGGCCTGGCCCCCTCCCCTCGTTAAAAGAAAAGAAATTACAGGAGAGGACCGAAGCCTCTCCCCCCTTATCTTCTTCCTCCCTTCTTCCTCGCTCGTCGCAAACTCCCGTCGACTCGAGTCGCCTCCGCTCGTCCCCGCCACCTCGGGCCGCCGGGCTCCGTAAGCCCCCCCCCATCACCGGCGAGGGGAGAGAGGGAGAGAGAGAGAGCGTGGAGGAGTGAGGGGAGAGGGTCCCCAGGAGGCCCTCCCCCGACGCGGGAGCCAAGCAGGCCCCCGTCGCTTGGTTCGGGGCCCGCGCGTGCCCGCCGGCTCGAGCCGAGCCCGGGCCCTGGGCTGCAGCCCCCACCGGCCGCCGGGTGGCGGCGTCCTGGGTCCGATCGGTCCGGGGTGGCCGGCCGTGCCGCCAAAGCAAGGCGGAAGAACGGGGGAGTGGCCGCCCACGGTTCCCTCCTTCATCAGTGGGTTCGAGGCCCGGCGGCGCGTGCCCGCGGCCCGCCGCCGGCTCGAGTCCTTGGTCGTTCACTCCCCGCCGGCCGGGGCGCCGGCCCCGGCGGGTCCGGCACGGCCGGTGGCCGGGCCGGTCGCCGGTCACGGGGCTCGAAGCAACGGGAGAGGGCCGACCGAGCCCTTCGCCGCCGCGGGAGCCAAATCGGCTCCCCGCGCGCGGGGTCCGGGCCCCGCGGCGTGCCTCGTCGGCTCGCCGGCCCGGCTCGTCGGTGGCCCTCACCGGCACCGGGCGGCGTCCGTGAGGTCCGGCCGGCCACCGCTGGCCCAAGGCCGGCCGCCGGCGCGCGAAGACAAGTCGAAAGAGGAGAAGAAAAGGGAGAAGAAGAAAAGAAAGAAGAAGAAAGGAAGAGAAGGGGGCCGGGCCGCGCGGGCGCGGGCGGCCGGCCGGGGTCGGCCGGGCCGCCTTGCGCGGCCGACCCTCGTGGGGTGAGGGCTTGGCGGCAGCCCTTAAAGGCCAAGCGCGCGTCCTACCCACCCCCTCGGTTCGGTGAACTGGTGGTGAAACAGGGGAAGGAAAAAAAAGAAGAAAATCGGGACCGGGCCGGTTCGTTCAGCTTCAAACTCAGCTTAGCCCCTTTGGGCTGAAATTTTGGGTTCCAATTTGGGCTCTCGCCCAATAAAAGAAAAAAAAAAATTATGGCTCTGGATCAACGTTGATCCTAGTTTGTTTCGAGGAATTTTTATTTCCCCCATTTGGGCTTCTATATTTGGAGATATTCAAGCCCCAAGTTGGGCCCAGGATTAGATCGGGGTTAAGTATAGGAGTCGCTTGACATCCAAAAAATTGAAATTTAAAAATCTGGAAAATTATGTTGTAGGTACCCAGAGATCCCAGTGACAGCCTGATTTACGCTTTTTGGATTAGCGTTGTGAGGTAAGAAGTCAGTTTATAATGATTTTTCTTAAATCATTATTAAATTATGCCATTATTGAAATAATGAATTGATTTATAGTATTATTTAAAAAATGATAAGCCTGTGGTACCACATTTTCGTAAATGAATATTTGACTTGATTATTGTTAATTTTGGTAAATTAAAATTGGCATTTGATACATGCATCCGGTTATTACATGATTATGGTGTACCATTACCAAATTTTTTATGGTAAAACATGAAAAGAAAATTGATACATGTTTGCTATTACGCGAATAAATGCTATTTCAGTGATTGTTGATATTATATGTCGTCACGGCCCACACTACATGTTACATGACTCGGGACCCACTCTCCTCCGTGGGGAATATGTGGAGAACACACATCCTAGGGATGTGGTGTGATTAACAGGATATAGCATTACGATGCTAATTGACTCCTAAGACCCTTCCTCCACCGGGGGGCGTACAGGGAGGTTACATCCTTAGGGATGTTATTACGTGGACGCGTGGGACATTAGTATGAAATGAGATTTACAAAGTGATTTGAAATTGGAAATGGTATTTTGAAATATTATTTCATATTAATTGCTTCTCCAATTTTAGTTCGAATATGAGTTTTGTACAATTCATAGTTAATATGACGAAATGTTTTTTAAATTGGAAGCATGACATGTATTTGACTTGATAAACAAAAAAATTCTTATTTGGCTATAATATGTAATAGTAGGCGCTTACCATCGAGTGTAGCAACTCATTAAATCTTACAATGTTTTTCCGGTGAGAGCCACAGGATTATCAGTGGGCAACAACAAGGGTAATTGGGGGTTTCTTGATGTAAATCTGATTTTATATTTTGTTATATGTAAACTCCCATTTGGAATAATTTTGGAACTTTGGTTTGTTGCCCAACATTACATAATTTGTATATGAAGGATTAAACTTTGTATATTATATAGTGGTTAACTCTCCTTGTTTATAATTGATATTGTATTGGATGCCTTGCATGCCTGGCATGCGGCGGGCTGTCGCCCCTGGGCCACCACCAGCTGGGTCCGGGGCGTGACAAAAGCTAGTTATGTGAAACAAACTATGGAGAAAGAAAGGAAAGATTATCTGGCGCTATCAAGAAATTCCTGTTAGCTGAGTCCTCATAGACAAAAGAATCTTTTGATGAAAAGTTTTGAAAGACGTAGTATAAAGATTCAGTCAGCTCAAATTATACGGGATTGAGACTTCAAGTTCTGGTGCTATAGCAACAGGCAGAAAATAAGTCGCCAAAGTTCACACAAGGCATCAAAGTTCATAAGGCTAACCAAAACACATTTTTACCACCTTTTCCCATATTATCTGATGATGGCGGATTTGATAACTAAATCTGATGATCACACAAAGTAGAAATAATTAAATAATAAAAATCCAAAATCCATAGGCCAAACGCTATTGGCTGAAATAAAATGGTTTGGATCACTCCATGACCACCTAATCTACTCTAAGAATTAATTGATTCAAAAAGAAATTTTTTGCTACTCATTCTCTCTCCTTTTTTTTTTTTAAAAAATTTTATTTCTCTGCTCGCTATATTTTTCTTAGTCTTAAGCATCGAATGATTTTTTCGGAGGAAACTTGGGACCTCTCACGTATTTCTTGATTGAACGTAAGAAATCAAATAAAGGTAACAAGTTCTTGGCTGAGTTCGTGATCAGAAATGATATTTTGTAATGAGATTATACTTTGCCAAATTTTTCAGTATGAAAAAATAAGAAAAAAACATCAATTAGATGAGATGAGAATTGGATTTCTCATAATTTACTTATTAGAGGCCATCAAGTTTTCTTAACAGTAGTACTGTATTTTGAAAAGGGTACAGTTATCCGCTATGACCCTAGAAAGGCAGGTAGCCTTGGCACCTTCCATTTTTTGGAGCTAGTTGAGTCAACAGGTGACTGTGCTCCGCTTTCTCCCTATGAGGTTTGAAGTTTGTGTAAGCTATAGGCAACCTGTGACTTAGAATTTTAAACTGCAGTACAAAAAACACATGGAACATTAGGCTTTTAGATGCGGCATGCAGACACCAATGCACGTTTAGATATAGTTCATTTGCCTTCTTAGGTTATCCCAGGGAAAAAAAAATTTCTAGAAGTAACATTCCCCTTCTGTTTAATCCTATCTTCAAAGATTAAAAGGACCCAAACAAAATTCTACATTACAGCTACAACTAGCAGAGTTTGATTCAAATAAAACAAGGTTATCTTTTAGATGCTACTTTACTAGGATCACAACAAATACAGAAAACGGCATGCGGGAAATGACCAGTTGAAGGTGTGAGAGCAAGCTTCTCTATTGGATGTTTAAAGAATTGCACCATTTGTCTTCTCATTTCATTTTATTAATGAAGTGAGTGGTGGGTCTTCCCCATCATTCTCTTGGACCAATTTTCTTTTTCTTTTTCTTTTTCCGAAAAAGAATATAAGTGTAAACTATAACAAGTCATATCTAAGTGCAAACTATAACAAGTCATATCCTGCAACATTATTTTTCAGAATATATGTAAGTCCTAGCACAAAACCATCCTAAAAGTTATCCTGTGTTAATTTGAATGCATGTTTTGGGTATATGCAGGCATGTGTATCGTTCTTAAATTGTCAAGAAACTGTGAGACATCTCAATCGGGAGTTAAAATTTTTAACGCATTAATACCATGCTTATGTTTATGATGCAAACAGCTACTTAGTTCATAACTTCACATACACAAATTAACAAGACAGATACCATCATGCATACATTTTGAGTAAGCTCAATTGCTGTCTTCAATCATCGATGTTAATTACCAAATTCTGACCAATCATAGTTGATCCAAAGAACCTGGTCAATGGAGATGTGGAACATTATCACAGCTTTTTGCATTGAACTGCTAAAGAAGCCAACTTTTCACAGGTGGCGTCTATTACAGAATAAAAAGAGAAACTTAATCATCTGAGATGGCAATAATTGACTTGCTAAGAAATCAAAGGCTGCAGAGAGTCTCATCGGTCAGGAAGCAAAGACTGGCTTCATTTTAAAGATCTAGAAACATGGAAGGCCTAACAACATACTTAGTTTGTTATGGGCAGCATCTTTTATTCACTTGCTGGTTCCTGATTTATCCATAACTCGACTCTGTCCAAGAATTTCAAGAATCAATTGATATACAAAAATTATTCAAATAAAACCAGGATAACGAATGATTGCAACATTTATAATGATAGAAGACAGAGCGGCTTCTATAGTTGAGGGGGGTTCAGTTTCGGATCCATAAAATGTCGTAATTCCATTACCAGTGTGAACCGTTGCTTCAAATATAAGCAATAGGCTAAAGAATATCATGGTCGCTACTTCCTTACCATTTGATAAGAAATAACAGCAGTATTCATGTGACATTATTGGCAAGGAAAGAGCCAACCAGCCTTAGTTAAGCTAGCTCGCACACCTTTATAACTGGGAGAGATCAATGGGCTCAAGCCTCAGTGGACGTTTGGTGTTCCCACTCCAAAATAATGGCGATATTAATAAGAAAGAAAAGGGAGTAAATTTAAGGAAAATTTGTTGATCACACACACTATATATATATATATATATATATGTATGTATATACCCGAGATGACGCATGAAGGTGGCCAAGGCCCATTTGATGATGATATGGATCGCTGATTTGTGGCATTCGAACCATATTTGTGGTCCAATTGCTGGCCGAGTTCAGTGCCGGATCTTGCCGACTAGGTGCTTGGACTCGGACTTGATCGGCCATGGCGAAGTTTGGTGAATGGAGGGATGAGATCAAAGGCCTTGGGCCTAGGTGAGACGGTGCAGGTCCAGCTATTGGAGTATATGGCATGAAGGGTCTCTGCCCCCCCATCGTCATCCCTGTGCCCATGCCAACTGCCATGCCCCTCCCCATCGGCGGCAGGAACGCTTGGACTCCTGGAAACATCATTGGGCCCATATTGCATCCCATGGACATCATCTACAGCAGTCGATAACCATAAGAAACTATCAATGAAGAGGAGTAACATCCCACTAATGGATACCGGTTCTTAGTTAATTTACACTGGAGGCATTCCCTTTTCCGTGGTTTGTGTGGTTTTAATTGGTTTCTTCAGGGTGACAACACGTGATAGGTTGTGTTGGACTCTGTTTCTGGTTTCACAAAAGATAAGCTTCTTTATTTTCAACAAGTAATGTATCCTCGCTCTCTCTGTTTCACACACACACACACACCTTTTTCTGCGTGTATCTTGTCCTCATAGCTGCTAAGCAGTGTTGGTGGATCCACTGAATTCATTAGGTTCAAGCAATGGATTCCACCTATCAACTCTCGTCCATGCTAGTTCCTTAATAGTGAGCCATTCTGAGTTAGATCAGTGTCCAGTAAATTAGGCTAATGAATGCTCACACATTTGATAGGAGCCTCAATTGTGCAGAAGTGGGCATTCTAAGCTAGATCAGGCCTAACAACAACATCAGCCTCAATGGAGAAACATTACATACTCAAGCGTGAAGCCAAGTTGTGGAGTAATTGCGGGATTGAAGAAACGCAATCCAAAAAAAAAAAAAAAAAAGTAAATAAATAAACGGAAGAAAAAGAAAACGGAAAAGCGCAGGTCAGATATACCTGGACTTGTAGCTTAAGTGACTTCAAGTATTCAATGGCCTCACCCAACACTGGAGCTTTGTCTGACTGAAAATTGCAAGCAAACAAAAGGAAGTTAACAAGAAAAATTATCTGAATGTTACTTATTGTGCATCTCAGAAATATAGGACGACGACCTTGTTGCATCTGGGTAGGAGTTCTTGCATGGTCCTCAACTTCTTGTTTATCTTATCCCGACGCCTCTGCAGTATTAAAAATAAGATTTCATAACGAGTAAAATATTTGAATAAATAGCATAAAAAGCAATGATATGGTAAGTTGGATCAATCACTTAGAAAAGCCACTCAACCGTCCTCATGTTGCTTTATTATGTGGCACAATTGGCAATTTAAATAAATAGAGATCGATGAATAAAACACACCAGCTAAGTGTTTTTTTTTTTGGAGTCAACCCCCTTTTTTTTTCTGACTTACTAAAGTATTTTTGAAAAAGAAAAGAAATGACTAACAGGATATATATATATATATATATATAGTGGCGGTCTCGACCACCGTCTTGCTTAAAAAATTAAAAATACTGGCAAGGCAAGTCAAGGAAACGCACCCGCTCGGCAAGATTGTGGACCTCTGCAGCATGTGAGCTTCCTATTGGTGCTGATCGTTGTTTGGCTTTCTTTTTGTCGCCAGATGCAAATGCCGGCACCCTTTCGTTTAACAAAACAGCAACAAATATAAGAATTTTGACTGTAAAAAGCTAACAGGATTAAAAAAAAAAAAAAAAAAAAAAAAAGAGATTATGAGGGATTAATATCCAACATCTTTTTTTATACATATATATCCACCCTGTTTCTTAAGGGTTAATATCTCCAGCCCTCAACTCCTCGCCTAAGTGATGAAGATGATCTCATTCCAACAAGGGTGATTAACCACCAACCGTAATCATATTATTGGCTATACAATCAAATAAAGTACCTACCTCCTATTCAAATAAGCTGGTACCGAGTGGTGAGAAGTTTTTGAATCTGCCAAATTTATCAGTTCAATCATTCATAAACAAAATATTATCTAATTTTGAATTAAAAACAAGTGCATAATCCTCTCTCCCACATCTAGAGTCTGTGGGAGATTTCAGTAGGCTCCATTAAGACTTCCAAAGATGCTAAAAGACGCAAGGTCAAAGATTTGGTTCATTAGACATCTAATTTCCCGGTCTAACCTGGCTTTGCAATATCGTGACTCTGACTGTCTTGTAAACCAGGCCTTACAACCTGAATAAACAAGCAAGCGGTTGTGATTGCCAACGGATCAAGAGGGTACAATGAACCGGCGAAGCAACAGGGGATTCTCAGAATGAGCCATGAACTGCGAGCCACTTCTGCGTCCCATAATTCAGTCACCAAGAATTAGGTACAATGAATGGGTTGAACAAAAGAAATAGGGTGTTCAAAAAATAACAGTGTATTGGCTGCAACTGATTCTATATATATATATATATATATATCTTTAATTTAGATTCCACCCATGAGTAGAATCTTGGAAACTCTGTCTGACCGCTTCGTAGTCCGCCAGGCTCTTCGCCGCCTGCGGCGGCGACGGCGGCCCAATCGGGGTCCGCCGGACCTTCCCCGCCGACCTCACCATCACCTGCGCCACCCCACCGCCTACGAGGTCCTTGAAGAGTAGCATCGCCACGGGCCTCGCTCGGCCACCCGCGCCACCACTCCCCATGGCACCCGCTGCCTCAGCGCGCAACCGCTACATAGCCAAGCATGCAGGGCCGGGCCCCCAGATTGACGGTCTTGGTGAGGGAGAGGCTCGAGGAGGGCACCGTCCGGCGGCGGCGGCGGAGGGGGTGCAAGCAACTTGTGTCGGCGTGAAAATAAAAAAAATAAATAAATAAAGGTTAGGCTAAAATATATTTTTCATCTAAAATTTATTTTAGATCTTAACTCAATTGAAAAGGTTGTATTCCTAAACATTTCATCTAGCTAAAATTGTTAGATGAGATCAGTAAAAATTGTTAATGGTGTGATAGGATGATATGCAGTTATTTAGTTTATTTTAACTCTTCGATATAAATTTTTTATAAAGATAAAGATATATTTTCATCTAAAAGTTATTTATTAAAAAAAAAAAAACTTAGATGGAGTTTTTTTATTCTCTATATAAAATGAATCCAAAAAATAATTTAAAAGATCACGTGGTTTATTGATAATGTTGAAGTATATTTATCAAGAAAAATTATAAAATATATATTATAGCTAAATCCTTTTAGATTATATTCTTCATCTTCGATACCAGAAATTTGGAATCATGACAATCGAATCATCGCGATCGTACCAGTGACACACAAATTGACTAAGTCTTCTACCAACTGGATTTGGTCTTCTATCAATTGGATTTGGTCTTCTACCAACTGGTAGCCTTTAGTCTTCTACCAACTCGTAGTCTTCTGATTTTTTAATTAATATATTTTTGGTAGCCTTTGGTCTTCTACCAACTCGTAGTCTTCTGATTTTTTAATTAATATATTTTTTCATCTTGTTTGTGCTTTCACCGTAGTTGCTGTGCCTATATCCTTGTTCAATTCATATTTGAGCTGAGAGAAGAACAGTATATCCTATAAATCTAAATATTTGCTATGTTAGCCATGTAGAACAAAAATAAATAAATGAATAATGTTTCGTTACTGTATACTGTATCATATGCAATAGCTATGGAAGCCAGCTGGATGTAAACAAATAAAAGCTTTTACGTTCATGTTCATCCCATACCAATGATGGCGATTGCTAAAATATAAAAATAATATTTATATAAAGATCGATCAGGCCGCGTATGTTTGACCGACTCAAAAATGATTGAAGTGGCATTTTTATTTAAAACAATATATAATAAAGTTTCAGTAATGATCGCCCCTAGTTACACTCCCTCGTGCATGGAAGTGACAGTATCTCGTATCTGTAGTAGAAATAGGGAACGCGGATTGGAACTGGCCTCCCTGTGGCCTTGGTGGCGGTCGTCATTCCTCGCCTTCCTTTCCCTCTCATCTCCCGTATGAGTAATCATTCCCGACGACCCCGGCAATACAACCCTTCCTTCAGCCACTGCCGGCGTCTCGTTCCAATCCACCATCCCAGTCCCCTGCTTCGCCAGCCCGAAATGAGGTGAACTCCCCTGCCACTCCGCAGACGGGATCTGGACGGCAGCCGAGGCATCGGGCGGCTCCCCGCACAGATCGCCAACTCCGCCCTCGCCCTCTGCGATCTGGTAGTGGAGCCACGGGAACATCTCGTCCTCCTCTCTGCACAGCTCGTTCGCCGCCGATCTCCCGGCCGTCTCCGTCCGCGTCGGCAGCGGATGGCCACCGTGGACTGGCTGGGCCCGCAATTCCTCTTCACACCTTCCAAAACAAGATCAACGATTGACGGCTAAGATGATGATGGCACTAACTAACAATAATCATAATGATGATGATAACATAGTAAATGTAAACATACCGAAATGAAGCGGATATGGGAGATAAAAGGGGATCGGGGACCGGAGGAGGCGGGCGTTTGGCGGAGATGCATGCATGCATGCATGGGCAACCTTCTATCATACGTACGGCCGCATTATAAAATGATTTACCATCATCGAGATACCTGCAACTATTATGTGCAAGTTTTAAATAAAGTGTGGGAGACCCTGGTCTCCGACTACCATCTCCTTGCTTTGGTTGGTTGGTTGGTTGGTTCGTTTTGGTGGAGGCAAGAGGGGATTGTTGGGCTCGGCTGGCGCTCAACTGTGGATATCTACGGTAAAAAAAAAAAAAACAAGTTGTGGATGCCTGCGGCGGCAGGTGCCCCTTTATCGATGCCGATCTGTGCCTTTCTGTTCGACAGATACGGCTAGTGCCCCTTTATCGGTGCTAACAGGCACAGCAACCTTTCGTTTAACAAAACGGCGACCAACCTATGAATTTTGACTGCAGAAAGCGGCTATAAGACAGGAAAATTCGAAAGACATCTTTCACAACCATAGAGATCTAACCACTGTTGGATAATAAACTTAGTTTTTATACGATGTTGTGGCATCAACTAGTATTCTAGTTGGAGAGTCAAAGTTAAATCAAGGCTAAGAAGGAGAAAGGCTAAGGTTATAAGAATCATTATAAATTGTAGAAGATGAAGAGCCATAAGTTATAAAATATAAGGAGTCATAAGTTATTAAAAATTTAAGAGTTATAGGTAAATATTAAAGGTTAATAGTTATTATGAGTTATATGAAAATTTTAGAATCACATTAAGTTTATAAAAAGGTTGTAAGCATTCATTTGTAAGGCATAAATTGAATGAAATTATTCTTCTTCTAAATTTATTTCTGAGAGTTTTTATCATATGCTCTTCCTATCTTTTTTTTAGTTGGAGAGTCAAAGTTAAATCAAGGCTAAGAAGGAGAAAGGCTAAGGTTATAAGAATCATTATAAATTGTAGAAGATGAAGAGCCATAAGTTATAAAATATAAGGAGTCATAAGTTATTAAAAATTTAAGAGTTATAGGTAAATATTAAAGGTTAATAGTTATTATGAGTTATATGAAAATTTTAGAATCACATTAAGTTTATAAAAAGGTTGTAAGCATTCATTTGTAAGGCATAAATTGAATGAAATTATTCTTCTTCTAAATTTATTTCTGAGAGTTTTTATCATATGCTCTTCCTATCTTTTTTTTAATATTAGAGCTAGATTAATTCAAGCGCCAGCAATACAATGGCATTTTTGGTTCCTCAACTCACAAAAAACAACTATGAAAATTGATGCATCAAAGTGAAGGCATTTTTTAGCTCGCAAGATATATGGGAGATGATTGAAAAAGGTTATGTGGAGCCTAAAAATGAGGCGACTTTGATGGAGAATCAAAGGCAATCACTAAGAGAGTCAAAGAAAAGGACAAAAAGGCTCTTTTCTTGATTTATCAATGAAGCCACCTTTGAGATTATTAAAGCTGCTACAACATCAAGATCTTCAAAAGGCATATTGATAACGTAAAGAAAATTCGTCTTCAAAGCTTTAGAAGATTTTGAGTCTTTACAAATAAAAGATTCATAATCTATTGCTGATTATTTCACAAGGGTTATGGTGATTGTTAATCAATTAAGGAGAAATGGTGAAACTCTAATCAATGTTCGAGTGATGGGTTCGAGTGATGGAAAAGGTGTTGCGGTCATTGGACTCGAAATTTGATTTTATTGTTGCAGCCATAGAAGAATCCAAATATTTGGAGAATCCAAATATTTGGAGGAAGTGATAATTGAAGAGATTATGGGCTCTTTGCAAGTTCATGAGAAAAAACTTAACAAAAGAAAAAAAGAAAAGCCATTGGAGCAAATCCTACAGACGAAGCTTACTACAAAAGAAGATTATGGGAGAACTCAAGAAAGAACCCGAGGACGAAGTCAAGGCCGTATCCGAGGATGAGGAAGAATTGATCATGGCTCAATAAGCAATAAAGAAAAAGAACAAGGTTCAATTCCTATAAGAGAAAGAGGACGTGGTAGAGGAAGGTCATATGAAAGAAGGTGGTATGATAGATCTAATATTCAATATTATAATTGCAAGAAGTTTGGGCATTACTCTTCAAATTGTTGGAATGCTACTAATCAAGTTGATACAAAGGTTAATTATGGTGAAAATGAAAATGAAAAAAAAAAGAGCTATTTCTATTATTAGCATATAAAGGAGAACAAAGCAACAAAGAGGAAATATGGTTTCTTGATATTGGAGCAAGCAATCACATGTGCGGCAAAAGGAGCTTATTTGCGGAGCTTGATGAATTAGTCGATGGTCAAGTTATTTTTTGAGATTCTTCCAAAATTTCGATAAAGGGCAAAGACACTATTTTAATTGGTTTGAAGAATGGCACTCATACATCTATTTCCAATGTTTACTATGTACCAAATATGAAGAATAATATTTTGAGCTTGGGGCAACTTTTGGAAAAAGATTATAATATTCAAATGCAAAATCGTATTCTTGCTATAAGAGATTCAAAAATAAATTGATTGCAAATGTTAAAATGACAAAGAATAGAATGTTTAGAAGACAAAGAATAGAATGTTTCTTCTAAACATTCGAAGTGAAGTTGCTATAACTTTGAAGGCATGCTTTAAAGATTCTTCATGGCTTTGGCATTTGAGATATGGTCATCTTAACTTTAGTGCTTTAAAACTTTTTTTTATCTAAGTATTATTTGGTAAAGGGATTGCCATTTATAGAAGAAAAGCAGCTTTATGAAGGTTGTCTTCTCGGCAAGCATCATAGGAGTTTCCAAATGAAGCAACATATTGAGCACTGGAGCCACTAGAACTTGTGCACATAGATGTTTGTGGGCCAATTGTTCTTACCTCTTTCAGTGAGCATAGATATTTTCTCACTCTTACTGATGATTTCAGTAGAAAGATATGGATTTATTTTTTGAAAAACAAATCTGAAGCTTTTAGTACTTTCAAAAGATTCAAGATATATGTTAAGAAAGAAAGTGGTTATACTATTAAATCCTTGAGATCCGATAGAGGTAGAGAGTTTACTTCTAAAGAATTTGAAGCTTATTGTGAAGAGAATAGAATTCGTAGACCTTTAACGATTTCATACTCTTCACAACAAAATAGAGTTGTGGAAAGAAGAAATAAAACTATTCTTGATATGATGAAATGCATATTGAAAAGCAAAGGTATGCCAAAGTAGCAAATTGTGTCGTTTACATCTTGAATAGATGCCCCACAAAAGGCTTGTGGAATATTACACCACAAGAAGCATGATCCGGTGAGAAGCCTATTGTTTTTCATTTAAGAGTTTTTGGAAGTATTGCTTATGCTCATTTATCGAAAGAAAAGAAAACTAAACTTGATGATAAAAGTGCTAAATATGTTTTCATTGGTTATGACGCCCACTCAAAGCGGTATAAATTATATAATCCATGTAATGAAAAAGTTGTTGTTAATAGAAATGTTAAATTTGATGAAGAAGGCAAATGGGATTGGAGTTTTCAAGAAGAGAAAAGGCAATCCAACATATTTATTGAAGAAGAAGAAGTGCAACTAAGTAATGAAGAGTTATAAGCACCTGCACCAACTTCATTCTCAGCTGAACCAAGTTCAAGGCCGACAAAAATGAGAAGACTAAGTGAAATTTATGAGGTAACGGAGAATCAAAATAATCTAACTCTTGTTTGTCTTCTTGCCAATTGTAAACCTACAGATTTTGAAGAATCCATTAAAGATCACAAATGGAAGAAGGCTATGGATGAAGAAATCAAGGCTATTAAGAAAAATGATACATGGAAGTTAGCTACTTTACCAAACGAACAGAAGGCAATTGGAGTAAAATGGGTGTACAAGATAAAGAAGAATGCACAAGGTGATATAGAGAAGTACAAAGCAAGGTTGGTGGCTAAAGGATATAGTTAAAGGTTTGGTATTGATTATGAAGAAGTATTTGCTCCTGTTGCTCATATGGAAACAATTAGATTGATAATTTCTTTGGCAGCTCTGTTTAAATGGCAAATATTTCAAATGGATGTAAAATCGGCATTTTTGAATGGTTTTCTTGATGAAGAAATATATGTTGAACAACCACAAGGTTATATCAAAAAAGAAGAAGAGGAGAAAGTTCTCAAGCTAAATAAGGCTTTATATGGCTTAAAGCAAGCTCCAAAGGCATGGAACCAAAGAATTGACTCTTACTTTCTTCAAAATAATTTTATGAAGTGTCTTTATGAACATGCTCTCTACAGTAAGGTGAACAAAAATGGAGATATATTTTTTGTTTGCTTGTATGTTGATGACTTGATCATCATAGGAAGCAATCCAATCATATTTATGTAATTCAAGAAATCTATAATTCGGGAGTTTGAAATGACAGATAATGGCCATATGTCCTATTTCTTGGGCATAGAAGTGAAGCAAACTGAAAAGAGCATTTTTATTTCGCAAGAAGGATATGCAAAGGCAATATTAAAGAAGTTCAAGATGAAAGATTGTAATCCAACAAATACTCTGGTGGAATGTGGCATAAAATTAACAAAGTATGGTGATACAGAAAAGATTGATCCTACTATGTTCAAGAGCCTAGTTGAAAGTCTTCGTTACTTGACATGCATAAGGCCGAATATATTTTATGGAGTTGGACTTGTGAGTCGTTATATGGAGGAGCCAAAATCTTATCACTTGAAAGCCGCTAAAAGAATCCTTCGGTACATTAAAGGTACTATTAGACAAGGCTTCTTCTATTCTTTTTCTAAAGATTTTTGTCTTGTAGATTATTCGGATAGCGATTGGGGAGGAGACTTGGATGACAAAAAAAGTACTTCCGATTATATATTTTACTTGGTGTTCGAAGAAGCGGTCAATTGTTACTCTTTCTACATATGAAGCCGAATATGTAGCTGCCTCCTCTGGTGTTTGTCATGCAATTTCGCTAAGAAAGCTGCTAAAGGAGATACAATTTCTACAAAAGCAACCTACAAAATTATTTATTGACAACAAATCTGCAATATCACTAGCCAAAAATCTCATCTATCATGAAAGAAGCAAGCACATTGATACTCGATATCATTTTATAAGAGAGCACATGAAGGATAAGGAGATCGAACTTGTACATGTCAAATCTCAAGATCAAGTAGCGGATATATTCACTAAGCCTCTCAAAGTTGACATCTTTTAGAGATTAAAATTCAAGCTTGGAATAATTGATGGAGAAGAATCAAGTTTAAAGCGGGGTGTTGGATAATAAACTTGATTTTTATGATGATGTGGCATCCAACTAGTATCCTAATTGAAGAGTCAAAGTCAAATCAAGGTTAAGAAGAAGAAAGGCCAAGGGTCACAAGAGTCATCATGAGTTGTAAAAGATGAAGAGTCATAAGTTATAAAATGTCAGGAGTCATAAGTTATTAAAAATTTAAGAGTCATGAGTTAGGAATATTAAAGATTAAGAGTTATGAGTTACATGAAGGAATTTCTAGAGTCACATTAAGTCTATAAAAAGGTTGTAAGCATTCATTCGTAAGGCGTGAGTTGAATGAAATTATTCTTTTTTCAAATTTATTCTTGAGAGTTTCTACCATTTTTTTTTTGAGTGCTCTTCCTTATCTTTTTTCTAACAATTATGTTACTGGCTAAGTTTCTACCATTTTTTTTTTGAGTGCTCTTCCTTATCTTTTTTCTAACAATTATGTTACTGGCTAAAGAATCAAGCAAGCAGCTTTATACAAAGAGGAGGAAATCCTCGTTCTATTCTATTTAATCTTTGCTGTTCATAGTGAATTTTACATGCATCAAGCATAAAAGATTTTAATTTCTTTTATTTAGTAATTTTTTTTAAGAGTTGCTTCACAACTTCTATGGTGGTCCATTTTATACAAACAACATTATCTTTTTAGAAGTCATGGCCCCTTTCTTCTTGTCCTTTTTTCCGAAAGAACTACGCATGCAAAAAAAAGATCAGATGTGTCTTACAAGAATTAAAATTCATATTCTGTGAGAATTAAAAGTCGACTTCTATGCTTATTAAGAGTAATATATTTATTTAGCATATATTAGAAGTAATGTTTTTATTGGATATGTAAACTTCAAAATAAACTCTAAATTTTAACAATTTTATCATGGCTTCCAACTGTGGGAATATTTTGTTTCATTAAATTTTTTTTTTTGTATTTATTTGTTTTGATAATCAAAGTTTTGCTTATCGCTCACAACCATGTGCGAATGTCATGACAACTTGAAAATGTGTTGTATGTTGTAGTGGACCCTCTAGCAAGCAAAATGCAGGAAATCTCTTCAAACTCAGGTGTGTAGTGGATTTTAGTCGGCACTTTTTATAGAGGGGCAGTAAGAAAGGATGAATGTGCAATGTTGCGGCGATTAGAATTTTAATTCCGTTATAGAGTTTGCTCGGTGGAAAGATCCTATCATTGCCAACAAAAGGCAGATTTCTAAATTTATGGGACCAAACTCTTTTACAGCTGTGCGGTGGTGCACCCAATTCAACATATCTTAGAAATATAAAAATTTGCTTAGCATTGGCGGTGATGAGATCTCTACTGGCCAAAACCTTTAGCTGTATGGTGTACTCGTTTCTAACTTTTAAGAATAACATGCTCGTAAATTTTGAAGTTTGCTTTGTTGTTTGAGCACTCCCTCACGGGTATAAGAAAATCAAGAACAACTAGCTCTTTGGAAAGTTTTCCTCTTTTGAACTAATACTCAATCACCATAGATATATGGTTATTTATTTTTATATTGTATATTTACATATAAAGAGAACTCCTTCAAGTTTAACTATCATAGAGCAGCTAATCTCGAAGAGTGTCAAGCAGTCCTCTAAAGAAAGAAGAGGGTCTATAAAAGAAGGTGGTGGTGTGCAAAGCGGCTTCAGAGCAACAAAGATTGACCCACTCCTAGAATGCAAGGAAAGCTTTGATGAGAACAGATGAGCTAAAGGATATATTTTGCAAAAAAAAATTTGGAGTTTCTTTTAATCCAAATTTATCAGTAAACTGCTCCCACTTGTTGGTCCCAGGCTTTCCTGATGATTGGCTAGACATTTCTTATTCTCTAATTAAACCACAGCTTCTTGAAAGTTGCAGGCCAACTTTGAAGGTTTAAGCTATCTTTAATTGGGTACCAAACTCTCTTAGAGAAGGGGTAACTTAGAAATAGATGATTACCCATTTCTGAAGGAGATCTACAAAAAGAACATCCACTACTCACCGACCATCCTTTCTTTGCTAGAACATCCCCGCATGCAATCGATTTTTTAAAACTAGCCATAAGAATACCTTATGTTTTAATGGAATAACTGTTTCTAAACTACTTTGTGAAATGACCATATCAATCCTCTATAATTAAGAAACTTATAAAAGAAGTTGACTGAAAAAGTACCATAATTGTTAAGCTTCCACACCAGAGTATTTGCAATTTTTGAGAATCTTAGGGACAAAATCAAATCCATAAAAAAAATGGAGGTTTAAGTCCTCCCTAGAAAGCGGTCCTAAGAGCCTAATATGCACCGCCAATTCCATTGAGATGCTACTAAGCAATTCCTCCTAATTATATTTTGATGTAAATTGCTGAACAAAAGGATCAGGGAATTGGCCCCACCCAAGAATGCTTTTGGAATCTAATATTTTATCTATTCCCTAATTTAAAGGATGAGCAACTCCAAAAGTCTTTCTGTTTCCTGCTAATGTCCTTCCAAATAAGTGATAAACGTACTAAAGAGAAGCAAACTCTCATTCCCATCTTTCTCTTGGTACAGGAAAGGCTATCAATTTGCTTCCTACCAATTTGCTTTTTTCAAAGGTTTTTTGGAATAATTTCCAAACCTACTTTGCTAAGAAAGCAGAATTAAGAGACTTAATATTTCTTATTTCTAAACCTCCTTCCTTGTGATCTCTGCAAACAATATCCCAATTCATTAAGTAACTAAAATTGTTCACTTTTCCTTTCCTTTCTACAAGAAGGCTTGTCTCAATTTATCAATTCTATGAATAACCCAATTTGGTATCTATATATGGACATGTAATAGGAAAGAAAGGCAAAAAGCATAGCATTAATTAAAGTAATTTTTCCATGTATAGATAGAAATTTACCTTTCTAGGACATAAGTCTGAACTTCATTCTGTTAAAAAGAGGCATCCAAAAATGGTTTGAGAGTCTTCTATCAGTTAGCAGAAGCCCTAAATAAGTGAATGGGAAGAATTTAATACTACAATTTAGAAGCTTTGCTAGGTGGGAAGCTTCTTCATTTGGAACATTCATATAGATCAAACAACTCTCATGGAAGTTAACTCTCAAGCCTGTTGTATTTTCAAAAGCAAGAAGTGCTTTTACTATCATTAAAGATTTTCTTCTGCCTCATATATGAAAAGAGTATCATCAGTAAGCTAAAGACTTTTAAGGTTATATATGCATGAATATTTTCCAATTCCTTTGATAAGCCTCAAGCTACCGGACTGCTTTAGAAGTCTAAAGAGCACATTTGTAATAAAAATGAACAAAGCTAAGGAGAGGGGGTCACCTTGTCTTAGCCTTTGCTTGTAGCGAATCGATTTGCCCGACTCTCCATTGATAAGAAGTGCTGTTGTGGCTGATGAGAGCACCAATCGGATCCACTGCACCCATTTGGTTAGGAATCGTCTTGTAGTAAGATCTAAAAGAAAGTTCCAGTTCATTTGATTAAAAACCTTCTCAAAGTCAAGTTTATAGAGTGCATCCTAAATCTTAAACTTTATGTAGTAGGCAATTACGTCATGTGTAGTTAAGAAGTTTTTCAAGATGAATTTTCCTTTGATAAAAGTTGATCGTGCCTCATCAATTAGAAGAGGTAGATGCTTGCTTAACCTTCCTACTAGAACTTTTGAGATAATCTTATGGAGGCTATTTAAGAAGCTTATAGGGTGGAGATCCCTCATAGTGAGGGCTCTATCCTTCTTAGAAATAAGAGTGAGAAAGAAATAATTGAGCTTTCCAAGATCGAAGGTATCTCTGTGAAAGTTCTTGAACATAATAAGGATGTCGTCTTTAACAAGGTCCAAGTGCTTTGGATAGAAGAGAATAGGAAATTCATCTAGTCCCAAGGCTTTAGATCCCTCGAGAGTGAAGACATCTTGCTTGATCTCCTTTAGAGAAAATTCTGCACAGAAATCCTCCGAATTGACCAAGAGCTACCCATATAATTTCTTCCAATTGATACCTATGATGAGGGAGTAAGAGGAAGCAAAGATAGGCAGGAAGAAAAAATGTAGTGCTTTCGAGATATCCTCATAATTAGTTAGTTTTGAGCCATCACTAAAGATGGATGCAATGAAATTCCTTTACTTTCTACTGCTAGCCATTTTGTGAAAGAAGGTAGTGTTTAAGTATCCTTCCTCCAACCAAGTGATATGAGACCTCTGGTACTAATATAATTCTTCTTTCTCATAGATATTTTTTAATGACTAATAAAGGATCCTACTAGTGGAGTGCTTTAGAGAAGATAAATCAGCACCTTCCTCTTTTTTACTCAGGATTTCAATGCCATGTAAAAGTTTTTCCTTCACCTCTTTATTGGTTACTCTCCTACTAACAGCCCAACTCTTGAGGATTGATCTCAAAGGTTTCAAATTGACCACCCATTTGGCCATCAAATTGGAGCCTCCACTGATAGGCTGCTAATTAAAAGTTACCATATCTCTTAAGTTTGGCTCCTTTATCTACCAACTCTCGAATCTGAAGATTCTGTTAATTTAGAAAGCAAGGTTACACTTCAAGCCAATAAGATAGTAATCAGACGCGGTGTTTACCAATGCTTTTCAGATAAAGGCAAAGAAAAGTTCTTCCCATTATGTAGAAACTAAAAATCTATCCAATCGGGCAAAAGAGGCTCTCTCTCTCTCGTTACTCCATGTGAAACTTTTCCTTTTTAGCCGCAAGTCAATCAAGTTCAAATTTGAGATAAAATCTTAAAAGGCCAAGCTATCATGGAGAGACTTGAGGGTTTCCTCTATGGTCATACTGATTCTTAGCAATATTAAAGTCACATCTAATCAACAAAGGATTTGGAAAGATCGATATGAGATCCTTTAATTTTTGAAAGAAACAAGTTCGAAAGTTATGGTCATTTGAACCATAGACTATATCTTCAAATACTTTATTAATTTTCTTACAAAGGAACTCCGCCAATAGCGAAGATGTCCTCAAGCAAAATCTCATTAGAGAGAAGTGAAATAGGTTCCAACCAATCAACAATCCAACAGATAACCTAATCGCATCCAAATGCTTCTAATCAATAATTTTGTTTCCCTCAAGGGACTAAGAAATGTGAGGAGGGAGAGGATTTCTTAGCTTCTTGCAACATAATGATATCGCATTTAGTACTCAATATGAACTCTCTGATAACCCACCTTTTAGCTAGAGCACCAGTACCTCTTACATTGCAAGGGACAATGATCATAACCCAGAAAATTCAATGTCACTCATGGCCACATGCACTATCATTCAGCAATGTAAGATACTTGCCAAAAAAAGCAAATCACAAGGAGAATACATACTGCAACTGTTAGAACATTACATTAGAGAACACATACAACTGCTAGAACATTCCATTAACTTAAAGAAAACATGGACATATTGATAAGTCACAAGCAAAGGGAAGTTGAGCTTGCAACACACTGACACTAGATAATAACAAAGATACACCAACTGACTGACTAACTAACTAACTAAGCCATAAAGATTCTAAAATCATACAGCAACACTAATTGGCACATAGGAAGAAGCGAACATAAAGACATTCGTAGAAGCAAATGATTCCCTCCTCCTTAAGAAAATCATTGGACGGCTTGAACCACCTTCTCGTTCTCTAATTGAAGGAGCAACATAGCCATCTCTGACGCCACTTTATCAGAGACTTCAAACTCATAGTCCTTGCCCCACTGAAGCAGGTGATCCACAAGCATCGAATGTAGAGGCAAGGCCAAATCATCCATAGTCCTTCTATATAGAATTAGTTGGGCAGTAGCAGTCCTTTCTAAGCCCACCACTTTGGGCCTACGATAGCTTACTTACGGTGAGCTAGGGGTAGAAAAAGAAGAGATTTACTGCAAGTCTTCTTCGCAGCTACATATATCTAAGCCATCCACTACCGAAAGGGGAAAGGCCTCAAGTTCCAATCTACTATTCCATCTAAATAAGTTATATATTGATAATTTTTATAACCTTTAAAAAATCAAGTTCTGAGAATCTGATTTTTTAATCCCAAATCTGACTCAATTTAAATCAAATTTTAAAATCTCAAATCTGAAATTGAATTGAATCTAATTTTTTTACTATCCAAACTTTTTTTTTTTTAAAGTTTGGTTTAGTTCAGATATCCGTAAAAATTCTATCCGTTGCCGTCTCTAATGGTAGCAGAATGGAGGAAGCAGATCAACTGCTCCACCAGTTTCCAAGGCCTTTTGGCATGACTATGGGAGGAGGGGGATGGCGAAGCAGCAGATCAACTGTTCCACTTCTTTCCAAAGCCTTTTTCATGATTATGAGAGGAGGGCGATGGTGAGGCGATATGGGGGCAAAGTGAATAAAGTCAATTAAAGTCATGGAAGCCTAGAAGGAGTCATGACGAGGGAAGATGGTGGGGTGCAAGGCTAGTATTGATTGGGATGCTAAGTCACTCCCCCTTTCTTAAACAATTAAATTATAGAGTAGAATGGCAATGGAGATGGAAAAAATTAATCCCCATAAAGAACTATCCTAACAAAAATGAATTTGAAGGGATTAAATAAGAATAAGAAAGGAGATAAAGAGAATTTTTAAAAATTCACTAGATTCAAGAACGAAAATGAAGATCGAAGCCTCCTTCTCCAAATCCATTCCTAAAATCCGATTATTTTTTAGAATATAAAATTACCTTCATACCCTGAAATAGATGTTTTCCAAATATACATGACAACATATGCAATTATATAAATTTAAAACTTATATTATATTTTAAATGTTAGATTGACTCTTAAATTTAGATTTTTTAATATATTTTAAATATTTACTGGTTCATAATAAATTTTAAGCTTCAAATATCTTTATTTTTACAATAGAATTAGGCTCAAGGTTCATAATAACATAGAAAAAAAACTCTTCAAAGAATGAGAAACTGTAAGAGCCGAAATGAGGAGGAAGTCATTCTTTCGTCAGAAAATGAAGATACGGAAGAAAGGTAGAGATAGGGGAAAAGATATAACAGAACCATCTTAGAGTTTCATCCCAGAAAGGTTAAAATGTTTTTTTTTTTTAAAAAAAATACCAGTATGATTAGCTTTTCATTACATGTTCGAACCAGGGATGGCTACTGCTTTTTCTCTCTTTTTATTGACAAATATGGTTCATATGGTTAGTTTTTCATCACACGGTTCAAACCACCGATCTGTAAAATCTTGTTGAAGGAGATGCCGGCCAACTAAACTCAGACCGACTTAAAAAATTATAAAATTAATAAATATGAAGTATTTCCAAACAAAAGTATCTCTAAATTTTTTAAGAAATAATGAAATCCAAACACCATCAAGTTGCAGTAAGCTCGGCCTTCATTTAATTAAAAAAAAAAACTCCGCTGTTAGAGTTCCAGGCAATTACCCAAGCCATACTTACGACCAAAAATTACACAACTCATACACGCAGGATGATGTTTGATGCCCCGTGGTTGATGGCAGACATTTTATATTATATTCATATATAATAATAAAAATATAAAATGAGAAATAAACTTGCTAGTATATCTAGGAAGTACATGATGACAAACGGACTCCTCATAATTCTTATTAGGGCTACACCTTTGGTCATCTCCAGGTAGCGGTGCATCAAGATGAGTTAGATGCTCATATATTACAAAATCTAGATGGCGGCCGCGGACGACTAGTATGTTATATAGTTTGAAAGGACTCTATTTTCAGGGCTAGTTGATTCCGCATGTGATAACCAAAAGTGACTCAACATTTCAACCTGCAAAAGCGATGCATATTGAACGTGAGCCTACCATAACAGAGAATACTAGAAACTTGTAGCTCAACCAATAATATAGAGACTTAAGGCACGATCAAATTTGGTTCACCTGTCTTATTACGAGGGCATTCCAGAGAAAGATTTCAAGTAACATTGCCCCTTTTTTAGATGCTATTTTCAAAGCTAAACTGCCAGATAAAATTCAACGTGACAGCCACTACCATCATAGGGTACCTCAAGTGAACGCTTACTTTTAGATACTATTAGTCGGATCATGGCTGGTTTATTAAATAATAATATGCATGATATGACTAGTTATATTCTTGTTCCATTTTTTTAAAGCAAAGCAGGATAGTTAATGGCATAAAATTGTAACATGGTTGTCTCCTAATTATTTTCAAGAACTAGCCTTAATCCCTGTAAAAAAAAAAAAAAATCTAAATAATGTCCCAATAAAAACTATTTCAGAATAATGTCCAAAAAAAAGTTATTTTTTAAAATAATATGGAACAGAACATGTAGAACGCCATATAAGCCATCTATCCAACAAACGATTTATGGCCATATTATGCCTTAAGATGTTCTATGTTTTTTTGAAATTACCTGTTGCAGAGATGATTTTGAAATCAATTTTTTAATAGATGATTTTAAATAAAAAAATTTACACCACTTAAAATCATCTATTCAGGTGAAATCATCTGTTGAAAAGATGAATTTAAAATAGAACCCCTCAACTTAGAAAAAATTTCAAACATCCTAGTACTTAGCATAGCCATATGTCGATATGTCGATGTTAGATAGATGATTTTATTTTAAAATCATCTGTCTAATAGATGATTTCTCCGATTGAAGTATTTTTAAAAAAATTGTAATAACCTACCTAGCATCCATATAGTCTGTTCCATATTATTTTACAAAATAGTGTTTTTGAGGCATTATTTTGAGAAATTATTCTTTTTTTTCGGGCATTATTTTAAAAAATGACCCACAAGAACATCTCAAAAGTCATTCTTTGTTGATTCTAGCTTTTTTGAATGTTCATATGGTGTGCATGTATGTAGCATGTTTAAGATGTGAGGAAAGAGAACTAATCCTAAGAGTGTCGAGTGTGAAAAATTTTGTCATAGTTCTAATCCATAGATTCTAATGCATTTCGTTCTAATTCTAATTTACAATTAACTTCAGCCTTGGTTTCATCTATTAGTACTATATCAACTACAAATAACATGCAATATGAAATATCATCTTAAATAAATCCAGTAAACTCATTTATAATTAAAGCAAAACGATAGAGAATAAGAGTGAATTTCTGATGTAAGCTTACTGTAATAGAAAATTCGTTAGTATTACTATCAATAGTTCTTAAACTAGTAACTGCCAATCATATATATTTTTTATTATATTAATATACCTAACAGATATTCTTTTCTTTTCTAATACCCACTCAAAGATTTTTCTAAAGACCCTATCATATGCTTTCTTTAAATCAATAAAAACCATATGAAAATCTGTTTCTTTGCTCTATACATCTTCATTAACCTTCTAAAAAGGAAAATAGCTTTTATCATCAACATTCCTGGCATAAAACTTAATTAACTCTTTAATATTTTTGTAGTACATCTCAACTTATGATCAATTACTCTCTCCAAAAATTTCATAATATGATGCATGATTTTGATACCATGATAATTAGAGAAAATTTAAATATATCCTTTGTTCTTATAAATTGGAATTATAATGCTCTTTCTTCATTCATTAAGCATATTTTTAGTTTCTAAAATCCTATTAAATAAATTTGTCACCCACTTTACTTCAACATTAACTAAATATTTACAAACTTTTATAGTAATCTTATCAGGTCCCACAGTTCATCTTACTTTTATTTTTTTATAACCTCATGTACTTCAAGTGTCCCAATTTACGAGTATACACCATAACTTTATCTTCAATGAAGTTAATAACATATCCTAAATTATCTGCATAATTTTTATTTAATAATTTATTAAAAAAACTTCTTTATTTTTTTGATCTCTTTCTCCTTAACCAAAATTTTTTATCATCATTTTTAATGTATTTAACCTGAAACATATCTCTAATTTTTTTGTCTACTCTTGCAACTTTATATATGCCTTTCTTTTCATGTTTAGTTTTTAACTTGTAATATAATTCCTTATATGTCTTACATTTAGCCTCCCATACCATCTTTTTAAATTCTTTCTTAACCATCTTATAGTTTTCATATGCTTCTCCATTCTTACATTTATGTAGTTTTCTTTAGTATTCTCTTTTAGCCTTAACTGCTAATTGAACTTTTTCATTCCATCAAGTTTCATTATCATATAGTCATTTTTCTTTTCACTCTCTTAGCATTTTTATAGCTACTTTTCTAATACTATTAGTCATCCTTTCCCATATGGTATTAATTTCTCCATCTATACTTCATTTTTCTTCATCATTTTAACTTTAAAAGTTACCAATTTCTCTCCTTTCAAATTTCACCATCTAATCCTTGGATTTTTATACCTTATAGTCTTTCTCCTCCATTTTTAAATACATATATCCATAACCATTAATTTATATTATGTAGTTAGACTCTCATCCGATATAACTTTACAATCTTTACAAAACACTTGATCAATCTTTCTAGTAAAGAAGAAATCTATTTGACTAACATTATATTCACTTTTAAAAGTTAACAAATAAGAGTCCCTCTTTTATAAATATGCATTGATTAATACTAAATCATATACTATCGTAAACCCTAAAATGGCATTTTCCTAACCATTTCTGTCTCCAAATCCATAACTTACATGTACTCTTTCAAAACCAACATTATACTTTCTTACATATTCATTCAAATCTCCTCCAATAAATATTTTTTTAAGTAAAAATCTTTTGAATTAATCCATGCATATCCTTCCAAAAACTTTGCTTTGTCACACTATCTAAACCTACTTGAGGAGCATAAGTACTAATAATATTTATTGACTCCTCATCTACCACTAGTTTAATTAAAATTATTCTATCTCCTATCCTCTTAATATTTACAACTTTATCTTTTAAGCTTTTATTTACAATAATTTTTACTCCATTTTTATTCCTATCTTTGCCTATATAACAAAGTTTAAAATCATCAACCTCTTTTACTTTTTCACCTGTTCACTCGGTCTCCTACAACCAAGCTATGTTAATTCACCTTCTAGTCATTGTATCTATTAATTCCATTAACTTTTCTATTAATAACCCTATATTCCAAGTTGCTAAACGTATTTTATTTTTTTTATTTTTATTTTTATTTTCTTGTACTAACTTCTTTATCCACACCCATCTATGAAAGTGTGAAAATCCTTGCTTATTTTTTGTCACACTTGGGCATCGTGTGACGCTTTTGAAGACGCCCTAGCTACCCTTGTTACCCTAAATAAGCCAATTGATCATAGTTATTTGCATAATCAGGCCTATAGTGATGCCTAATACAGAGCAATATGAGGAGCCTATTTGTCTAAAATGGCAAATAAATGGCTTGCAAACAAATCAAAAGCTTGTATCATCATTCAAAATGCAAGATTTCTTCATTTAAAAAGACATGAGCCTACCAAGTTTGTTATTTTCAGCATCATCAGTTCCCTTTCTGGTTCCCGGCTCATCTATTATGCAACTCTGTCAAAAAATCATAAGAATCTATTGATATACAAATAGCATTCAAATAAAAAAAATGATAACAAGTGAATATGATGAAACTCAGTTTTAAAACTGCTGCTGCATAACAATGAAGAGAGAAAATAAATAATAATCTCATCAGATAGCAAATACAGTGGCTGATAAAAGTTGCTCTAGAACCAATAGCAATAGTACCAACATCTGGTCCATCACCTCTGCATACAGGGGTTTGATTTAGACCTATAAAATACCCAAGCTCCAATCCAAGTGATCATAGCTTCAAATATGAATAATAAGCTGAAGAATATCTCCATGATAAAAGAAAACAGCAATGATATAACATCCCTAAGTTAGCAGATATGGATAATTGTAAAGAAACATGGATACCTGAGCTGATCCATTAAAGTGACGAAGGCTGATAAAATGACAATAAGGATCACCGGTGCATGGGATTTGAACCATATTTGTGCCCTGCATGCTGCTGATCAAGTTTAATGTCGGATCTCGCTGACTAGGTGCTTGAACTCTGATTTGGTCAGCTATATCCATACCCGCTGAATGAAAGGAATCTAAGAACCTTGGGCCAAATTCAACTGGAACAGAGCCAGCAAAAGGAGCCCATGGCAAGAAAGAGCCATAGTGAAGAACTGGACGGCCCAGGCCCCCAGCACCAAGCTCTGGACCCATCTTCGTCCCCGTGCCCATGCCCAAGCCTATGCCCATGCCAGTCCCCATTCCGATCCCTATGGGTGGCAGGTACGTCTGGACACCCGGTAACATCACTGGCCCCATGTTGCATCCCACGGACATCATCTACAGCGGTTTGATATCATAAGAGATAAATTAATTATTATTTTTAACAAGCAATGTACATCAGTATTTTAGCCGCTAACTCAGTATTGAGTCCCCTAAACCTGACTACGTTCTGGTAGTGGATCCCACCCATCAATTGTCACCAGCTGAGGTAGAACAAACACCAATTTAACACCAAAAGAATTCCATGTTAGCATAAAGGCCACACGAGTATTCAAGAGAAGATTCGGTGTGAAGACCTTGGAGATAACAAATGCATAGAATAACACATTAATTAGACAAGGGAGCACCTACTAGGAGGCCTCAAACTTGATTTCTGTAACATAAGTTGGGCCCCATCTAATGCAGGAGGCCGATAACCTTGAAACTTTAATCAATCTCTCAAACTATATATCATCCGGAACAAAATAGCAGAAAAGAAACTTACTTTAGCAGCAATGATAACAGATAAGAAATATACAAACTAGAAAAGCAGGAAAACTATCTTATAATTACATCTCCTTTATTGACTAATACTATATCCTGGCTTGTGTTTTTCAACGAAAGAATTGCTCACAAAAATCAGAGGATGCAGACTTTAAGGGCACTGACCGACACAAGTGGAATATGTTGATTGAAAAATGGGTGTCATTGTAATTTATTTAGTTAACTCTTGAAGGAGCATTTAGCTGTGAGATAATAGGAAGCCATTCTTCTTGCTGCAAGGTATTTTTTAGACTGGCAAAAGCTGTTGGTATTTCTGACAAGGAGATAGCACAAGACTTAAAACTCATCCTGAGATGGTCAAATTTGTTGAGTTTAGACCCTAAAATCAGGGTGACAATATCAATCTCCACCAGGCACTGTAGTCTCTTAAGAGAAAATTGTTTTAAAAAAAAAAAAAAATTGCTGGGAAGAATCAAGGTCCAGACGCACTTTATTTCATAAACAATTTTCTTTTTTAATTGTGGTTTCTAGAAAGTCATCGCTGAAAGGGGAAAGTACAAGGCTTCCATAACCATGAAGCCTCGTTCACTCTATGCGAGGCTTGCTTTAGGAACGTCTGCAATTTGTTCTTATTCAGGGCTAAGTCCAAAAATCGCAGACTTCTATGCACTGGCATTCATAAATTGAATCGTGCTTCATTTCATGGGCTTGGACCCTACTGTGATGGACAATTCCCCACTTAACTTTTAAATAATAGAAGCCTCAAGGTGGTTAAATGATCCTCCAAGTAGAGAGGGCACTAACAGAATTTGTGCACTCCTTATGCTTGAACATGCTCAAGAGAATGATGCTCTGTGACATGTTCATAAGAACAATGCATCACAAGGCATAAGGATTGATCATCAAAGATGAGCCCTATAGGTAATTTATGGGCTGGCAAGATTGTTGCATGAGAAGCAGCATATCTGCAAGTCATGCATGTCATTTTGGAGAAAATTGCCTGTCAGGCTCTCATACTCAACATAAACTGCAGTCAACATTGTCCACCGAGAGGACAGCATGCTATGGCATAGTAGTTGGTGGTTGACAATTGACAACAACATGAACCTTAATTGAGAATAATTTTGTTTGCATGAAATACTCGACCATACAGCCTAGCTATGGAATGATTCCAGATAAGCAGGTTTGTTAATGTTTCATTTAATGCTTTTGTATGAGCAAGAATAGGGTGATATTTGCATTCTAAACAATATATCCATGGTAAACAGGAAAAAAGTAATGATGCAAGTTAGTTGTACCTGGACTTGTAACTGAAGTGATTTCAAGTATTCAATGGCCTCGTCCAGTGTTGAAGCTTTGTCTGACTGAAAATTGGAAGAAAACAAAAGGAACTTGAAGTGGAAGATTATGTGAGGACTGCCTGTTGACTAGATTAGAATCGTAGGATGAGGACCTTGTTGCATCTGGGAATGAGTTCTTGCAAGGCCTTCATCTTCTCATTTATCCTATCACGACGCCTCTGCAATGATTGTCAGCCATAGAACATCAGATAAATGAGTACAGATTTAATGGAGAGGAAACCAAAATGGAAAGTAACCAAAAGGCTGTTAGTCTAAAGAAGTGTACCCGCTCAGCAAGACTGTGGACCTCTGCAGCACGTGATCTTCTTGTGGATGCAGATCTGCACGCGTCTTTCCTTTTGTCACCAGATTCAAATTCAGCATTCTTTCATTCAAACAAAAAGCACAAAGTATAAATGCCAGGTGGGACAGAAAAATCCAAAAGACATCTGTTTGTTTTAACAGCTGAACACCTCAAGTTTCACTAACTAATATTGGCTTTAGAAGTAAATGCACCAGATTAATTCTAACTGTCTAGTCAATAAATGTGTCTCAATAAAATGACAAGGTGTCTTGTCTTTTACTCAAAGAAATCCTCCTCCTGTTCCATTAACCTTTTGTCTGCAAGCAAAATTTTCATGCTTTAGCTACCTTTTCTTTCCCCCGTGATGTAAGTAGCTGCAAAGACTTTGAGCTCTCATATTTGGTCAATTTTCTTTAAGTTGTATAAATGTTTTTATAGATATCCATTGCTTAAATGCGCTCTTTCTCCAATTGACAAGGCATAGGACATACCAATAGTGGCTAGCTCAGTTTGTCAGTACCAGATCAATTGGTGGATAAACCTCATATTCTCAAAAGACAAGGCAAAGGATCTTCCTTTGTTCTCCTTCACACTTCTTTCCTTGAATCACACATACTGGTTCCAGCAAGTTAGAGAATTTATTTTGGTGATAGTTGTTTGCTTAATTATTTGATAAATATGTTTGAGTCTTGTTATATGCTAAAAGTTCCAGCATGGTTCACCTCTCAGTCATTAACAAGTACAAGGAAAAAAAAAGAAAATGCAAAATGCCTTGAGTCATTGCCAACTAAACCTTAAGGTGCCTCCTCTTTGTATTCAATGCCCTGTTAGTTTTATAGAAAACCAGGTAAAATAGCATATTGATGAGTTTCAGAATTGATGAGCAAATATTGTAACAAGACAATAGCCAACAGTGTATAAGAACCAGGTCTTTTAAATAGTATACATCCACCTAGTGATGTCAGTCCATTACATTTGCTTTAAAATGGCTGAGGGAATGTTCTTAAAATAGGTGGATCCAAAGGATGATGACCACACTCCACTTAAGATACCTATAGGCATCGACCTTTTATCTCAACCATTCAAACTCACTTTGTAAATCCTTAATTGCCATACATTCTTATGAACTCCTTATTTTCCTCTGACCTACTTCTTTAGACATAGAGATCTGAACATTTCTTTCTGAGGCACATATATGGAGGTCTCGCATATTATTTCTTGTTCTGTGGATTGAAGATCATGTCATGTTATATGGTTCATTTGGGTTTTTTTTTTTTCTTTTTAATGGTATCTCTCTTATGAGGTTCAACTAGATTTTCCCAAAGCTTATGATTCACCACAAACATTGCAAGGAAGGCACGTAGAAGACCAGAGATGTAGGTGTAGAGAGGAAGACACCAGCCATGATGCAAAGAAGCAAGCTCACGAGGCTAGATAGGCACAAACCATCCAATTAATAATTCAACAATATCCAATATGTGAAGATGAAATTACCAATAAACTGAAGGGCCTTTTTTTTGAAGAAAAAAAAATGTTGCCACTAGGGGTGTCACCAAGTCAAGCTTGATCAAGCCTAGGAAACATATCAAGCTTGGTTTGAAATTAATTTCAAGCTTGAAAGTTAAGATCAAGCTTTGTTTGTTTACCATTATTTCGAGCTCAATTTAAGTTTGATTTTGAATCAAACCAAATATGCCCTAATTGATAAGCATGGAAATTTTAAATTAAGCTAGAAAACAACTCAAGCTACCAAGTTTGGTTTAAGCCTCAATGAAAGCTTAATTCTAGCTTGGTTCAAATTTATATTAATATTTAATGGATTCAAAAATTAACAACCCAAATATCATGGACTATTGAATCTAAAATTTATTGCCATCATTTAAGCTTATATAATATCATGTATACATATACATATGGGGTGTGTGTGCGTGTGCGTGCGTGTGTTTGAGAGAGAGAGAGAGAGAGAGAGATTTTGAATTTAATTGAATTGAGTCTGATCATATTGGGTTTATTTTAGGTTTGGCTAAAAATTAACTTCAAAGCTAAAGTGTTGGTCCACGGGTTCAAGCACGATTTATTCATCTACGAACGCAGCCAAATAAACCAACCTTGAACTGAATGTTTTCAAAGCTAAATTTGAGCCAAGGTTGATTATTTTAGATCGTTTTGACACATCTACTTGCAATAATTCTTCCTTTTATTTTGATAAATTAAAGTTAACTATTTCTTATTATGTCATAAAATAATAAAAAAAGAAATATAAAGATCCATTGCAGCTTGGAATCTATAATTGATACGATAATCATGATTGAATAAGTTTATACATGGAATCCGTTATAGCCATTTTGCCAATCCAATATGAATTTAATTATCTAATTGAAAAACCCTTCCTAATTCACACACGAATCGAAGAAGATCCCAACTCACATCGTTGGTTTCGGAGTGCCAAAAGTGCAATTGTACCAATTGAATTGTTTACACCCCTTGTTTTGTTTTTATATTTTTGGCTCTTGATGCCTTCCCGATCTATTTTCTTTATTTTTTTTTAAGGGCTCATTTTTTTAAAAGAAAACTACATTTTTTTCGAACAAGTGTTACTTAAACAATACTTAAATAAAAATATATATTTATATTTTTTTTGTACATTGAAAAGTAATGATTACCCATAATCTTTTATATCACTTTTGTATAAGTTGTTAAGATCTTCATATGCCATTTATACTACCAGAGCTACTTTACATACTCATTATATATATCTTTTTATAATTGAAACTCAATTCTTTTTTACCCAACTATATTTTTTATCATATTTTTGATAATATATAAATTATATTTTTAAAATAAAAATAAATTTTTATATTTATTATTTATTAATTAAATAATAATATTATATTTTTTATAAAATAATAATTAAATCATAAGAAGATATTTTTATTTCAATCATGAAGACTTACGCTATATTTTTACCCATCAAATGAAATGCTATATTAAAATTTTATTCTTTAAAATTATTATTTTGTATCAAAATTATTATTTAAAACTAAATTTTTTATTTATGTTTTCTTTCTAAAATGTATTGAGAGTAAAAGGTAAGGCCATGTCTTATTAATAATGATCAAATGAAGAAAAAAATTAAAAAATAATAATAAAAAGATAAATCATAATCGTGTATATGAATATTTGAAGAAAAATTATATATTTTATGATGAAAAACTAGTTTTACCATCTTTTAAATGGATATATATTTTCTTCAATTTGATAGATAAATTATAACTTTAACATATAACAAAACTGTTTAACTTTTTATTTATTTATTTATTTTTATGGAAGTAAAAGAATAAAGATACCAAATTTTCCCAGCAGAGAGCATTGGGCGAGTACTTACAAAATTGAGATGGTCAAGTGGGGTGAACTGACCTCGCCATGGCACTCGGAGTTGCCGCCTTCCCTTGCTTTCCGCTTCCTGCCGTCCCCAGCTCGCGCCCTCGCCGAACCACTCCTCAACCCAATCACTGCGACTGCCTGCCCCTCCCCCTCCGGTATCTCGCTCAATTCCACCATGGATTTCCTCGATCCCTCCAATCCCTGTTTCTCAGCGTCTCCCCTACCGGCCGTGGTCTCGCCGCCTTCCCCGGTGGCGGCCTCCAGTAACTCTTTGTACAGATCACCGCCGCCTCCGTCATCTCCAATCTGGCAGTGGAGCCAAGAAGCCATCTCGTCCTCCTCCATGAACAGCTGCCTCGCCGCTTCCTTCACCGCCGCCGATCCGATCTCCCCGGCATCGGCAGTGGGCTGCTCCGGCGGCGACCTCTCCCGGACCGGATCACCGTGGGCCATCGGCCCCTTCCGCCAGATCAGCTCCGACAATTCGTCCTCGAGACTGCAAAAGAATTCAAAAATTTACCACGAGAATCCATAGAAATACTCGGTTGAGAGGGATTGATCGGGAGATAGAGTGAACGGACAAAGCAGGGATTGCGTGGCGGATGGGATGGTCCAAGTCGCGAACGCAGAACATCTCCTCCAGCGCGGGAGAAGGATGGTAGAGAAGAGGATGAGGAGGGAAGGCGATGGATGGATACAAGTGAGGACGAGAGTCCTAGGAGACGATGTTCGCCCTTCTTCGGAATGGGAGCGTAACAGGTAGGAGGGGTTTGATAAAGAAATTCAGCTAGCATCAGAATGGATGGAATGGGAGAGAGGATTTGGATTTTTTTTTTTTTTTTCTTTCTGATTTTTTTTTTTTTCACCCTTTCTTGGGAAGGAGCACGGAGTCGCGCTGCATTATTAATTATCGTCATTGTGGCTCCTCACCCTTCGAACCGACTCTCAATTCAAAGGAGAAGTATACCGGGGCCCGTCTCACTCTTTCCAGAGATTTGCCAGCAAGGCTCTAAATAACGGCCGTTAGGATATTTTTAACGATCGTTATCGAAGTTTTGCACAGCCCTCCTGACCTCCTCGGCTGGTTTTATCCATGTCTTATTTAAAAAATAACGATCAGTATTTAACAATTTTTTATTATAATTACTATTGTAAATAAAATGTTGATCAATATTTGACACTTTTATTATCCATTTTAATAATAAAGTTTTAAATTAAAATATTGTATGCTGCTATTTTTTATTTAATGGATGAGAATATTATTATTTTTCTTCTGACTATTTGGCATTTATCATTATTAAATTAATATATTATTTTAAAATAAAATAATTCAAGAGTAAATTGCATAAATAATATCTATTTTAAGTTAATTATGAAGAAATTATTAATATGACTATTGCTCCACATTGGGTTACATCCATATTAACAAACGCTTACTTTATTCAACGATAATTTTAATATATTTAGATAGAAAATATTTTTCAAAATCATTCCTTTATTTTAGTGACAATAACATCTATCATTTTGCTTATTTATCAAATTAGCTGGGACATATAATTTGTTTTAAAAAAAAATGAAATACTAAGCGTTATAACAATTGTTCTTAGTTATTATAATGATAAATGAATTTTTTTTGTTGAAAAAATTATTTACTAATTTTTAAAAAATAATACTAAGCTCTTTTTTTTTTTTAACACAAAAATGCGAAGCCAAAACTCCGTTAACAAACAAAAATTTTGCTGAGCAGTTAGAGGCCCATGACATTACTCTATTAAAAATTTAATGAAAGATAAATAATAAATATAGTAATTAAAAAAATTATATATTTATTATAAATTCACATGGTAGAGGCTCGAAAACTATTATGATTCAGGTGAGTTATGTCCACCGGCAATTATTATGATGCCCATTCTAACATCCCAGCCGACGTTACTCGTAACGTTACGTATTCTTGCCAATGCAAAGTAGCGCGTATCGCGCCGTTTCCGTCGTGGTGCGAGGCAGGGATCCAGAAAGTTCCACGGCACCGGCTCATCGAAGGGAGGATCGAGTGGCGGAACCAGGGGGCAAGGTTGCGGGCGCGTTCATCAGTTTCCCCCTGGGATGGCAATCAAGCGGGGAAACGTGACGACAGGGCTTCAACTCGGAGATGTCATGTGCCAACCCGACAAGGCACTATCATCCGGACGCGTACTTGGTGTGCTACATGGTCGTTTCCATTGGCGTTCACCGTGAACGCTTGGGCACGCGTCAAAAGTATGGCTGCAACGCGCGCACACGCGCGCAAGGCCTGATGGCATTTTTGCTCCGTTGGAAAGCAAGGGAGTGAGGCTCCATCTTAGAGTTTGACCCGTGGATGAGCAAAACTGGAACGTTCCAAGCAGAACACCGAGCCTCCCTCTCTTGACTTATGGCTCTAAATAACGGCCGTTATGATAATTTTAACGGTCGTTATCAAGGTTTTGCGGAACCCTCCTGACCCTGCCAGTTAGTGTCATACATCCATTGGCTTATTTAAAAAATAATGATCAGTAATTAAACTTGTTTATTAAATTTTCTATTATAATAGATGATAATTAATTTTTAGAAATTTTATCATCCATTTCAATAATAAAACTTTGAATTTAAATGTTGCTTGCAAGCTGAATATTTTTCTTTATCCGTTGGACAGGGGTCATTACTTGCTCTCCATTCCATTCCTAAATTAATATATTATTTAAAAATAAATATAATTCAAGACTAAGCTACATAAATGATAACTATTATACGTTAATTATGAAGAAAATATTAATGCAGCCATTGTTTTATATTGGGTTGCATCCAATGTTAATTAACTCTTGGTTTATCCAACATTTTGATAAGGGCAGCACAAAAAAATCTTTAAAAAAATTGTATTCATTATAGAGAAAATATCAGCCATTATTTCACTTATTTATTAAATTAATTTGGAAACTATTATGATGATAAATGAAAGATTTTTTTTTTTTTTTTTTTGCAATAAATTGTTCACCGAATTTTTTTTTTGAAAAAAACGGAGCACAGACTTTTTAGATTCTTTACGTTGGGAACCGGTGCAACTTATAATGAACAAGATGTTCTAATCACAAAAATGCCAAACCAATACCCCGTCAAGAAGCCCAAAAAAAAAAAAAAAAAAAAAAAAAAAAAACAATTATTAATTCAGGAGATTATAACGGCCATCCTCACATTATACAAGTTGTTAATCATAACCTTGCATCTTGGCATTTAAGGAACGCCCTTCTTGCTGTTTCCGTCGTGGGGCGAGGCGAGGATCCAGAAAGTTCTGCGATCCGCTTGTCGATGAGGCAGGCCTCCGCAAGGGAGGGCGGAGCGGCGGATAACTGCACTCGAAACCGAGCAGAGTGAGCGAATGTGACGACAGGTTTTCAAGTCCCAGACGCAGTGCGCCAATCGGACTAACCTCTATCGTCCGGACGCGTGCATAAATAAATATTCATGCGCCGTTGGCGTTTATTCTAAGTGCTTGTAAACGTGCAACACATCCAATCCGCCCGTAGGGTGACAGCAATACGAATGCAAGTCAATGGGCGAGAGAGCTCGCTAGGCCGGGCGGAAGGCCCTGGCTCCTGGTGGTCAGGTGGATGAGAATTACCGTAATGGCGTTAAACGCGTGGTTGCAAAATTAACGAACAACAGCTTAAAAAAATAAAAATAAAAAAAAAAGAGAAAAGAAAAAGAAACATCCTGATGGTATGCTTGTTCTGTTTGAAAGCAAATGAAGTTCAACCTGCAGTTTGAACCATAGACAAGCCAAAATTGAACACTTTGGACTTGCGATAATTTGCAGAAGATTTTAGAGCCTGGCAACAAAGCTTGTTCGAGCTTACTTACAGGAACTAATAAGCTAAGCTTCAAGATTTGTTATCAATTTCGGCTTGACCTCGAAAATCACTTTTTGACTGAACCGACGACTTGCCGATTCGAGCCAGCTTCATTCATGCACGAGGGCAGCAGATCAATATTTAGGGGCCTCCTTGGGTATTGGGAGACTTTACCTGCCCGACGTGGGCTTTTTGGTTGAAGTTATTATGGTAAAAGGAAAAGCGGAGAAGTAAGGCACAACCAGAGATCGTAATGGGAACATAGAAACTCGATCTCCGCATGGTGTTGAATTTGGAGGGATCTTCGTGGAAGTAAAGGTGAGAATAATTTTTTAAAATCTATTAGATTGAACAGTGGGAACGGGGATTGAGGATTTCATTGCTAAACTCATCCTCAAAATTTGTTTTTTTTAAAAAAAAAAAATAAGAGATATAATAATGCAAATTTGAACATCTTATTTTACTTTAAATAATGAGTTTAGATTTTGAACTTTAAATTTTTTAATATATTTTAAATAACTATTAGTGTATAATAAATTTTGGACTTTAAATATTTTTTTGAAATAAAATTAAAACTAAAGTTAGAATCTAATTCTTAAAAAAATAGAAATAGAAGATTTTTCATAGGGAATCGTAATGGTGTGGATGGAAGAAATAATTTCTTGTTCGAAAATAGAGATAAGGATAGAAGGTACGGATGGAGATGAAAAATATATCATTCGTTTCAAATCCATTCCATTGTCATTGTTAGGCATAACTTATCTTTACATTTCTAGTATAAAGTAAATCATCTCGTTATTAAATTTAATTATCCTATTATTGCAACAAGTATAAGGATGATTGATTTGTAGCAAAGGGGAGAGAGAGAAATAAAAACACCAAAAGATATATGGTGGTCGGGTTACAAGAATTTTATTTAAAAAATTAACTAAAGATTTATAAGGCTCTTTCATGAAATCCTAAATCATCTTATACCCAACAAAATTCTCTTCTAAATCTTTCTACAACGTTCTAAACTTATCATGAAGATCAGGATTATATATACTTATATAGATGGAGGATTTATAGTATTTTTACATGAATTAAGATCGTATATTTTTTTTGATAAAAAACATTCATGGTGTTCAATATAAATTAAAGCTCACATTCTTTATACATGAAACATGTTTATATCAGATCGTGCCCATAATGAGTTTATGGATCTCGAATCAAAGTCTAACACTTAGAGATGTTAGCTGCGATTGGCCCTGTAGATGACTACTCCCATCAAGGTTCCAGCGTCCAAACAATGTCTTAACATATATTTATTTTCACCTGGTTTGCTGCCCACAATTTAAACGGTATAGGTATCTAAGAATGGTAGGCTAAAGAAGAAATTTCTTGGTGTGTAATTAGTCCGTCTCGTAGTTTAGATAAAATTCTCGTAGTTAGGTAGGTTTAATATCCTTGCCTCATTTGGTGTCTTTTTTTTTTTGAAATAAAGAAACCCATCACCTAAGTCCCACTGGTTGCTCTGAGGACTCTGATTCTAGTGGTGACCTTGCAAAGGACGGACGCTGCATGGCTAATACGCGGAAGAACTAGGATCTTCTTCGGTTTTGGGAGATAGCGTATATTGTAAAACCGCACGAGTCTCAGACGGTTGGAGACAAAAGAGGGTTTGCACTTAAAATCAACCCATACGAAGCCAGCGAATGAAGTTCCCGTTTTGGGCGCTTGGGCGGTGAAAGCCGTCCTCTCCTTCCACTCATCCAGTCCCGTCGTTTTCCCTCAGAGAGATCCGTCGATTCTTTCCACACCAAAAATGGGGTATAACATGGTGTGCCTAACATATCTATGAAAACCAAAAAAAAAAAAAGTACGACCGTATTCTCCGAGCTTATCTTTCCCCATCTATGCATATTTCATGCATATCCATTGTGTGCCGAGCTTATCTTTCATATTCCATGAATATCCATTGTGTGTATGATCAGTTCATGTGATCTTTCTTTTTTTTTTTTTAAGGTTAGCAACTATTGGATTTCAGTGATGATCCGCAGCTCAGAAACATATAATCCATTGCTCGAGCCTCTTCATCTACTGCTATATATTCAGCCTATCTCATAAACCTTAAAACCCATAAACCTTAAAACCAATAAGACGGTAAAGATCCAATCATCACATCTTGAAAATAAGGTTTAAGATTCGAGGTCCAACAGGGCAGCAAAAATTCAACCATCGCATTCCTTCACCCATCACATTCCTTCACATCCCTTCCTTTTATATCCCGTAAGGTTGGATCTTGCTACATATTTTCAACCTATCTACGAAAGATTATATATTCTCAACCTATCCTTGCATATTTTCAACCTATCCCATGAACCTTAAAAATAATTGGAACGATAAGGATCCAACCATCACATTCCTTCACATCTCTTCCTTCCAAATCCCAGAAGAATGACAAGAATCCAACCATTACATCTCACATCCCTTCCCTTCCTTCCAGATTCTGGAAGGATGGTAAGAATCCAACCATCATATCTCTTCCTCTTGATCTCGAGCCTCCTCATCTCCTACTGCATATTTTCAACATATTCTCAACCTATTCCATAAACCTTAAAAATAAGGCAAGAATCCAACCATCACATCTTTCCCTCTCGAGCCTCCTTACCTACTCAACATATTTTCAACCTATCCCATAGACCTTGAATCTACTCAACATATTCTCAACCTATCCCATGGACCTTAAAAATAAGGTTTGAGTTCTCAACCTATCCCATAAACCTTGAAAGGTTTGAGGTCTGGGTTTGAGGTCCCAACCTATCCCATAAACCTTGAAAGGTTTGAGGTACCAGACAGCAAGGATCCAACCATTACATTCCATCACATCCCTTCACATCCTTTCTTTTAGATTTCATCCTTTCCTTTTAGATCCCTCACATCCTTTCTTTTAGATCCCATCCGGGAGGACGGCGGGATCCAACCATCACATCCCTTCCTTTTAGATCCTATTCGAAAGGATGATAAGATCCAACTACCACATTCCTTCTTTTTAGATCCCAACCATCACATCTCTTCCTTTTGAACCTCCTCATCTCTGCTACATATTCTCAACCTATCTATGAAAGGCTACATATTCTCAACCTATCCCATAAACCTTGAAAATAAAGTTTGAGGTCCTATTAGAACGACAAGAATCTAACCATCACATTCCTTCATATCTAGAAAGACGGCTAGAATCCATCCATCATAACTCTTTCTCTCGAGCCTCCTCATCTACTGCTATATATTCTTAACCTATCCCATCAACCTTGAAAATAAGGTGTTTGAGGTTTGAGGTTCCAACCTATCTTATAAACCTTGAAAATAAGGTTTGAGGTTCCAACAAGACGGCAAAGATCCAACCATCACATCCCAATCTAACCATCATCACATTTTGAAAATAAGGTTTGAGGTCCCAGCAACACGACAAGGATCCAACCATCATATTTTTTCACATTTTTTCTTTAGATCCTATCTAGGAAGATGGCAAGATCCAACCATTCTTTTCATATCCCGAAAGGATGATAAGAATCCAACCCTCACATCTCTTTCTTTAGAGCCTCTTCATCAGCAAAGAGCCTCCTCCTAATCCAACCGTCATCAAGGTTTGAGGTCTCACATGACAAGGATCCAACCATTATATTCCTTCACATCCCTTTCTTTTAGATTCCGTCTTTAGATCTCATCTTGAAAAACAGTAAGATGCAACCATTACATTACTTTACATCCCTTCTTTTTAGATCTTGAAAGGACGGCAAGAATCTAATCATTACATTTCTTTACATTCTTTCATATCCCTTCTTTTCAGATTCTGAAAAGACAACAAAAAATCCAACCAACTCATTGTCTCTTCCTTTCGAGCCTCCTCACCTGCTATATATTCTCAACCTATCCCATTTTACTGCTATATATTCTCAACCTATCCCATGAACCTTTTTAATCTATCTACAAAAGGTTACATATTCTCAACCTATCCCGTGAACCTTGAAAATAAGGTTTGAGGTCCCAAAAAGGCGGCATCAACCTATCTACGAAAGGTAACCTATCCCATAAACCTTGAAAATAAGGTTTGAGGTCCCATAGGATGGCAAAGATCTAACCATTATATTCCTTCACATCTTTTTCTTTTAGATCTTTGAGGTCCTAGTAGGACAGCAAGGATCCAACCATCACATTTCTTCATATCCCTTTCTTTCAGATCTTTAAGGTCGGTAAGGATCCAACCATCATATTCCTTGGTTCAGATCCCAAAAAATGGTAAGATTCAACCATCACATTCCCTTACATTCTTAGATGCCGAAGGATGGCAAGATCCAACCATCACATTCCTTTGAAACTTTAAGGTTGGCAAGGATCCAACCATCACATTCCTATAAAACTTTAAGATAGGATCCAACCATCACATTCCTCTAAAACTTAAAGGTCGGCAAAGATCCAAAGTTTCAAATCGGCGAGGATCCAACCACTACATTCATCCCGAAGAACAGCAGGATTCAACCATCACATTCCTTTACATCTCTAGATGCTGGAGAACAGCAAGATTCAACTATCATATTCCTTTCTTTTAGAGGACGACAAGAATCCAACCCTCCTGGCAAGAATCTAACCATCACATTTCTTCCTCTCGAGTCTCCTCACTACTGCTACATATTCTCAACCTTCCTCTCGAGCCTCCTCATCTACTGCTACATATTCTCAACCTATCTACAAAACATTACATATTCGTTCATTTCTTCCTTTCAGATTCAAAAAGACGGCAAGAATTCAACTATTACATCTCTTCTTTTGCTCATTTGAGGTTGCTATCGCATTTATCACATCTCTTCCTTTGCTCTTTCTTTGAGGTCATAACAAATACATCCATATCCACCATATCTATGAATTGCTCCTCCGACCCTTCTCTTTTCGAAATCTAAATATCTTCTTCACCTTCTCATTTTACCGATGCTTTGTTTCATTAGCTTCAAGCTTTTTGAAATCTAAATATCTTCTTTATCTTCTCATATAGCTGAAGTCTTTGTCCAATGCTTTTTCGCCAATACTTTATCCCCATCTTTGATTCATGGTGAGGATAGATTTAAGAACGAAAAGGAAGGAAGAAGAGAACACGAGGGGTAACAAGGAGCGACGAAGGAAAAAGAGCACTATGGAAGAGGAGTAGTAGTTACATTTAATTATTTTAAATAAATTTTAGTTTCTTTATAACTGATTGCTTGATAATTAGTCATTATGATTAATAAAGAATTAAAATGAATATAGGTATAATTCTTCGCTCATTCCAATTTGCCCTCAAATAAATTACATAAAAAATATGTACATAAAAATATATATTATGAAGTTTAATTTTTTTATTAAAAAATATTACAGAAAATTAAAAAAATAATATGATGTAGAAAATATCAATCATTCTTTATTTATAATAAATATAAAAAACTAAATAATATCTTTTATTTATTCTACTCATATCTAAAAATAATATTTTAAACTCAAAAAATAATTTAAAATTTTTTTTTTGAAAAATAGTAAAATGATGATAATTAATTAAGTACATACTTTTAATAAGTTTTATACATATTTATTTTATCATACAAAACAATTGTTTTACTTCGCTACCATACATATAATATTTAAGTATCAAATTATATATTTAATACTAAAGTACTAAATATAAAAGTGCCTTACAATATAGCTATATTTTGTATTATAAAATTTACTTTTCTTTATATAAAATTATATTATTTTTTTAAAAAAAATTCAAATAATATTAATTACAAAGATCATTGCTTAATAACTAAAAAAAAAAAATATTAACTTAAAAAGCTGTGTTAGTTTTAGTTGATGCATGCGCAAGGCAACACAATCGGAAAAAAAAATCAAAAAAATGTCAATGCAAGTAATATAAATAATTAATTTATTTTAAATATATTATTTTTAAAACTTAAATATATTTAAAAATAAATAAAAAAATAAAATGATATGAGAGTGCCTGATCAAGGCAGAGGCAGCAATTAAGATGGGACAGGACGTATGATGTGTCATTCTGGAAAGAAATCGAGGCGTGCCCAACCGGCGATAATTTAAAATCTCAGTTGAAACATCGCGATATGACACAAGTGAATCTAAAAATAGCACCCACAAAAGTCGAGAGTTGGCATATCTCCAACATCTAATCGCAATATCGTCGCCATACCAATAAGCAGGCCAAAATCCCTCCAGCACCACCCCTACAAAAATCTCCAAATTAATTCTAAAGCGAATAGTCTCAGCCAAGGATATTACAGCCTGCACAGAAGAATAATTCAGCGATTGTTTGCTTCTGAAGTTAGACCTACCAAACTATGAGTACGTACGCATCCACCGGACCTCAAGAATTGAGAACACCGAAGTAGCAATAGCCACAGCTAAATCTTTGTTCAAAATCATTCTCTAGCAACCATTCAAACTCCAGAATTTTTCAGACACGGGCTGACACCAGAATCCTTCAAAAGCCGAAGCGAAAACCCGGGGCTGGGCCAGAGCGGTGTCCTCGAAGTGAGGAGGGGAGAAGGGACAGAATGCAGGCTGAAGCATGCTGCTCATTTTATCTTGCTCATTTCATAGGACCCGTTTCAACCAGTCACAGTAAATGGCAGAATTCAAAATACTGGAGAAGAGACTGTATGCAAGTGACTACAAAAAAGTCACTAATCGTGCCAATCCAGTCTTGCAGATGGTTACCCCATTTAAATGCCCAGTTTACCAAATGTTATATGGACTCTCACGACTCAAACAGTTTGATATCAAACAATAATCTGACCAACTTAGTTGTGACACCAAATTTCTCATGCAGTTCAGTGCAAATCTCTTGATCAATGTCTCTGAATTCCAATAAAAAGAATTGACATATTGTTTTGGCAATCACAATAACATTGCAACTACCAGATTCTGATACAAAGAAACTATTTGTCATACATTTTTTGAAGTACAGCTAACCTAATACTATCTTGGAGAAGACCATATGCCTCAGGGTAGTCCCATGGCTCTAGTGCTGTGCTGCAAGGTTTTATTTTCTGGAACATGGAATAATCCTTTGAAGGTGCACTCTGAGTTAGAAAACCCCAAAGAGTGTAGCCGCAGCAAAAACTAGAAATAGCACTCCACCCAAATAACTAACCTGATCACAGGAAATTTCATATGAATGAACACATTTCCAGAATCTAACATGCACTTGCAAACTCAAAACAAAGCAAGCACCCAAGAATAAGTATTTGTAGCTCTAACCAGTTTCTCTGAAATGTAGTTGGCTAGAAATGCTCCACCTAAAATTGCAATCGATGTTGCAAATAGGTGACCAGCAATGGCTCCACTAGCTACACCCCAAGGAGACTACAGAATGGGCATGAAATAGAAATCAGTTGCATCATCCTACTAAAAAAAGGAAATAATGATGCTGGCCACAATAAATGACAGATAATAAAATAAAATGGTGCATTCACATGACCACACCTGTGCAGCACCCAGAGCAATTGTAGCTAGCATTGATCTATCACCCCATTCCTGCAAATTGTTTCATAATTTAAATTTTCAATGATGATAATCAATAAATGAATCCAAAATCATATTTGTGCCATTAGTAGTCAGCACGACATCATGCCGAGAACTTAATTCTTACTCTACTTCATCTCAAAATGTTGCTCAAGCTAATATAATGTGTACTTGTTCATATTGTTATTTGAAAAAAATATCAAAAAGAGGTTACTTACCGCAAAAAACACAAGGCTGAAAGACTTCCAAAGGAGTTCAAGAGGATTCATGAGCTTCTTGGCTACCTGAAAGAAATTCAACATGCCATTTATTACGTAACAGCAGATGGTACAACAAGCAATTTATGACAATTAACAATTGTAGGAAACAAAGTACATGACTATGTGAAGTCAAATGGAACAAGAAGGATTACAGAGAAAAGTACGTCATTTTACATAGAGCTATTGGTGAGCAAACTGTGTTGTCACAGAGCAAACTACTAAATATTAGTAGGTGATTACCATTGTTGTTCGTCCCATGTTTTTCAAAAAAAAAAGCAAATAAAATTACTACGTTTGTAACACTACAGAGGAGTAATCACTGTCACAGGGACTAGTCATTGACATAGGTTTTAGTTTAGGGTATGCCATGCATGAAAATTTCATTATCCTAGAGGACCTTGGCCCTGTTTTACTAACTGAGAATGAAAATACATGACAAAGTTAAGCATGAGCATGGCAAATACACTTTAATAAATTCACTTGAAAACCAAAAAGAAAAGAAAAAACACATATAGAAGAAAAGAAAGAAAAGGGAGAAGGGGGGGGGGGGGAGAACTTCTCAGGCTCTGTATGGCAGCTGACCTTTTCCTTCACAAGTTGCTCAGCTTCAACAAGCTCCCCAAGGTCAGGACTCTCTTTCTTATTAGTACTTGCATCTGATGGAAGTTCCCACGCATTTTTTATTGACTTGAGACCAAAGAATGTAAGAAGTGCCACTGCCGCATACTCTCCAATTGGTAAAGCTAAAAAAGAATTCTCATTGGTAAGCAATATTTTGGTAGATAGACATTTGACTCAACCAAAACAGAAATGTGATAAGGAAATGTTTTTTTTTTTTTTTGTCTTTTTAATTCCCTTGGGGGTGGGGGGGAGGGGGTGCGGTATACCACTCATAACTTACTTGTCTGAAACTGTGCTGGTACAGAATGAAAAATCCGTCCTATTACCACAGATAAGACTGTCATAAGTGCAAGAGCTCCCATTGATCCAAAAAGAACCTGCTCATGGCCAAGAAACCATTAAACAAAAAGAGCCCCAATAAAGAAAAAAAAATAGTTAAATACAGTTTAACAATAAATACCATATAAAGTAAACAGTAGAACAATATTAACCTAGTGTTTAACTCTCAAGCTACAAAATATTGATTTTCTGAACTGGAGTTCTAGATATGCCTAACTAGTCAATGAGTAATTAAACAGTGAGGCATATCATAGAACTTGCAATAAACGATGAATGTGTCACACTCATTCTTTCATAGTTTGCATATCCTTGAAGACTGCAGACTTCTCAGACATTTTGTGTGTGTCATTTATCTTCAACAAAATGGTTGCACCAGAACCTGATGCATCCTATCCTTCAGAAGATTTGATGCGTAATAATAATCTCCTTGGAAAAGGGAGAAGGGAGTCAAACACAATAACTATTCTTAGAATCTTCTTTAATCATTAAGAATTTAGTTCACATACCATGGATGAACCCAAAGTAAGGAAATCAAACAGCAAACCACTTTTATGGTGTATTAGGGGGGTTTAGAAAAGTCCTTAGTATCATATGTTAACATTACAGATTCCCATTATCGAATTGTTTAGATTTTGGCAGACCATATGCCACCAAACATAGTAAATGGATGGAAAAAATAGGGTGTGGAAAGCGATCACAATATGGGTTTCCATGTTGATTATTTATGAGGTAATGTGTTTGTGTGTCTAGGTATCTCAGTATCTTTTTGTTCAAGAGATAATTTAACTGCAAGTTGAATCTCATTATCAATACTTTTCTCCACTTTCAAACACTGATGTTAAGATTCTCAAATGTAACATGGTGATAAATAGGATACACAAGTATTTACAAGTTGGATCATATACCAGTGCTTTGTCATGTTGCATAGCCAACAATGCAGCAATGAAAAATGTCTGCAATAACAGTAAGCATCAAAGTTTAGTCAAGCTCTTCTTTGAATGCATAATAATTTAATTTATGGGAATTTTAGAAAAATGCATTCTCAAGAAATCAGAACATAAAAGTTACTATCCTCCACCACCACCACTATCAGTAACAACAACAACAACAGCAACAACAATAAAGCTTTGATCCTAAATTAGTTGGAGTCAGCGATATAAATCATTTTTCTCCATTATGCAGTTCTGTTCAATTTGGATTCATATATTTTTTAAGATGCAAAGATATTAAATTTTTTTTATTTTTTTCTTCCATATAATTTTTGATCTATCCCTACCTCTTTAAAAGTTACCACGCAACACATCTCCAGAAATCTCATAACTTAATTAATAGCATTACAACTTCCCAGAGAAAATATTCAGGATGGTTAGAACTTTTAAATTTAAAACTGATACTATCACATCAATGGAAATAACTGTCAACGAAAACAAGGGTCTGTACTTAATAGATTCAGATGACTGTAGATATAACTTAAAATGCTTATAATTTTCAACAGGTGTCTTCAGTCAACTAAAGCAGTTGGAATCCCAAATTAGACAAGCAGTCACTAAGATGGACCATGTCCACAGGAATTGTGGTATGAGCATCTGAAACTACATGATTCAAGGTATTCAAGTTCCAATAATTTCTGAGTGGTCGAAACAAAATGATTCAGATATAAATAACTAGGTGGCAACAAGAAGCTACAAGCTTTATATAAGTCAACATCATTATGCATTGGATTATAACTAGAAACATTATCGAGGCATACAAATCAACATGTATGCAAGATTCAGTATTATAAAAAAAGATTTTTTTAAAATAAAAAAAGACCCATGAATTTTTATCTATGAATGTATAAAGAAAGACATAAGAAATTTTTTTTCTCAATGAAAACTAAAAGTCAGGAGCACAGAAAATGATGACATATTTGTGTCTATCCAGGAGATGCATGGCAAGAAAAGTACACCAATTTTACACTTTAAACTAAACAAACAATAATAGAAGGGGCAAGAAAAGTACATTACTTTAATACATTAAATAAGAAATAGTCGTAGGTGATGAGTTAAAGAATGAACTGAATATAATCAATATTATAGATGCATAATTGAGGAAAAATCACAGTTTGACAAGCTTTTGAAGCATGATCAAGTAGTTCTTGTCAAGACATCTTTCATAAAAACAGGGACAAGAAAGAACAAGTTGATGTGAGTTAATCACCTTGTCTCCAATTTCAGAAACAAATATCAAAGTGAATGCAGCGGTGAAGCCTGATTTTGCAATTGCCTCTACAAGTGCAGAAGGGCCTCCCTTCAAGAAAACAGCAATCCATAATGCTAATGCACACACAAGTAGCGCACCAGCAATAGAAAGCTGGTAACGAACTCCTGACGGAGGTTTCTTTCTGCCATTTCATAGGATACATATGAGCTTTCTCTGTCATTTATATACACTACTGAGAAAGATTGAAGTTTCTTATCATTGCTGATCAAAAGAAAATGGTGAGCACTTAAAATCAATGGAGAACAACTCACGATCCAGATGAAGTCTCACTAGTAGAACCACCCATGAGATTCCTGTGGTCTTCTGTTTCTCCTTCTCCTCCATAACTCCCCGCTCCGATATTGACATTGGATGCTTGGGCTCTGATGATACGACCTATTGATTTCAACCTGGGTATGCATCTATATCTTACTGCAGACAGGCAAACTTTTACTGATTTACAACCATTATTTTTCAAAAGGTAAGCTTCTATCATATTGAAGTATCAAAAGAGAAGCTCATTCACTGGAATCAATGGTTAAACAAGTAATACAAGGCAGAATTTTTCTTTATATAATAAAGCAATGATTTGACCTGTTTAACATTATCTATGATGAAATTGGAAGGTTTTGCTGCTTCATTTCATCTATAACACATAAATAGAGGTTACGAGAACGAAATACGTTCAGGATATAAGAACACAAGTAGATTTAGGTTTGGCAACAAGAAGTTTGCAATCAAAGAAGGACGAATCACAAACTTTTAGAAATTTCTTTGATAAAACTGAAAAGTTATTCTTCTTAAGTTCAATTAGCAATACAAGTTACAAGAATTTAAATGGGTAACAAAAGAAGATTTCGACTCCGCCAACTGATAATTTGAAATTAAAGAAGGGATAAGATCAAAGAAGAAGAAGAACAAAAACATGACTTACAAGAACTCGAATTCCTCCAGGATTTCCGATCAAGAATATAAGGGGACGAAGCGAAGAGGGTTAGAGAAGGGGATCTCCCACTCGAGAGCACATGGAACTGGAGATTACCGCCTTGCATCTTCTCTTTCTTGGACTAGAATTCTCTACTCATCTCGCCCAAAACTCTAACCCTAATTCTAATTCTTGTTTTCTTTAACATTTTCTTATGGGGATTTTGTTTAATTTTTTTTTAAAAAAAACAAACTATACGTCGAGAGAGGGCAGCCGGGAGGAGGAATTCGGGATGAAGCTCAAAGCCGCTCGATTTCATTGGAAGAACGGGTCTTTGACGATCTGCCACGTGTTGGACCAAAGATAAAGTGCGTTAAGGGGTATCAAGGTTTTGGAGCTGACTTTATCATTTAATTTTTTTTTAAAAAAAAAATTTAACCTTTTAGGTACCGTTGGACATCCTTCTAATTTTTTCATTTTCAAAAAAAATATTTTTTATATTTTTCTTCATTAAATTAAAGATATAAATATATTGGTTATAATTATTATTAAAAAATACATATAATAATGGTTATGGGAGATGATGGTTGTAGCACTAAAGGTAATGATAATATTAATAGTAGGGTTAATAATAATATTATAGAGGTAACGATGATGGCAGCACTGATGGTGAAGGCACATATAATATGATGGAGGTAACAATGTTGATGATGATAGCAGTAGCAAAAATACCAATAATATGATAGAGATTATAATGATCATGGTAGCTGCATGAACAAGACAACGATGATAGTAATGGTAACAATGATGGTTAGTTATAAGAGAGATGCTCATGATATAGCAGTGGTATTAAGGATGATAATGATGAAAGTAGTATGTTGTCTTTCGTTTGCCCCTCTATTCTTTCTTCATCAAGCTAGACTTGTCAAGACATGTAAGAAAATTGGATTGGCTAAAAGAGATTCACTACTAGCTAAAGCCTAATGCAATGGTAATCTAGCCTATGGTTAGCTAGGGTTCTACTTAATTTATTGAAGGTCCTCCACATATCGTGATCAAAAATATATATACAAAGAAAAAAAAAAAAAAAAAAGGCTCCAACTACTAGGACTTAAGTCAAACTTGAGACTAAACATGTGTTTTCATTATAACATCTCTATTGGCAATGAGGTTCTTTACAACATCGTGCCCATAGATCATTTGAAATCATGTTTCACGTTTCATGATTTATAACCTTAATACTTTTGGAATAATGCTCCAAAAACTATAGAGCTTCTATGAACCTTGGGCCAATTAAATGCACTCAATCAATTTTAACATGATAATCAACCATTATATGAGTCAATCAATCTGCAACCTCACCCCCAGGATTATAATATAAACATAGTGATGATAAAAGTGGCATAGAAAATAGTAAAAACTAAATGTTTTTTATTTTTTAAATATATTGAAACTAAAGATTTTTTACTCTTATTTTTAAAAAATAATGAAAATAAATTTTTAAATATTTGAAAATAAAAATGATAGCACTGAATTTTTTTTTGGCCTCAATCTTTATAATTTTTGTTTTAAAAATAAAAATAAAAAATAAAAGCAATGCTAAATAGATCTTTAAGATTTGACTACGAAGAAATAGTGATGGCTAGCTCTATGCGCTAGCATATGTACTTAATTAGAAAGAAATTACATTTTGATAATCTTGGCTTGGCTTGGCTCACATTTTGCACACATATTTTTATATATTAAAAAATTTTAATTAGATCTTCAACTTATTTTTCATTGCAACCGGCTCCTTCTTTTCATCTTTAAATGACAAAAATACCCTTTCTTCAACGCCCTTTCTCATGCCCCCACCATGCAGGCCTCCAGGTCATTTCATAAAAGCATACATCAACTAGCCTCTTTTGTTATCGTTGATGCTTTTCCCATGAAATCATTGTTGTTGCTTCCCAAAGTATAATCATCTTCCTGTTGAAGTTGCTAAGGTCTCTTTGCTTCTTGTTATTGCCACGATGGTTTGTCCTCAAAGTCCCTACAGCATGGTAGTAGCTCAAGATCCATTCTAACCACTTGTCGCTGTTGCCATCACTGGTGGTCGAGAGTTCACGTACCCAATTTTTTTTTTCTCCCTTCCTAATTCCCTACTCTGGCAATTGTCAGAGAGGAAGCTTTTAACGCAGCCCATGAAAATTCCCTCCAATGCTTTTATTTTTGTTTGGATAACAGAAAATAAAAAAAAATAAAAAAAAAAAGGAGCCCACTGCCTCATGAACTGAACTCCTCTGACAACCGCTGAAGCAATGCGATGAGCTGAGATGGGAACTTTAGTCTCCAGCTTCCTTCTTCTTCTTTGCCTCTAGCAGCCTAATTTGCTAAATAGTCAACTTGATTTGCTTCAATACTTCTTTAATCATCAACATCCTCCTTCCTTAATTATGTATATCCCGAATAACATTTTGCCCGGACCATTAATTATCTTTCAATCATTTATATCCAAAAATATCCACTTCCTCTGGAAGACAACTATGAACAAGTATGCCCTCGTTCAACCCCTACAAATGAAATCTATATTCAATTCAAGCCTTTTATCATCTATAGCTAGAGCATGGCCTTATATCATCAAGGTTAGAGTGGTGGCAGTGACTATAAGAGCATATCTTATGTGTTAGACCATGATGTCTTTCATCATTGTTAATCTTGCTAACCTTCCTATCAATCAAAGTTAAAAGTCGATACAATATGCTTTGGCGATTTGGGCTAGAGCAATACTTTGGCGAATTTTATTACATAATTGGGAGAGGAACAAGAATACCAGTTTCACTGCAGGCATATGCCCTATTGTCAGAGTTGGTGGCCACACTAGTGACAAGTGGGATTGGGACCATTATATGAATCGGCTGCTAAAAATATTATGGGTCCCTATAATTGGTATCCTGAATCAAGAAGTCATGGGTGAGGACCTAATTGAGGGCCACAAGAGGAGGTGTAGCAAGCTTCGGCGTTGTCCTCTCTCTTGTGAAATCAACTTTGCCCATGCTCGATCTATAGTCATTATATTTAACATTTGTTCCAACTATCATCGCTATATTTTATCGCATAGCATTTCTTTAGTTTTGAAGCAATTGCATGATTAGAGTAGCTCAGGTGGCAGGGATGAATGGTGGCATGGAAGTCGATGAGATGGGTCAATGTCAAGTGGAAAGCGGCAAGAAAAATGGTAAGAAGGTCCAGAGTTCGACGAGAAGGAGAGGGTGAGTGATCAAACGTGGTAGCCGGCACGAGTGAAGTGTGAAAGGCTGGCGAGCTGAGGCTTTCATTCTCATTCTCTCCAATTTTTTTTTTTTATATATATATTATTATTTTAAATAAAAAGCGTATTTTTAAAATTTTATAAATTTCATGATACGACTTATTTAAAACTGTTTGAAGTGCAAAAAATATATCTAAAAATTAAGGAGATAATTGCAAGCAAAAAGAAAAAATGAGATGCAAAGATGCATATTGATGCATAATTACATATCATAATTTTTTTTTAAAAAAAAGAAAATAAGTTGCAAATTGGCTCATCAATGATATGATAACATAGACATTACCGAAAAACACACATATACATTCATGATTATTGAGAGGAGTGCACATATTAAAAGGATTCTAGATGAAAAAGATTCTTCATATAAAAGAAATAAAAGCGGTTAAAAAGAATTTTTTGAAATAGTGTAGCAATATGGTTGAAAAGTTTTGCATTTCTTAGAGAAATGTGAAGATAATGATCATAGCATTAATGTATTATATTATAGAAACAACAAAGTTCATGTTATATGATAAAATAGATATAATATTATTAAAATAAAAAAATCATATAATAGGATTGAGATGCGGCTAATAAAATATTATCACCAAAAGAGTGAGAGGTAGTTAACAAAATATTAAGAATGTTTGGTATGGATTAAATTTTCTAGGGTTAAAGGAAAGAAAAAGTTACTTCTATATTTTTCATTCTTTTTTGAAAATGTTTGGTATAGATTAATTTTTCTAGGGAATAATTTCCCTCTCCCCCCACCCCTGAAATCATTAACCTATGAAGGGTGTGTTAATAATATTAAGAGTAAAAATTATTTAGAAGGTGAGAAAGAGCTAAAACATTAGGATTAAGAAAATATTAAATAATTTTACCGCTTTTTCCCATCTCATCTCTTTTATATTAATGATATTAAGTAAATATTAATAATATTTTTTATATTAACTTTATTCTAAACATAGTTAATAATTACACTTGTGATATTTCATTCTTCATTCACAGACACAATCAAATAGGAAAACTTTTATACCCTTAAAATTTGTATTAGAAAATATTATTTCTGTAACTTTTTACTATCATTCTTTTAATCCAACATCAAATGCACCGGGTGCATGACTTCCATTCCAGAACTCTTCAGTTCTTTTTTTAAAAATTTTTAATAATTTTTGAATAAATTTAGATTCTCTTCATCCTTTTTCTTAGCATAGAAGTAAAGATAATACATCCCAACTAAAAAGTATTATGAGTGCATAACTTTTGACTTAAATAGGTTGCCATTTTTTCCCTCTCAATACTTTGTTTCTTATAAGTTTTAAAACCATAATATTTAAATAGATCCTTAATCTAACCTTTTCCTCAAAAAAAAAAAAAAAAAAAAGCATAGCATTACTTACACCATGAAGACATTCAGAATAATAACAAAATAATTACTAAGCATAAATTGCATACTTAGAAAAATACTAATTATACGGAAACAAAAAACCATCAAAAGTGATTTGGCAAAATACTATTTACAATAATGGTGAATAATATTTTGCTATCTCTGTTATAAAATGAGAGAGAAATATGTTGAAATAAATTTTATCAGCCAAATTTACTAACTAGTATATTTTTAGTTTTTAAAAACAAAATCTAAATATTACATATATATATATATATAGTGATATTTTTAAAAACATCAAAAACAATATGCTTTGCTACTCTTCTTTTTGTTTGCTACTAAGTAAATGGTTATTTTTCATTCATGCCAATCTCTACTATTTCAAATACAATAGGTTTAGGAAACCTCTCTCTACAATTTACTTAGCCAACATCTCACATCTCTCTCTCTAATATTTTTTTTATTTTTTAGTCTTAATAACTGTTACATTAGTCTCAAACTTAAATACTAAGAGAGAATCAATATGCTAAAGGACTATTTGGTTAATCACTATGATAATTTTTGATCACCATAGTTAATCATCAGAGTATATTGACCAATAATTATACATCGCTATATTAGTATAGCATGAGAATGGAAGATCACCATATATGCAATACCAATAATATCTTTGAAAACTTATTTATATAATATATAAATATTTTAATATCATATTTATATTATAATATATAATATATTAATATTACAATACATATTAATATATTATTATATAATATTTATATAAATTATAAATACTATATTATATTATTATAATATAAAGAGAAAAGTGGAAACAAAATTGCCCATAAATTTTAGACACATGCGATCCAACTTTTTCATCTTCTTAGTAGGATTAAAATTATTTCTTTGAACAATGATCTTAACTTCTCGATGAGCATAAATCATTGGCACAGTGACAATATCAAATGAAATAATTGTATTACCATCTTAAGGTTATCATTGATATTTTAAATATCACCCCATATTAAATACCATCCAAGGTTATTACACCATCATGAGGCCCTACCTTGCTTTTCTCGACATGCAAGTAGTTTTTTTTTTTTTTAACTCAACTTCCTCTCTTTTTGAAAAAAAAAAAAGGACTGGCCCTCTGACTTCTTCTACCCAAAAACAAATGCATTCCATATGCTTGGTGCTAGTAGAGATTATTTAAATAAAAACTCCTCTTTCTCCTCGTCTTTCTACTCTCTCTCTCTCTCTCTCTCTCTCTCTCTCGTAGTATGATACATTGGTGAGGATTTTCAAAGTTGAAATACCAACCGTCTCATAGGTGACTGCAACCAAGATGAAATGAAATCATTTATTATTTCGTTGTCTCCATCGAAATGAAAGGTGGCTAAATTTTGAAAAGGTTGGTGATTATCTAAAATCTTTGAAATATATTAAAATGAAGAAACTAGAATCTAGCCAATTATATGGTAAAATAATCAGCGACCATTTTTAGATATTTATTTATTTTTTTTAAGTTTACTATTGGAAACTATTTATGTTTGTAAATAAAATGATTGAAAATTTCTAGTAAGTACATTGCTATTGTGTTGATTGGTATCTTAGAATATATCATTTATATTGAAAGAAGCCTAATATTGAAATAATCTCGGGTCATGAAAGCAATGAAAATATTTCAGGAGGGGCATTGCTTTTTCCTATAACACTTAAAACTTTTCCCAACTTTGATGAAAACTGAACTCATTTTAAGCATTATAGTGCATTCATAACTTAGGTTAATTTGTTGCAAAGTAAAACTTTAGGATGTGTTTAGTTTTTAAGAATAATCTTATTTTTTATTGTTATTTTTATAGAAAATAAAAATAACTATAAAAATATATTTGGTGATTGAAAATAAAATTATTTTGTAAAAAAACATAACTTTAAAGTAGCAGAAAATTAAAAAAAGATTCGAGATATTTTTATTATTTTCTATTGAAATAAGGAAGAAAATAAAAAATAAAGCCTAGAAAATTTAAAAACCTGAAAGTAAATAGTATTCCCTTCAATTTTTTTGGCCTATTCTTTAAAAAGAAGTTATTTATAATAAAAAATAAATTTTATTCTCACTTATCAAATATTTTTCTAGAGATCAGAAAATACAACAACAACAAAGCTTTAATCTCAAACTAATTAAAATCGGCTACATGAATTCTTTTTTTCCATTCATATTTTAGAAATTAGAAAATAAAAAATAAAAAATATTTTTAAAAAATAAAATAGAAAACATTCTTGAAAGCTAAATTCAACTTTAGCTTTTCATAAACCATAGATTTTTAAGATTTGAAAATGATTTTTGGCCAACTTTTAATTTGTTATTTAACACGATAATCATATATATAACATGATAATCACATATGTCAAAAATTTATCATGTATGACAAGTGAACCTAAGGCTAGTTTCTACTTTGGAAGTTGATGCTAGTGATTCAAATAGTAAACTTATTGAAAGATGAGTGAGCAATAACTCCTTTCTTTTTCTCAAAAGAGAGAGAGAAAAGAGAAAAAGATTCCACCTTCTAGTGGGCCTAAATAGCATTTGTTTGGTGCTAACTTTATCATGGCATTTTTTATCCAGCTTTTATTTGTATACAATTTTAAGTTAAAAAAGTACCGTATAAAGCTAACAATGTTGCACCAAATATTTTTATTGGATTTAAAAATAGTTCCTTGGTAAACTAATACTATTACTTAAAATAAAATGTGTAAAATAAAAGATGCAATATCAATCATCTTTTCAACTCTTGTTGCTAATTCTTGAAAATTTAAGGGCTTCTTATGAATATTTTAGCGCATTAAATAGTAATATTTATTCTTCTTTTTTATAAAATAAAGTTAGGAGAGGTATCTCTTTAAACAAACTTATAAAATCGATGTAATATTTATCATGTCCAGATGCTATCTTTAATATTATCGATGTAACTTACATTTTTCAATGAAATATTAATGATAAAATAAATATTTTTACTGTTTATAAATTAAATATAAATATATTTTATATTTTATAAAAATAAAAAAATATTTTATTTAATTTTTTTTATATTTTATATTTTTATAAATTTTAATAAAATATTATTTAAATAATATTATTTTATAATATTTATTAAAATATTTTAATTATAAATAGACAAAAGATAGAGCAACAAATGCAACAAGCTTTGTTAAAGGCATACAGTATCAGCAGCATCCACTCAAACTTCATCTCCCTTCTTCTCTTCCTCCAATCCTCTCACATTTTTGGCAACTAAAATATTTGTTGGGCAACAAGGACAAGTCAAAGACAGATCTCTAAGTTTCCATGGATCCACCACGCTCTCCAATCCCCTTTCTAGATTTAAACCAAACATTCCCCCCGCTAATTTCCCCCAAACTCGAACCAAGAGAACAACAAGAACCCTCAAATGGAGGAATTGGACCTCAATTCCCCCTCCCAAACCCTCACCGTAATCCTGATTCCTCCCTCCTTGCCGACCTCCTCCCCCGTCTCCGCCAGTTCGCCCCTGGCCCGGACGACGACGAGCTTGTCGCCGACTACGTCCGCCGCGCCGAGAGCTACCTCGCTCCCTACGTTGAGGACATCCGGCGCCGCCTCGCCTCCCCGTCCGGGGCCGGAGCCGCCGGTCATGCGGGGGGTTCCATGGCCATCGTCCCCGCCTCCGATGCCGCCGCCGGATCCTCCACCGCCATCGTCCCCGCCGGGGCCGGCCTCGCCGCCCCCAAGAAGAAGAAGCCCCGCTCCGGCGAGATGGTCCGTGTCTCCTCCGTCGCAGCCGGCGACAAGATCTACCTCCGGGATGTCGTCCGCCGGGCCCGGATCACCTTTGAGTCGCTGCGGCACCTCCTCCTCCGCGCCGAGGAGCGGATGGAGACCGGCCCGTGGCCGTTGCCGCCGCTGGGGCGGCGGGGCCGGGCCGACCTTACGGCGGCGGGGCTTATGAATCACCGGGACCTCTGGCTCAACCGCGACCGCCGGATCATCGGGGCCATCCCTGGGATCGAGATTGGCGACGTGTTCTTTTACCGCGTGGAGCTCTGCGTCGTCGGTCTCCATGGGCAGTTGCAGGCTGGGATCGACTACGTTCCGGCCAGTCAGACCGGCACCGGCGAGCCCATCGCCACCAGCATCATCGTCTCCGGCGGCTACGAGGACGACGAGGACAGAGGGGACGTCCTCATCTACTCCGGCCACGGGGGGAGAGAGAAAAGAGACGCCCGGCAATCAGTCGACCAAGAGCTCAAAGCTGGCAATCTCGCCCTCAAGAACAGCATGGATTACGGCATCGAGATCCGGGTCATCCGTGGCTCGAAGTCCGATTGCAGCCCCTCCAGCAAGGTTTATGTCTATGATGGCCTTTATAAGGTCGTTAATTGCTGGAATGATGCCGGAAAGTCTGGCTTCTGCGTCTTCAAGTACAAGCTTGTAAGAATTGAAGGCCAAGAAATGATGGGCAGCTCTAAGCTAAAGCTTGCCGAGGAATTGAAGGTCAATCCATTGGGAGCGAGGCCGATCGGATACTTGAGCCTTGACATCTCAAATGGGAAGGAGAATTTGCCTGTGTTCCTTTTCAATGATATAGATGATGACAAGGAGCCATTGCTCTTTGAGTATCTGTCTCGTCCGTTCTACCCGCGTTCTGCTTTTGATGAGAGAGGTTGGATTGGTTGTCACTGTGTGTCCAATTGCTCGGTTGATTGCTACTGCGCAAGAAGAAATGGTGGTGAGTTTGCTTACGATGGAAATGGGCTTCTTTTGAAGGGCAAACCATTGATATATGAGTGTGGCACCTTCTGCCGGTGTCCTATGAGCTGCGTGAACCGAGTGAGCCAGAAGGGAGTGAGGAATCGGCTGGAGGTGTTCCGGTCGAGGGAAACAAGTTGGGGAGTCAGGTCATTGGATTTTATCCGTGCAGGAGGATTTGTTTGTGAGCTTAGTGGAGCTGTGCTGACGAAGGAGCAGTCGGAGATTGTTAAGATGAGTGGCGATAGTTTGATCTATCCCAGTAGGTTTCCAGAAAGATGGGTGCAATGGGGAGACATTTCTGATGCCTTTCCAGATTACACACCTCCTAGCTTCCCTTCTTTGCCAAAGTTGAGCTTCTCAATGGATGTATCGGGAATGAGGAATGTTGCATGTTACCTGAGCCACAGTTGTAGCCCAAACGTGTTTGTGCAGTTTGTACTATATGATCGGTATAATGAGTCATACCCTCATCTAATGATCTTTGCAATGGAGAACATCCCTCCTCTAACAGAGTTGAGCATCGATTATGGCGTGGGAGATGAATTTGTGGGAAGTTAATCCTATAATCTTTTTTTTTTGGCTTCATTGGAAGTCCATGAATTATGAAGGCAAAAATGCTGATCTTCAGATGATGACACAAGGAACTTCACACTGGTAATATTCTGAATCCTTTTGAAGTTCACAAATATACTACTTTCTGCAGAAGTTCTGTGATTGGGACTGTTCCCATAGCTTTCTTTATTATGGAAGTTAGCTTATTCTCAAGGTTTTGGAGTGGAGTCTCATATGCACTACGCACACCATGACTGCACTTTTGTTTGTTAATTAGCAAGAAGGATTTCTCTGTACAATTGTTGTTAGTTTGGCATATGTTGGTGTCTTTTATGATGTGCATACTTTGTTTAGACTGTAAGATGGAAGGTTATGATTTTAATGAACCTGGAAGTATAAATGTCCAACCCACATAGCTTTTCACGCATTACCATGCAAAACTTTTCCTATTAGGGTCACCATGAACAGTAGCAGCATATTAGAACTTGTATGTGCTTTTCTGAAATGATACAGTGCACCTGTTGTATTATTGAAGAAGGTAAATAAAAGTGGATATAAATTTAATATTTACATTTTTTCAAGAATATATGTGAGCACATTAGTTAGTGACAGGAATTTGTTGAAAGTCTCCTTTATCTGGTCAGTGGAAATTGTAGATTAACAAAACTAAGAAATTTAGGGTTAATGGTTTGCTGTCCCACTTCTGCAGGAATCTTTACTGTTGTTATGAGGGAATTGCTTTACATTTACAATGCCATTTTCTCCTTGCATTATTTACCAGTTTACTGCTTATCACAGTAGAAGTCGTGTTACCATGTCAATGCTAGTGCAAATTGTAGGTTTTTTTCTTCATCGTGAGTTCGTTTATTTCATCACTAATATGCATGCATATCCTTTCCTTTGGATATGTGAATTTTATGAAAATTCAGAGTGGATAAATTCTTGAAGAGCTCCATTTCAATTGTAAAAGTTTGCAGTATAAATAATATGCTCATAATTGTGCAGGCCTTTTTGCCTATTTGTCTTAATTCATTGTTATGGTTTGTGTTGATATGTCATAAAGTGTAGCATTGTTTCCACTGTTTAAGGCAGTTCATCAGCTGAAAGGCAAGTTAATATAAGTGGATTCAGATGTGAAGAGCAAGCAACATGGTGTGGTTATTAAGATTGACCTTTAGAAGCTTGTGATAGTGACAGCTGAAGCTACTTCCAGATGCATATTTTGTTCTTTTTGCAAGAAATTTGTTAAGAAGTACTATAATGATAACAAGAATGTTCAAACTGGAGCATTGGCAGCAAGGTCATGAAGGCCCTGTTGCTTCACATTTGTTTCCTGATACATAGATACCCTGTGCTTCTTCCTAGTATTGCACAACTTCTCAACTTTGATCAGTCAAAGCCTGTCTTCAAAAATTGGTAGTCCGAGCAGAATATTTGTTGTTTCTAAGTTAAATTTGCGTTCTTGTCAATCTTGCTCTGCTATAAATATAATCAAGAATTCAAGTAAAATCTATCTATGTGGATGCTAAATTTTGTACTCAGATTGGATAGGCCTGTGCTTATCTGCATAGATGTTAATTTCGTGCTTATGACGGCACTTGTTGACAAGTGTAAAGGTAAAGCTACATTTCATAAATGTAGTTTTATGATATTCATTTCTCGCCGATATCTGTTTATTTTTGGTGAAAACCTGCTGTGAATTGTTGAAAAAACTAGAAATTGATGCTATTCTCATGCACTTTCTACAATCTCAGACCCTTATCTGTACACTTTCAGTATAGATTCTCTAGGCAGAATGTCTTGTTCAATTTTTTTTATTATAATTGATCTTTTCTTTGTTTGATCATAATCTGATTAATAAGATCATAATCTGAATTTGTTCGGATGTTGTTTGATTTCTATCAGGTAAACATCAGGTCCTTCAAACTACATGAACAGCAGAAGCTGATAGAAGGTTCTCTCAGGCTTGCAAAAGAATTTAAAACAAAAAAAAAAAAAAAAAGAAAAGAAAAACATTATGACATGAAAAAACGGTCGATGTTGTTGTAAGGAGATCCATTTTAGTAGTTGTAAGAGGATACAAAAAGGCTGTGTATTACTAAAGAACTTGTAACTCTGATTGTATATACAGGTACACTTTTGATAGCAAAGCATGTAAAATAAAGACAGCTTTGCGTTCCTTGATGTACATTGACAGATGGTTCTTGACACACTAGGTTGCGTGGGCAATAAGTAAATTTCTAGTCGTTTTCAGTCCAATTTCTGATAGCCAATCTCATTCAATATATTGAATCTACGATTTTATGCTGTTTTGGCTTGCAATCTCCGCCAGAAATGAAATCCATGTAACAAGCTCTATGTATTTAGCAGGTTCGAGGTGATTATAACAGCAGATTTATTGGAATGCCAAAGATGATCGAATTTTTGCTATAAACTGAGCATTGGATGAAACATTATAAAAATTGGGCTCAAAACTAATTGAATTACTTGAATTAAGGTGAAAATTTGGGTTTCATTGGCCTGCCAAAAAGCTTTTACGTCGGCCATAATTTGTTTTCAAAATTAAGAGGACACGTTATGGCTGCTCATATTAAACCACATAACCACAGGATTAAAAGAACTAAGATGGGTGCTGTCTGTCCTGTCAAAATTGAGATAGATCATGGTAAAACAAAGTACATGGCATCACACTGATCAATTTATCAACTCAAATTACAGGCAGCCTTATGATATAAAAAATTATTGGCAATACAAAAGTCTATATTTGTGGGTTCTACCTTTCTTTATGCATTATTATTGGCGGTAAGCAAAAATTATAAGAGGCTTTTTCAATAGCAAAAGGATAAGGAGGTTTAATAACTATGGAATTAAAAGAATTAAGATTGATTTTCGTCCTATTAAAATTGAGATAAAGCACAATAAAACAAAGTGCATGGCGTCACACCTATTAATTTATCAACTCAAATAACGAGCAACCTTATGGTATAAAAAATTATTAGCTATACAAAAGTTTATATTCGTAGGTTCTACTTTTTTTCACGCATTATTGTTAATGGTAAGCGAAAACAATAAAACATTTTTTTTATGGTAAAAGGGAAAGGGGATTGAATAACTATGGAATTAAATGAACTAAGATGGATGTTCGTCCTGCCAAAATTGAGACAAGAGTATGATAAAATAAAGTGCAAACCATCGCATTGAGAAATTTATCAACTCAAATAGCGAGCAACCTTATAGTATGAAAAATTATTGACCATACAAAAGCTTATATTCATGGGTTATATGTTTTTTTATGCATTATTGTCGATGGTAAGCGAAAACAATAAGAGACTTTTTTCATAGCAAAAAGGAAAGGAGGTTGAATAACCACGGAATTAAAAAAACTAAGATGAGTATTCATCTTGCCAAAATTGAAATACGAGTACGATAAAATAAAGTTCATGGCATCACACCGATAAATTTATTAACTCAAATAGCGGGTAACCTTATGATATAGAAAATTATTGGCTGTATAAAAGTCTATATTCATGGGTTTTACTTTTCTTCATGTATTATTATCGGTGGTAAGTGAAACTAATAAGAAACTTTTTTTATAGCAAAAAGAAAAGGAGGTTTAATAACTATGGAATTAAAAGAACTAAGATGAGTGTAAAGTGTATCGCATTGTATCGACAAATTTATCAACTCAAATAGAAGGTAAGCTTATAGTATAAAAAATTATTAGCTATACAAAAACTTATAATATTTGTACGTTCCGCTTATGTTCATGCATTATTATGGATGGTAAGCGAAAATAATAAAAAATATTTTCATAGCAAAAGAGAAAGGAATCTGATGAACATGAAAGCTATAATTCCTTTGGAACCACCAAAATATTTTTTACTAAATTTAAGATAGCCAAGAGAAACTGAAGGGTTCACCTGTGCGTTTTTCTTTTTTTAAAGAGGAAGGACCAGGCCACCCGCCGGACTCCAATTCACCCTACCTTTCTTTTCCTCTTGTTGAAGTAAATAAGAAGCCACCCAAAGTAAACTGAGACCATGCTTGTGGAGCTAGGACTTTTTACCAGGGGTAAATAAGGGGCCGAAACGAAGTAATAATGTTCTAGCTAAACTCTTGATGATACTTTTTTTCAAGGTATTTTTTGCTCTATTTTGCATTGTTTGTTCCTTGGCAACGTTTTATTTGACTCTCCTCCAAAGTTCCCCGAAGATTTTTTCCTCTTTTCCCTGTCACTGCTTGAAAACGCAATCGAAAAATACTCGTGTCATGCCGTACAGCTAACAGCAGTACTATGGCTCCCAGTTACGTCCTTTCGGCAATCAGTGTCTCAGCTGGAGACATCCTCTTGATTGAACAGTAGACATCCACAGAAAGGCATCCCAGCGAACAATAGGCAGCAACCCAAGATGGATGCCAGTTTGATCTCCTCATGCCCTGGTGATGGATGGCCTTTGCAGGGTCTGTGGGGTCCAAAGCCTTGACCGTCTTATGTTCAATCATTTCATTCAACTCTAGCCTTGAGTCGCATCATTCGAGCTCCTCTGTTGTTTTTTAGTCAATGAAGTTGCAGTCGCAGACGTGGTCTACACTTACGAAGCCATACCAAGCCGAACTGAAACAGGGGTTGGCATCTCGGTTAACATCAATCTATCAACTCAAATAGAACTGGACCCTGGTCATTAGCTTCAGTTAACCAACTTGATAGAATTGCACCGTCGTACTGGAGGACTGGGACCCTGGGCAAAGTGACTAAGCTACCAAGGAATTAACTCACTTTCTAGAATTTTGATGATGATGCACTTGCTGCCCAGAATTATGGCCTGAGTCTCTCTCTCTCTCTCTCTCTCTCTCTCTCCCTAACATACCATTTACCACACAAAAACATGGGCTCCTATGTACTTGTCCCCTTGAACTCCTAGCACCTCATTATGTCAAAGGTCCATACCCAATCAAATTAATTTAATCATAAATTTCACTATTAAATTCAATCATAGTTATCATGATTGACCGATGATTAATCCCAAAAAGGCTCATATACAGTGCTTCCTAATTTATATGAATTATGGACTGAATCTATTTTGATACCATTTGTAATAATCCAAAATCTTACTCGAAAAGGCTAATAAAAAAATATTATTTACATTCTTTGATCCTATATATATACCCAAAATTCATCAGATGCATAATTAATTTAGTACTACGTATGCATCAATATGAGCTCTCGTAGCTAATTAAGATATGTTGAGTGGATCTTTATATCAAGTCATGGTAGGATAATGGGGTTTAACATTGATGATTCAAACTATCAAATATGATTTACTATCCCTAAACTACTTATATATGCAAAAGTTATCTGATTGAAAGATCTCCTATTTAAGCATCAAATGATTCAAACATATGTATTATTTTGTATATTTAAATTGCCTAATTTTTAACTACTTGATGGATAAGTTAAGAATCTTTAATTCACTTGATTTTTGGTTTGTAAGTAATTTGAAGACAGTAGATCATAACCAAAGTTTGAATCATCAATGTTGGACCCTCAACATACCATCATGACATGATTAGATTTGAGATCTAAGCAATTGAATTCTAGTCTCTCTACGTGCATGTTTCCAGTAGTAGTCACCACATTATTTCATGATCACTATTTAAAGTTATAAAATTTTTATCTTAACATAGCTAGTTAACCATAGGGACCTGTCATCATATTTATTAAATTTTCTATAATTCACAAATTGATCTTAAAGTAGTTCTATTTATAAGGAAACATAAAATTTAGGCCTTATTATAATTAATGAATCATAAAGGGACATACCATTTTATTGCATTTTCCATTACTCATGATTCAATTGTCACTATATGGAATAATGGAGTTTAGTCCTTATCATGACTAGGTGTACTCTTTTGCGATGCGTGGGTACAAGCATGACTATTTTTTGATAATGTGTTTTTATTGATATGCTATAAGATCAAAAAAATATAACTATTAAGTTATATAAAGTTAGTATTGCACTATTGAATTTTATTTTTATTTTTTAATTTAAAATAAAAATTGATCCATATCTTCTATATTTTAATTTTTTTATTATTAAAATGTAATCTCGTTTTAGAAAAAAGTACACCAAACTCCTTAGGTTCTCAGCATTTTAATTTACCAATGCTTTATTTCCATACTTTTCACATTTAAATAATATTTAAATACATAATAAAATGCCTATCATTGAAATTTTAATGATTTAAATAACATTTAAGTCATGTATAGGTGGTATGATAATCATGTATTCAACTTTTGTTCATCCTATTTTAGAAGAAAAGCATAAAAGGCTTCTTAAATTCCTCGTGACTCAATTTATCGACATCTCATTTCTACGCTTAATTTTATATTTAAATAATATTTAAGAATATAATAAAAGATGTAAAACCGTAACTTCAATGACTTAAATAATATTTAAGTTTATCTATGTGAAAGATAATATGCATACATGCATACATATATACATGCGTGCGCATGCACATACATACATACATTATATATATATATATATATATATATATATATATATATTAATGACCTATATACCTACATGCAAAGATGTCACTAACTCCTATATTAGTCCAATGGCATATAACCTTTGGACTTCTTAGTTCTCGGTGGGCCATCAAGGCTAATCTACAATCTACAAAAAGCTTTGTAGATACGAAGAAGGCTCAAGGATGAGGTAGATGAGTTCTCAAACCCTCCTTAAATAGGCCCTTAGAAAAAGCCTATAGAAGACGAGATGTCCCACAGGTTTTTGAGGCTAATGAATGTAATGGAGTGCCGGAGCATATAGGAATGGCACATAGTAGGTTTCAAAACACCATGAAAAAGTCGAAGAGGTGTCATGTGACCTTCGTTCATGACAGAAGTAGCAGAGACGAGCCACAGGGTCAAGAGATTAAAGTGCACAGCCACCCTCGAAAAGATACACTTTAAATGCCCTACCTCAGGAGCTGATCAACCTTAAAGATAAACAAGGACCATAGATCAGCCAGGGCATGCAAGCTTAGGGGACTCCGTCGCTAGCCCTGCTCAAAAAAACTTTCCTCATGAACAAAAAGAAAAAGGTCTGTTTTACCAAAGTACCAACCTACTTGAAAGAACTTTCTTTAAGAAAAAGAAAGAGCATATCATTAGAAGACTGGTTAAAAGAATTATTTTCGTTAAAAAAGAGATCTGTTTTACCAAAGAGCCGACCTACCTAAAAGAACTCTCCTTAAAAAAAAAAAAAAAAAGATCAAATCACAAAAAAAAACTGCTTGGAAGAATTCTTCTCTATTTTATTAGAGAGCCAACCTATTTAAAAAAACTTTTTTTAGGAAAAAAAGAGAGTAGACCATTAGAAAACTTCTCAAAAAAACTCTCATCGTTGAAAAATAAAAGTTTTGCTTTATAAAATGCCAATTTATTTGGAAGAACTATCCTTAAAAGAAAGAGAAAGTAAATCACCAAAAGACTACTTAAAAGAGAGAGTAGATCACCAAAAAACCTACCAAAAAGAAAGAGAGCCAACCTTCCTAAAAGAATTCTTCTTGAAAGAAAAAGAAAGTAAATCACTAGAAAACCATTTAGAAGAACTCTTCTCACCAAGAAAGATAAGTAGATCCGCTTCACTAGAGAATCAACTTGCTTGAAAAAACTTTCTATAAAGAAAGAAAGAGCAAATTATTAAAAAATTGCTCAAAAGAATTCTCCTTATTGAGAAAGAGGAGGTCTGCTTCGCTAAAGAGCTAGCCAATCTGAAAGAACTCTCCTTGAAAGAAAGAGAATAAACTGTAATATTCTTAAGAAAAACTTCCTTGCTAAGAAAAAAATAAAGTCCATTGTGCTAAAGAGCTAACCTTACTAAGAAAACTCTCCTCAGAAAGAAAAGAGAGCAAACCATTGACCTATTCGAAAGAACTCTCCTCGCAAAGAAAAAGAAGAGGATCTACTCGATCAAAGAGTCGATCCATCTAGAAGAACTTATTTTGGGAAAAAGAGAGAGTCAGCAACAAGCTCACTGAACTAAGAGGAGAAACATTCTTACCCTGACTAAGGGGTGACCAATTGGCTTATTCTAGTGAGATGGTGTAAACATGACCCTAGGGAAAACACCCAAAATGATAAGATGCTTGAAGATGAGAGGGTCCATTATTACTTAAACCAAATGCTATGAGAGATCAAGCTGACAATTTGGCAGAAACAATTTTCACAACCATAACAAACACATAAAAGGCTACAATGTAAAAAGAGGTACCATTCCATTAACCTAAAAAATAAAGCTCTTATGAAAGAAAACAAAATACAAAAAGAGGGAAGCAAAACAAAAGAAAAGAAGTTCAAGGGGGGCTCGCGTTGGGGCATCTATGGCGTTAGCCTCAATAATTGCGAAACCTCCTCCTCATCTTCATCAGCCAAATCGTTCATTGAGAGGGGGACATCCTTTGTCAGTTCTAGCTTTGTAGCTAGGACCACAGTTGGTGGTTCCTACGTAGTAGGATCAACGACCCCCACGACAACATTAGTAACAGTCAAAGCAGTGCCTTAAAAAATGATCGGATCAATAACTTTAGTAGTGATTGGAGTAGCACCTTCGGTTGTAGCCAATGCAACACCATTGTAGCAATCAAAGCATCACCATCGCTCACCACTTCCTTCTCAGCTCCCATAGCAATATTCATAAAGGAAAGGTCAAGGTCAGGATATTGGCTAAAATCTCCGCTATATCATCTTTTCAAGCGTCAAAGTAAGCTTTGACCAAGCAGTACAATAGGGTGGAGTTGAATTCAGCCAACACCTTCTACTCCTTAACCACATTGTTCATGCCCTGCTCACCAAAGGCCCATCACTCTTCAACGAGAGCCACCTCTAATCAGGCTATGGATGCCCTCTCCTTAACCGCTTGAACCTTCAACTCTAGCTCAGTCACCTTAGCTTCGGCCACATAGGCCCTTGTCTCCTACTTAGCAAACCTCATCTTGAACCTAATAGCTTTTTTCTTAGCCCTCGCCACTCTCGCATAGCCTCAACAAGCTGCATCGCTAACTCTTCTAAATTTGCCTCCAACCCCTTCACCTGGGCCTCCTACTCAACCCTTCTTTCCATCTCGTATGAGAGGCCTTCGCATCCTTCTTCAACTCTACCTTGTGCAAGAGATGGGTGCACATGGAGCAGCATCAAAGGTACCTCTTTAGGAGGATCTCCATACATTGATGCAGGCGGGGAAGGTCCCTAAGATTCTCTCAGAACTCACAGTCCTTAAGCGGTAGGACCATTCAAGCAATGGCACAAGCTATTATCTCGCACTATAAGGTGTTGCCTTTAAACTCTGGCCCTCAGGCTGCAAATGCATTGGAGATGGAATTGAGGGACCCAAGCCTAAAGAAGGGCTCAAAGCTACCGAGGCTAGAGCTGGCGAAGCAGGAGCTGATGCCAATTAACTTGAAACTGGAAGAAGATTTTAAGCCTTTAGAAGAACACAGAGCTGCTAAAAGTGGAGGAATAGTTGGTTGGATTGAAGTTGAAGTTGGTTGGACCACAGGATCAGAAGTGACCCCTTGGAAGCCCTAAAAGGAGCCCTTATGTAGAGTGCCACCCTTCACGATGCCAAAGACGTGGAATTCAGTTGCATCTCAGTCTCCTTGAATGACCCTCTCTAACCCTCCTCCTTTATTACTTCCTCGCTGCAGCATGTTCCCTAATTTCTAACATGCCAAAATATGAATGATCCATCTTTAAATGAAGAAGACCCAACAATCAGTACAATACCAACATAGAGTTAGCAGCCAAAAAATGGTTATAGACTCATACCTTAGGACTTCTCAACTTATGAAAATCCCTTAGATAGAGGAAGAGCTAAGCCCCCCCTGCATCAGACTCAGCTTGCTAAAAAGACTAAGGATCTCGCATCAATCATATCTATGTAAGAAAGAGACCATGATCTCCTTAGCATTGAAGAGGGTGGCTTGGCCTGACTCTTAAGATGGCTCATGCCACTCTTAGTAAACATGGTGTAATCGCAAAGAAAAGAAGAATTTATTTTTTCACTGATGGATAGAAGATAGAAGATCAAAAAAAAAGAAATCGTTCTTTCCTAAAACCAAGATAATACCACCCTCGACTGCTTGGGTAGCATTTTAAGATAAAGAAGGTATGAAGGACTAAGAGGTAAGTGACTCATACTCCCGGTGCCTTAGTAGTACAATGTACTCCATAAGAAGGCACCAAAAGTTTGGAACCAATTGGGATGAAAAAATTCCAAACTCTTAGCAAGCATCCAAGCAGAATCCTATATTAATCCCTAAGCTTCCCAAGGGATCCTTGAAAACCGAAGAAGGCTTATCCAAAGCACCTAGGAAATAACAAGGATACTCCATGGCAAAGGAAAAAGAAATGTACCTTGGTTAAGAACATCAAGAAAAAGAAGAATAGAAGAAGAATAGAAGTGGATGAAGGAAAGACCTAGGGCAAAGAGCTAGGTGCAGGAACAAAAGTAGAAAATGGGGTATATTGTCAACCCGTAAGAAGCCTGTACGACCATGGGTCAATGGATTAGACAAATGAGTAAGTTCTCTCAATATGCTCAAAGTTCAAGTCTGATCAAGGATCCTAAGGAGTGCCACTTGCTTAGATGCATTCATTGCAGCACAATCAATAAATGGATGCCACGTTTGAAGATCAAAGAAAAGCCATCACAATACCATAATTGCATATAGTGATCGAAGCAAAGCTAACCGGCCTAGAGAGCTCTCAACTCGGGATCTGATCTTTGGCCCCAATATATAAACAGGTAGCAAAGATAAATGGAGCTAGCGGCTTGAAAGAGCTCCCTCTCACGTACGAAAGATAGCTCGTGACTCACAAAGATTCTTCGCCCAACAATCCAAAAAGGCCCAAGAACTTTACTTGTGAAATTCGACAACCGTAGTACACAGGCATTCAAAAAGCAGAAAAGCTCAAAGACTCATCAACATTCAAAAAGCAGAAAAGCCCAAAGACTCACTACAACTCTAAGCAGATCGATGCTCAAAGATTAAATCTACTCTCACTTGAATAACCCACCTTGGTCTTGAGAGGTAGGGACATATAATGAAGCTGTGTCCTTTTAGCCTCCAGCAAAATAATACATGGCAACTCATCCCACACAAGCATCTTGATGGACTAAATAAGTCAAAACTATAGTTGATAGATCGATTGACAATACACATTTGACAAAAGTGGATGCACACGTCTCCTAGCTAACTGACAAGGCCAACTATTTCCTACAAAAAATGTGTCTCACGATAGCTGATGCAACCGCAAGAAATGATTTCATCATGACAAAACATGTGACCCATGATTTGAATAGATAGCACGATCCCATCACTCCCATTTTGAAAACCAAATATAATGTGAAAAATCTGAAGATTTCTTTTGAGTATTATTCCACCCCTCTTTATCCTACACCACCAATAAGTTTGAGCTCTCTCTTCCATTATTCCTTTATCTTCTCTACATTGAAAGTGACAACAAGGTCCACCCTTTGCTGGAAGGCCCTAACACCCCCTCATGTTTTTTTTAACAAGAGCTCTTCAAAGACGCTCAAACTTTCTCCACTAGCTTGCTGCCACCTTTGTTTCTAGATCATCACCTTCATCATCTCTCTGTTGGCATTGAAGGTCCTGCCAACTCATCCCGGACAACATCACATCTCTATATGCATTTCGCTAGTCCTAACAAAAGCTTAGCAGCTTCGCAAGCTTAATGCCTGGTTAATCTGCTCGCGCATAGCGATAAGCCAATCAGGACATTTATCTCAAATCGTCAACGAAATACCTTTACCTTGGTTATTGGCCAGCACTTCAATTGTAACCGAAAGGGACTCCTGGTGGGAACCATTACAGAATTTACTGATACATGAGGAGATTCCTCCCAAATAGGAGGAGGGGGGAATAGAATAAGGGCTGCAATTATGCCCGCTAATTACATTGGCAAAACTATACATGGTACCACTGTAGCACCTTTTAAGGAAAGAACATATTTTGTATACAAGAGAGAGCTAATTTTTCCTACATGTCTATGGAATTGCAAACTACAAAAATGTTTCTCTAATCAATCGTGCTAATATCCGCGAAGATAACCGGCTCAACACCTCTGGCAGCACTTTTGCGGAGATGCCTGGTAGCACAGGAAGAAGCTCTTGGATGATATAAGCAATATTTACATCCTGCCAATGGCCAACATATTAGAAACACTTTATTGTTGCAAGATAACGGTTTATCTAACATTAAGGCTTAGATAGCAACAAAGCATTGAACTAAGGAAGCCCTTGAAAGAAGTGAATAATAGTTAATCTCCTCGTGGGCTAAGAAGATGGAAAGGCACCGCTACTAAAAATCCAGTGATCAAACAAGAAATCAAATGTGCTATCATAAATACTGGCACAATTAGCAATGACGTTGTTGAACTCTAGCAGCCATTTAATGGATTCTCTTTCAAACAAAACAGTCTGATAGATTCTACTAACAAAGGGTGGGATCCATGAATGAACGAGACAATATTATTTTGTAGGTCACTGAAGCCTAAAGGTTAGTATATTCACATATTAGAATAAGTCACGCTTTCATAAGCCAAAGGTTCATGTACACAGTTTACATGAGTCAACCCAATTAGCATGCCACTAAACAAGAGGGTGCATGTGTATGTACATATATGTGCGTGTATGAGAGAGAGAGAGAGAGAGAGAGATCAATATGTTAACTCACACAAGAACAACAAAACACAACACAGGGTAGGCTAGTGCAAGTATTCAGGAATCTATATGCACGTAATATAGGCCTCTATCTCAAACAATGAGAAAGGTACATACAGAAGTAAGAATGCGAACCAATTTAAGTTTCAAGACAACTACAATGCTAGATTTTTACAAGTGTAATAGTGAAGTTGGTCATGACATACTTCCACACAACCAAGGATGTGGTACAGGAAGGCCAACAAAATTTGATTATAAAAATCAAGGTGTTATGATTGTATCACAATCATCACAAGGTGAGGCAGCGCCATAGAAATGGAAGATTCGACAAAATTATAACACTGTTCGGATGGACCTCTCAACAGTGAGTGGATGCAAAGAACATGGGGGTTACAATGTCTGGAAGTGCAAGCGCAATCGCAGATTAGGGACCTCTCATGAATGGCATCATAAGCAATGAATGTCCAAGGTAACTTCCTACCTCTGCAAGTCTTACCAGGAAATTTGGAAGTACAATTTCAGACAACAGTGGCAATTACACCAAGCTTTTATAAAAGACACCATCAACATCAAAATCTGACCACTCCCTATAAAAAATTTAAATTACCTGATCTGACATTGATTTTGATGTTCCAGCAGTCAGAAATTTAACTACTTTCTGGACATTGTCCAATATGGCCTTGTCTTCCTCTGTGATTGTAGGCAGCAATGACGCAGGTCTGAGAGGAACCATACTGAAAATTGGGGCTGAATTTGCAATTCCCAAAGCTGCAGTTATTTGTACCAACTGCTCCCTTGAAAGTGCATCAATTGCTTTGACAATCTGCAATGCTTAATAAATAACCACCATCAATATATATACCCTACCCACCACCATGAAAACATGAAAATCCTTTAAGTCATGGAAAATTTTTGGCAGGCGTATGATGCACAAGAAGCAAATTGCAAAAATTGAAATTTCTCAGATTTACAGATAGAAAAGCAGTCACAATAAATATACCGTCAGGCAACCAATGGAATCTGGATATACTGTACAAGCAATAAACACTTTGCAGCGAATATTCAATGAGTACATACAAAGTTCACACAGGGACAAAGCATGACTAAATTGGCTTTCTTTTTTTAATCTGAAAAAGAAGATTTTGCAGAAGTGACCATATATGTTACAATGAAAAGAACAGATCTATCAATAGTATTACGTGATTGTCCATTCTAGATCAACTGCTTCCACAAAATTGATATAAGCCAAATTACCATCAAGAAAGAAAAGATTGTAATTCTTAAAATTTTTAAAAAAAAGCATAGTGATCATAATATGCTATAGTTTTTACCTTTGGACTCGAAACTCAAGAGCATATCCAGAGAAGTTAGCAGAACATACTCCAGAATAAAATACTTTGAGACTTGCATCACTTGAGGATTTGAGACTCACAAGTAATATGATAAAGGAGTCATTGGGTCAATTTTGTATAAAAAGAAAATGCCGGAATGTGACTTTATTCATTGCTGTGCATTCCAGTATGGTATAATGAATATGAAGCAATATTATATGATGTGTACCCATTAAAAATAATAAAATAACAAAGTGAGTTACCTCATCCAGAATAAATTCTCGAAAGAAGTTCCCTTTATCAGACAGCAGAAAGGCAAGGGCTGCCCTTGTTTTTATTGGCTGCTCCGCCTGAGGTAATATTGTTGGAAATACCGGAATTAAATAACCCGGTTGACTTTGCAAAACACCAAGATCAGCCATATTTCCATTCATGTTCTCACCACCCCCACTTTTTGCTGCACTAATGAAATTCTCAAAGGCTTGCATAACATCAATGAATCTCTCTGCATCAAAAACTCCAGATTTTCCATATATAGTATAACGCAATGCATTCCTCAATCGAGGAGATTCATCAGTCAGAAGTCTCTGAATATTGAAAAAAGAAAATATTAACAAAATTAGAACCTGGAGGTATAAGAAGTAAAAATAAAATTCGATATGGAATGCAATAAATTATGATGGAATTATACCAAAACATTTTCCTTAAAAGTGTGATTATATAACATTCTCAAATTTAAAGGCAAAGTTTGACCAGATCATTGCATTTGACTAAAATGTCTGATCATTTATATCTTTGCATTGTTTATTCCAATATGAGTCACTATTACTTTCATAAAGAAATGAAATACTTGTACAGGTGCAGAGTTGCTTATGCTACATCAAGAAATAATAATGAGGTACCGCATCTATTATGTGATATTGCCTCCAATACACCCAGGAATATCATACTGCATGCAAATTCAACTAGTTTCACAAACAATGGCACAACTCAGCTTCATCATATGGATGGGACAATGATCTCTTCATACAAGAATCCCGCTTGGTAGCGTATCACCAACAACATCAGGCAACGCATGCATGCTCATTATAAGATCAAAATATAACAAGTGGTGTATAACATTACGAAAAACTATAAGAATATCAGTTGAAAAAGCAAACCTGTGCAATATATGGATAAGCTTCGTCCACAATGGCAAAATCAGGATTTCCCACTAATGCTATGCCTTCTAATACTCCAATAGCTCTGATGATTAAAGCAAAATAAGGGGGTATTCTGAATGGATAATCAAATGTTATTTGAGCCAAATCAGATGCTAGTTCCTGAAAATTAATATTTTTTGCACCCCCTCCTTCAAGTGCTTGATCAAATACTTTAGCTAAGACAGGCAATATAGGGTCCAAATTAACCCCATCAGGAATGAAATCAAGTTTGACAAAGTCCCTCACAATAGCACCATAGTCACGATGAATAAGGTGAGCTATTGCTTCAATCATACCATACTTTTGATCATCAGTCAATCTTGTCACAAGGCCTGGATCAGAAATGGCATGCATTGTATCACTCATATCCATTACAGAAGCTTAGAAAATGATGAAAACATGACTCGTTGCACACTGAAAAAAATTTACATCATCTCCCTTCAGAAGTAGTTCATATTGCATACAGTAGAAAAATGAACTTGCATAAAATGAATGCGGTAAAATAACAGAAAACCAACAAAGACGTGTAAAGTTGGATGAGATTACTTGAAGAATAGAAGAAATATTGTGAAGAACAATGTTGCATCTCAACTAGTTATAGTCAAGGATCAATCCTTGTTTCCATTTTATGAATGCAAAGCTAAATGAGCCAAAAAGACCAATGAGAAAAAAATGGTACAGATAAATATGCAAAACGGCAGCAGAAAGTTTTGCTCAAGCGCACGCACACAAGAATGTTCCAAATGCATTTTTTATCATCAATGTCAACAATCTAAAGGTCAGTGGTCAATCAACACAAAAGCTGGAGGCCCTTGTTGTGCTGATGCTCTGCTTGCTTTGACATTTCCAAATATGCCAACCATTTTACAAAGCTTGAAACAACAATTCAGATTAGAAACTCTCCAATATACACATGCATGTTCATTTTTTTTAAAAAAGATTGAAAAGATACAAGATATGCCTAAATGTTTCATACATGAATTCACATGTCTAAATAAGACCAAGCATTCATTTCACCAAGAATAGTCTGGGTTCTCAAAATATGTATGTGTGTCTTGAAACATGCATGTGTATCATTTTATCACTGTTGCCAACAGTAGAAATGATGCAGAGCAATTTGGTATGGTCATCTTTAAGCGACCCATGCTACAAGTTGCAGGAGCCTTTACCCACTACCAATGACTAATTAACCTTGGGGTTTCTACCACCTCATTTTATAACTTACTCTAGTAATAGTACCTCATCTTGAAATAACTCTAGAGGTGGCCCTCAATGGGAGTGGTTGGCAGATTAACTCATAAAGCCAACCCCAAATAGTAGAGATGAGGCTTGAAGGTCATGGTTATAGTTAACTGCACCTAATCTTTATAGCTAATGCTCTAGATATTCAGTGCAAAATAACCAAAACATAAATGCAATTTTGAGTGTTATGCTTACTCTCATGGGACTATCAAAACAAGACTATAAGTTGCATGACTATAACGTGCTCATACAATCATTATCCAGCCTTTTACCAACATATGACCATAACATCCTAGACTATTGAATATATGGCTTTAGTGTGTTCCATAAAGACCAACACCTAAGTTTCAGACTGATGGACTACTGAGTCCAGTTCCTCGCCTTTAAAAAGTGGGCTATATTGATGTATTTAATGTCAAAATCCGCATACTTTTCCAAGATAACAAATGATAGCGGTCAATTGAGACCAGAGTCAAACAGATGGAATTCAAGAGATTACAAAACTCAGGGATGCCTTAATATATACCTTAAAATTGCACTGAAGATGGTGCAACATTATTTGATTGTGCAAGGTGTTGCCAAAGTAGGGTTCTAGAAAGACTCCTTGCACCTTATTTTAATGACAATGTGTGAATGAAGTTTAAGCAGAGTTCAAATAGTGCACTTCTAAATGTCCTGTAATTGGATTTATACAACATGCATGAACTCACATGTGATATTTAAGATGGAGGGAAAGAAGATGGATGACCTTTGCTGTGGAATCTGAAATTTTAAGTCAAACAAATTTGATGCATCAGGGAAGGCCTGATCATGTGAATCTACGGGATGTGTTTCTAATATGAGGTTTCCTGTAGCTCAAATTTCCTTTCACTGGAGACCAACCAAATTTTCCTGAAAATAGCAACACAAACATACACTAGCTCACTAAGAATTTCTGGACATCACCTCCTTTCTCTCCCTTCCCCTTGGCGAAATAAAAGAGAGACATTTATGAATGTGTAGAACCTTGATTGCCAATTATTTTTTTCCCAGATTCAAAATACTATAGTACATTTTTTTTAAAAAAAATCATATAAGTTTTTGAATATAGACAGCATGTCTTACCCTCATCAATTTGTCCACAGCTTTATGGGTCCTAATTTAGCATTAGTTCCTGTTTATCATGAAAGTTATTCAGATCACATCTTGCTATTTCCATAGCAGGTGCCTCCAAAACTGGTTGCTTATTGCATTTATTTAGTCATGGTAAAGGAAAAAAAATTGAATAAAACTAGTAATGATACATTTTATCTATCTGCTTGTTACATATCTATCTGAGACCATGGCGGGGAAACATTGAGTGATCTACAATAATGACTTTAAAGATACCAACATTAGAGAGTTATTTTTCTGTGTGTCATTTTCCCCACCCACTTACCTTCCCGGTGCCTTTAAAGACAAAAAATTTGAAGTATACACAATTTTCATTTTATTGGGTCAGGAAGACTGTGTCGAATTTAGAACTCTTAGAAGCGCATTAAACTCTTTGGGAATATAGGTTGAAGAATGAATTTTGCATGGATGGTACTCCTAAATATATAGACATATCATCCTCCATAAAGAGTCAGATAAAGAGGAGCATTACCGAAGTCAAGTATAGCCAACTTCCCATCTGGGGTACGAATCATATTTCCAGGATGAGGATCAGCATGAAAGAAACCAGTATCAAGCAACTGTAAATCCAATTACAAAATTATCAGAAAAAACTATATCGTCACTTTCATAAACTTTGGAATAAATGACCTTTTCTTTTTTCAATGTGGCAGTTATATGCAAAAACCTAAGTTTAAATGGTTTGCAGATTCAAACTGATGATTGCCAGAAAGGAAGTGGATAATAACGGTGCTATCAAATAGCAGAAAAGGGCATACATCTTCACCTCAGTCCTATGGTTAAAGGGCAGAGAGGAACTACCATGCAGCAAAAATTATTGATAAACCACAAGTACAGGTTAGTGCAGCATGCATCACTTGCATTAGTAATTAACCAAAAAAAGGAGGGCGCATCACCGGTTTTAGGTAGCATATGCATGCATCACTTGCATTAGTAATTAATGGAAAAGAGAGGGCACATCACCTGTTTTAGGTAGCATATGACTCCAACATTAACCAGTTCCCCAACATCACTCTCCGTACTTTGTGATAGTTTTTCTCCTTCTATCCATTGTGTGGTAAGAACCTTTCTTGATGTGTACTTATGGTAAGTCTTTGGAATTACAACCTGACATGTAAGAATTCTTAAAAGTAACCAAAAAGTATTATCACATAGTTTTTCTACTACCCATTGTGTGGTAAGAAACTTTCTTAATATGCACTCATGGTAAGTCTTCAGTACTACAACCTGACACGTTAAGAATTATTCAAATTAACCAGAAAGTACTATTGTATGACTTAAAAATAAGAGAGAGATTTAGAGATTGCTTTGTATAATACTGAGAGACTGTTACATGTATGACAAGCAAATCGAGCAGTTCCATCACTCATGTAGCTGAAAATAGATTTTTGAATTAATGTTTAATAGAAATTTCCAAGGAAGGTTTTTTTTTTTTTAATAATGAAAATTAAGGTCAATACTTGACCATCTGCACAAAGCATTTCAACCTTGCCATAGGCAGAGACCAACGGTCGATCAAGTCCAATGGTAGAGAAAATGCAAGATGAAGGGGGGATGTTTCATAACATGTGATGGTTTAAGTGCTTGAGCCCCCATACCATGATCCCAAGGGAGAGATCAAGTACCATATATCTATTTAACAAGATATATGGTCAGAGCAGAGTTTGGGTGTGCGAGTACAAAGGAAATAAAAGAACCAACCTTCAAAAGAACTTGCATGCTAATGCAACCAATAATTACAATCACAAATTAAAATTATTGATCTAAAGCCAAATTTAATGATCTCTTCTAGTGCCTTCAGGAAAATAATCATATGGTTAACTTGCTTTAATTTTAAAAGAAAGAAGTAAAGATGTTTCTTTGGATTCAACACCCAGTTTAATTACATATTGAACAGTGGGAACAGTGATCAGTGACTCTATCAGTAGAGAAGGCTAATAACTAGTGACTACCTGGGGAAGGTCTTCTCTCATCATTTCTGCAAAGCGAGTTCCATTTTCACCTTCATTAACATAATCAAGTTCCTCAAAAAAGCGAGAAGACCATTCATCTACCAGTCCAACAACGTCAATGGAGACCTGATGGTTTGAAGAAAACATAAATAAGTGGTAGTCCAGTGGAGGAGAGAATTTTATTTGCTTCAGCAATAGATGTTACCTGTGGAAATCTTCTCAAAACCAATCCAAGTTTCCGAATGATAAATAGATCAACAGTTACAGTCTCAAGAACAAAAGGTCGTTGTACTTTGACAGCCACCAACTCACCAGTTTCTTTTAATCGACCTTTGTATACTTGTCCCAGGGATGCTGTAGACAGAGCATTATGTCGCAAAAGATCAGAAAACATCTAATATGACATTAAAAAGGCAACTGTTAGACAAAAAGTTTGGAAGGGAAAAAACAATGTTCCGCTGGTGCTTGCCACTTTCAACAAAAGTGCAGGACAACTTCACTTTGGCAGAGATAGGTGAGATTACCAGCAGCAATTGGAGAGGGAGTCAGCTCAGAATAGATATTGTACCAAGGCTGACCGAGCTCTTCTTCGATAAGGGACATTGCTACATCATCTGGAAACGAAGGAACCTTCAAGCGCCACACAAACAAAATCCAAATCAATTCAGCTAACTTGCATTCAGAGGATGGATTTGAAAACTAATGGTAGTTTTCTTACAAAGAAGGTGCACCGAACAGATCAGAATTCATATTGACAAAAATGTTATGAAATAAATTCTTTCTTAGAATGAAATATATATACACACAAAATGCATTTTAATTTGGTAGACAATAAAGTTGTCAATTTCTCATGATAAGAACTTTTCATTCTTGCAACTAAACCTAAAATATAGAATTATACCATTTTCAATATTGTATCTAATGAATTTGTGAAAAATGTGAATAACTCACCTTATCACAGAGCTTCTGCAGTTCAGTCATTGCAGCAGGAGACAATATGTCTGGTCGAATACTTAATGCTTGCCCAAGTTTAATGTAAGCTGGACCCAAAGATGTTACAATTTCCCTCAATTCAATGGCTCTAGCAACTTCGTTCTAAAAGATACAAGAAGAAGACAAATAATGAAGCATGAAAAGAAACGTATGGAATTGAAGGGGTAGACATTTTTTTTAAAAAAAAAAATTCCAGGTAATAGAAAGAGAAAAGAACACTTAAAGGTAACTTACTAAAAGTCTAGATAAATATGACAAGAGCATGAACCTAGTCATACATCCCGCACATGCACAAGAAAGAAAGAGAGAGAGAGAGAGAGAGAGAGAGAGAGAGAGAGTATTTTCACAGCTGCCCATTAGAAATGAAATAGAAAAAGAAATGAAGGACATCTAAAAGAAAACTAACACTTCAAACAATGATCATAAATAAGACCAACAAACATTTGATAGCGGAAGCATTTGATGGCTGTAGACCTAATTCTGATCGTAGCCACAATATTCTGTGCATTCACAATGCAAAATTTTCAACAGCCATGCCCAAAAACAGAACAAGCTGCCTACAGCAGAACAAGCATGCATGACCAGCAATTCATGGAATCATATTCAAGAGAGAAAATTAAGGATGCTAACTGACCCATAATATTAAGTGAAATCTAGGGTCTTACAGTTCATAACAGGTCATGAGGGTGATAATTTCTAACAAAGGGTTTGTAGCATATGCTAACAATCCAAGTCACGATTAAGTGCTCCCTCTTTACACATGACAAAGAAGATGGCCTCCCAGTTCATTGAGCATATTCCATAATTCTCCACAAATTTAAAAACTAAATAATTAAATGTTCCAGATCACAAAAAATAGATCTTACGAAATAGCTTATATTGGGGGGAAAATAAAAAAATAAACACTTGATGACACAATAACACACTGACTTAATGAACAACACTTCTTAGTAAACAAGCCAAATGCCAAACCCCAAAATAAAAAGGATCACATACAGCAGCAAATTGTAGATGTTTTTTTATGGAAAAAGAAATAGCATGTGGCTGTAGCTATACCTCTTTGATCTTCTTGGTAACCAAATCCCATGCCAAATGCGACAGAAAGCCACCAGCAACAGATAGCAACTGTACAATGCGTGTTGCAACAGCTCTAGGACGTTTTCCCCAATAGGATGCTATGATATCAGGATCATACACCAAAGGCAGAGTCTCACTGCTGTTCATTTCTGGTACCTGAATAAGCAAATGCAGAAAGCCCTCAACAGCATAAACAATACAGTCCCAACCACATGGACTATATTAACATTGATGCTTGTGTCATTGTTATTGATGTTTATAGCGAGGGTTTACTGGCAACAATTTATCAGGAGATTCCTGGAGACCATTTAAATGATCTTCAGAATCGTCCAGAGCTAACTCTGACAGACGTGCATCCAACAACTCAATCTAACAGCTCAAACCCTAATTGCTGATCCCCAACAGCAGGTGGGCGGCAGGCGTGGGCCAACGGCTGCCCCAAACAATGGCTTAGATCACTTGCAGTTGTGGGAGAGTAAAAATTCATGTAACACATCTTGTCAATGTCCTTAATATATGACGATAAGCATTAGGAATGAATTTTAAAGATTTATCTCTATCAACTTTTGCTGCAATGGTCCTCAATTCTTGCATGACAAGCTGATATTCTTGCAGAGATAAAAATACCATCAGAGACATCAAAAGAACTCGAAAATATGCAAACAAAGAAGGTCCATGGAACGAGTATTCTACATTGAATCGTCCCAGAGCCAAGCGAGGCGTGCTTCCTAAATGCCCCGGAAAAGGAAAGATTAAAATCGAAAGGAATAGACCTCGACAAGGCGGAGCCGGACATTCTCATCAGCAAACTGCGAATCAGAGAGATTCTGACCGCGGAGTCCTCTCATCAGTGTCGCCAGCTGCTCGTCCTCCTCCAGCTGCTTCCTCACCCTCTTGATCTCCTCCGACACATTCCCAAGCCCCTGAAAAATTCCAAGAAACCACCAGAAAGAGTCATCAGAAACAAAAAACGAAACCAAAACCCTAGAAGAAAATAAAAATAATAACAATAATTTTTTTTAAAAAAAAAAAAAAAAAAGAAGCTCCAGATTAATCCCTTACGTTCGTGGCCCCATTGAGCGCCTTGAGCGAGGAAGCTTGAGACGTCTGAAAAATTCCAACAAACCACCAAAAGGAGTCTCAGAAACCAGAGGAAAAAAAGCTACCAAGAAAACCTGAGTCCAAATCGATCCCTTACGTTCGCGACTCCATTTGGCGCCTTGAGCGAGGAAGCTTGAGAGCTCTAAAAATTCCGAGAAACCATTTTAAAAAAAGTCCAATAATAAATCCTACAAAAAAAACAAATCTGGAAAACCTAGCTCAAATTCAATTTCTTACGTCCGCGGCTCCATTGGAAGTCTTGGACAAGGACGATCGGGAAGAAGGCCCGGCACTACCGGACTTGGGCTCCGCAGCCACCGCGAATACGCCGGGCCGCCGGGACCTGAAGGCGATCGAGTGGTGGCAATTCCTCTTCGGTCTGGTGTTGAATCCGTCCAGCGAAGGGGCAACCGAGCAGCGGAAGGGCTTGATGCCATAGTAGAGGAGCTGAGGGGCGGCTTCCATGGCAGACGAAACCGGAGCTCCCCTCTCTTCGCCCCTTTCTTGGTGTCAGATCCGAGAGAGAGATCGAGAGAGAAAACGGGGAGAGAAGAGGCGGAAAGACGGAGAGGACCCTTTTATGCTATTGTTACTTTGCTGGCCAGAGACGCGGGAGGTGGTCGAGGACTCGAAGCGGTCGCTACTGTGAGCGGGCGACATAGAAGTCTGGTGCTACTCTTGAGGCCTTATAGGAACCATCCTAGCCAATCCGTAATGAGATAAAAGATTCTTAATATAAAAAGCAAATACAGCTGTAAAAATAAAAAAAATAAAAAAAGCTTTGAAGAGAATAGATAAGACAGAAGTGGTAAGGGAACATTAGACCGGAGTCAAGGGATTCCAGAGGTTTTTCTTTATTTTTTTTCCATTTCTTTTATTTATGCGGCCCGCCCGCCGGCCACGAAATGGAGAAGGCCTGGACGGTGGTGGGACACGTGGCGGTTTGTTGTGGGTTCGTGATTGCTAGCATTCCACCGTCAATTTAGTAATATGCTGTCGCACTTCTTGGGGACCAGATATTGCTACGTGGCTGGCGAAGGTTAGGTGACTCAGCGTCGGACGGTAGCAACCGTTGGAAGGCACAACAGTCACCGTCTGGCTCTTGAAAGAGCTACACTTGGACGCGCACTTCTTTGGTCGGGGACCAAATATTGCTACGTGGCTTGCCAAGGTAGGGTGACTCAGCGTCGGACGGTAGCGGCCGTTAAAGCCACAACAGTCACCGGCTGGCTCTTGAAAGAGCAGCACTAAACACGCGTGCTTCGCCACACCTAAATCAAGTCCAGAAGAGTGTGAAACTGTGCATTTTCTACCTTTGGGAGTGAACATTCCCCGTCCGTTCCGAGTTATTGTTGAATAGACCTCATCTGCCATGATAAATCAAAAAGAATCAATGAGCACACAATGAAGACCACAATAGTATACAGATCAACCAACAAGCACAACTTAATGGAGATCACACCAATATGCAGATGAAAGCTATAACAATGTGCCAATTGATTGGCCCAGTAGCCACTAAGGATGGCTCGTCCATTCCTTTTTCTCTCGCGGCAAACCACATTGGATCCGGTCTTGCTGTTAAGCGGTTATGAAACGATGATGCCGTAAAATTCGTTACAGCCACCGGAAGACCGGTGTAATTTCCCGTTAAAAAAAAAAAAAAAAATGTTGATCAAACGTGCCGTACCGCCAATGGAGTCATATCAGACCTGCAAAGACTAAATTTTAAACAATACAATAACTTCGATGCATTTTACATGTCATGTCTTAACATGACATGACATAACGTGCCTATTGAATGGAACAGGTCTTGAGACAAGAACCTAATATTGATATTCATGAAGGCTATTAAATTTCTGAAATCACGTGGTTCACACGCTTGGACTTGTAATAACTCACCCGCATCAGGAGAATGATTTCAACGACAAAAATATTTTTGCACACCTTTGCTCGAAAAGAAAATTGCAGACCAAATGGAGAGAATGAGAGAATATGATTAGTGGTTGAGAGGAGATTGTCGCATACAATACGTGGATTAATATGAATATGGAGGAGATGCAGTGCACTGTGACAGCTGATCACATGACAATGACAAGTACTGTGGCCAATATCTGATCACTGCACTGAGGGAAACAAAATCAATATAGACAAAAAGTTAAGAGAAATACAGTATCAAGAAATACAGTATACAAGAATTTGCAATAATCTTTTTCACATGAAAAAAATTTATTTCCAGTGTTCATGTAGTCTGTTCCCAACTCTGATCATCCAACATGAGGTGTTCCAGCACTTGGCTCCTCTCACGTCTCTCTCTTATATGTGGGGGAGCAAAAGCTATTCTGATGAAAGGCTCATCTGTTTGTGCACTGGATTAAAGGGTGTAAATTGGGTCTAACATCAAGCGAAAGTGACTAAATGGCTCGATACCCGTATCCAAAATTGAAAACCGTCATGTTCAAAATTGATGACCAAAGACAAAAAAATAACTCAAGCAAGAGTTCTTAATGTGGCAAGTAAAAAATTAAACTGCAGGGGAATCATTTGTCACCAGAAAAGAATGTGACGACAGATCAAACTCACCAACTTTGGTTAAAATCTGTTTCCAGATTCTTTACATTGCCTATACCCAGGAGTCTTCCCAAATTTATTTCAGATCAAGCATGGCCCAGGAATTTACTTAGAGATGGCATTTTTCTCATGGAGTTTACATGGTCAACAGACTATCCAGTCACCATTCATCTCTCAGAGACTCAGTGATTCTTCTCGTCTCGTTTGCTCTGTCTTTTTTTTAGATTTGCTCTTGTTGTCCTGCAACTTCATTTTCTTTGCTTCAGGTGATATCCAAGTATAACCGGGGGGTATGATGAAAGGATCCTGGATGTTCTCCACATAGTTGCTGGGTCTTGATGATTTTGATGGTTTCTGACGGGAGGACCCCTTCATCCACTGAAGCCAGGAATTTGAGGGCTGTTTTTTACTAGGGTAGTTCTGCTCAGGACTAGAAGGAGGTGTGGAGAAATCTTCCAATGGCTGTAATTCTTCAAACTTGGTAAATGTGACAAGGACTCTGACGGTAGGCACAACTGGAATGGCAACCTGAAAATAACTACCATTTGCTTAAGAGACTACACAAAAGGATATCAGGAAAAAAAATGAATGGGAGGTTTATAAATTTATCAGAAGCAAAGAGCTCAAAGGGAAATATAATGTTACAGAATCTGACACACAATAAATCCATTTGATTCATGATTTGCATCAAACAAGATAAAATAGGCATTGAGGATGAGAATTAAGAAAACCACCGTGTTCTCAAAAAAGAAAGAAAGCAAGGTATTGTTAATTAACCATGGGTTCACAAGCATCCCAGCAATTCATGGATACTTCAAATAATAAGCAAAGGCCAGTTCATCCACCGCCACACAGACCACTGATACTTATGTCAAAATTTCAAGGTCACTCTTGACAACCTGATCTAGATACAAAATCTCATGGGAAGCATGGTAACAAAACATAACAAGAATAAAGTAAAACTTTTCATGCTATGAGAATCAGAACAGGTCATTAACATCCTCTAATTAGTCAAAGGCAAGATCAAGCGGCCACGAAATTTTCAAGGTAGCTTCCTATCACAAAATCAGGTAGCCACTCAAACATGTACACAGTAACCAAGCAGAAAGGTTTTATCATAAAAAAGAAAAGTTCTAGATGTTTCTGTCCCAAGCCCTATTAACAATGCTAAACACTTGAAAAATGCATATTGTAGCTATGCCAGTTATTTCTCCATGCAAAAAATTCACCAGCCAAAACCACAAACCATACTGTCAAATAGCGCCTTCAAATTTTGATTAGTTCCAAGTTCCAACTCTGAACTCAAGAGTCAGAGCATGCTTTCTTTCCCGCTAGAGTAGACAACTGTGGTTCCACAAGCTATGTCTCTCTACCCAATCTTTTTCCTGATGCTGGCTTTACATATCAAATTAATAATAAATTTCTAGTTAGTTACCTTCTAATGATTACCTGTATAGAATAATAAATACTTTTTGTATACCTGGCACTCCACTCATTCCTTTCCATATAGCTCTGCAATGTGCACTTCTAGTCACCATTTGTCCCTTAGGACACCTCAAACCTCTAAAACCAATTGGAGCTTGAATTGACTACACTCGAATGGATCTTCACTCAAATCCAATCAAACCTAGATTGAGCAATTGAGATTCCATATCAATGACCTGAGTCATCAAATAGCTTAAACACCAAAAATCATGTGATTTGAAGACTCCTATACTATACATCAAGTGGTTAGAAAATTAGATAATTTAAATAACTTGAAACAGTATATATTTTGTTTTTTCTACTGCTTAGTGCATGGAATAGGGGTCTCCAAATCATGACTTTTAGTATTTAAAATTTTAAACATTTTAAAAGTAGTAGATCATATTTTCTAACTCGGATTACTGATATAGGACCTCATCGTCCAATCTAAATTTGACCGGATTTGAGTGTTAACCTCTACTCGAATGTAACTAAGCCAACCTCTCTCCAACAAATCCCAAATTATCAAGCATAAAAAAGAAACACATGAAGCACTTCAAAACTCTTGAGGACCAACCCAATTAGTAGAATTAAGCCTGCCAATCTACCAACTGATCAGCTTGACTATAGATGTGAGAAATCATAAGGGCATAAGAAGGTTCAAAGAGTCCCATGTCAAACCTCAGCTGCCATATTCTAGGTTGAAATACCAAACATCTAAATGTGAATTAATTATGGTCTATCAAGAAAGACTCTTTTTCCCTAGTTTTTCAATGACTTTAATGTAATGTAAGACCCAAAGAAAAGTAGTGTTTTTTTTTTTTTTTTTTTAAATTTAATGGTCCATGCCAAATGGTGACACTCACATACTGCATTTGCATAGAACTAGAATTTCTTTAGCATCTGTTTAGAATATTTATTCACTTGTCTGCACCCTTTTCTAAGGTAGTTCAATAGAAACAATGAAAGAGATGGTCATCCATATATCAAGAAGAGCATGGTGAGCATCTAACATGCTAATGCTGCAGGGAATGACTGTTCTTACTTTCTCATAGGAAAACACGCATGAAAGTGCAGATAGTAGCTTTATATTGTTATCTAAGGAATTTCTGATGTTCCAACATACAAAGCATCCATATAAGTGTAAAAGTATTTCTAATGCAAGAGATTCAAAGCAAATGATTTTTCATTTGCTGGAGGACTAATGATATAAGCCCCAATCACCGGTAAGAAACGGTTTCCTCTCAAAATTTAAAATTCCAGATCAAGTTTGTTATCCAAGAGAGTTTATGATGTCAGGGCGTGTGGTTACACTCCTCCCTACAAAATTGAAAAAAGGAGGGATAAAGGAAAGATCAATCTTCACCACTACTTAATGGTAAAACATAGCTACTTCTAACAATTATTTAGATAATTTATTTGAGAAGTTGAGACCTGCCCTTCTCTAAACAAGATGATCAAACTACAGATCAAAGTTTCCCCCTCCATCTCTTAAATATTCATCTAAGATTTGCTCAGCATACCAATCTATTTTTGGCTTCTCAAAATTTGTTGATTTTTGAAGATCACCTTTCCAAACATGGATTAAACAGAAGAGAGCAAGTAGGAAACTTGTCAAAACTTCCATAAAATATGTGCTTTTCATACAACTCTCTCTCTCTCTCTCTCTCTCTCTCTCTCTCTGTGTGTGTGTGTGTGTGTGTGTGTGTGTGTGTGAGAGAGAGAGAGATAGTGTACAACATTCTTTAATAGCACAAGTATTAATGTCTTCACGATCATCAGCAATGGTATTTAGAACTAAACCAACTCGCATGTCTCAAAAATAATTACAGGACAATAGAAATCTATGCACACAAAAGGTAGGTGCTACAGAAGCAAGTTCTTGCATACAGACAAAAGGGAGATAAATAGTGAGAGGAATATAAAAAAAAGTTTGCTGGAACACAAGAAAACTATATCAGAATTCCATCTCAAATTGATATGCTTGTGGAATCCACTATAAAAACAAAAACTTAGATGAGAAAAGCTCAGCATTTATCAACCATCAAAGGCTGAAAATCTTTCATTTTTTGACTCAGGGTACCCTGCAAATATGTAAATATAGCTCTATCACCTATATACATATGCACCATCATAAAGATGTACACTTTAGCATGTAATTCAGTGTGATCAAGTACTTGGTTGCAAATCACAAATTATTTTCTTTGAAGACAAGTGTTATCGTCTAAAAATCAAGATAAAGTTTGACTATTTCAAACACCCATCTCCTATTAAAACATACTGATAGCAGATTTAGAGATCTATCTAGAGACCTAAGATATCACCAAAAAAAAAAAAGGCAGATTGCTTGACAAACAACAAATATGGTAGATACCAATATATATAAGTTCGTAAAAGACATGACCTATTACGGCTAACAAGGTGAAACTACTTCTAGCGATTTGAGATGCAACAAAGATTATCAACATGAGCAATATTTGAAAAGATTGTTTGCTGAACAAATTATTAAAGTTTAAGATGAGTAAAAGACCCATTCAACATATAACCTTATGATATACCTTGACCGGAAAAGTCCCAGAAGGAAGTTTTGTAGTTAGTAGTTCTCGCAAGCGGCGAATCGCCTTCACCTTATTTGCGATTATGTCGAGCAGTGGCAGAAACTCCTCTGTCCTAAGTGGAAAGTTAGGAGACAGCCAGAGAACAGGCCTCAAACCTCTCTTGAACTCGCTCTCCCGGCTACCTTGTTTGCGTCGACCCCCATTCTCTGGACCCACAGTAGATTTCTTCAAATCCCTGTCCACTGCCTCTTTTAGGTCCTCCCTACTGCAGGCAATCTCAATCGAATGCCTTCCCTTCCTACTATGAGTCCTAGATGGAGAATCGCCAAGGAGGTCGCTCACCTTCTTATCTACACAAAGTGAGCTCCTTGGCGGTGCCATCTCCTGCTGCAGATCCTGCATGTGGTTATTACGATCCCCTTTCATTCCTAATTTGCCAGGGCAACGTTTCTTATCTTGTTTCCCACTGCCATTGCCCCAACCACTCCCATCCTCGACAGGAATTTCTCTCGGCTCGTAACAACTGTGCCGGTGCCCGACAAAGTCGTCGGATAGACCATCGTCGATCATATCCGGCGACTCCATTTTCAAAGCGATTTCCAGTTGCTTCCGCTCTTCCGCAGTTAAGATATCCGCGTACACATCGTTCTCCGTCTCATTGTCCTTGCAAGAAGGGCCGACGGCGTCCTTGTCATCGGGCGCCGCGCCGGGGACCCGCCGGGACTTGACGCTCACGACCACATGATGCATGTCATACACCTTCGCCTTCCACGAGCCGACCATCTCCGACCGTTCCTGCCGCCTCCACGTCAGCTGCGGCAGCAGCACCGCCCGCGTCACGTCGATCCCCGGCCGGAAGATATTCGTCTTGAACATGGCCGAGACTTCCTGCTGGACTTCGGCGTCGCTCGCGGGCACCCCGGCGCCATCGAGAGCATCCACCACCTCCTTGTCCTTGTGAGAAACGACGCACAGCGATCCGGACGGAACGTTGCCGTCCTCCGAGCCCTCCCCGAGGAACAGAATGCTCTGCTCAGCCCGCTGAATCTTGAATCCGTCGAATCCGGCGAGCGTCATGTCAGCGCGCAGATTGGAGCCCCTCTTCCAGATCTTGTAGGTGTCGGAGGGGGCGATTCTTGAGATGAAGGGGATGACGGAGCTCTCGAAATGGAAGGTGATCTCCATGTAGAAGTCCCGCATCCGCTGCATGGCGGCAATAACGCGGGGGAGGCGGCGGCACCACTTGGCCCAGGCCTGGGGCTGGTAGTGGCGGACGATGATGCGAGCGAGGTGTTCCTCGCGGGTGCAGATGGCCTCGTGGAGGGCGCTCCAGCCCTGCTCGTTGTGGAGGCTCCAGTCGGCGCCGGCGGTCATGAGGAGCTCGGCGGAGGTAGCGTCGCCGAGGCGGACGGCGAGGTGGAGAGGGGTCTCGCGGTTGGGTACGTCGCGGCGGTCGAGCGCGGCGGAGATGGCGTCAGCCTTTGCCTCCTCGGCGAAGGAGTCGGCCTCGGTGCGAATTTCGGAGGGCTTCGTGAGGCGGGGGAGGGAGGAGATGATGGTCTTGAGGGCCTCGTAGTCCCGGGCCAGGACGGCCTTGTGGGCGGGGCTGTGCGAGTACTTGGATGCATCGATTCCGGCCATTTCGTTTTTCTCTTTTTTCCTTTCTTTCTCTTTAAGGGGAATTAATTATAATCTCTCTTCTTGAGGTCAATAACAGCGAGAAAGACGGTAAAATTGAAACCTAGAACTGTGGTTGACAAAGAAAATGAGAGAGAGAGGTAGATGAAGGCCAATCTATGGAGAAAGAAAGAGAGAAAGGAAAGTTGGAACGGAAGAAGAGGCGTTATTGAAGGAAAAAGAAGGAAACTGAAGAGGAGGTAACGTGGAGAGAGAAACTTACATCGCATTTTCTTTGCTGTTCTTTACCCGCGAGAGAGAGAGAGAGAGAGAGAGAGCGCTATTTCATAGAGGCGAAGGAAATGGGGGGAGAGGAGCGGATGGGGGAGGGAGAGACGGAGAGGAGATCTTTTGAACGCAGCTACCCTAACTCAACATCGACCCATTTTTATAATTTTTTCCCCGGATTCACGGAGGCCTGGCCAGCGGGCACTTTCCACATTTCATCAGCAGAATCACAATTTTGCACTCGAAATATAGCGGGAAATCGTGGATCATAAACGGTTCGGTGCGCATTAGGGGGAGGCTACCATTTTCCGATGTTTTGGTTTTCCCACCGCTCGAGTTCGAAAAGCGGCAGAGGCACATCAGGTCTAGACGACAGCGATCGACAGGACACGTGTCATCGTCGACATATTTTCTGCTGTTTGATGTTTGATACAATGCAGCACGCACGAGAAAATCATCTGTGATCCGAGCCGGTGTGGAACACCGGCCCCACCGAATCGACGGTGATCCAGTGAGGACTTAACCGGCGGACGGGTAGATTTTCCGACACGCGTCGCTCGGTTAGTGTGGCACCTTCACGGTAGACTACGGTCGCATGGACGATTTAACGGAGTCAAGGTCACGGATACGTGTCGGCCGAGGAATTGGGTTCCACAGCTGAGTTGACGGATGCCGCTGGTGGGTGAATCAGAGCAAGAATCAGACGGTCAAGGTCTTAATTTGCCCTTTTATTTTATTTTATTTTTTTTTTTTATTTTTTTTTTTTTGTTTTTCTCGGAGCAGCGAGGGGCGGGGACCACCGTTGTTAGCTCTATTCGTACGAACGTGGCCCCGTTTGTTTGACGACCTACCCCGGTCCTCACTTCGATCAAGAAAAAGACCTTCCAGTCCGCACGGCCGATGGAAAGCAAGAAGCGAGGACTTTGGGTAGGAGACGGGGGAAGACCGCAGGGAGCATCTCCTTTTTACCGGAGGGTCAAAGATGCCTCTCAGTCTTATCTTCTTGAAAGCTACGTCGGAGAGTTGGTATGTCAGGCTGACAATGGACAGGTAGCTTTCTTTCAATCCTATTGTCATTGGATTGTTATTTTGTTTGCTGGTTTAGTGGCATGATTTGCTCAATCATCGTTGCTCAGGTTATGAAAATAATGGGATCATGAGCATTCCCAGTGAGATTCCAGCGGATTTTAGGGAATGGATGGAACGGCAAATGACAATCGCAAGTAGTTGGCGCTCTATTAAGGGTTTTGCTCCCAGAATGGTTCCACTGGGACAATAATATAATTTCTGCTGTCCAGCTTCTCCATTTGCGTTTATTTAAACAGTGGAGTCACTCGCCCATATTATAGGCCTCTAGGATGCGTCTGGTCGGATCTTTAACCATCAAGGTCCAAATGGTAAGAATTTTCAATAGAAATTATGTTACTTTAGCTAAGCACCATGAGATGGAGCCTCTTGTTTGAACGAAAGAATCTCTTTCTCAATCGCATTGTTAATCAATCAATCAATCTTGCCAATGTTGGGCTGCTTCTCGCTTTGTTCTGCAGCTAGTGCGCGACACATGCACCTGTGATGATGCGCACCTAAAGAATAGCCTGAAACGTCGTGATAGTGGGACACTAACTCTGACCATCTTCTAATAAATGCACCCTTAAATTTTGCTAATACACACTTCTCTTGTTTCTCTCCTTTAAACAAGCATACAACTAATGCAAATATTTTTATTAAGAGGTAATATATTATAAATGCGATAGCTTGGCAATGGATACTAGTGCATCATAATTGACATCGGCTCAAGACCATGCATATCTGCGGTGTGAGAAAAGTATACTCTACCAGAAAATAAACTGCATCTTATGAAGATTTAATATATGTGTGTGTGTCATTATTGTCTTTTTTTTTTTACATTACTTGACAAACAAAAAAATTAATAATAATAAAGAGTTGAGCAAAATAAATGCAAGGCCTACAGAAATCTCTAGGTTGAATCGATTTGAGCTTACATTCTATGAATCGATATGAGCTTACATTCTATGTTTCTTATTTAATGCTTCGAGGGCTGTGAGAATTTGAACTTTAGTTTTATATTTCAAAAAGACATGGCCTACTATTGTAAGTGAATGAAAAAAAAAGTAATTTCGCTTCAAGAAGAAATATTACAAAACATGGAGACAATAATTAACATCATAAGCTCATGTACTGATCCAATTAACCTAAAGCTCACCTGCAACAACTTGTAATGTTTTGAGACAATTTGCACCTACTGACCCAATTAATCTATTAGCATGTCAAAACCATTTAACCTTAAAAACTCGAATGAAAATTAATTGATAGCAGGTGAACTTGAGTTATAAGCACTTTAAGCTTTTCTTTTCCAACCGATGTGAAACTATTTTTAAAGTATTACAATCTCTTTCTTTTAAAATGCAATGTCTGTTGCACGCTATAAGTTAGCCATAATCTACTTCAAATTAGGGTTCTGAGAGCTTATTTTGTAGCTTTACACTTCACCCTCAAGTTAATTTTAAGCTATGACTATCATGTCTAGTTGGGTCTTTCAAGGGCTTTTAAAATAATCTAACATCAAAATACCATAGATTTTCCACTTAAATTGGTACAGGCACAATTAAGTCTTTGTGGAGAGTCAATTTTTGATATATCCTACGGATTAAAACTTTATCAACACAATCTCTCAATTGCATTCTTAAATGCTTCTTTTTATAAAAGAAGAAAGCAATATTATTAGGGGAAATAATCTTTTGGCATCAAGGAACTTGAAAAATCCCTGTTGCTAGCATCCAAAGTTATCATCAAAATTATGGTCAAAAGGAGGCTAACACATGAGTTCATTAGTTTTTATAACTCAAGTTAAGTCTGTCGCATAAGAAACTTCATTGTTATTGTCATCGAATGGACTACAATACACTAATAGTTTCAATATTTATACAACAATTTAATCATACATCCAAGATAAACTTAATTTCACAATACCTCATGCACAAATTTTAACAAGAAGTAACCGGGATTCATTTATTATTATTATTATTATTATTATTATTATTTAATGTATTTGTAATTTCAATTGACATATGCCCAAGATGATGCTAAAAGATTCAGTCCAATTTCTTTTGCAAACTCATTGCGGGTGATTCATTGCACCTAATCAATCCATAATTATGGTGTAACATAACAACCAAGAGTAATGCCGCAATTTTTTGCTCATATTCATGCTAAATTTCTCTACCGTCGGTTGGGTTGGGAAGGGATTGACATAACCAAGAATCCTCACTGAAACTTAAAAGAGAAAAAGACAATGCTTGGCGGCCACTTCATGGGATATGTCTCTGGAGTTTCTGGTTGCCTCTAGGGGAAAGGAATGGCATCAGGTTATCTTTCAAACTCATCAAGCTAGGAAAGCGGTGCATCTAGCATTCGCTTCGGTGGAACGTACAAATGAGAATTAGAAAAATGCGAATGGGCCGAACTCAGATAAAGCTCCTACAAATAAAAAAATAGCCCAAATTCTAGAATGAACAACCTAAGACAGGGCCTCTCGGTCGGCCCATCGGGACCACACCTTCGGACGATAGGAGACGACGATTCGGGGAGGCAAATTTCTATCCACCCGTTTTCATTTGGAAGCTGCGAGGAGATTCCCTCACACGCGCTCTCTCTCTCTCTCTCTCTCTCTCTCTCTCTCTCTGGTTGCCTTACATCCCCACCACTTCGCCGCCTCGGCCATGGCCGCTCACTGCTCCTCCTTCGCCGTTCCTTTCTCCATCCGCTCGTCCTCTTCGCAAGGTCAGCATTTATCTCTTCTCCTTTCCTTTTTCTTCCGCTTCTCTCTTCCACGAACTCCGCGCTCTTCTTCTCAGAGAAAGCTTCGAAGCGCGTGAAGCTCAGAGACGACTGGAGGCAGCGCTCCAAGGCCATCCCTCCCGGCGGCGTATACCCCGCTAAGGATCATTGCAGGTCTCTCTCCTCTACTTTTCCCCTTGCTATTATTATTATTATTATTATTATTATTATTTCCTTCCCTTTTGTGTTGTTTTAGATTATATTTTCTTTTTGTGTATCTCAATATATCTTTTCTATGTGCTCAACTCGGCAGTCGGTGCGGGCTGTGCGACACTTACTACATCGCTCATGTAAAGAATGCGTGCGCTTTCTTAGGGGAGGGCATGTCTCGGATCGAGGTGATCTTATTATGTTTCTGCCACTTAATTTATATAGAGCTACTTCTAATTGATTGGGAGGAGGGAACAAGCATTTGAATTGAACTTACAGAGACTGAATAAAAGGCCATGTAAGAGACTGTTAGAGTTTGTCATGAGTTTAACAAGCGCAAGGATATGTTTCCTAATCTTTCTAGGGCACGAATCTCTATCGCAGACCTCTTCTCTTTATAAAAGTATGTGTAACCCTTAATATAGGAGAACTAGAAGAGAGGTTAAAAGTTTAGGAGAGGTGTTCTAGTTTTATTAGATGTACGTGGGCCTAGAGCTGGAGAGAGAGAGAGAGAGAGAGAGAGAGAGAGAGAGAGTTTGTGAGGAGACCATTCTTGTAATCTTTAATATTTCTTTATCATGAAATTTGCATCATCACTGCTGATGTGAACGGTCAATTGACTGAACCACATCAAAAATCTTATGTGTGCTCTCTTATGTTTGCTTTCTTTTTTCTTTCCTGTTGATCTCTCCTTACCTGCAGCAAACAACAGCTTTTGCATGATATTGTTTCTCTAGTACTCGATTTTAGTAGACAATCAATGTTGACAAGACAACCTAGCTGGATTTGAATTTTAATTCCATAATTAAAATTTTTGTCTCTCCAAATATTCATACTTGTTTATGAGCCAGGATCCTTTTTTTAATTAAAAAAAACAGCTTGGAAAAATGCATGCATCCACTCACTTATCAAATGCTCCAAACTATCTTGAATGCTTATGATTGATGATGGATTATTCTTATGAAGAAAGAACTTTGTATTAGGTTTTGGAACCGACAGTCCATGGAAGAGGAAGAAAAGAGGGCTTGGATGAAGTATACTTTGGTGTTCATGAGAAGTTGTTGTATGCTAAAAAGACTAAACCTGTAGAAGGTATTGTTACATTTTTTTTCATGATTTCAGTCAATTTAATATGGTAAATATTTTTGTCCTGTCATGATTGCTAATCCAACAAAATTATTCTGTTAATTGAGCTAGTCATTTCATGTTGTTTCTGCTTTGAAATACAAAAAAAAAAAAAAAAAAAAAAAAAAAAAGCACATCACTGTTGTAACAAGTAATTTTGCTAGCTAGTAAACATATAAAGTAATGGGGCAATTCATAATTGTATTTCCAGATATTGGTCTACATATTTTATGAATAAGATACTTCATAGTTGAAGTAGATAATGCTTAGTACCTCTGTTAATCATTCTCCATACTGTAGCTAAAACTATGCTGAATCTGTTTTATTTTTAGGAGCTCAATGGACAGGAATTGTAACAACTATTGCAGTAGAAATGCTGAAGTCTAAGATGGTGGAAGCTGTTGTTTGTGTACAAAGGTAATTGCATAAATTTAGTGACATAGACCAAAGAGTAACCTTCCTGATAGATTTTATGCTTCTGTTGTTTTGGTCTATTAATGGGCAGTATTTGCTATCAATTCTGTAGTGATCCAGAGGATAGACTTGCTCCAAGACCTGTCTTAGCCAGGTACCATATAAATTTTTCGATTAACACTTCTGCATCCGAATGAAATATGGTATTAGTTTCATCACAATAAATGCTTAACTTGCTCACATATCTGAATGCTTCTAGATACTTCTAACTTGGCATTCTGTGAAAAAACATGACTTCCCTTTTTACAGGACACCTGATGAAGTTTTTGCAGCAAAAGGTGTTAAGCCAACATTATCTCCTAACCTGGATACCCTCGCTCTAGTTGAGGTAACTTGATTACACTCCTTACCACCATACGGTGGTGTGCTTGTCTCTTACTATTTTTACCAATATAACTCTGCTCGACATTCTATGTAGTTCATCCCTAACTAAGTTAATGATTTTTATGAAATTCCAACAAACCTAAGATGTAGAGCCTGTTCTCTCGTAGAACTAAACTCCATAATACTATTACCCCTGCCATGCCCTTATAATTTAGCGGTAGACTCTTGTTACGATTGAATGATGCCCATATAGCTTCCCATTGAAGATCTGATTCTAAATGTGCAAAAATGAAAATCCATAAGAAATGTCTAGTACAGCCAAACAGTTCTTTTCATATAATATAATGTTCTGATTCTGTAACGAGCCATAAATTTTTGAGATACACATTTTAATCCTCTCTACATATATTCATCTTTGGGACCAGGCAGCTGGAGTGAAGCGTCTTCTTTTCTGTGGTGTGGGTTGTCAAGTGCAAGGTATACACTATTTGCTTAACTTCGTTTAATTCTGTAAGCTCATGCTTTGTTATAACCCACCACTATTGAAATGCAGAGTGATTTCTTAACTGCAGCATTGAGATCTGTTGAGAAACATCTGGGCTTGGACAAGCTTTATGTTCTTGGCACCAACTGTGGTAATTGTTGTTTTTGTTTTCAGTTAATTATACCTTTAGAATGCACATTTCTTTAGGATGAAGCATTATTCAGTTTTGGTTCATCTTGAATCTAAATTGTAGGAACTTGTCATGTGGTACAAACAGGTTATGTGTGGAGCTTTGACATTGATTTACCTTCTTTTTTTTTCAGTGGATAATGGAACTCGTGAGGGGCTAGAGAAATTCTTAAAGGCTGCAAGCAGTGAACCAGAAACTGTTTTACATTATGAATTCATGCAAGATTACAAGGTTTTCAATTTTCACCATTGGAACTATTAGACTTAGTACCTTTCTAAACTTCTTAAAAGGAATCATAATGATTTCATAGCATCTTGTACATTGTTGAGTATTAGCTTTTATTTGTCATGATGCTATCATGCTTTTGTTGGATTCTAAAGTGCTCTTTGGCCTTCATAATAAAACATATAGAACTGCAACATGTCAGCTTTCTTCTTGCTGCAAGATTCTGGACCTTCAATATCCTTCACTCTTTTCAAACAAAGCAATTTCTTAATGTTTTTCTGCTAGTCGAAAGGTCTAAAAGGCCTAGTTTAAATGCAATACTAGGTGGATGCTTTCCAGAGGTTGATTGCAGGATCTATCAACTGGTCTACAAAGTAAGTGCGTCAACTGATTAATGGACCGTGGTCCCAACTATCAGGAATAGGAGATTGAGCAGAGTTGTAATTGGAATTGGAAAGGGTAGATCCAAATCTTTTTTATTCCTCAGAAAATAGTGCTTTATTTTCTGATGAAGCAAACTATTTATGCCATAACTCAAGAAGTATTAATATTGCAAGAACTTACCAAAGGGGCAGTGAGGAAGGTGTTATTGGGAGATATCTGAATTTAGAAATTTTCATACTGATACCTTTAATTCCTTGAAAATTTTATTATTTGGGGTTGTTGTTAGATGTAAGTCATCTAAGCTATAAAGTAATTTATCTAGATCAATTAAGAAGCTTGGTTTCAGATGAGATGAATGCTAGTGTTCGATATGATAGTGTAACCACAGATAAAGGAATGCAATATGTCTGTTAAAGTACTCAATCCTTCTGTGTAGCAAATTCCTAACCCAATTCCAAGTCTTGAAGTTCTGTTCTCTTTAACGGTAGTATGAGACTGATATCCCTTCAAGAACTGATAGATGCTTTTTCCTTTTAATTACTGCATCAACTACTGTTCTTGCAGACTATATTTGATCCTGGACTGATAAATCTGGTATTGCTGATGGTTATAAAGGATTTTTTATCTCTTCTAGCTTGTCAGATTTCGTAACTTGTGCTGAGTTTAAACATGTTTCAACGGTCTCTCAGGCAAAAGTTTCTAGCTATGTAATATTCTAATCATTTTCCAACAGGTTCACATAAAACATTTGGATGGCCATATTGAAGAGGTAGAGTGCTCATCTATCTGGGTTTATAACTATACCTTGTCATATCAATGTGCTGGTATTTAAATGCTAGTGCTTAAACTCTTAATGAAAACAGGTTCCTTACTTTTGCCTTCCAGCTAATGAACTAGTTGATGTCATTGCACCATCCTGTTACAGGTACTTCCCTCAAATTTTGTGCTGCTTACTAATTAAACAGCAATAGAATCTTACCAGTATTCTTTTGGATATTGTTCTGCAGCTGCTTTGACTATACAAATGCATTGGCGGTGAGTTTGTTAATTTAACTTGAAAATTGTTATCATCTTATTAGGTATGCAAAACATGCTTTCTATCTACAAATGTGGATTTTTAAACTTCTATGGACTTTATTGTTATGGAACATAATAAATTGCATCACAAGGTGAGATGAATCGGTTCTACTATATCTTATTAATATTTTAGTACAATGCACGTGAGAGTCGGTGTTGGAAAGTATTTAGACCCATGTCAGCTATTTACGGCAAAGATGTTGGGTAATCATGCAAGACCGAGGAGCCCAAATAATACCTTCTGCCTAATCTTTTTGGGTGAGGTTCTGGGTTGTGGCAAATGCTATCAAAGTCGACCTGAGCCATAACCTATGTGGATTGAGGGACATTGTAGATGGGCTTGTGGTATTTGTGGATTGAATTGGATTTGGCTTTTGATTTTAAATTTGGATCCTTAGCTTGACGAGGACATTAGGCTTAAATGGGAGAGGGTATGCAAGAGTCTATGCTGGCAAGTGTTTAGTTTCACATCAACCATATACGGAAAAGATTTTAGGTACTTATATAAGATTAAATACCCCAAATAATATCTTCTAACTAGCATTTTGGGGTGAGGTCGTGGGTTATGACAACATAAGCGTCTCTTCAGCTTTTGCACCATTAAATGTCTTTTTGGATGTTCATTTTCTCATTTGGGTAGCCTATGTAATTGTTTGAATTATCTTATATAGGTAGAGCAATGATAGCTGATTCAGTAATCTGACCTTCATAACCGAAATATCTTTTTTTTTGTCATTTTCTGTTGCAAGATTATACGTCAGAGGTACCAGAACTAGGTATTGTAGCGGTAATAAATACTTGATTTTCCAGCAGCATAATTTACTGAAGGTTAAATTGTATTTTTCACTGGAGTGGGGCTGTTGCTGTGTCTGTGATTTCTTGTATATATTTCTAGTTTACATGTCTCGAAAACGACAATATTTGTTTAAACATGCAATGTGCCAATGAATACTTGGGTCTTTTCCCCCTTTTCGGACACCTAGTTGTGGTCTTTGGGTGTTCTCTGCATGATTTCTGCCATCTGTCTTCTTTATCATTATCACTTGTTTCTTTCTTTTTTTGATGATAATTGTTTTTTCGCTCTTTCAGCGTTTCTGTTGATTTTGAACAGTTACCTGTTCTATTTTTTCTTTCTTTATGCTCTTTCGATCACTCTGTTTCTTGCATACAAGGAAATGAAGATACTAAAATCACCTTGTCGTTAATAATTTCCACACATAATATTTCAGCGTGTTGTATTGTCGGTTCTTGTCCATGTATGAATCTGCTAAAGCCTTGCAGGACTTGGTGGTTGGCTATATGGGTGTGCCGAAATATTCTGGATTAAGCATGACTGAGCACCCACAGTATATCACCGTCAGGTAATGGAAATGTTCTTTTGGCTTTTTCCAATGCGACAGCCTTACAAAATCTAAAGAACAGTCTTAAGATGGATGACTTTGATAAATTCAGTAAGCTTTTTAATTTTTATAATACACGTTGATAGAGTCTTCTTTTACAAGTAATTTTCACTATTGGGTTTGTATCTGTCATGACAATGTATTTCACTGTCACTGTAGTTCTTAACTTCTTGTTGACTTACTTTTGCCCATCTACGTCAAAGTTATTCTGGATATTTTTTGGATGATAAGTTATTAAGCTGCTAGGTTTTTATTCCACTTTAGTTCACAGTTTGGAGCCTTAAATGGCAGGAATGAAAAAGGACGGGAGATGCTTAGTCTGGTAGAGAATCTTTTGGAGATCACTCCTACAAGAAGCAGTGTATGCCAAATAATATTTTGGTTATGGTTGTGAATTTTGTGAAAAACTACATCACATCATGAAGTCAAGCTGGTAGCTGAGTTCAAATTCCACTGTTTATATCAGGGTAACAGACGACCATTTGTCATGGAGACTGTTAAAGCAGATGATAAGGCAAAATTGGGTATGCTTGTTGCTTATTCTGTTGTTATCTTTTTATTCTTCACTATAATGATAACAAGCAAATGACCGCGTGCCATTATCTTTGGTCACATTTCCATTTTTCATAGAGTTCTGGTTAGATTAAAGTTCCAATAGTGTACAAATCTCCAGGAGAAGAATCTAAAAGTTGGTTTTTGATGTTCTAGTTGATGCTTTTACTGTTTTCAGGGAAAGGTCCTTCTCAGCCGGCTCCTAGGTTGATTGGTAACATTATAGCATTTCTGCTAAACTTGGTAATTTTGGCTTTGTAGGCATCATGATCATTTTGTGAACCCAAGTGATATGGGTAGTCTGAAGCTAACAAAGTCAAATCACCTGATGCAGGTTGGTCCAAAAGGTCTGGAATTTGCTCGCTACTCATTGGATTACCATACAATAAGGAATTATTTGTATGTAAATCGACAGTGGGGAAAACAAAGGTATACATCTCTGATTATGCTTGCACTCTTTTATTTTTTATGAAATAGCTTCTGATCCATCTGTGCGACTTTGATGCTGGCAGAGCTGACAGGCATATCCCCTCGTATGCAAAGAAGATTGTGGAAACTTATAACATGGAAGGGGATATTAATCTGATGCTTTCACAAGATTGATTTCTCACTCTATAGGTACTTTTCTGCTCTCCAACCTGATGGTGGTTCGTTGAAATAATGATTAGGAATTTGGAATCCTTACTTTGCTGAAAGTTTAGTTGAAAGATATTTTCTAGCTTATTTCATTCCTTGTCAGTTCAATGAGGACTGTGGTATTCTTGGGTGCCCTTATTCATAACATTCAGTATATGCATATTTTCATAGATAAAGAGGCCTACTTTTTTATACCGTTGCAAACTGGTCCGACCTTGATTAAATTTTTTTTGGGCGAAAGGGCTGGTTAAAGGTAAAGTAGAAAAACAATACAAGAGCAGAGTGGATAGGGGGGAGATAAGAGAGAGGAGATAGGAGTAGAATACAAAGTAGAGGCGACACTGATTAAATGTGGCTGTTGTGGCCCGTTTTTGGATGACATTTCACATGAACCATAAAGCAGGGAGTTTTCTTGCAACCGTTGTAGCAGCTTAAATCAACCAAGGTTCAAGTAGCTGCTTTTCTTAATGCGCACACGCACACACATGGTGAACCATTGCTTTGACGTTTCCATTCAGCTCCACACACACACACCCACACGCACTTCATGGTGAACCATTCCTTTGACGTTTCCATTGAGCTCCGTGAATAAAAGTTTTAACTCTTATCTTCAATGCAGTCCTGTGGTGGAATGTTCGTGTGATTAAATAGAGAAGGTTGAGTCAGGAATCGCAACTTTTTTGTCTGGTTTATTTGTTGAAGCGATTGCATCTGTCCGTCATACTGTTTGTAGCTTGATTCAAACAACCAGCCAAAGGGACACCAAGCGTTGATATGATTGTATATGCAATTTTCTTTATATATATATATATATATATATATATAAAACACAGTTGCGTGTTAGAACAATATTTTCTGAACTGAGCACAAATCATGTGGTGAGGTTGAGAAAAAGGTGGCGGAAAAGTGACTCAAGTCTTTAGGCATGTGAAACAGAGTGAGAAAGGCGTGCGATGCAGTTAGAGTTGATTGCGTGCATGTTGTAGAAAGTCTCATGTAGCTACGTGAACTAGGCTTAAATCAAGTACATATCACTTGCAATTTCCAAAACCTTGTGCTCAGGATCAATGGATCATGGCGCTTGTGTATCTCGTCTTAAGTATAGATGGATCGAGTCAAAGGACACCATTAAAGAGCAGGAGATGATGAACACGATAAAAGAATAGCAAGCAGACAAAAGTAGCTTGAAAAGAAGATAATGCCAAAAACTAATACCGACGTCAAGAGTGCCTCTTCATGTGAACGATATGGACAAAGGGAAGCTCATATGAGTGTAACGTAAGTTTGGTGGGACGTGGATACCTTTCACGGTCCATGCACGCCGGCATTCCTTGCACCGCACGGGTGCAGCCCCCAGTCCACAACGGACGTCTGAACGCATCCAAACAAGGGTGATTAGATGCCTGCAATGCCCGGCCGGAGGACAACGATGCCTTGCAGCCAGCCGTGCACCTGATCCCCTCCTCCCTGTGACCTTTTCAGTAGTTACCCCGGCCGCCAGCTCTGAGTTACCAGAGCTTGAGGGCTTGGTGAAGTCATCCCATCCATCAGCATCAGGGCGCTTTATCCGAGCCCCCGCAGCGTTCGAACACATCTCATTCGCTGCACACCGCCACATAGCCCCAGGAATTCTACCTGGGTAAACGTCGTCGCGACACGCGTGTCCTGCCCTTCCCCCGGCCTTGACTCGTGGAGCCCACCCCTCCCGACGTGTGGCCGGCCCCAGTTCGGATGCCAAGAGCCTCGTGTCATCCTCTTCTCTCTTGTTCACCAAAGCAGCCCTCCCTCATGCCTACCTGGCGTCCTCCCATGCCACCTCGCTGACCCCATGCCCACCCCGTTCTGGCACAAGATAAAGAGGACCCTCCCCACCCATTTAGCATCCCAGCCCCCTGCCACCCACCCTTCTCTCCACGGATCCTTCCATGTCTGGAGCTGCTCCCATGGGGCCCGAGGAAAAGAAGCACAAGAAGTGCTGCCCTCTCAGGAGGTCCAGGAAAGGCTGCATGAAAGGCAAGGGCGGGCCCGAGAACCAGGCCTGCACCTTCCGCGGTGTGAGGCAGCGGACCTGGGGGAAGTGGGTCGCCGAGATCCGCGAGCCAAACCACGGCGCCCGCCTTTGGCTCGGGACCTTCGGCACCTCCCTCGAGGCTGCTCAGGCCTACGACGCCGCCGCCCGCAGCCTCTATGGCGAGTGCGCGCGCCTCAACCTCCCTGAATCGTCCTCCATCGGATCGGCATCGACCGCGGGGGCATCGGTCAGGCCTGAGGTCTCCTGCTCTCCGAGCCAGTCGACTAGTACTGGCACCAGTGAGTCTAGGGTGAGCTTCCCCGACAACAGCCTGGAGTCGCCTGCCGATTTCTACAACGGCGGCGGCGGCGGCGGTGGCGGTGGTGGCGGCCTTGATGATCTAGACGATTACGTCACGAGGTTACCAAAGGCCGAGGATTTTGGGCTGGAGGGTTTCCAGGACGTGCCACTGTTCGACGACGTTGGATATTCGAATTCAGGCTTCGACGGGGAGCTGATGAATTTTGATGCTTTGCAATTGTCTTGGTGTCCTTGAGCCGCTTGATCTATCGCAGATAGTGTGTTTGCGTTTATGTTTATATATATATATATATATATATATATATTTATATATTTATAAGCCTGTAGAACGATGTAAAAATATGCTTGTTGTATGGTGTTGTAAGCAGCTACCGGTCACCAGCATCCCTTTTATTCTGTAATGCCCCCCTGTTGCTGGTCCCTTATATGAATATAGCTTACTTTTCTGTAATCTGCTATTTCGTGAGCTTCCTTGCATTCAAATTTCTAGATGTTAGTAGTGCTGGAATGGTGACAGAGAACCTCGCCCGATTTGGGCTTCTGCAATTTACGCAATGGGTGGGCTTCCTGGGCAATATCGAACATAAAATCTAGCGTTCTGTCGTCTAGCTTTCGTGAGATCTTGTGGCGAGTATAGGAGATCGAACCGGACAAAAGAACATGGGAGCGATATTAAGGTTTTTCGATGAGATTCATGAAGAAAATTGCATCAAAATAGAGACTCTATGCAAGAGAAAGGCTCTACGCTGGCATGAAATTTCTTCCATCACAACAGCAGAAGCCCCAATTTGATGATTGAGTTTGGCTTGCTAGTTCTTCTTCTCCTGAATGATTCCAACTCTTCTGTTAGTAGCATCACTTGCTAGGTATAATCTGTGATCAAAATATCTAGCGTTCTGTCGTCTAGCGATACCGAAGTATATTCCTTCAGAGAGGAAATCTTGTGACGAATATATCTGCTCGAACCAGACAAAAGAACATGAGAGCGATTTTAAGGATTTTCGATGAGACTCGATGCGGAGAAAGGCTCTACGCCGAACATGAAATTTCTCCTTCTCCTTCATGACGGTAGAAGCCCCAATTTGATGCTTAAGTTGGGCTTGCTGGTTGTACCTCTCCTGAATGGAGGGAATGATTCCAACTCCTCTGTTATTAGCATCACTTACCGGGTATCAATGTCCAAATCTATCCACCTTTGCTAGGCTACCATCTGTGCTGAAGAGCCGGGCATAAACCATCCATGAGTACAGAGCCGGCAGTTCAATATCATTGTTTTTTGTTCAACTCACTATACGCATCACAGGGGCCGGTTCTCATGCTGGAATCAGAGTGCAGACTGATCCAAAAGCCATGTAGTTATCTTGAAGTTCACAGTTCCTGCTTGACACAAAAAAATAAAATAAAATAAAACACTTCGGTACGATTTCACAATTTCTCATTATCTGGCATGTACTTGAACCCTGAAAGAACCTTATTTGACCGTAGCCCCATCCTCCTATAACCTTGAAAAAAAAAAAAAAAAATGATAATAATACAAGGTAGAAGGAGGAAAACTACATACAAAAGAACAATTGACAGAGAAAAAAAAAAATGGACAGACGTAGTCATTGCCCGTGAAGGTAAATCTTCAAATCTAAGGAAATCCAGAATCTGGAGAGGTACTGAAGACAGGTTTATCCCTGTCTACGACATTAGTTGCTACACTAGTACTGCTGCTCTTCCTCCTTGGCTTTGCCTCGCCAAGCATTGTGAGCACGTTCCTCATTGATGGCCGGTCTTTCGGCATCTTTGCCGTGCACAGCACTGCAATCCGAAGAACTAAAACCATCTCCTCTTGCACATGCTTGCATTGCCCACCAAGGCTCGGGTCCAGCACTGCTTCGATGCCCCTGTTATTTCTTAATTTCTCACGTACCCATCCCACAACGTCTTGGCACTCGCCAAACTCTGGCTCTATCGGTCTCTTTCCCGTCAGGAGCTCCATAAGGACCACTCCGAAGCTATAGATATCACTCTTCTGATCCACCTTCAGAGTGTAGCCATACTCTGCCATCAATACAATTGAAATTAGAGCACAAGTCCAACAACTATTAACGCATGAACATGGAGTAGGGAACTAAAGAACTAACCTGGAGCGATGTACCCGTAAGATCCGGCAACCATTGACACAGGCTCATTCTTCCTTGCCATCATCCTTGCAAGCCCGAAGTCAGCGATCCGTGCCTCGAGGTTTCCGTCCAACAATATGTTGTTGGACTTGATGTCGCGGTGGATGATGGCGGGATGGCAGTCATGGTGGAGGTAGGCAAGCCCTTGGGCGATCCCAACCGCCACATTATACCGCGACACCCAGTCGACCAGCATCCGGCCGGCCTGTGGCCCATGCAGAGCCTCCCACAGACTTCCATTAGGCATGTACTCATATAAGAACATCGTGTCAGTGTCGTTGTACATGTAGCCCAGCAGCCTCACTATGTTGCGGTGCCGGAGCCTCCCCAGTAGGCTCACCTCTCTGGCAACTTCCCCTTTGAGCTTTGAATTCCTTTCCTCGGCCTCCGTTCCTGCTCGCCAGAGCTTCTTCACAGCCACCACTGTATGGACTCGCTGCAACTCGGCCTTGTAGACAATTCCGGTGGCGCCCATTCCGATGACGTTCGATTCGTTGACGCATGCGAGCACATCATCGCTCGTGAAATTGAGCCGTTGGAATGCCGTCAGCCTCCACGGCCATGCGCAGTTCTCTTCGTCGAACCGCTCCTCGCAGCATCCGCCATCGATGTACCACCTCCTGTAGAGCTGTTGAGCTCCACACAGAGCAACGCCAAAGGCGAGGACCGCCAAGATCCCCGTCAACCACCCAACCAGAATGTGTTTGACATGGGCACTCTGACCTCTCGTCGCCGTTGCCCCACCTAATCCTGTGGCACATGGAGCTAGTACCCCACCACACAGGCCGGGGTTGCCGGCAAGCTCATCGGGATTTATGGTCCTCAGTATCCCATTTGCCGGGACAGCGCCGGAGAGATTGTTGTAAGACAAGTTCAATGTCTCGAGAGCCGGCGAGCTCCCGAAGTTTTCCGGGATAGCGCCTGTCAAGAGATTGTTGGACAGGTCAAGGATGGCGAGTGCTGGCATCATTGCGATCGCCTTCGGGATCTCCCCAGCGAATCTGTTGCGCTGTAGATTGAGGTTGACGAGCCTCTGGCACGAGGCGATGCTCGTCGGAATGCTTCCAGTGAGGCGGTTGTTGGAGAGATCAAGGATGGCAAGCGTCGGACAATCCTGGAACTGGTCCGGAATCTCTCCAGTGAGCTGGTTGCCGGAGGCCATGAAGCTCTGGAGGGTGGGAATGGAGAGTATGTTGGAAGGGAGGGCTAATTGGAGGAGGTTGTACGAGAGATCGATGAAGGAGAGTGATGTGGAGAAGGTGATGTCATTTGGAATCTCGCCTCCGAGCTCGTTGCTCGCCAGTTCCAATCTCTGGAGCTTCGGCAGCTTCCCGAGCCCGCTCGGGATCGTGCCATTGAGCCTGTTGCCGTGCATCCTGACGCGAACCAGTGATAAGCACGCCGACAGGCTGATCGGGATCGGACCGGAGAAGGCATTGTTGAAGAGGATGAGCTTGGTGAGGTTGCCGCCATTGCATAAACCAGCCGGGATCTCGCCAGAGAGCGAGTTCGATGACACATCCAGCCACTGCAGAGACGAGTTGCCACCGAGATTCGGAGGCAGGGGCCCCGTCAGCGAGTTGTTCCACAGCGCAAGCACCTCCAGCTGGGGCAGATCGCCGACGCCCGGCGGTACCGGGCCTTTGAGCTGGTTGCACATGAAGTTCAAGAGCTGGAGATTCTTCAGCTGGCCCAGCTCCGGCGGCATCGCACCTGATATCTGGTTATCGGACAGATCAAGCATAGCCAGAGCCGACATGTTCCCGATCTCCTTAGGGATCTCGCCTTGCAAATTGTTCTTGTACAGGTAGAGAGCGGTCAGCCGCTGCAACTTCCCCAATTCCGGCGGCATCACGCCGTCGAGATTCCCCAATGCCACGTCGAGGTACTGGAGGTTCGCCAGATTCCCGAATTCGGCGGGAAGGCCCCCTTCGAACTCGTTGTAGCCTATTATGAGCTTCTCCAACGAGGAAAGCTCGCCGAGCTCCACCGGAATCTTGCCGGTGAGGTTGTTGCCGGAGAGGCCTAAGAACTTCAGTTTCTGCAGGCTTCCGTACGATGCCGGTATCGAGCCCTCGAAGAAACTCCCTCGGAGATCTATGATCTCCAGGGACGTGGCATTGGCGAGATCCTCCGGGAGTCCGCCGACGAAGTTGTTCCCCGACGCGTTGACGGCCGTTAAACCGGCGCATGCGCCAAGACCGATGGGGAAACGGCCCACGAGTGCATTCTGGCTCACGTCGAATTCTTGGAGCATGGAGAGACCCGATAATGACTTCGGGAGCGAGGAGGAGAAGGAATTGCAGCATAGATTGAGGCGGCTGAGACTGGGGAGGTCTTGGATGGCGTCGCTGATCTTGCCGCTGAGGTTCATGTGCGAGAGGTCGAGGCTCTCGACCAAGCCTTTGGAATTGCACCGGACGCCCGTCCACTTGCAATGCGTGGATTCCCGGGGTTCGGCCGGAGCTTTCCAGTCTTGGAGAGCATCCAAGGGGTCGATGAGGCCAGCTTTGATCGAGAGCAGGATCGACATCTCGTCATTTTCGGCAGCATCAGCATGGGAAATAGCAGTGCTAGAAAAGAATGTGAAGAAGAAAAAGAAGAGCAAAAAATTGGCTTGCATTTTGCCTCCTCTCCTTCTTCTCTAGTTTTACGCCATTTCCTTATTTTTATGTTTTGCTCCTCTGCAACAACAGAAGAAGAAGAAGAAGAAGAAAAAGAAGAAGAAGAAGAAGAGGGGGAAGAGTTGAAAGAAAAAGGAGTTTATAAGAAGGTGGGGAGAAGATGGCTTCTGTTGTCAAAGGAAATGGCGTTATGGGTTTTTTTTTTTTTTTAAGTACGTCCTCGATTGTTCTTCCGTCCTGCTGTTGTTTAATTTTTTTCTCGTCTCGTGAGATCTTGGGTTCTGCAGCAGCTGTTGATCACAGGGTTATGGCCGGAGGCTTTGGACGTAAGCTAAAAAGTCTTTGGATGAATAGAAAACATACCCCCAACATCAAACATGGGGAGAATGTGTTTACGCCTATCATGGAAATATATTTAATTCATCTTATCGAGTGTGGTTGGGAGATTGGAAGGGATGGATTGGATTGTTCCTTCACTTGGGAGAGTTAACCATCTGCTCTGTTCCTGTAGCACTCAAGATCACTCCTCTCTCTCTCTCTCTCTCTCTCTCTATATATATATATATATATCATTTTCTTGGAATTGTTGTGCTTGTGCATGGCCTCTTGAAGGCCTAAGAAAGGGTAGCCCTACAGTCTCTTTCGTTAATTGCAACATGCTAACAGAGCTTACCTTTCAATTAAATTGAGTACTTGTTAGGTATGAGCACAATTATAGGCTCTCACCTCATTCCCTCTTTTTTTTTCTTTTTTCTGTTGGTAATGTCCCTCTGATGTGCATTGCTTGTCTCCATGATGCAGTAGTTTGGGTTTGCCTGTTCTGAACTCAAGTCTCCTGCGTTCCTAGAAATGACAGAAGATCTCACCATATAATCAAGACAAAGCGTTTAGGGGGCACATTTGGAACCTTTTGTGGTCATTATTCAACTTGAGGACTATCTTAGGAGTTGGATATCTGGTCTAGATTAGAAATCGATTCCACAAATTTGGGTCTTGGGAGATCATTAAAAAACAATTATTGCCAATAGATTTAGTTAAAGCAAGTAAATTAGTGGTGGCCAGGGCGATACTGAGAAAGAACACAAAGGACTTGGTGTATTTATCGTTTTGAATTGAAGGAGATGATGCCCTAATGATTAACTAGTAGTTGAAACAAGATTTTCCCCAAACTTAAACAAACAAAATAATGATATAATCATCATACCTTATAACATGACAACCCTTAGTTTGATGTAGAGAAGTGATTGTAGTGATATAATCAATCAGGGCAAACCATAAAAAGGTTTTATTTTATCAGCTAAAGATAACACAAAATTTCCTCCAATCAAAATTGTTAAATGAAAATCATTTCCTTCTGTTTGAATCATTCGATATGATGGTCGAGGACTGATCCAATTTGTGATCTTTTTTAGGGTTCCTTTCTAACTCATAAAAGCATCATTAGTAACCTTCAGTTTTGACCGCTGCCTTAGGACAAGGTCACTCTACTGATCAGTTTTAAGTTCCAAAATCCCATTTGCTTCACTTGAGGTGGATATTTGTGCAAGAACTATAGTTTTTTTTTTTAATGCTTGGAAACCGCACTCAGAAGCCCTTTTACAGTACTTTGTCTTTCCATGAAATTGACCGTGAGACAAACTACAGCAACTGTAAAATACCTTAGGGTAGTTTTATGATGGATTTGAGTTAAACAAGAACAAATGTTAACCTTTAGCAGTGCAATCAAATGTTATTATATTTTTAATTTACAAACAAACAAACAAATATGATATTTTGTTTTACTGCAAATTTACTGAACCAAACACTGAAAACGTAGTGGCAAATACAACAATTGCAAACAAATGTAACCGCACTAAATGCATTTCTTAAGTAGAGGTATCCAAACTCCATTTGATATACACTTTTTATCTTTATGTCCAAAGGGCTGGAGAGAATGAGAACGAAAATCTTCTGCAATACAATGTTAGCAAACCTACCATGACTCTTGTCTGCGATAAAAGTCAAAAATCCAACTAACTTTAACCGTGTCGTATGTTCTGTCAGGTGAATCTAAAACAAAAAATCTTTTGACTGATACGTAGCTGGTCCAGTTAGCTAAGCGCCATGAACATTTGATCATGATTTCCCGAGGAATCTTTTCATGTTATGCTGTGCTAAAATTTGAAAGATAACACCTCAGCTGTACCTTCTTTAAACAAGCTGTAATGGATTAAAAAAACAGAGAGGCGTTCAACTTGGCCATTTCAGCGAGATGAAAAGGGAGAAGGGGTGGGGGAGGAGAGAGAGAGAGAGGCATCAACATGCAATCATGGGGAGGTGGCCACCAAAAGGCACTAACTCAAGCCACATGCACACATGGGCCGAGCCAATATTCAAATTGGTAGAGTAGATGGAAACCATGTGATCACCCCTTCCACTGGACCTTCCTCCGGGAAAGGGAAAGGCTGTGTGCATTATTGGCCATGACACTCCCATTGCCATGATATTTATTTTAATATTTATTTTATAACCATGTGAAATCCTATCGAAACCATGTTTGGGAGTGAAAACCTTGAGAGACTTTTGTGCCATCCGCTTTTAAGTTGAAACCAAATACGAATTTTGAAGCTGCCAGGATTTTGATGTGCAATTGGCGCACACCATGTCCTATGGCAATTTGGGATACTCTCTATGGCTCTTGCTTATTTGTTAATTAGTGAAGGGAATATCTGGTTAGTATTCGGCCAGGGTGGGTTTAGAAGTAGGCCTGCAGTTCAAAACCCATGAAACGAGCAAACGCACCCCAAATCCACGTAAGGTTGACTGAATCCATTAAAACCTGTAGCGTTCTGTAGAATTTGGATGTGTCTCAGTAAATTCAAGTCCAATGGCAAAACTAACCCAAACTCTATTGACCTTTTAAAAAGAAAAAAAAAAAAAAAGTTTTGAATTTAAAAAAAAAATAACCTTGAACGCCGCGATTGCTTATAAACATCCGTGATCGATCGTGTTAAAAATTTACCTTTGAATTGAGCTTATAAATAAACTTAAGGATTTAAGGTTTGAAACAATTCTAATTTAAGAATCTCTTCTTTAAGATTATTTTTATTTTTCTTATTATTCTTTTATCACTGATTTCTCTTTGAGCATTTGAAAGAGCTGTTGGATTGTGCCTTCACCAATCATACTCGTGGTAGGAGGTTCGAATCGAGTCAAAATATTATACCTTAGAGACATATCCCCTACAACTTGTACAAAGGGACGAAAACTAGTCCTTAGAGTAGTGTCTAACGCGCTTCGATGCAGGCACAAGAAGTTTTCAACTTCTTTTGATTTAAATGTTTATATTTAACTTTTTAAATTTAAATTTTTAGCAATTTCTAATCAATTTAAATTCAAAATCATAATTATTTTTCTAACAAACTCATCAAGAATATTCTCAGGTGTATAATACAAATTGACGAGCAAAATCACACCGACTTCTTGTTGATAGACGATGATGAATAATGGTATCTTTACCCATGTTCTGCAGCGTACAAGGGAAGACCACACACGCACATGGAACCAAATTCCACGGTTGTTTTTCTATCAACGAATGGTAGTAGGAGTGACGAAGCTCCTCCCTTTTGGCAGATTTCGCTTTGTCCAAAGATTATTTTTCGTTTTTTTTCTTTTGTACAATATTCGTTGTCTCCAGCGTCGGGTTGTTGGGCCCCTGCATGCATGTACAAGTGATTGCCGCTCGCTTGCATATGTGTGCACCACCCCGTGTGTATATTTAAGTCCGCGCATGAAGAGAAAATGGTGGCCCGAACCGCGACCCGCGAGGCCGTGGAATGTTTGAGGGACGACCTCCTCGCCAACTTAACGGCATGGCCGGCCCCCACTCTGCATCATCGGTGACACCGCCTACATTTCACTATGGCCTCATTTCCCTAATTTAATCGCAGCCGAACCGGAACTCCTGTCACATTTTTTTTTTCAAGTAAAATCCTGATCCCTTTTCCCTTCATCTCCTTCGTCACCAACCTAATCCCCCTAATTAGTGACTCCAAGATGGTATTCTGAGAGCGATCCACACACTCACGATCGCCTTTGAAAAATTAAGTAAAGATTAATTTATAACATCTGAACTTAAAATATAAAATCTTAAATTTTTTTCTTTTCATCTCATGTAAGACTATTTTTGAGATATTATAAAATTTTCTCAAGATAAATTTATCAAGTCAAACTAAGAAACTTTTTAAAATGATTTTCTTTATCAAGTCAAACCAAGAAACTTCTTAAAATAATCTCTTAGGATCCTTACTTTGAGCACATAGTTCATTTCACCTTTAGAACTTTTATGAAAAATGAAAGCCAAATATGCTATTTATTTGGTAACTGCTCGGAAGGCGATATGACCAGTCAAGTAAGAAAAAGTTACTCTTAAGCACATCTCTAGTAGCAAAATAATGGTTGATCTATTGACTAAGTCTATTACTGCATATATATGTTAAACCAATGTAAGATGTTTGGATCTCCATAGAGTTTGACTTTCATAGGTTATATTTTAGACATCGTTGAAATAACACATTTATTGTATTAACTTTTATAATGTATTCTATAAATATGATATTATAAGGCACATGAATACGAGAATACCAAAGGCTCAGATAAGTGCACTCACATAGGTGATTGCTCTAGTACTTTTATAGTGAACAAGATGAGACAAGAATAATCATAATTGATGCTTGGATAGAGATATTATAGAAAAATGCATAAGTTGCATTGAATATTAAAAAAATGTATGAGATGCATGAAACATAGAAAGGTGTATGAGTTACATGGAATATGAAAAATTGCATGAGTTATAAGAAATGTTGCCTTAGCTAGGATTGAAATGAGACTCTAATTCTATGAAATATGTTCGCAAATCTATATAGAGCCTATGGAAGTCGAATATGAGCACATGCGTAAGTTCTTAGTTAGACATTTATGTGATGCCTAGATTCCAAAGATCCTAGGTTTGGCATTGGACATGATTGTCGAGGTGGCACCGGTCTCACTACTAGGCTCAAGACATCAGTCCCATAATCCTTTGTGTTAGTATCTAAGCCTAAAGATCTCATAAGGTGGGCAAGATTTTCTAGCACTCAAACATTATAGAGGAGTAAAGATTAAAGAGAGAGATTAGAACAACTTTTAGAGAGAGATTAAAAGAGCTTAGAAAGATTATGAGGGCTTGTAAGAAGATAAGAAGAGCTTTGGAGAGCTTAGAAGAGCTTCCGGTTTGGTGGGGATGAGAAAGAAGGGTTGGAGGCTATTAATAAAGAAGGGCTTCCAAATATCCCAAATAATTTTAAAAACTAGTAATTTATAGTTGTTAAGAAGGGCAAATAAATCTTTTAAAGCAAAGATAAAAACACCCTTGATAACTAACTATTTTTGACCGTTACAAAAGGCAAAATTACTTTTAATTGAGAAATGAGCAAAACTAATTATTTATAGCTCTTAGGCAGGGTAATTTTATCATTAGCTAGGCAGGCGTGCTACGCAGGCCTAATGGGCCTTCATAGTGGGCCAACCCATTCATGTCGGATGGGCTACTTAAGCATGCCTGGGTCGTAGGTTGTACCGTGCCAATCAATCATGAGCTATCATGCCGATGCGGCCCATGGGCCGCAAAGAACAGCTCAGCACAGCTACTATAGCTTGGAGGCCGCTTGGCCCTCTTCTTGCCGGCCATTTGACATTTCTCCCTTTAGGATATATCCACAATTTAGCAATTTATATTATCTATTGTGAAATCATGGTTAAAAGCCAGATGTGATGAGGTGGTAATAGATGCGCTCACTAAAGACGAAGCAGCAAGTTAGGCTTGGCTGTGAGAGTAGCCACCAAGCATTCCGGTCTATTATTTCTATTGAAAATAAGTTAGAAGCTTTCTTCAGTTATTAAATCACGTAAGTAATAAGCACATATTATGAAAACTCAGAGATTCTTTTATGGTTCCCAGGCCCAGTCCCAAACTGCACCTAAAGGTTGTGGGAAATCTAAGTACTTGTACCGTAATTTTTTCTAGACAAAGTTTTCTTTATATTTATTTTCTTGAAAATAAATTTTGAGAGAACAATAATTTTTATCAAGTTTAATTAATAAAAAAAAAATTATATAAAAAATAGCTCTATAAATATTTTTTATATTTTTAAAGTAATTTTATATAAAAAATATCAATTTAACTATAATACCCTTATAATGAAGATTACATAAAAATTAATATAATATAATATATTATTATATTAGATTGATAATACATATATTATATTATATTATATTATTATTATATAAATATAATATAATAATATTAAATTATTTATATTAGAACTATTTTATATATAGATATGGTATATGAGATATATTATATAATATTATTATATGAGATATATTTAACTATATTCAAATGTAAATAAGTCTAAATTTGGCCACTTTTCTTATTCTCGGATTCACACGGTTTACAAATTTAAAAAATAGAAAAAGTAAAAAGGATGGAATAGTTTCAAAATCTACATGAATTCAAGGATAAGAAAAATAACTACATTTTAAACTCGGTTACATTTGAATATAATCAAGTTTACCTCTTATTATATTATATTATATTATATCTAAAATATAATGTAATATGCTATATTATATTATATTATGCATATAATATTATAGTATAATATAATATTAGTTTATATTACTATAATGCATAATATAATTTATTATATGACATGATATTATAGTAACATAATATAAATATAATAAAAAAATAAAGTAAACTTAGAATTATAATTTTAAACTTTTGGTATTAGTAAGTTTTTTATGAGTTCAAAAAAATTAAAATATTATTTGTTTCAAAAAAAAAAGGTTTTTTTTTTAATGAAGGAGGAAAAAATATACGTAAATTTCATTACTATTCTTTACTTATTTTTAATTAAATATTGAAAAAAATAAATATTTTCTCTGTTCTTGGATTCTCATGTTTGGCCCTGAGCTTGCTGGTCCGGTTCCCCAATTCAAGCCATCCACGTATTCTGGACAACCATGATCCATCAAAAACCGTGTTGCATTTGGACTAGCAAGTACTCTTCGAGATCATGGAGTATGATGCATCATGATCGTCACGTAATGCATGGACGGTTGTGATCGCAATTCCGTTCGTGGAACGCAAGGACCCAGCCCGTTCCAAGGAGCGATCGGGACGCTTCAGGCCAGAGGCATCCCGTAGCGTTAGAGGGACCCGACTCCAGGCATGGAAGAAGCGGCGGCGACGGCGACGGTGGCGGCGGCGGCGACGGCGACGGTGGCGGCGACGGCGACGGTGGCGGCGAAGCGAGGCGGCGACGGTCGGGACCAACCCAAGGCGGACGGGGATGCGCGGTGGGGCCGGAGAGCGTGGGAGTATCTGGAGGCGGTTCGCCGGCGGGCTCCGCTGGTGCAGTGCATCACCAATTACGTGTCCATGGACCTCATGGCCAACGCCCTCCTGGCCGCGGGGGCGTCGCCGGCGATGGTCCACTCCCTAATGGAGATCGACGACTTCACTCCCCGTGCCGACGCCCTCTTGATCAACATTGGCACGCTCTCCGACGGGTGGCTCCCCTCCATGAGGGCCGCCGCTGCCGCCGCCGCCCGGGCTGGCCGCCCCTGGGTTCTCGACCCCGTCGCCATCTCTGCCTCCGACTTCCGCTTGGAAGCCTGCCTCGGCCTCGTGGGCCTCCGCCCCGCAGTCATCCGAGGCAACCCCTCCGAGATTCTAGGGCTCTCGTCTGCGTGCCGGATTCGCGATTCCAAGGTATCAAAAAAAAAAAAAAAAAAAAAAAAAGGTCTTTAAATTACTAGATCTTTGATTGCTACAAATTATTGAGAAATCCAATATTTTTTACGACACTTATCTAGTCTCTTTACTATTATCGAATTAGGAGTCACCTCAAAAATGATATTGAATTCTATCAAAAATACTATTGAATTAGGTGAATTTGAATGTGTTGATATTTAGTGTGTGGTTTTGCGCTAAATTTTTGCTGATATGGGCATACTTGAAAGCTGAACTCTATTTTGTATTTTTAGATTTTGGAAGGCTTGAGCCCTTCCAATCATTCTTCATTTTTCCCCCTCGTTCTTCGAGCTATGCAGGATTTTAGTGCCGAGCCAGTGCACTACTGTTTATTCTAATTATGGCTTTCTCTTAGGGTTTAGTTCCCTTGAAGAACTTCACCACAAAGTCTATGCCCTTACAACACATTCTTCCTTTAGCTAAAACAATTTTGATTGTTACTGTGTACGTAGTGTTTTATCTATCATGAACCATATAAACAATACTGATCTTTAGGCTAAAAGAATAAACATACCCATATTCTCTATGGTTCGCGTGCCAAAGAACTGTTATAGCTTTTGAAGGAAACAGGGTAGGTGAGTTACTTGAATGCAAAAGCTCATGAATCGAAGGGCTTCACTTCTACAGTCATGTATTTGCTTCTCATACCCCATGCACGTATTCCTCGTGATATCTGAACACAGAATTGTCAGGAGAAAAAAAAAAAAAAAAAAAGGCTACAAGAGTCTCCTTTTTGTTGATTCACACTCACACTACCTCACCCTTCATTAATGGTGGATGTGGAGGCTTTTCTGAGAGAGAGTTTCTTCTCTTTTCTTCCAAATGTACTACCTCCTCAAGAATAATTTTTGAAGCAGATTCCATAGTGGAAGTTAGTTTTAGAGACCAACTCAACCGTCTCCTTATATAGACGTTAGTTACTATCCTCCAATAATTTTCATCAACAGTTGAAGTAACTTTAACAGGATAGGCCACATTCTTTCTTTATTGATGCGTACATAACAAAGAGAACTGATGTTATGGTTGATCGGGCCATTAATAATATTATCTTTTATGTTTTATCTTCAGTTGTGATTCGTTAGACTTAATAGAGATGGCCGCAAAATGTCACAAATAGAGAAGAGACTTATGTATGATTGATACTAGTGGAGTTTCTGACGACGAGAGGCACCTTAAGCACATGATTGTTCAGAAGTGTTTGTGTTATACAAGAGAATATACAGCAATATCTAATTCATATACTGGATATTCATAAGAGATGATGCATGCTCTGCACCAATTATTTTTATATTCCAACTTGAAAACCATTTTATGCGGAAAGAAAATGAAACATTCATAAACATGAAAAGAAACATTAATCTGATTTGGCTTGTAAATGGGCATGGAGATTACTTTCGATCTTAAAATTATATCTTCCTTTGTTTTCGAAGACTTTTTACTAGTTACGCCGGAAACATTGTGCCTTGGTGGATTCAGATACTTCTAGATTACAGCAGAGCATTCTCAGAACTAGGGTCAGGATAGGGGGTGTCAGTGCGACCAGAAACCAGGTGTTTTTCTGAGAAGACAAGGTTGAGGCCAAGCAAGAATAAAGTGTTTGTAAAGCAATTAATATTAAAGAGAAGGAAAAAATTAAGATGCTGTAATAGAGCAACTAAAAGAAAAGAAAAAAGAAATCCCCTCGCCAAACAATGGCTGAGGGTACAAATGATAGCAGAATTATCTGATATTTGATCAATAGAATGAATACACTCTTGTCTGAGCTCATTGAAATTGATGAAGCATGAAAAGAAAATTTATTGGGTTGAAATTTTGTAGGACTCTGCTTTGTGAAGAATATTTTGTCGGATTGTTTTGAAATTCTGTTTAACTATGATGTTTTGTGTGTATTTGAATTCTATGCCCTTTTCTCTTGGGGCTTATTCTGCTGGGCATGCATTTACATAAAATTCCCGAGCAGGGTGTGGACAGCTCCCATGAGTCAATGGATGCCGTAGAAGCTGCCAAGTCATTGGCACAAGCCAGCGGTGCCATAGTTGCAGTATCTGGTGCTGTCGATGTTATCACGGATGGACAGCAGGTGGTGGGTGCGCGCAATGGGGTGGCCATGTTGCAGAAGATCACAGCAACAGGGTGTGCTGTCACTGCACTTATTGCTGCCTTTGTAGCAATTGATCCACCAAATGCGCTGGAAGCAACTGCATGTGCTCTCTCCACCTTTGGCTTGGCAGCAGAGCTGGGGATGGATATGGCAAAGGGGCCGGCCTCACTGCGGATGCACATGATAGACTCACTTCATGGTCTTGATGAGCACACTGTAGTTTCCAGGGTCAACATTTCCTTCATTTCATAGGCTATCAACAGCAGGTATGTTACTGCCTTCTTATATAAGCAATGAGTTCTCAATCAAATAATTTGCATAGTACAGACGATGAGGATTTTTCTTAGCTTTCTTTTTTTTTTTTTTCTCCCTCTGGTTCTATATAAGTTGTTTGGTGCTGATTGGAGAACTACTACCATATAATTATTCAAAGACATGGTAACTGTTTTTCTTTTCCATGAAGAATTGGCCAATATATTCATGTTTTCTTTTACCAAGTCATCTGTCTGCTAATTACGTAATGCTAGTACCCTGGACTCACGAAATTTGAACACAGAATCTTTGGATTAGGGGCTGCACCGGGATATACTTCATTAGCAATAAGTTTAATAATATATGAAGGAAAAATGTTCTTAATTTTCGGCTTTATAGCAAAGGAAAAATTGCTATTCCACAGACCCAAAAAAGGTTCTTATTGTATTGATGTATCTTGTAAACAGTACCCTAGTAACAAACTGAGATCATGCAAGGACTACCAGTGACGCAAACGTTAAGTATCAACCAGACAACCCTCAGTGTTCTTTGCTGTTGTAATGTCTCCATGTGTGGTTGGTCTTTTTAATTCCTTGCATGGTGCCGCTCCAATTGATTTGTTGCAGCTGCTGCTGTTGTTGTGTTGTTTCGTATTTAATTCCTTGCATGGTGCTGCTCCAATTGATTTGTTGTTGTTGTCGTCGTCGTCGTCGTCGTCTTGTTTGCGTGTTAGAGGGAGTGAGACAGTTCCCCCTATTTTATTGTGTTGCTCCAACTGATCAATGAAGTCTGTGCTTCATGTCCTTTTGGGACCTTTGTTTGGGGCCATGAGTCGGCCCAGGCCTCAAAATTTTAGAGCCTAGGAAACGTAAGGCTGGATTCAAACTGTAAAATGTAATGTGACTTGATCCGATGGGCACTTGGCATATGCTCTTTTTCCCTTATCCTCAGCAACACAGGTATGATTGTTAAACTAAAAAATTTATTTATAATTCTATCTAGTTCAACCTAACGCCAAACATAAGATAGAATAATTTTTATCCTATCAATTTGTCATCCTATTCTACACCAATCAAGCATGAGATAATATAATTTTTATTTCATTTTTTATTTCCTTTAATTCCATCCTATCTTTTATTCCATCATGTACTGCTTATCAAACGCAGCCTTAAGCCTAGAAATAATTGTTGAAGCATCATCTATGGATGAATAAAGGTTAATAAATATTTTCAATAAGAAGCTTTTGTAATTCACCAACATCTAAGCAAATTGTAGGGTGCGTCCATGAGTATATATGCCTATCAAAGTGTCCTTCAGTCTCCCTATCAAGTGCTTAGCTCATGCTAAGATTCAGTCTTGCTCACCGGTGTTAGTATTACACACAGCATGCCTGGCCTACCATAGCGATACAATTATGCCATTGTCCTAAGTCAATTTAGGCTCTGATTGAAACAGCTACCTAGAAAGTCAGTTAATAATAGATATTTGCTATCAAGTATTTGTTGTAACTATTTTTCAATAGCTGAAGTCGATAACTATTTCAGACAAAAGACCTTAATATACATGGCAGCCGAGGGGCCTTCTTTGATCCCTTTGCAGTCTCCCACATTAGAGAGAGCAGGTGGATCATTAACAAACAGTGAAAGGGCCATAAATGGATTATAGACCGTTAGAGAATGCCACCAATGGGTCCCCCTCCCTCACTATAATATCAGAGACAGTAGGTGGGGTCGTTAACAAGCAGTGAAGTTCTGTGGGTTGTTTTCGTGACCACTTCTTCTGTGGTAAAGTTCCTTTGTACAACTGTCGCTTTAAGGGGTGCAGATAAATGATCATGACACGATATAGCACACGAAACGAGGGAGAAAGACGACAACAGGTTAGGCGTGCCATGAAACGAGTGAAACTCGGCAGTGGAGCGTCCCGAGTCTTGATATAATTGTATTAAAGCGTTAAAACGGCTTTGAGGAATCCGCTTAAGAGGTAGAAATTGATGTGCCTGATGGCTGGCTTTTTATATATACGGATAGATCCTTCATTGCTGGGCACAGGAAACTCACAAGAATATTTTTTTGAAAAAGAATGAGATTCAAAAACCTAATCACTAACAAACTCAAGAGAATTAGTTTGCGAGGAGCTTTTGTGGCTGCCTACTTAAGGCTGCTGAGCAATAAAATACGAAAATTTTCTACAAGCATGGTGGACTACTATGTGACTTTTTTTTTTCTTTCTTTTTCTTAATGTCCTGCCTTTATGTCTCATATTTAACAACAATAATAATAATAATAATAATTAAATTATTATTAAAAAAATTTAAGAAAATATTTTTTTTAAAATTAAAGCATAATTAATCATTTTTAATCGCATTGAGAGATCTTAACCTATCGTATACCTTTAACGTTTTCTGTCTGCTCCATAACGAGTCCTGAAGGGGAGCGGCGTCGAGTGGTGCACAGCACGGACGCGCGGACGTTGTCTCGTCGACATCAATCACTGTACATTATAACCAACTGTCCAACTCTCCTACCCAGCGCGGCGGAAGCCGGCCTCCGATGGTTTATTTTTACATTATATTTTTACTCTCATCTATTCTTCCTATCCATCCTTTTCCAAGCAAAAAAAAAAAAAAAGTTAGGGTTACCACCATTCATTTAATTGATAGATGGAAGACTTCCGTTTATTAGAGGGGGAGAACAACCGGAGGAAAATACCATCACATAACAATAACCACCATGATTAATGTCTGCATCACTAGAATTATAGTGCATGCCTGTTCACCAAAAAGTTATGGTCCATCCATGCCTACATGTCTGGAACGGACACCAATTAAACGTCAAGCAATATCGCGTTCATATATTGAAGCATCTTTTAGTAATGCTGCTTCAACAAAGCATAACCTCTTCAAGGTCAGGTCAGGGCAAATATATTCCCCTCACGGCTGACGGAAACGCCACGGGGTCATTCTCCCAGACGTCGAATACTGCACAAAAAAATGCCCAGTCAAATTCAAGAAGGGGAAAATAGAAAGGCAAGCTTCGAATGGTATTCTTACACACGCGCTGGAACTTTTCCTTGAGCTCATGCATGTGCTCGCTCTTGGTGATACGGAAATAATAGTCAGGATACGTGCTCTGATCCACGACATTGGCACGGCGGCGCCGCCGTGCCAATGGCCAGAATGGTGGCAGTCGAGGCTCAACATTCTTTCTCGCAGTGGTAATGGAGAACGGAAGACGTGTGTCTCAAAGTCCCGCTGGCAAGCGAGGGATTTATAGACCCAGGTCAGCGGCACCGGCCGGTGCTTCCGTTCCCCCCAATAAATGAGTACGGATGTCCACAGTCGCTCGCAAATAATTTTATTGACAATTATTGGAAGGATCCAAAAACAAGCCTACAAACAAACCGCAGAGAGAGAGAGAGAGCAGGACTTGATGATTTTACTCGCAAATATTGTTGAGCTGAGATTTACCATCGGCTTGGTAGAGCTGAAATATTTAGAGCCATTGGTGTGTTTGGAATTGAGTTAAAAGAAGGTAAAAAGTTACTTAATTTTTCATGCCTTTTTAGGGTATTTGATACCGCATTAATTTTGTCCTATAAGATAATTTTCTCTCTCCTTTTTTTTTTACCCTCAAAATTGTTAGCCCATGAGAGATAGACCAACTTGTAAAGATAAAAATTATTCAATGGATTAAAAAAAAAAAAAAGCTGACTAACAAAATATTAAATAATTTAATCACTTTCTTCTATTTTATTTTTTGTATTAATAAAATATTAATAATATTTTCATCTCTTTTATATTAATCTTATTTCTAATACATTTAATCATTATATCTATAATATTTTACTAAATATACTTTAAAAAAAATTACGACCTCAAAATTTACACTTTACCCATCCATATCAAATGCACCTTACTTGTCTAAAACGTTGTTTAGATGATCTTGTCTATCTTTGGCTCAAGTAACCATTTCATACCATAATTTTAATTCGGTTTGGAACAATTTTTATTCTTTCAATTTAGTTTTGATTTTAAAATTTTTTAAATCAAAAAAGTTGATTTAATTTGAATTTAGTTTTTTAAAAAACTGATATAAAATAAACTGAATCATTATATGTATTATATAAGCTTTCATTTGTACTAAGCTTAAAATTGAGATACTATAAATATGTATGGATAAATAGGTTATGTGAGAACTATATTCTTTTCATTATAAATAATTAGGCTGCTAACCGATTATATAAAGTTCACTATGAAAACTAATCTCATGATTATTTAAACACATATAGGTAAATTGAAACCAAATTGATTTTTTTTTTTTTTTTTTGGCTTGATTCGATTTAATTTACTGAAGTAGTTGATTCAGTTTTAATTTTTGTTTTAGTTTTAAGAAACCAATTCAAATCAATTTTATTCCAAGTATGTTTCTAAATTGATTCGAACTGACCTATGTACACCTTTATACACATACATACACACATGTAAATATCCTTTTTAATCTTTTACATAATATGCATTTTTATAACAAGTAAAAAAAAAAAAGAAATTATGTTTTTAATCTCTAAACTTAGAAGTCAGTTTCACTTTGGTCCTCAAATTATTACAAAAAAAAATTATATTCTTATACTATTATTTTTACTTGTTTATAGTTTTTATTTTAAAAAATTATAACATCATTGGTTTGGTACTTATATGGCATGCTTACATAGTGTGTAACATGTCACCATGATATGTTGTACAAAAGCAAGGAGACTCCCACTGGCCCATCATGAGGGGGTAGCCTAAGGGTTAGTTCCAGGGGACATGGAGAAGGTGGAAGCCCTCCACCATCCAGAGGGAGCCAACCCTAATGGCTTGGTACTCCTCATCCACCACCTTCCCCATGGATGCACCCTTGGTGCAGTACCATAACATGGCCATCAATCATCTGGTGGCAAAACTCCACCACCATGGCATCATCTGGCTGGTTGGCCAACAATGCGGGCCTCACATACTTGATCTCTCCTCTGCCAGCTCGCAAGATGGAACTCTTCCATGGAGTGCCCCTCAAGACGTCCTCCTGCCTTGGCGCCCGGACAACGACGAGAGCTATACATGGGCATTATGATAAAACTTAAAACTTAGAACTTAAAACTTAATAATAATAATAATAATAATAATTTATTATAAAATAAAATAAAATAAAAATAAAAATAATATCATTGCTTGCAATAACTATCAAGTAACATTATTTTCTTACAACTAAAGAGATGGTTATCGATCAAGCCATTCGTCGAAGATATGGTCAGCCCAAAAGGATTTTTTGATGAGCATCACGCTCTTTTCATCTAAAACATTACTTATTGATTTGGCATTATTTGATAAAATTTAAAATATATAATAGTTAAACGTATCATTTCAAACTTTATGGTATAATTTGATAATATTTAAATAATAAGATAATATTTTATATTTTATCTTACTTTTTTTTTATATATATAGTTTGAGCAATCGGAAGTCCAATAATAAAATGTATGGTTTATAAAAAAGTTTACTCACAATAGCTATCAAGTAACATTGTTTTGGAGATTAGAGAGATGGTTCTTGATCAAGCCATCCGTCAAAGACGTGACCAACATGAAATGCTGCCTTTTAGTTTTTTCAGGCCACGAGCATCAGGCTCTTTGTATTTAAAATGTTATTTACTGATTTGGCATTACTTGATAAAATTTAAAATATATAATAGTTAAATATAATATTTCAAATTATATGATATAATTTGATAATACTTAAATAATAAGATAATAATTTATATTATATATATATATATATATATATAATTTAAGTAATTTAAAGTATAATAAAATATATAATTTATTAAAATAAATTTTTTTATTAAAAAAAAAAGTATCGCTATCTACTTGCAATAGCTATTAACTAACATTATTTTTTTTTAGATGGACCAGAAAGATGGCTCTTGATCAGGCCATTGGGCATATACAGAGCAAAAAAAATAAAAAATAAAAAATAAAAAAAAAATAAAAGAAGCTGCTATTTAGTTTTCTCAAGCTAGAGTACGATGCCCTCTCCATCTAAAACGTTAGGTACTGATTTGTCGCCATCCCAGACGCATAGGGTGAAATATTCGAGAAGCCCTTTGGTACTTTTGCTCCTCCTTTTTGAAACAGTGCTGTCCTTTGATGCTGAATTCATCTACGTGACTACAAGGAAAACTGTAGTAAATGAAAGACTCAAAATTCTTTGCATTTTGACAGCAGTTATTCTGTCTATAGGTATGGGCTGACTTTGCTGGTTAGTAATTTTTGCTCGCCCAAGATGTCCACCGATCCCTCTGAAAATAAATATGGTAAAAACATGCACCATTCGTGGGACGTATTTTAAGTCCCTTATTTTTTCACATTCACGAGCTTCATATCCTCCTCCTCCTCAGTAAAAAGTTTGGTGGCGTCTCCTACCATCTTCTCAAACACTACGTATAAGTAGGATCGTCCTTTCTTTTTCTCATCTACAGAATGCATTGATGAGAAGCTAATCTCTCACTCAAAGCATACCGTGTTGTATAATGGACATGACGTATCCTGGCTACCAACAGCAGATACTGTTCCTTCTCCAAATGAACAAAATTTTGTTCTAGTTTTATACGAAAATGAGCAAACTAGTTTTCTAGTTAAATGATTATGGGTCCATTATAGTCTTATTTACCTTCAATAATTTGTGGGACAAACTTTGGCCTAACAATGTGATTCTCAGCATTCTTTTTGTAACCTCTGGTCCTATTGCGTTTTTGATCTTGTAATTCTTTTTATCTTAATAATTTAGTGAGGATCACCTTCCCTCACTTCTCTCGCTTTTTTTTTTTAAAAAAAAAAATTTAAGAAAAACAAAAATGATCAACAAGCTTTCTCTAATAATAAATACCAATACATGTCACATATACGATATTTCACATCTTTTCAGTAAATCACAATATGATAAATTAAAACGTAAGTATGGTATGTTACCTGTATGCCCTTTAATTTTTTCTCTATATATATATTTTTTCTTTCTTTCTATTATTACTTTATGTTTACATACAAGCTAAGATGGCACTAAAAAAAAATAAAGATAAAGAAAAACAAAAAGCATACATATAATGCATTACATATAAGTTTTATCATGGGCTACCAAGACCACAGTTGAAGTCATGAGGTTTCAAACTTTGTGGAATGTGGACAAGTTATCGGGTGCCCAGTCTCCATCTCGCATGACACGGAATTTCTCGACTGTATACCTAGTCTATGATAATATAAAACAAGAATTGCTTTAAGTTTCAATAATACTCCATTTTAAAATGGTTAGTAATCGTTTAGTATATGTTTAGCAATAATTAGCTCTTAAAGTGACCTCTCGTCTGATTTATTGTTGGTTTAGCTTCTGTGGCTTCGTCCAATGCCGGCTCGGCGTGTCTCCTATCATGCTTCGAAGGCATGTTGTATTTATATTAGCTTGTGCATAGAGAATTTTAGTTCTTTATTGATCTTTCTTTTCTTATATATTTTTGCAGGGTGTCCATTTATATATTTTAAATAAAAAATATTTCGATCTAATCTCCTTCAATAAAAATATATAATAGTTAAGTAAAACATTTCAGATTATATGATATAATTTGATAATACTTAAATAATAATATTTTATATTTTATCTTATTTTTTTATATATAAAGTTTGAGCAATTCGAAATCCAATGATAAAATATGTAATTTATTAAAAATAAATTTTTTTAAATAAAAGCATCACTGTCTGCTTACAATAGCTATCATGTAACATTGTTTTTCAGGACCAGAGAGATGGCTCTCGATCAGGCCATCCGTCAATGACGTGACCAACACAAAAGACTGCTTTTTAGTTTTTCCAGGCCATGAGCATCACTTCCTCTCCATGTAAAAATGTTACCTACTCATTTAGCATTGCTCGATAAAATTTAAAACACAATAGTTAATCTTAATATTTCAAACTTTATGGTACAATTTGGTAATACTTAAATAATAAAATAATAATTTATATTTTATTTTACTTTTTTATGTATAGTTTGAGCAATCAAAAGTCTAATGATAAAATATATGATTTATAAAAAAGTATTACCATTTGCTCGCAATAGCTATCAAGTAACATTGTTTCCTAGGACCACAGAGATAGCTCTTGATCAGGCCATTCGTGAAAGACGTGAATAAGATGGAAGGCTACTTTTCAATTTTTTCAAGCCGCGAACATCACGCTCTCTCCATCTTAAACGTTACCTACTAATTTGGTATTACTTGATAAAATTTAAACCATATAATAGTTAATTGTAACATTTCAAACTATATGGTATAATTTGATAATACTTAAATAATAAGATAATAATTTATATTTCACCTTACCTTTTTTATATATAGTTTGAGCAATCTAAAGTCCAATGATAAAATGTATAATTTATTAAAAATAAAACTTTTTAAAAAAGCATCATTGTTTGCTCGTAATAGCTATCAAGGAACATTGTTTCCTTAGGATCAGAGAAAGGCATTTTTCCAAGCCACGAGCATCACGCTCTCTCCATCTAAATCGTTACCTAATGATTTGGCATTACTTGATAAAATTTAAAACACATATTAGTTAAGTATAACATTTTAAACTTTATGATACAATTTGATAATATTTAAATAATAAGATAATAATTTATATTTCATCTTACATTTTTTTATGCATAGTTTGAGCAATCCAAAGTCTAATGATAAAATGTATAGTTTATTAAAAATAAAATTTTTAAAAAAAGCATCACTATTTGCTCGCAATAGCTATCAAGTAACATTGTTTTCCTAGAACAAAAAAAATGGCTCTCAATCAGGCCGTCCGTTAAAGACGTAACCAATACGAAAGGTTGCTTTTTGGTTTTTTCAAGCCACGAGCATTATGCCTTCTCTATCTAAACCATTACCTACTGATTTGGCATTACTCGATAAAATTTAAAATACATAATAATTAAGTTTAACATTTTAAACTTTATGATACAATTTGATAATACTTAAATAATAAGATAATAATTTAGATTTCATCTAACTTTTTTTTTATGTATAGTTTGAGCAATCCGAAGTTTAATGATAAAATGTACAGTTTATTAAAAAAATAAAAAACAAGCATCGTTGTTTGCTCGCAGTAGCTATTAAGTAACATTGTTTCCCTAGGATCAAAGAGATGACTCTCGATCAGCCCATCCATCAAAGATGTGACTAGCACGGAAGGCTTCTTTTTAGTTTTTTCAGGCCACAAGCGTCACACCCTCTCCATCTAAAACGTTATCACTGATTTGGCATTACTCGATAAAATTTAATGCATAAATAATTAAGCGTAACATTTCAAATTATATGATACAATTTAATAACACTTAAATAATAAGATAATAATTTATATTTTATTTTATTTTATTACGTATAGTTTGAGTAATTTAAAATTTAATGATAAAATATATAATTTATTAAAAATAATTTTTTTTAAAAAAAACATCATTGCCTACTGGCAATAGCTATCAAGTAACATTATTTTTCGGATCAGAGAAATGGCTCTCAATTAGGCCATTCATCAAATACCTGATCGACACAAAAGGCTGCCTTTTAGGATTTTCAAGCCAGAGTACCACGCCGTCTTCATTTAAAACGTTATCTACTGATTTTGGCACCATCCCGCCCTTTGTTACTTTTGCTCCCTCCTCTGAGGATCACCTTCCCTCACTTTTGTCTCTTTCAAAATTTAAAAAAAAAAAAATTTAAGAAAAAAAAAAAATATATATATATATATATATCATCAAGCTTTCTCTAATAATAAATACCAATATAGATTACATGTGCATCATTTCACATCTTTTCAACGAATCATAATATGATAAATCGAAACTTAAATGCGGTGTGTTAACTGCATATCTTCTAATTTTTTCTCTATATATAATTTTTTTATTTTTATTTTTTTTTACCATCATTCTATGCTTGTGCGCAGGCTAATATGGTACTAAAAAAGAAAAAAATTTAAAAGCGTACTGATAATGCATGACACATAAGTTTTACCCTTGCTATAATTGATGCGAGCTATCAGGACCACAATTGAAGTTATGAGGTTTGAAACTCTATGGAGTGTGGACAAATTAACCTGGTGCCCAGTCTCCATCACGCATGTCACGGAATCTCTCAATTGGATGCCTAGTCTATGCTAATATAAAACAAGAATTGCTTTAAGGTTCAATAATACTCCATTTTAAAATGGTTATTAATCGTTTAGCATATGTTTAGCAATAATTAGCTCTTAAAGTGACCTCTCCTCGATTTATTGTTGGTTTAGCTTCTCTAGCTTCGTCCAATGCCGGCTCCGCGTCTCTCCTATCATGCTTCCAAGGCATGTTGTATTTATATTAGATTGTGCATAGAGAATTTTAATTCTTTATTAATCTTTCTTTTCTTATATATTTTTGCAGGGAATCCATATATATATATGCTATTTTAAATGGGAAATATTCTGGTCTAGTCTCCTGCAATGCTTAAAAAAATAAAATAAAATATTTCAAACCGAATCTCTCGCATATTTTACATCATAATTGAATGTTGGATGGAAAAAACTTAGTTTCAGCTCCTTTCATGTGCCTCCTCTTTTGCATGAAACTCTTTTGATGGTTAGGTGTTTCTACTTTATGAGTGGTAAAACTTTTTGTGACAAATTAAGGTCTAGTTATCATTTTATTTTAAAAAAAAAAAAGATAATCAAACAAAGAAGATCTAATTATCAATTTTTTTATGAATCACTAGGTTTTATATTCTCTCTCTATTATTAAAGAAATGATTGCTTTCAATGTTCTTAACCTGTTATTTATTATCAGTGCTTGGTAGCATTCAATGCCGGTAACATTGGTTGGATTGGAGACTGGTTTTCGGTAGAGATTAAATTTTTTCATCTTCATTGCCACCTCAAATGACTAAGCCTTGATAAGAGCTCGTTTTAAAAAATAGCGGGCTTCTAGGAATTTATATTAGACCAAAGTTAGCTTGATCATAAAATACAGGGAAAAATAATAAGAGAGAAGAGAGGATAATGGGATCTTCAAGGAGGGAGAAGATGAGCTAGAGAATATTTTCATCTTCAATAATTTAGAAAGAAAATGAAGGAAGGAAAAAACTCAGAGTTGAAGCCCTTCACATAAATAATAGGAGCATCTTGATTATTTAAAAATGGTCATCAAAGCTATGTATGGGTTAATAAACAGAAAGGGTGGTTTGTGACAGAGATGCAACTTCATGGTTCAATCCGACGCTTTTTAAAGTCAAGAGAGGCAAAATATGACACGAGATAAGTAGAGGGACAAACTATACATTTTTTTTTTTTTCTTTCTTTCTTTAATTTTATAATTAAAATTAGTAAAAATAGCAATGCTAAAGTTTGTTTTGGTATATGTATGACCAATGTACTTCTCAAAAAAAAAAAAAAAAAAAAAAAAAAAAAAAAAAAAAAAACGATGGAAACATGCATGATGCATAGACAATGGTGCATAGAAATCGGTCCTCTTAGGGTGTATGGTAGATTATGTATGGTGCTTTCTTGAGGGAAACCCAAAAAGAAAAGAAAAGAAAAAAAAAACCAGCAGAACATTGGCTTTGGGATATAAAGGGCGATATCACCATCCTTTTAGAATGTGTGTGTTGATTTCTTATCAAGGAAATGGATATATAGAATCGATAGCCCTTCCAAAACAAAGGCAATATTTCTTTGAGGGGAAAAAACAAAAAACAAAAAACAAAAAACAAAAAACATTTTGTGTAATCGTGATATAGTTTTAACTAGTAATTTAAATCTCAGCAATCAACACTAAACCGTTTTGATGATGACTGGGTCACATAAAACAGTTTTAACATTTGATCAACCACAATACGACGGATTCCAGTCCCAAATCCCATCTCAAATCCCAGAACTCATCAATCCTTTTTCCCTTCTCAAATCCTAATATTACTCTTCTCTGCTCCTCAGGGCAGAATAGAAGGGGAAGGGGGAGTAGAAGAACAGCTCGAGAGGATGGCACCAGATTTGACAAAACGCAGCCATTCTTTCAGTGATAAAAATAAAAAAAAAACCACGAGAGATGTTTTACAACAGGATACAAGAGGCAGTACTGCCTCCTCCTCCTTCTTCTTCCATCAAGCGGGCTAGGCTGACTCACGTATTCAGGCCTAGCCTGAGACTTTAGGCCCAAACGCCACAAAGGAAAAACACGAGAGCTAGATCTATATTTTAATTTTCAATGGTGCACTAAGGGGTCCAAAATTAAGCACCCAGCTTCAGCTGGGGGATGGTCTTAACTAACATTCTTGGGTAATGAATGGACCTGACGATTAGGTTTCCACCATTAACATGACCACCGACTATTTAGGGCCGTGTTTGTGAGAGGTGGCACGTTAATTCTTTCTAGTCAACGTCCCTAGATGTCACTTGATATGCATCAACATTTGCATCCATAGTTTGACATTTGTTAAGTCGGGAAGGATTCAACGAATCCAATCATCACTCGTCGCTTAATAAAAAAATCATGGTAGAGTGGAGTTTTAGCTGCAATCAGCTCCAAAACCACCTTGGCCCATTCCAAGTTGCCAACAAACCGCTGGCGACGGCGTCGGCATGATACCAGCTGGGTGGTTGGGCAGCAAAAATCTAGAGGTAGGCCAGAGTGTACCCCCCCCCCCCCCCAGGTCTGGATCTGCTCTGCTTCACCGACGCCCCAAGACCAAGCCCCGACGGTATGGCACAGGAAAAGGGATACAAGGAAAAATAACAACTCTATGGACTCCAATCTAAAGAAGGAAAGACAAGAACCCACCTCCATTAAAGAAGAAGGGCAAACTCATGAAATAAGAAATAAAAGAGATACCAAATGCTATGTGATGCCATAATATTTCAATTTAATAATCCCACCAGAGCTCAGAGATGCCAGGATCATAGAAGACCACTCCCATCGCTCCATTTCTTTTTGTTTATTTCCTCAGTGGATTCTGATAATGCTAGCCAAAGAAACCGAGACAAAGTGATCAATAATATTGTATCCTTCCTGAAAAGTAGCCATGTTATGTCCAAGGTAGACAGAGAGCCATCCCTCTGCTCCCAGAGAAAGAAGAAGATAGATGATGGTCATCCCCAAAGGGTATTGCCAAGATCATCCATGCACTTCTTGCAGCATAAAATAATAAAAAATAATAATAAAAAAAAACCAAATAAAATTACTGAATTTTTTTTTTTTTTTTTTCCTCAAATGGTAGAGAACATGATATCCACCCATAATACACATCTACAAAGTGAAACGCAGCATTAAACAGTAAAAACAAAAATTAAAATTAAAGACAAGGAAAGAAAAAAAGAAAAAAAAGTGGGGGACTCACGCACACGAAACGCACCATCACCACAGAGTGATCGGTGATGAGAAGCAGCTAGCGAATTTCTCCATCGGCGGCCAGCACAGAGCGCAGGGGAACAGGGGAGCAGAAAGCTATCACCTTGTGGAAGCGGTTCACCAACCCCGGCAAAGGTGGCACCTTTCTCCACCTGCACGACAGATTCTGCGTCAAGGAGGCGGCGGAGCCTGCGGAGGCCGTGGTGGTGGTGGTGGTTATCTCACAAACGCAGGACGGGTAGGCCTTGTGGGGGTCCTCGTTGAAGACGTAGACGAGACCGTCGAGGCCGACGCATTTGAGGCTGGCGAACTTGTTGTCGTCGTCGTCCGTGTCGAAGAGGGAGGCGAGCAGGTCGCGCGGCATCACGGCGATCTCCGCCAGTTCCATGGTCCGGGGGTCCACCGCCCAAAGCGCGAAGCACGGGGGCCCGTCGGGGCTGTTGCAGAGGCCGGCGAGGACGAGGCGGTCGCCGCAGGCGAGCAGGAACGAGAAGAGCACCCCCGGTGGCCGCAGGATCTGGACCCCGGTCCACGCCCGCCGTCCGAGGTCGAACGCCGCCACGAAACAAGAGTAGATCCCGAACACGAAGAAGAGCCGCCCGCCAAGGAGCGCGCCAGAGAGCCACTGGGACGAGTTCCCCGACCGGAAATCCGGCGGCAGCGGGGGGCACAGCTCCCAAGAATCCGACACCGGATCGTAGATCTCCACCGCAAGCCGGTCCTCGATGTCGACTAGCCCCCCCACGAACCGCACCCCGCCGGCAACGATGAACCGAGGCCGGCCGCCGGTAGCGAAGACACCGACGAGGGGATTGCAGCGAGAGAAGTGGAGCGGGGACGTCTCGCTCCAGAGGCCGCGAAGGAGGGGAGCGTAGCAGAAGCGGGTGGAGGAGGTGGTGGCGAAGAATAACCCGCCGGCGCCGGAGAAGCAGTCGACGTGGGCGGTGGCGGAGGGGTGCGGCGAGGGGGGGAGGGCGACCCACTCTCCGGCGTCCGGGTCGAAGCCGAAGGCTTGGTTCTTGCGGAGGACAACGTTGTTCTGGCCGTAGAGAAAGAACCAGGGCCGCCGACGGCGCGTGGCGGCTGCGCGGGCTGGGAAGGCGGGGTCGGTCACCACCGCACGCCACTGACGGCAGACGGCGCCGGCCTGGACGATCGAGCGCAGGGGGAGGTACGAAAGTATCAACTCCGTCAAGTCCCAGCTCAATCTCGCCCACCCCACCGTTCTACTCTCCATCTCCATCGTCAGCGTTAGGGTTTGGGCCGTTAGGTGGGGAAGAAGAGGAAGAAGGGCAGGAAAGGAGGAGGACGAGAAGATGGGATGGATTTGGACGGATATAACGATGGGTAACGTGCCTCGTTTGGTGGCGAGGAAAAAGGTATCTCACAAGCTTAAAATGGTATTTTTTTTTTTTTCTTTCATGTCGACACATGTGTGTTAAGATTCGTGCAAGGGGGTTTAATTTAATTCCATTGGTGGGGATGCGATTGAGCTCGAGGACGCCGAACGATTGGGCGTCTTTATTTTATTTTTATTTTTTACTAAATATGAAAAAGGTGTGTAAATTCGAAATCGGAATTAATTAGTTTTTAATTACTAGTTTAAAGGTTTCTTCATTTAATTACTTAAGTTCCGTCCCTGATTTAAAGGGTTGTTGGCGAAAGTGGAATATGTCTGACTCATGGGAGACGTAGAGCATTTGCCATCCTTCGTTCTTTAAGAAAAATTTTCCCCCTTTTTTTTATTTATTTATTTATTTTTTGGCTTCTAGAATGGAGGTTACGTTCACCCTCCGGTGAAGACACTCAGTCTCTTACCATCATAATTGTTTGTGATGGGACCACCACATTAACCTGATTTGATTTAATCGATAATTTGTTCATTTCCGAACGATATTGAATTAGTTTTACAGCAAGGTTTAGCTCTAATTACGGTCTCAAATCATATTCTCTTTGTGTGTTTTATTTTATTTTATTTTATTTTCTTTTCTTTTCTCAATCTATTTTGGCTTGAATTACCTAAATGAAATCTAGTTTAACCTGGCATGATATTATATGTTACACTATTTATTCTATATATATATATATATATATAAGTAAGTTGGGTAGGTCGGGCTTGTGCTTGGTTGAAATTTAGGTCGTTCCCACCGGCGAGTGAATGGAGCTGGTGACTTTTTTTTTTATTTGATATATTAAAAGAACAGTCTTGATGGGAGGTGCGGTGGAAAAAGACGCGAGAGCGAGACCACTGGTCTCATAAATTTGGCTGCCTTCTGGAAGATGGAGCCCACGTGTCGCGATTAACCAGTGACTGATGAATACCGCAGGGTGCGCACTTTCGAAAAGACGACCACGGGTGAATCCTTTTGAGATGATTCTAACAACGCTGCACGCAAAGCAGTTGGACATGTGATCTTTAAGTTGGGTTTGGTTGGCTTGGCTTGGCAACATTATACCTGCTCCATTTATCTTTATCCGATTCAGGTTCGATATCAATAAATAGGTTTAAATTATGATTAAATAAATTAATCAGATTTAGATTCCTTATTCTTAATTTATTTAATTTATTTAAATTAATTAATTAGATTAGAATAATATTTGATCTTTTTATTATTGATTAAAAAGTTAAACAGGTTGTGCTGAATTACTTATTTATTAAACAAGTCAATTCGTATTTAAAATTTTGATCTATTTAATAAATGGATCGAATTCAGATTGATGATTTTTATGATCAACCTGTATTAGATTGAATCTGTTTATAACCTAACCTGATTTGATTTGATTGCCATCCTTAGTCTCAAGCTAGTTTTGTTACACCTATGTTATTTCAAAGTGTTTGATGTTCGGTAATGTTTTTTCATTGCTCTTTTTGAGCGGATTTCTTTTTTTTTTCAAAAAAAAAGGATACATAGAAGGTGCACTCATAATCATCAAAGCCTGATTAAGCATCGATTCGGTTGACAGACTAAATGAATGGTTCAATAGTCCATCTAATAAACAAATAGCCGTTTGGTATACAAAAATTGAAATATAATTAAAATTAAAAATATGATCTATAAAGATAAAAAAAAAATTATGTAAAATTTAACTAATTTGATAATTTTATGATTTAAGCCTTAAAAACTAAATTATTTAACTTATAATAAAATATAATATTTATGCTAATACTTTATATTATTATTTTTAAAATAATGCTTAAAGGTCTCCGAATCGGTTAAAATATAGAGAAATAGTAAAGAGAAATACGAAGAAATATATATATATATATATATATAGACCTAAAAGATGAAAAGCACATTAAAAATCTAAATTATATTAATTCAAATATAATTTTAAAATACATAAATTTTGAAATAATTCTATTGGTCCACAACAAGCTAATAAAGAGGTTGGATTAATTATACAACTAATGAAATTAAAGAATAAGAACGGTCAGAGATCCGATTCATTGATTCATCGGCTGGATCCATTGGTTAGATCCAATTATGATAATTATGAGTAAATCGCATAATTATAACGAATAAAAAAAAATATAAAAGAAAATTTCCATGCTGTTCTTCCAGCGTGGCCCAAGGCCACCTCCGAGCATTCCTAAATATTTGCCGCATGACTTATTCCATCTTTTTTGAACCATTTCAACTGCGTCATATTACTTTAAAAAAAATATTTTTCTGAAAAATCTTTACAGATATAATATCTTTCAACATCTGAACAATTCTTTCCAAGTATAGCTTTGGATCAAGTTTATCGGGTCCTACTTAATCTATATTTGAGTTGGCTTTTGTCTTTACGTTAGGTTGGAAAGAAATATAAAATGACCATCAAGTGCTTGCTTGATTGGTACCTAGTCAAGGAAAAGAACATCCGAAGCACAGTCAAATTTGATCATAAACTACTATTCTTTCCTTTTTTTTTTTTTTTTTTTTTTTACTTTAACCTTTTGTTACCGTCACTGGAGCACCAGCATATAACTTGAGATCAAGGTAAAATCGGTCCAGTTCTATTCGAACTGTGTGCTAAGGTCATAAATATTTAGATGGACCAGTTTCTAAATTTAAAAACGATGGATTTAGGATCAAACAGGTTAGGAACTGGGTTGGCTCTTGGATCCTTCAGCCGACTTAAAATTCTCGGTTGCCATCGCTAACTCGTGGAAAAAAAATTGGAACCCACGCGTCGCGACCGAAGGCTCCGCCCTTCCGGAGGAAATCGGATGGCGCGTTGCTTTCAAGCTATGAGAAAATCGGACCTGGCATTACTTAGGTTGCTAGAAATGCTGTGCCAAATTGGTCCCAATAACAATGCAATGCTTCAAGCTCGCTTATTGATTTAATCTGATTCAATTAATTTTGTTAGTGAATCAAAATTATGTGACCTAAAAACTTAAGTGAAAATGCATTAGTGACCAATAAATTTGAATCATAAGCGCATAACATATTTATTTTCTATCCAATATGATGCTATTTTTTGTGTATTATCATCTTTCTCTTGTAATATGAGACATCTTTTTCAGAATCATTTGCTGCTAAAATGGCTTTACGCTTACGACGTTTACGCTTAGGTTTTCTTATGCTAACTCGTTAGCAGATTGAAATCATTTACCTAAAACTTGAGTAGAAGTTAATTGATAGCAAATGAATTTGAATCGTAAGCATATAACACATTTATTTTTTATCTAATGTGAAACTATTTATTTGTGTATTACAATTGGACTTGGAGAACGGTGGTGTGATAATTTGATGACTCTTTTAATAAAAAGAAAAAATACTTAAGTACTAGGAGATCATTCGTTGATATTTTGATTTTATAGTGGAGAGTGAATGAAGGAAGAAAAAGAGGAGAAAATTTTCGTGGACGAAACGTGCGATTAAGAGTTGGAAAACGTGGATGGTCAACTTGCCATTATGTTAGAATTGATTTGTTATTTATTTATTTATTTATGTTTCTTTACGCCACCTCGGAAATCAAGAAAAGTTTCCTTAACCATGGACACCTTAGCTCGCTACGGTTCAGAGTTCAATCCATGCACTCACAAACAGTATAAAGTTAATAAACCCATATCTGCTTCTCAGTAGATGCTGTCGAACATAAAAATTAGCCCATCATAAAATTTTCTCAGACTCATTGATAAGTAGGCAGGATCTCCAGGTGGATTACCACATGTCCACGATCTGGTCTTTCTTTCAACTCATTGGCTCATTTCTTCGCCAGAACGAGGAATGGAAAGTTGCCACAGAGATCTCAAAGCAGGGCCAGAACGGAGCTATCAAATTCAACTTCTATGGCTTTGGTTCAGAGTTCTAGCACCACAACTGCCGATTGAATGACAAAAATGAGCAGAAGGTCAGACCTCAGCATTGGTGATTTTCTCCTTGACATGAATGAAAAAAGACGTGAGGAAATTAGAGATTTGATGAAGAAGCTTACAGTCAGAGTCTGTCGTTATCCAATGACCATTCCTCACGCACACTTCAGCCATTGGGCTGGCCGACATATTTGCATCACATTCTAAACTCTGCAAGTTAGCCGAAAGATTTGAAGAATTCTTTGTCAGCATTCGACCATTTTGAGACACCGGTGCCAGCGACAGTGGAGAATGCACCGATGACGAAGTCGAGCAGCTTTCCACATCCCATCTGAAGCTGATTTTACTTGAATTAGAGCTTGAATCATCCACCTGGGCTTCAAGAGCCACTCTGTTTCGGAAGTACAAGACCTTCAACGATGTGAATGTCATTCATTAGAGATCAGTGCCACGGTGGTTTAAAGAGAACAGCAGAGTAGCTTAAAATTACAGGACCAAGCTACTAATATATTGCAGCTTCTCTTCTTAGTTTAAAGCGTTTAATTTACCTTCCATCCCTTGCTTCCACCTTTACGGGACTTGGCAGCAGCAGCAGCCCATCTCAGCAGCTCCTTCATTCGAGAAGCCGCCTTCCTTCGCTCGCCCTTCTGAGAATCTTTGTCGGAGCCATCACTGCTATCTCCACCATTAGAGCCAGTGGACACGGCATCACATATCGGCAGTACTTTGCAGCCCACGTTGGTGGACTCTGCCCTCTGGCCCATCCTCAGCTCACTATTCTCAGGGTGCCAGAAATCTTCACTCTTATAAAGGCTTCTGAGACGCTTCGAGTACAGCGTGGTATAAAAGCATGTCCTACTGTCCTCTCTCTTCAGTAGAATTGAGAATGTGCTCTCATTTTCCTCCTCAACCTCTTCTTCCAATGCTTCTTTTGAGCTCTGGTATGCACCACCTCGATTATGTAACACCAAATCTCTTGGTTTCACTTCTTCTAAGCATTTGATAGCATAAAGAAATGTCAGTAAAGATGACACTTCGTTAAACTGACGAGATGAAAAGATTAGTTTCATGAGCTTTTACCTTCGGACCCCCCCCTTGCTTCTGGCACGGGAAGCAGTGACCCCAGAAAGGTCAAGCGGCGTTTTGAGTAGCCATCGCAGGATCTAAGAGATCAAGTAATTTGTGACGTGAGCGAACATGCACCCGATCATAGTTTAAGCGATCCTAAAAACTAATTTAATCACAAGACTCGCCTGCATGTTCTCTTGCTGCTGTTATGTGGTGGCCGTAGTTATCGCTGGTGCGAATCTACTACAGTGGTCGAAGAACGCAGCCCTGTTAGATTTCTATTCGTAGATTCCGCCGTCTCTCCTGTCTTTTTTTTTCTCTCCATAAGATATATGGATCAAGGAATCAACTGGGTGTCAGGATTTATCTAAGGCAAGGTGGTGGGAAGACAGCGGAGAACAGGATTAGAATGGGTTGGCCATTAAGAGAGCATATGGATGTGGTCAAGGTGGTCGAGAGGATGAGATTTGGATTTGTGAAATGAGGTGGCCATGTGAGGCATATATAAAAGGGGCTATGTACTGTTTTCTCCCTTTATTCTGACAGCCCTTTTGGGTGGGTGTGGGTGTGGTGTGTTGGGGGGGGGGGGGGGGGGGGGGGGCTCTGAGCCCACATGGGTGACAGGCCAGCTGACTTCAACCATTCCTCTAAGAATAGTATTAAAAGGCTCAGGGTTTTATTAAGCCATGTGTTGGGGGGGGGTTCCAATTCCTACTTTACTTGGAGGCATCTGGGGCTCGCATGTGACGCGTCGCGTTGTCCTCCATTTGAATGAAAAAGTGGGGAGTTTGAGCTTTGTTTGAAGCATCCAGGTGGTGTCTGAGGTCTTGATATATGCGGGGAGTTCCGGTGAGGGAATCTAGGTAGGCTTAGGGATGAGGACCATCCCAATTGGGTGGCAAAATGCTGGCCCTTGGGGTCAAATTCCAGGTCTTCCATCAGCGCTGTGCCTGTGAAATTCCCACGTGGTGCCACCACTCGCCGCATCGAGCCTCGTTGTTTCTCATCAGATCGTCCAATATTTTTCACCAAGAACTGCTGAGCCAAGCCAAAGACTAGGAACTGTGGTTGAATACGGGAAATGTTTAGGTCACCGGTTTCATGCACATGAAAGGCTCTTTGATCTGCTCATATAATAATAATACACATGAAAATTTATTATGTCGTTTCTTGCAAGATACGCTAATCTTCTCATGCCATTTGACACACACACACACACTTGCAATGAACCCCTTGAATCAACACATATCGTACAAAGAAATACTGTAATAATTTTGCAATGAACATTCAATGATGGAAATTAGTAATTATCTCATCTAATCTTTATATTATCGTAAACATGTTCAGCTGTTAGGAATTAACATGTGTGCTCATTGTTTCACACCTCCAAAATGCTCCCAAAGGAAAGGAATTGCCTGCCTTAGACGCATGGACAGGTATTTTAGATGGTAAATTTACAAGAACTATGAAGAGCAACGCTAACATTCATCCTCATCGTTTGGACCATTCTATCATGCCCCCAATTTAGTGTCGCCCTCATCATTTTGAATGATGGAGGAAAAACAATAATTTGCCTTGAAACGGTTTGCAGAAGTCGAACAGTCTAGCACGTGCCTCATCTTTTCTGCTTTAATCTCAAAAATCTAGGAAATCCTTAATGAGTGGTCGATAGGCAATTGCCTTTCTTCACCATTAAAACAATGTTTATGTAAAGAAAATCACAAATACCTATTTGTTCATATCCATGCCTTAAAAAGTTCTGAAAGAATAGATGAACATCTCGCCAATAGTTTAAGAAAAAAAAAAAAAAAAAGGACAACTAGTCTTTCCATTAATCTTCACTTAATAATTAAATTAAATGCTTTCAAGCTGATCAATGGACATATGCTTCCTTTTTCTTGAACGAAAAGAAAAACCCTTCCCCTTCTTCAGTTGAGAAATGCCACAAATTGCTTACAGCCTGAATTTTAAAAACAAGATTTAAAGAACTATTGATGGAGACAGCTTTCACTGCTACTTTGCATCCAATCCCCCCCTGGCTACGTTCGCTTTACAAATACACCATGAGTTGAGCGCAAGACGTCTGAATTCGCACTGGGAGGCTCCTAACACGGTCCATGTGATGTTATTGCCAAAAGTTAGCCAGCACCAACAAAAGGTTAGGCAGTCATTTTCAATGGCGCATTCTGTTGGTGTGACAATAGAAAGTGTCAAACTATAACAAAATTAGCTATATTCTTTGAAGCAATTCAAGGAGGGATTCAAGGTCCTGGGAAAGTTGCTGGCAACCTAATTTAATGTTTACAGATTTGTCAAAACTGAAACTGCCTAAACAAAGAAAACCCACAAGCTCACACTAGAACACTCAAATCTTCCACAAATTATCAAAAATAAATGAAGTAATAAATTTTACACAAGTTGTAAAAATCTGCATTACTTCAGAAGGGTCTCCATGGCTTCAAAGAATAGTGGTGCCAGTTCAGGATTTGGTGTCTTGACTGCACATTTTACACCAGGAACACCGATGACAGCTGTGAGCTCTATCAAGAATGGAATACCCCGAGGAATCTTGGCTGAGAGATACAAGAGTTCTTTGTTTGCATTTCTGCGCTTTGCTACAAAGAACATATTGGATGCAGCCAAATGTTCAACAGTAGCATCGATGCTGCTGACAACAGAGTTCGCCAAGTCTTTGGCGACTTCATTTGAATCAGGAAGTGATTTCCATGTCTGCATAATAGCGAGGAAAATCTAAGTAGGATATGCAAATTTTCCATTTCTGAGCAGAATTAAATATATCCTCAATGGCATCCTTGTTTGCAACCAAAATCATATGCTTGTTTCCATGGAATGCAGTAGATAATGTGCATAGAAGTCATACTCAAATAAAGCAATATTGTTTTAGTATTACGAAAAGCAAAAAAGTCCTTATAGTTGCTCCTGATACCAAAGAACTTAAGCTGGCAACGTTACTAGTTCTCAGAAATACTTCTGCTTGGAAAGGGGAACTTCTAGTGCATTGAATAGCTGAGCAGTTTCTCTTAAAGCTCCCTCAAGAGATTCAGCATGAGCAGGATGATTTAAGGGGAAAAGGTCATGGTTTTTGGTTCTTCATTACTACCATATGATTTCTCAAGCATGAGATGAGCTACCACATAAAATCAGAGCCCACCCAAAGTGTCCTCTCCTTATCTATCGTGTGATCCCATTGCCAACCTTCCAGTAAACCATGTTTTATAATACTTAGCATGAATCTATATATTTATCGGTCACTGTTTTATATGAATCTCATTTATTATCAAAACCATCTCTTATCAAAACAAGCAGTTATCATCTATCATATGCCAATTGCTTGCGCCTATGCCAGCAAGAATATCAGGAGCAAGAAAACACTCATTACCATATTTTCCACTAAGTGTGCTATAAAATAACTGGCTGCAGGAGGAATAGGTCAACTTGAACCAACCAAGACAGATTGAAAGTTGACATCTTAAACCAAAGAATAAATTATTAGATCCAGATCAGTGATGAAATTTTGGATGGCATAATCCAAATTGTGAAGAATGAATAACAGTCACCAATACAAAAATTATTTACCTCCAGAAAGTTTGCACGCTCCATTCTACCATCTTCCACAAAGAACACATGTAGTGAGATCTTATCATTGAAATACCAGACTGGCTGCTGGTTATTTTTCACTGCAACCTGCAGGAGCGAGGTTGGAGGCCCAGGCAAGACATTCTCAAAGAGAACCATGGGTAGAAGGGTCCTGGCAGATGCTCCAGGTTGCAATGGAGGGACCTAACAAAAGAATAATCCCCAAATGCATTTTAAGTTTTGTTCCACCAATATCTTAAGTGTATGGGGTTCTAGACAACATGATCACCTGTAGGGGTCCAGCAGCAGCAAGACCAAATGTATTTTTGTTAAATTGTATCATGAACCCATCTAGCACCGTCTGCGAATTGTTCTCAAACAATAAACCATAAAATAGTTGGCCGTCGCGCCGTGTAAGCTGCGCACTTATTTGTAGACCTTGACCAGTTGATGAGGGTAGCAATACAGGTAAAGGAGGCCTGCAACAACAATTAAAACAATGATTACATTGACAAACAGGAGGTTAATCAATATTTTACTATGCAATGGAATAGCTGAACGGAAAATGCAGAAATAAAAATCATCTTAAGTTAACCATTCTCACCCTGAAGGTGCTGTTGCAGGTTGGTCGACAGGTACAATGGAATTATCCAGACCTATCAAATCTCCAAGTAAATCAGGCATGGGAGCAGGAGGTGAAGAGGGTGCTCCAGCTGGCACTGGCTGCCTCATTGAAGCATGTGGAACAGTACTTGTACTAGAGGGGGCAGGTGCACCATCAACTGCATGAGATGGTGACTCAGAATACCCTGAATCACCCCCGTCAGGATATTCATCATCATCTGGTCTAGGTGCAACTTTGGCACGGCTTACAAATGCATCTGGAGGCTTATGATAAACAGAAGATAGCGTAGCAATGTTCGCAAGGAGCTCATCAAGAAGCGAAGGATCAAGCTGGTTTGAATCATCACTGATCACTGGCTTCTCAGCTAAGACAACATCTTTAGCAGCCTGGAAAAAAATAAAGAGAAAGGAAAGGCACACACATTCACCAAATAATATGGCATTTTGAAAATCACCAACAATTCAAAGGGCTTACTGTACCTCAGGATCAGTAGAAAGAAGGCGCCAATATATGTAGGCACGATCACGCAAATCAGGATTGTCAGTCTCCACCGTGGCATTATTAAGAACAGCCTATAGGACATGAATGCATGCAAATTTGAGTGCTAAATAATAAACAGAATAGTTTCTGGTTACATATTAACCTTGACACAAAGGTCTGCAGAAGTTAATGAATGTCTTCCATGCATTAGCAAGAAATGCAGATTTGCAAATATATCTAAAAAATGTCAATTGCCGGTAACATTGTACAGAAGAAAGGGGCAGAAGGAGGTCTAGGATTCTAGAGAATTTAGAGAGGATTGTACAAATAATGATAAACTTGTAAAAGAATGCCTTCTGAGCATTGGAAGATCCCATAGCTGCAGATTCTATTGTGTGATGAACATGCCTTTGCCATCCTAAGTGACAAACAAGTATTAATCTGTCCTGAAAAGTATATGCAAAAGTGCAAAAGTTCTGATGAAAATGGAATGTGCAATCAGTTCGAGGGAAGTGCAACGACAAGCATGGTCTTGCACAATGGTGGCATTTTCTTGTTGTTATGAAGTTCAGCATATATCTTTTATAAGCAATATGGCAATACCAATTAAGTTAAATCATGTTAACATGAGAAATAAATACAGGAAACCTGAATCATCTGCTGTGGGCCTTCAGTTGGCTTCTTAAGAAACAACTTGACAGTTGCAGTGAGCAATTGCAGTTGCACGAGTGCAGGCTCTTCTGGAAAGCTTTCTAGAAAGCTCTCAAGGAGTTCATCAGCATTGTCAATTCTTTCTGCATATTCCCCAATTATCCAGATCATTGATGCCTGCAGCAAGAGAAGCAGGACAGAAACAAAATTACTAAATACACTAATTGAGAACTTAAAACTGATTTTTCTAATTAATCTTCAAGCATGAGCCTTTACCTTAGCTTCTGGCTCATCTAATGTGTCTAAACTCTCACAGAGCGTTGCAATTATGGATTCATAGCTGCAAATAGAAATTACAATGACTAATAAGGTCTGGAGTTATAAAGCAGCTAATGCAGCATTGTTAATAGAAGTAGGGTGTCCATACAAGCATTAAATAACCCACACTCACGTGTTTGGATAACGCCTGAAAATGTCCTTGATGACAATGATAGCCTCCTGCACAACATAATTTACTTTTATCTTTATGAGCTCTAGCAACACACTGATGCACCGCTCAGCAGCTCTCTCTAACTTTATGGCACAGCGGCCAATTGCACGTACAGCCTTCCTAACAAAATCTACATCTACTTCTGTAGCATACTCTTTGAACTCCAACAGAACCTGAAATGAAGACAACTAATTTCTGTAAAAAGAGGTAGTTCCAAAATTTCCAAGCCCTTGAGTGCACAAATATTAGTACAGAAACCAGAAGTCTCAAAAATGAATGTTTAAAAAAAAGAATGAAAAGCTAATTAAAATTATAGTGTTGGTAACACACTCATAATACAATTATGTCATGCATCAACAGTAATCGAGTAAACATTCCTTTTAGGATCTTACTACAGGTTTGTAAGGCACATGTTTAAGTAAAAGCTCATTGGAGGCCGCATTAACCTATAGTAGAAACCTGGCACTATTAGAAGATGTATATCTTCAAAATGACCTTACATTAAAACTAAAAGCAGAACAGGATATGTAGAGGAAATAAATTGTAATATAAGCAGAGCTGGTAAGATGAAGTAGAGAGAGACATATGGGATATTATGTGATAAGCACATACCTTAAAAATTTAAGATAAAATTTTATAGAACAATTAAAAAAACCTATAATATTTTATGGATCGGAGTGTCGGGCAATCAAAATCTGCACAAAAATGGTGTGGTAGATACAAGAATTTTAAGCTTGATGTGTGGTAAAACTAGAAAGGATAAATTGACAAATGAATATATTAGAGGAGCAGTAGGAGTTGTACAAATTAAGGACAAAGTAATGGAAAATCAACTAAAATGGTATGGACATTTACAACAAAAATCTTAGAAGGCCCTAGTACAGTGGGGCATCTTAATTTGTGTTGTAGACCAGGAAAAAGGGAGGGAAAGGCACAATAGAACATGGATGAAGGTGTGAAAAAAGGGGAAGCTTGGAAGAACACTAAAGGTGGACCGAAATAAGAATACTTCAGAAATGACGATCCATAAAGCTGACCCAAATAGTTGGAAAAAGGATGGGTGCAATTTATATAGATAGTAATTTCATCTACAATACCGCTCTTACCATAATGGGAGAAAACTCGTAGAAAATATGATTAAGAAAGCATGCAATTAGTTAAACTACAACATTGGAAATCACATAATTTTTTTATTAATACCTGGTCTATGTTCCGGTCAGAGGCAAGCTTTATCATAATCTCCAACTTCTCCATCTTCACATAAATTGGATCATTGTACTTGCAGAAGAAAACCTATAAACAATTTATTCAAAATAATAAAATACTGTATTGATAATCTAAATCAAGAACATTATGAATATTCATCCAATTTCACCTTAATTTCATGTGCAAGTATTGTAGGCCGTTTCTGTACAATAAGATTGATGTTACGTAGTGCAACGTACTGTATTTCAGGTTCTGCAGAAAGAAGAGTTACTAGAGGAGGTGCCATCTTCTTGCAAAGATTTCGGACCACATCGGTACTAATAATAAGTTCCATCTGCTGAAGGATCATCTGCGGCAATCAAATCCATGACATTATAAATTGTGCAAATGGCAATGTGCAAAAACAAAATCTTCACTTGAGATGAACCAACAAATGTTCCATCAAAAAGCAAATTTGAAAAAAAAAAATCTTCATATTCTACAACAACAACAACAAAAAATAGGCCTTGATAATCTCAAACTAGTTGGAGTTGGCTACATGAATCCTTTTCCTCTATTTCACTCAGTCTAAGGCTATACTAAGATGTCATATTGTCCACATTCTCTTCTAGTTCAGTCCAAATAGGAGCAAAAAATAAAGTTTATGGATTTATAATTATCTCCTAAAGTTCTGATTCTTTAAGAAATTTGAGTAAATATGCTATCTTTTAAAACTATCCATACCAAAGAATGCTTTCTTCTCTTCCCAATCTTTATAAACTATCGTCAAGAAAATTCTATTTTCTCATATAAAAGATTAAATAAATTTCATCATTCCATGGTTTGGCTGTTGTACCACACAAGAAAACATAAATTTTCATGACAGTCGTACACACACGTCTTAACATATTGCTTGTCAATCCTCTCTTTCTGGAGTACCTGTCATATATCGATGTTGTGCCTTACAACAGATAAACTCTGGAATTCAGATTTCCATCATCTTCACATAGAAATCATCCACACTTCTTCATGCCAACTCTTACTCAAATCCCTAGCGTACAACTCCCCCCCCCCCCAAAAAAAAAAAAAAAAAAAAAGAGAAAACAAAAATAGGGAGAAAACCTTCAAAAAGAAAACCCCATCAACTTAAGATTCTACACTTTCTTCCATTGAAACACTGCCTTGAAACCATGCCACGTTCATCCATAAACAAAGGCAAAAAAGGGGAAGTCCTAATCTATGCGATCGTCAAAGATGATCTAATAGAACCCTCCCTACCTCATCACTCCAAACCAGTGAGAACTCATGAGGGTGTGCAAGGTCTAACTGCATGAAATTTAATAAGTGGAAAGTGGAAAAATATGAGCTTTCACACAATGCATCTTGTACCATCCCCCTGCAGACTCTCCACCTAAATACAGTCCCAATATCCCTCTGCCAACCCCCAAAACTCTAATAATTTAATGGCAAATTAATTTGTGATTTTGCCAGTCATAGATTAATCTAAGGACAACAACCATAATCTCCTAAGTGAATCAGAGTATAGGAAAAAAACTTGAAAATTGTTGTCTATTATGCTATAACATCTTATTAAACATATCATTAACTGCCAAGTAGCCTACAATGTTCATATACTACATGTGAATTCTCCTGCCATATAAAAACAATTTATACCAAACACTTAAATGCAAACGTATGAATGAATTTTCAATGATGAATATATAGAATGCTATCCAAAATGCATGCCAGCTAGGCTTCAATCAATTGAAACTTAAATTGTTACCTTTAAGATTCATCATAATGCTCTACTGAAAATATGCCATAGCTGTTTTTTATGTACAAATCAGTTATTCACATTTCCCTTGTACCCATTAAAAGTACACACAAATACTCTAAGAAAAACTTGAAGAGTATGCATACTTTAACAGCAGAAAGCACAACTGCACAATTTGCATGCTGGAGACGTGGCGTAACTCTTTCCACTATGCTCTCAGCTTCACGGGCATCAGATGCTTTGTATCTTGATAGAGCATCCAAGATGAAAACCTGACCCCATCTGCAGAACAATCAGATTCTCCTCATACTTTACTTTTCAGCAGCTATAAAACAGAAAGACATCTTCACAACAGAAAAAGATATAGGGTTTAATGTTATACTCAGTCAGTGGTTTCCAATAACAATTTACCATATTTTTAGACTGATTTTTGAGAAGGCGAAGGGAAAAATCTCGAGCTAACACAAAAAGTTACACTACAGTAGGAACCAATGGGGCAAAGACACCCATTTTATTTAAAAGGATTTTCCTGTTCAAATGGATTTGAAACTGTAAATGCAATCTGTAGTAAAAAAATATCAGACCACAAACTAGCCATTTAAGCATTATTTTTAGGAAATTAACTAGTTATACATAAATGTGTGCTTTTAAGTTTTCTTTTCTGATTAAAATTATGATTTCTTAGTTTTTCACCATAGAAGTTCTACCATCTTCTGGTGGAAAGTTTGTGTTTTAAGATCTTAAGTTAGCCATGATGATTCACAAATGTAATCACTTATTAGCAATTTTTGAACATAGACTCATGCAATATAGTTAAGAAATAAGGCACATTGAATATTTAATAATTGACAATATTCAAACATCATGAGAAATTCCTCAATCAGGTTACCTTAACTGTTGACTTATTGTCTGAAAAACTCAACTTCTGATCAAAAATATGTTTGCATGTTTCCTCTGTTCCCAATTTAGCTAATGTAATCTATTATTACAAATATTACAAGATCTTTATCATTTTTGCTTTTTATTGTGTTTACTTGTGATACCCCACTTTGGCACAGCTTCGTTGACTTAGGATTAACTACAGATGTTATAGAATGTAACAGCATTAGATCAGCATGAACCAAGATAGATAGCTAGGTTTAAGTAAGATTGTAGCAAAACTTCACAGTTTGTGAGTTGCAAAGTTTCATAAAACCTATCATTAGAAAATATGTTACATAAATTTATGACAAAAACATATCTGTAAGAAAATAACTACTACCAACTACCTACCATCTTGACTTTGCATGACGATCCTTCTATGTGCAACTGTCAACTATATCTGATGGTACCATGCAGTCAATCATGTGGGCACACATCTCTCTACCATATATAACAGAAACACCCATGTGGTTGCTGGAAACTCGCATCACATTTTGGTAAAGTCATGCATTCCATTTCCCTTCCATGCATACACTATTTTTAAATAAAATATGCACTTGCAAGTACTTATGATATAAGACCAATGGGCTACCCGAAAAAAGTTACATAATGTAGAATGGGAATGTATTTATCAAATGTACTCTAAACAACCATGATTGATAGGACTGCAGCCATCTATCGAATGCTCCTTACTCCTGGCCAGACATGAGCACAGCACAAGCCCAACAGATACACAATCATAAAATACTGATTATGAAGGCGCATTTACATGGACACTATATAAATGATACCATACAATGGATAAAATGAACCAGCGCTGATTCATAGCAACCTATTGATTATATAGGCAAATTTAGACAGGTATTCCAATTCTGATTTTTTCACAGGGGAGTAACTGTTAATGATGAGTAACCATTATGTCCACAGGGGGGACAGCAATCATGCATTAGTGGTAATTATAAGAATAGCAGAAATTAGCAATTAAATAGGCCCATGAATAAATAGCACAAGGTTGCAGACAAATGCTTCCATAAAATACTTATCAGCAAGTCAGTGGTAATGATGAAACCAGTTTTTCCATGCATAAACTTACTCAGTGCATTCATTCAATGCAGTCAGGAGTTTCGAAAGAGTATGGGTGGTGATTTCAAAGATTGGTCTACTACTACATTCTTGGATCTCTGCAAGCGCTGCAACTGCATTTGCTACTACCATTGGATTATTATCAGATATCAAGTCCTTGAGACTCTCCAGGAATCCCCTGTCTTCCACTAACTCAGCATTTATATCATAAAGCTTAGCTACACAAATGGCTGCGGTCTTTCGAACATAAGGATCATCATCCTGTATAAATTAAAGTACATCATGACTCATAATGAAAAAAAAGTGATGCTGGACAAAAAATAACACAAGCAATTAAACATGTGAAGGAACACAAAAGGACCTTGAGGCATCTCTGAAGAGGATCGCATAGATATTCTGTAATTTTGTCAACACGAATGCATCCCATTGTCCTCACAGCCAAAGCACGAATCAGTGGATTGGGATCTTGTGAATCCTGCAAAGATGATTCAACATCTCAAATATAATAGTGATTAAATTTAAAGGTCGGAAACTTTGTTGCAAAGAAATTATCCAGGTTTCCAAGGGGTTCCCAATAAGGTCCAAGTAGAATCAAAAGAAATTGGAGTATACATCAATTGCAACCTTGAAAACCAAAATTGAGGGCTTGGAACACCAACTGCTGATCTGTTTATCCAGGGTTACAGCATCGCAAAAGGTCACCACTTAGAAAGGATTTGCACTAATCAAGACAACTTGCACTGGCCAAACAGTTGGCTAATGATGACTAGGTTATCTGTTCAGAATGCTTACAAAATGGAACCATCATCAACAAAATTCTGCCAAATGAACCACTATCTCAATCATAAAGTTATAGCTATAATGTGAACCATTCCAAGATTTCTTGGGTCATATCTTCCACTTGTCAGACACAGATGGTTGTCAAAAGGTGTGTTATGTATCATCATAGAGGGGGAAGAAGGCCATTGCTCAAGAAAAGAGCTTTCACCATTAAGTAAACAAATGAAATACCATGTCATTCAATTGTGGCACATCTTTGTCGATGATGACACATATTTGGAAATCTTTTTGATAATTTGAATAGTGGCATCATAACTGTTTGTTGTGCTTCATGAATTGATAAACACTCAATTACAAATATATGAATTACATAATGCATCAAATGCTTTACCATCACAATTTGTTGTGTAAATTTGCCCTATATGACATTCATATCTTTTTTTTTGGGTGATCTATCAAATCTTCTCCATATTTAGTGATTTTCCATATCTCCAAATTCCAGTGACTATCTCCTCTTCTTGTACATCAACAATGGAACTAATGTTACAAAGCTAGATGTTGAACATTCAAAGAGATGCTCAAACAAAGTATTATAATTATAGACAGACCATTCAAAGTAAGTTAATTATATATCAAAAGGACATCTAGTGTCCAAGATTCAGAACTGGTGATGCAAGCCTCTATATCATCCTTCTTCATATAACATTTTGTCTGAGCATATCTATGGCAAGTAGAATATATCTTACCTTCACAAAAGTATTCACGGCAAGTATGGCTAGATCGGGTTGGCTTTTAGCATAGTTTATAAGATATAAATATACAAGTTTCTTCAGCTCCAAATTCTCTGTTTGCATGCAGTTGACGACATCTGTAAACAATGATGAAACATCTTTTCCAACAGTCATAGCAGCAATCACTTTCTTCACTGCATCTTTCCTTTTGTCCTGCAAAGCATATTACATAACATAAGCTTCCTATAATCAACCATTCAAAAAAAAATCATCCCTTAATACAACCACAACCGCATTACAAAAAGATTGAAGTAACCTTAACAAAACTTAAGGTCACAAAGCACATGGCCATACCCTGTTTCTGTGGATTGCACGGTGCATGTCAACAGAGCTTATACATATTTCACTAGGAACCTTGAAAATAAATAATCAGAAGAACAGATCAAGGAGGTTGCTTAATGTATGGCACAGCATTCAACAAGTCCTGGTAAGGGCTTAGTTACAGCGTTGTCTATGTTCTATAAGGGAAGTTCCATTGTGATGATCTTTTCACAATGAGTTTTGTCAAACCTTAAAAGGCATGAACAAGTACATAAGACGTGGGAGTGACAGAGGAGCATAGGGATGGTATTATTCTGCTAGCATAATAGCACAAAATAGCACAAAGCATCTGGGCACATTAGCTTTCATGGAGCCAATTCAGTATTAAGAGTTAGCGTTTCCTTTTTTTTTTTTCTAATAAGTCCAACATCTCAAGATACCTAAAACACTAACTTGATACCATGCTACAAATCTATCGATAAGAACTGAGCAATCCTTGCTTTAATCCCCTTGCCATGGAAATTAAAAAGCAATTCTTTAAATCCTCTTCAGATATCATGCAACATAGATATAATATTCTCCCTTCAAATTTCTTGCTTAACTTTTCCCAGGCTTCTGCAACCGTATCTTAGAAAAAACAACCAGAAGCACTCAACCAAGAACCAAACTGTTAGAAAAAGAAAAGGTTCCTTTTCCCGATTCTGAAAGACGCCGTCTTCTTGACATCTTCTGCATCGTCTACGAGAAGAACAGAAAAGAATGTCCTCCTGATTTTATGGAAAAGAAACCAAGAAATCAAAGCAGGGTCTATGCTAATTTTATTCTACGTGGCATCGTAGTATCATATAGTCAGTTAAGACTGGAATTACCCATTTTGAAGCCCAATTAGATGAAAATAGGGCAAAAAAACTACGAGTTCATCGCCCTGGTTCGCAGATCGCCAGATCCAGGCAAGATCCAGAAAGATCCCAATAATAGAAGAATGGATCTAATGGCATCTATCTCGATCCAGCGGTTATAGAATAAGGGAACGAGCGAGAGAGAGAGAGAGAGAGAGAGAGAGAGAGAGAGAGAGATGGACCTTGTACTGGGAATTGAGCTCCTCCTTGAGCTCGGGTATCTCTCCCTTCTTGGTGGTGGAGAAGTACTTTGAGTCGTGGCCGCTCATCGTCGCGGCCCTTCTCCGCTACGGCTACCACTTTCTTTTCTCTCCGCTTCGAAATGGTAGGGGATCGCCGGGCGTTCTAAAACGGAAGAGACGGTCCAGTCCAATGAGCCATAGGATCGCGCCATGTGAACTACATTTCAGATGGACGGTCCAAACCGTGCTCTGTTATTTTCGAAATTATAATGACCGTCCATCGGATAAATATTTTTTATCATTTTTTGACATGATTATTCCTTTTTTTTTTTTTCTTTTTTTTTTTTTTTCAGCAAACCTTCTTTGCTTTATACGTGTTGACCTCTCTCTCTCTCTCTCTCTCTCCTCGCATCGCCGGGCTCCTCATCTCTCTTATCGGCGGCAATCGGTGGATCTCTAAAGAAAAATAAAAAAAAATCCATCCCCCTAATCCATTCTCTTTCGCTTAGCGCACCATTCAAACATATTACCTTTCTCGCATTTTAAACCTCATCTGATAAAAATAAATCAAACAGTCAAAAAAAAAAAAAAAAAAAAGTAATAATTACATTTTATCAAATAAAATATATTTCAATTTTGCTTAGCTTACTCATAAAAAAAGAGATAATTATACTTTACCTCATAATTCAATTTCACTTAATCTACTTATGATTTGAAAAAATAGCACTTAAATGATATGAGCTAAGCTCTATTCCTCATCCATTTGACATGGAATGCTCGAGTAAAGGGAAAAGAAGAGGATTAAAAGGTTAGATTTTCTCTAAAAAATCATCTGATTCTTGCATCATTTGAAGCCAATCTTTACCAAATCAATCATATTGTGTATGCAATTTAGAAATTTGATTGATAAGTATTGATTTAAATTTAAATTTTATTAAATCTTGAAATCATCAAAATATATCTCTCAAATAAAAATATTCTTAATATGTTTAGAAACATGATTCAAAGTATACCTAAATCATCTTAGCCTATGAAATTTGTGAGTAATTTATTAAAAATCTATCAAAATATTTTAAATTTAAATAAAAATTATAAGGTACCCTACCAAAACTATCTGCTGTAATGAAAAAAGCTTTGATTTCTCAAAATGAGAAGAAAATGGCTCTTTCTTAACCTAAGAGTGTTCTTTTTTTAAGATTTAAGAAAAAAAAAGTAAATAAAAACTATGCCGCCATGATTTAAAGCCACAAATGGGTAACAGAACCTAACAAACTCAAACAAAACTTAACTTAGGTGAGTTAAGTACTACCTTTCAATCTATGGATGAGGTAAAACCGAACCATACTTTAAGTAGGTAAAGTATATGGGTGACAAATTGTATCAACGAGTTATAAACAGGTCGAATCAACTACAAAGTATAATAACGAATAGGTTAAATCGATCCATATGCATTTATTAATTGGCTTAGAGACTTAAATCCAAATCCAACCGGTATATTAGATGAGTTACATGACTTAACCTATGCAACTCATTTAATCTATATAATTTGTACAACCTTTGTGACTCGTATAAATCATATAATCTATATAACACATATAACTAGTATAAAACACGTGCAATCCGTATAACTTATGTAACATGTTTAATATCAATTCACTTGTAAAGTAATTATATATTAAAAATTATAAATAAAGCACAAACAAATTTTTTTTATTTTAAAAAAAGATATATAAGCATAATTTAATCATAAAGACAATCATTATAGCTAAGTCACGTGATGGTGAAATATCTTTAAAATATTTTAAAATTTTTATTTCCATTATTGGAACTATATTTTAAACATCAAGTTTAGATCTTTAAGTTGAAAAATAATCATTAATATTATATAATCAATAAATAATTAAAAAAGGTGGGATAATAAGTACTTGATAATTCATTAGTTATACCATAAAATATTTTTCAAAAATTTATTATAATGTAACAAGCAAGCCAATCCAAATCATTAATTTAATTACCTTCAAACATTCGATCATGATAAAATATTGTAATTGTATCCTTATAATTAGAAAAACTTTTCAACATTAAATATGCATAAACCTATGTTTTATATCTAACTTTTTTTTTTTTTTACTTTTTTACCATATGGCACAATTCCTTAAATTCTTATAACCGAGATGGATAAGATTGAATATACAATAAAATATTTTAAATTTTTGTAATAATTTATAAATAATATTCAAACAATCTTGAACATATAATTTTATTATATGACATGCACATCTAATATGAAATAATCTATCATGTAAAACAGAATTTAATTGCATTCTTAACATTTTTATGGTAGCTAAATTATTACTAGCATTATCAAAAGTGATAGAAAATTGATTTTAAATATTATAATGATTTACATTTTTCAAAATAACTATGCATACCATCAAAGCAATATATAAACACTTAAGTTGAGAAAATCTAATAATTTTTTATAAAATTTAATTAAAATCAATAAAATACGTAGTCGCATACATAAAACTAATATCATTATTTATAATCCAAATATTAGAAATAAGTGTAATTTATACCTAATATGATTAAAAAAATGTATTAATATCACTTTATATTTTTAAATATTTCTAATACATCACTTTTTTAGCAGTATTTCTTGAAACTTTTTTGAATGCAGGATTTAAAGTAGTTTTTATATATTTTTTAAATTTTACATTTTTAAAAAATATAAAAGGTTGTTTGGCATGCATAGTATATTTTGCAAGTTCTCTTTTATTAACGCTATAATCATAAGTAAAGGAACCTAATAACAAAAAAGTATGAGTTAATTGTGTTTGCGTGTAGTTAGATTATTGTTTATGTTTAGTATAATAAGTGGTCAGTTTCACCTCTAGTAAAATCATTTTTATATTTATTCCACACAGCTTGTATGGCTTTATCGTTAGTTTCTTAAATGGTGAATTTGCTCCAAATATTATATGTTCTGCATTTGTTTTATTTTAAAATGGCAGCAATCGTCGCTTGACTATTGCTACCTAATTGTGAGTCAAAAATGTTAAATTTAAAAAAATCATCAAGTAAGTCTGGATCAAATTCAAAGAAAAAATGATGTGAGAATGGAGATGAACTAATCATGATAATAAAAAAATGTTTAATAATAATATTTTGCATAGAATAATTTCTTTAGCAGCAATTAAGTAGCAACTAATTAGTATTTAATAATTAGATAATAAGCAATTAAATAAATTAAACAACTAAATTTAATATCTCAAAACTCAAGTTTTAACTTTTCTTTAATCGATAAAGCCTTCAAAATTATTGAATTGAGCAAGCTTTTTTTTTTTTCAGAAAGTTGAATGCAGAGAGAGAGAGAGAGAGAGAGTAGGAGATTATGTAAAATTAAGAACTTGTAAAGAATGAGAGATTGCATAGAAAAACTAAGCGATTATTCACAAAGTTAAAGTATAGAGAAAATAAGAGAGCAAATGAGAGAATGAGAGAGTTGAGAATGATTTGTTGTAATGAATTTGAAATTGATGGGAGTATTTATACGAGTAATTTTTTTTTTACTTAACTAAAATAACTTTTTAAATTAGTCGCTGTTTAATTTTTTTTTTTTTATCAATTTAACTAGAAATAAAATATATAAGCTAAATTGATCAATATACTATGACTTTTAGAAGGGTATTTTGGTAAACAAAAACTCTCAAGCCATTACATGGACATGTCAGCTTGTGGGCCTTGAACCCCTGGCCCAATATGGCCCAGTGGTTCAAACCGTGCTTGGCATAGGCCGATACTATTCATTGCAGGCCATGCTAAGAATGGCCCACGGTCATGTTGGAGCATGGCCCATTCTACGCCACTAATCTTTGCTAATAGGGTGGCAATTTAGTGCTGATCACAGGTTGAATTGTTGGGATGGTTCACAAAATTGAACATTAAAAATAAACCTGTGGACCAAGCCTAGATAAAAGGAATTGAGGTTTGATGGTGAGCTGCAATGGACCCGTTAAGATTGAGCCTAACTTGGTTCAAAAATTTATGCCTGATGGTTAAGCTGGGCTAGGCATGAGTATGATCGACTGATCTGGCATGAGTATGCAATGGATAGCATCTGATCGGACATTCGACCAGCTCGTTTACAATCCCAGTTTTTGGCAACTAAAAATAGAAGAAAGAAATCAGATAAGAGAAATTGAGAAGATAATAAGCATTTTATCTCTCTCTATATATATGCTAACACGTATAGCCTGCGATGTATTTGGGAGAAGCTCGTCTGCCTCGGGGGAATCTCCAAGTCGTCGCCTCTCCTCTCCTCTCGTCTCCTTTCTCGCCCCCTCCCCCTTATCTCTCTCGGAACGATTTGGTCGTTCCGCCGATCAGCCGCCGCGCCCTTTGAGCTTTTGCCTTGGCCGTAGGCGTTTCGATCGACGCCGATGGAGGGGAACAGCCGGAGGCCCGCCCAGGGGGAGCCCTCCGCCGCCGACGCCGCTGAAGGCGACTGGCGGAGCCAGCTGCAGCACGATGCGCGGCAGAGGATCGTCAATAAGATGTGAGTGGATCTGCATGCGTGAGCGATGAATCGTTAATTCGGCTGATGGGTTTTTGAATTTTGATGTCGTGTTGTTTTCTTGGGTCCTACTGTATGATCCGTCGGTTACAGCGAGAAATTTTGAATCCATCGAATGGTTTCCCTGTCTTTTTTTTTCTTTCTTTTTTTTCTTTTTTTTTGATTTTTGTCGGTATTGCTTCTTGTTTTTCGATTTGTGTGATTAATTTCAGAAGAACCCCAGCCCCAGTAATTTCGATATGTGTGATTAATTTCGATATGTCGTTATTGTTCTCAACTTTCCTTAACTCTATGGATGGAGATGATCGAATTTTGGACCGGGGATTGGGCAATCTTTAGCTTAAGAGGGAATCGATCAGGGTTTCGATTTAACGCTGTCACTGTAGACTATAAAATAGAAGGAGGATGGGATTGTGAGAAAAACGAAGTCGAGGAACACTTGTCTGAGCTTGTTAAGAAAGATGCCCAAATATTGTGTTTCTTTATCTTTTTGTTTCAAAAGGTTTGAGGGAATTCGTCATTCCTATCCGAACTAGATGGGTTTGAGCTTGTTCCGAGGGAAACCTTCCTTCTTTATGGATGAGTGCTTATCCACCATATTTACGCAGACACAAAGACTTTGTATGTATAGACTCTGCATCCTATGATAGTTTCTGTAGGAACTTCTCTTCCATTATCCATGGCACTTATTGTATTTTTTGCAGAATGGACGCTTTAAGGAGACACTTGCCTATCTCTGTGCCTGAGGGCTTAAATGAACTTCAAAACATTGCCGTACGATTTGAAGAGGAGATTTATACTGCAGCTACAAGTCAGGTGCATTTATTACCTAGGTTGCAAACTTCCCTTGCGATTGCTTTTTTAATGATGATAGATGGGTTATTTGTGCTATAAGTAATTAACCATCATTCTTTCTTACTGATTGCTCCTACAAATTTAAAGTTACAATTGCAGCCTTGCTCCAGTGTGTGTTCTGGAATCTGTCTTTTGTTTTTGTTGTATAACCAGAGGGCCTGTAGGACACAACAGAGTGCCAGAACTGGCTATCATTTTGTCATCAAAAAGATTTCAGTGAACATGCACGTGCAGAGTTCTGAATTAAGGTGCTCAAAATGCATGTATAGCTGGTTAGGATGTTAATTAAGTTACCTTTGTTCGAATATTCTTGTTTATTTACAATTTTTATCTGGAAAACAGTCTATCTGAATTGTTGAGGTTGGCAGAGTTGAAAGTGTTTGGCAGCAAGTTCCCTCAAAATGAATTTGTTTGCCATTTGGAATTGAGGAGTGCGAATTAACCCTGGCGATGTATTATTGTACAAAGATGAATATATGTTTTTGTCTCATCATCATATTGAAATTTTTGAGATTGGAGTGGAAGATGTTTAGCAGCAAGAACCCTCACAATGAATTTGTTGGCCATTTGGAAATGAGTATTGTGAATTAATATTAATGATGTAGTGTAGCACTAAGATCAATATGTTTGTGTACAATTCTCATCAAGATAAGTTATACCAAAATCTCGGAGATTGTGGAGTTGTGGATTTTGGCTGTTTGGAGCAGAGTAGTAGTGTGAATTGATGCTAATGAGGCGGTGTGATAGCAAAAAAATGATTTTCCCCTTTATTTTTCTGTCTTCTTTCCTGTCCTACAGCATCCTGATTGTCTTTGGGGACACAGTAGAGGGGTCGGTAAGAGATCGAAGGAGTTCAATTGATCAATGAAGTATGGAAATGCATTGTCTACAATTGTGTAAGGCGCACTTGTTAGGCTCTTAATCAAATCCCAGTAAAAACATTTGGGAGAAGCTGGATATTCTGCGAATTAATGAGTTGGTTGGCAATCATGATTTAGCATGCTGAGCAGGCATGTGTAGGAACTGTTATTACTCTGTCTGTGGTTAACTCAACTGGTACTGGTCAGGAAAAAGAAGGGATGGGCCAGTGTCTTGTAGATATTGCTGAACTTACACATATGTCCTTGACTTGAACATGGCTACTTGATCTAATTGATGTTGGCAGCTGTGTGCTGTTTGCTAATCTTCCACATTGCAAATCACACTTTTGATTTTCTTTGACTGTTATTTGTTGTTCTGCCAGCAATAGTAGGTTTAGTTAATCGATTTCTGCTAATTATAAAGACTTGATTTAATTTGTGCATGTATCATGGAAAGTATCTTCGGATAACTAGTTTGGGCCAGTCAAACTATGGGTGAAACAAATATATTCATCCACAAGCTGGATAGATTGGTCTTCTTCTTGTCTATATATCCATTCTCTTCCTTAAAAAAAAAGCTTATGTCTGTTGTCTCCTTGTTGTCTATATATTCATTCTCTTGCTTAAAAAAATCCTTATTCTCCTTGCTGTCTATATTTTCATTCTCTTTCTTTTAGAACAAAACTTACATCTGTCTGTTTCCTCTCATTCTCAGTAATTTGAATTGTCAGCTTTCATGGGAAGTAAGTTTTTTGACTTTCTGATATTGCAGTCTGATTATCTGGGGAAAATTTCTCTTAAAATGCTTTCAATGGAGACAAAGACTCAGCATACTCCTCCAATTAACCCTTCAATGGCGAACACCACTGTTCCGAACCAAAATCCTATGGACCCAGGTATTGATATGATAGAATTTGGTGCTTCTTATTAATGCAATGTCAAAAAGATTTAAATTAGACATTCTGGATAGTGCAGAACTTGTTGTATGCTTGGCATCTAAAAGAAACTCATAGATATTGCTCCATTTGTTTAAGCATATTATTGTTTATTTTCTTCTTTTTTTTTTTATTTTTGATGCATTGTTAATGTAAAGCCTTTAAATGTTTTGTGCTTTTCTACAAGTGAAATATCATTTGGTGTTGCTCCATATGCACTCTTTCCCTATCTTTGGTATGGTTTTATTTGGTGCCTTTTGTATAATTGGCGTCTAGTGTTGTTTCTTAATATGTTTTTCTCATCTTTTTTTGTTCTTGTTGGGTGCATGTTATTGAAAATAGCTTCATCGAGTCAAGGTAGGGCAGTATTTTATAAAATCTTGAACCATATTTGACTTGATTGGGTCAATTCGGTATTAGTGATAGGAAGTATAGAATAAAGCATAGCGGAAGCATGCTGAAGTGGATTATACTGCATGTATGAGATTCTGAAGTTGATGCCATGCCTAACTTAGAGAATTCAACATATACACAAAAGTGGGTGAGGTGAATTACCAAATATGATTCTGATTGTGACTTGTCCACTGAGGGGACTGCCTCCATGTTTTGTGAGTAATTATTTTGATGCTATTTTCTAATGAAGCAGAACCTGTTGTCCAAGACTGGTGAATACTGAATGGCTATCATATGTGGTTAAGATTGGTGAGCAGTCCCAATGACATCAGCACTTGATAAAGTGGTTGCTTTGTATTTTATTCAGTTCAAAACAATAAAAGAATTTATATTTCTGCTTCCTGAGCTCTCTAATTAGGTCTGATGGATTACCTTTGTGCTTTGCCTCACCTCTCCTTTAAATTTATAAGCTTCTGCTTTTGGCCTGTGATTTCTCATCGTGACATTTTAATCTACCAATGACTTTAGCATGTATGCTCTGCTGGGTTTTCAGAAGCTTCTTTCCATTTTCTGTGGACTGCACAATATTTTATTCTCTCGCTTTCAGAACATCTTCCAACCTAAGGCTTGTATATTTGACTAGCCTTCCTCTCTTTTTGACTAGCTTGTATTTTTCACCTACTTCATCTGTTTTATATCTTTGTTCTGGGTCCACTTTTCGATTTTTAGCCTTTCTTACCTAGTTACTGTCGATGCTTTGTTTGCTCCTGACTGTGACCACATCCAGATCATCACTATCTCTCCATTGGGTTTTTAGTTTGTTAGTGCCAACAACTATGCTGTATGGTTAGTTACCCTTCCTTCACATTGCAAAAGGTCTAAGCATCTGGGGCATCATTGATATATTATTTCTTATTTCTTGCTCATCCACAATTTATAACACTTCTTATAATTCGTAGTGAACATAATTGAAGGTCCCGAGGATTGAGAATGATACAGATCATCCCTTTTAATGTTGAGCTGGTTATTAATTGAACTGCAAAAATTATTTTTCCTGAAACACACTTGCTAGTTCCATTCAATTATGCAAGAGCATGCTTTTTGTTGTCATTTTCTTTCTATTTTCTTGTAATCCATTCATGAGATGCATTTTCTCTGAAAATAATTCATGATTTAAAGAATCTCTGACACTACTTATGCTATGCTGAACAAAGGGTCTAGAATCTGTAAATAATTGCATGGTAATGCTTCGGAGTTCCTCCTTTGTTCCTTGTACATCACAAAATGTCATGCTAATTTGAAAAGCCTTAGAAAATTTTGGAAAATGTTGGTTCATGTGAATAATCTCTTTATCTAAGCTGATTCAATCCCACCACTTGAAAATTGAAAGTATTGGTTCCAAATGGTTTGAGTTGTGATCCGAATTTTCAGGTGCATTTTTATCCCTTGTGATATAGGAATTTTTCTTTTGCAGCATCAGCGGATTCAACAGCTCAAACAGGACTTGCAGTTGTCACTGATTTGCAGGAGGAGATCTATCAAAAGGTAACATCAAAACAACTTAAGTCTTCATGCATCATATTCTTTTCCTTTTTCTATAATTTTTGAATGTAATCTTCATTTTTTTCATAAATTCTGAAGTTGAAAGCTTGATCAATATTGTTGCAGTGAGTCAAGGGTCTGAGAATGAGGGCCAAATCAGCACCAAACCATCCAAAGTTTGAATCGATTAAAAATTTTTCTTTTTTAGGTGATAACATATATTGTCAACTCATATAAAGGCTAAAAAGAGAGGCTAATGTCTCGTGTTTGATTACTTTACTAGCATAAATCTGTACCGATTTTGAATAACTATTCTTGGATATTCCTTCAAAATACTTCCAGAGCATCAGACATCTCCATATCAAATTATAACAGGTAACCCAAACAAATTCCTCTGAACTTCTCACATTGGCCCTTATCTTTGGGAATAAAGCTTTTTAAGATTCTAACTGCCTTGCTCTGTGCTGTATGTTAAATTTGAAACTCATGAAGAACTTGGCTTTGTTGATCAACTACCTTTTATAGCCCTTTAATTCAAGGTTTTAAATCTCGTGGGACAGAAGTATCCTGATTTTTTCATAGAACGAGACGTTTCGCATCTTATCCGGTCTCGATTCCTGACCCGATCAGGTGTCCCAATCCTTACTTTGAATGCTTTTTTTAAAAACAAAATTTATTTATGAAACTTTAGTATTTTATTCGATTTTTAAATATATTTGAACTTCAAATGTTATATTTTTATAATAAATTAGATCTATTTAAAATTGACACTATAAGTATTGTGACCGAAATTGGATAGGATGTGATGGCAAGGATCGGTCTCAAAATCTCTGTAAGACAAGGCGTCTCAGGCGTCTCGGACCCCGTCTTACTGAGATTTGAATCATTGCTTTAATTATTAGTCTTGCTTGGAGTATTATTATCACCGAAAGTTGTTTCTTTCGTATGAGGTAAGTCTAACTTCCATCTGATGCATGGAGAACAAACACTTATATATCAAAATTCTTGTCAGCTCATAACATCAGTAGTACTTCTTAGAAAAGCAATTAGAACATTCTACTTTTCCCCATATTCTGATCCATTCTACTATTTATATGAAACTCCCAAGCATCCATCCATGAAGCTCCAGTTCGTGTTACTCCATTTTTTATTTTCTAAAATGTCCTGTATGTTGTTTCTTTTCGAGATTCAAGCGCCAGGACTTGACATGATAAGTTATTCTAGCTTTGGTAGTAGAAGGCATTGCATGCCTTGTGCCTGTCTTGCCTCAACACCACAAACCAAATAGACTTTTTTGGATTCCTATTCGTACAAGCATATGTATGGAACATGCATCATACAAGTATAATTTATAGGATGACTCTGAGGAAAAGTTGATGGACGGTCAGTTGTGGATGTATGTATGTTTTGTGATTTGTAGTTTTGTTGAGGATTTTGAGTCAAAAGACTTGCACGAAAAATCTAGGATGAGAATGATAAGAAGTAAAGATAATATTTTGGGAGAAAAAATGGGAGGGAAATTTATAACTGAGGTTGAAAAATAATTTATGAGGAGAAAAGCTATAATATCGTTTATAATATTTTCTGTTAGTTCAGATTATGTTATCTAAGGACAAGTAGTGGCATCACAAGTTTTTAGACCCAATTCACATTCTTGATAGTGCATCTTCACTGATAAGTGAGATCACACATTGAAGGAAGTCTTATTTCTCAATGCCAGTATGCATTGGCACATCTTGTCATGTGTTCTGTTGCCATTGAATTTTATGTGCTGGTGACACAAAGTATGTCAGTGCTATAGCTTCTATCATTAGAATACAAGTTACATAATTTACAGGATGACTTGAAAGAAAAGTTGATAAGTTGATGAATGAACAGGCGTGGGATGTATGTATGTTTTGTGATTTGTAGTTTTGTTGAGGATTTTGAGTCAAAAGACTTGCAAGAAAAATTAAGGATGAGAATTTAAGGATGAGAATGATAAGAGGTAAAGATAATTTTTTGGGAGAAAAAATGGGAGGGAAATTTATAAGTCCTGAGGTTGAAAAATAATTCATGAGGAGAAAAGCTATAATTCTATCTGTAATATTTTCTGTTAGTTCAGATTATGTTATCTAATGACAAGTAGTGGCATCACAAGTTTTTAGATCCAATTAACATTCTTGATAGTGCATCTTCACTGATAAGTGAGAACACACATCGAAGGAAGTCTTGTTTCTCAATGCCAATATGCATTGGTACATCTTATCATGTGTTCTGTTGCCATTGAATTTTATGTGCTGGTGACATAAACCGTTGGGTATGTCAGTGCTATAGCTTCTATAATTAGAATACAAGTTACATCTCCATATATTTTCCTGTGAAGCTTTATCATTAATATTTTGATTATATTTTATTGATGACAGATAAAATCCATGAACGAGATGTACTTTGCAGACCTCAGTGAGCTTGACCAAAAGATTGCTATTAAGTTGCAGCAGGTTCTAATATCTCTTGTGAATTTGTTGTATAGAATTTAAATTATTCTTTAAAACATTATTAGAAGATCTTTTATGAAAAACAAACCTCTGCTAACCTTTCTAATGGTGGATAACTTATGTCTCTCTCTTGATATTTTACTGTTTGCAGCATGATGCTCTCATACCGCCTGCAAAGCCATCAGAACACCATGAAAAAATGAAAAGTTTTAAATCCATGTTAGAGCGTATTTTAGCAGTTCTGCAGATATCAAAGAATAATATTCCACTTGGTTTGAAAGAAAAACTTCCTCTGTATGAGAAACAAATTATTAATATTTTAGCTTCAAATAAAAAAAAAGTTATACCGTCACAACCACAGGGACAACAACAATTCCAGCATCCTGGTGGACTTGCTCACTCAATGCTACAGCAACAACAATCCCAGCTTACTCAGCTGCAGCAGCATGACAATCACCCAAATCAGGTGCAACAAGTGAATTTACAAGGTTCAGCAACTTCAATGCAACCAGCTGCTGTGACTGGCATGCAACATGTATCCATGCCATTACCAACTAACTTTGGTGTTCCAACAACACAGCAGAATATCACAAATGCATTACATTCTGGTTCTAATTTGGATCCAGTCCAGGGCAGTTCGTTTAATTCATTGCAGCAGGGTGCTATGGGCTCCATGCAACATGGTGGTGTTGGATCTGTGCCAAATGCCATCAATGCACCTCAACAGACCAATGACAATGCTCTGTCAAACAGCTCTATGAATACATTACAACCTAATGCTAGTCTTATGCAACCAAGTTCTAACACACTTCAGCAGCAGCATTTGAAGCAACAGCAGCAGGAACAACTGCTGCAAAGTCAGCAAATGAAGCAGCAGTTACAACAGCGCCATGTGCAACAACTGCTCCAGCAACAGCAAAAGCAGCAATTAATGCAGCAACCATCATTGCAGCAACAGTTGCATCAGCAACAAAAGCAACAATCAGCACAGATGCTAGCACACGAAATGCCACAGCTTCACCAGACAAATGAAGCCAATGAGTCAAAGGTGAGACCAGCGTTAGGCATAAAACCTGGTCTTTATCAGCAACATTACTCTGCTGGCCAGTGCCCTGGGTTTTATCATCAACAACTGAAGCAAGGTGCTTCTTTTCCAATTTCGTTGCCACAAAACCTTCAATCCTCATCTCCCCAAATTTCGCACAATTCTTCTCCTCAAGTCGATCAGCACAGTTTGTTACCATCTCAGGTAAAAGCAGGAACACCTCTGCAATCAGCTAACTCACCCTTTGTTCCGTCCCCTTCCACTCCCTTGGCCCCATCTCCTATACAAGCGGATTCTGAGAAGCAGCTTTGTGGTATTTCATCACTAACTAATGCTGCTGGACACGTCGGACATCAGCAATCAACTGTTGCACCTCCTCAAGCACAATCGCTAGCTGTTGGCACACCTGGAATATCAACCTCACCCTTCCTAGCGGAATATATCAGTCCAGATGGAAATCAGGCTAATGTACCGAGTGTAGCTCCTGGCAAAACAAGTGCATCAGAACGGCTTCTAGAGCATTTGATTAAAGTGGTTAGTCATCCTAATCAAGTATTATCACATCTTCTTTACTCACATATTGCAATGCTCAGATTAGCTCGAATTCCTTAGGCAGTTGTTATTGATCGATACATTTTTTGGCACAATATAAAACTTTCAAAAAAAGCCTTCTTCATCTAACCTTTATCCTTTACATCTTTTGAAGCTGTGTGTTCAATTAAAAAAATTAAACCTTAAAGAAATCGACATGTTTATCTTCTATGCTGAAATATACTGAAGAAAGAATTTTAAGTCATATAATTTTTGAAGATTTGAATTCATCTTAGAATTTGTTGGCGCTTTCTTGCAACTAATTGAAGTTAACGTAGACTTTGGACTTCTTCAGTACTCAGCTTAGTTGATAAATTATCAATATACATGTAGGAGTTTAACTCTTTTTGACATATTATCAATATTCTGGCAGGAGATTTTTAGTATGTGACAAATACTCAGTTAGGTTATTCTCTGTAGCATATGAAAAACAATTTATGTTGAGAAAATAAAATTTTATGGCTATTTATACCTCATTATGTCAATTGATTGCTACAGGATGGTGGGTGTGAAGTTTTTGAGCGGATCGATCTTCCCATGTATGCTCGTTCAAAGCAAATGATCCCTGAACTCTTAAGAAGAATAAACAATTTGGAGCAGGAGATACAGAGGAGCGAGAGAAGGTCTTGGTGTATGTGGGCATGGTTGATGGTCTCATGGTTGCTAATTATTTTGTTGGTTTGTCAATAAATCATATAAAGGAGGATCTGATGAAAGTGGAACTGTGCCTAATTTTGTTGCTAAATTATAGTGGTTTGTCAATGTAATTGTGGCGGAATTTTGGTTTTCTGATGGTGTAGTTGTGACTGAATTTTGGTGTAAGCAGCCTTAATTGTTTATGCTTATTCAAGCGTAAGCAGTCTTAATTGTTATTGGGTTTATGTACTTCTCTTTATTTGATCTATAAATGAAACTCAGCTAGTTTTACTTGTCAAATGTTATGCCATTTTCTATTTAAAATCAGATTGTACTTTTTATTTATCCATATCCATTTGTTGGTTCGGTATGTTTCTGATTTTGTCTATTTCATGAATGAAATTACATCTACATGTTGATAGGTATGTATTTGACTTTGTCTATTTCATGAATGAAATTATATGTATGCATTTGATTGTCTGTTTCATGAAATTTCATTCCTCATAAGAAGAATAGGTTCGTACTAGAACAAAAATTGTGATTTTTTCATGCAGATTGGAAACTTTTGTTTCAAATATGGGCGACATATTTGAAAGCTTTGTTACAAACATCTCATGAGCTGAATGGATAAGCACTATGATTAAGAAATAATATACTGATCCGGTAGAAGAAAAACATAAATCAAGTAAAAAGATCAAGAAAGAAATGAGCCACTTCAACGAGGAGTATATGAACTATTATGCCAGCAAAAGAGAAATATAAATCGAGCAAAGGAAGAATTGTGCCACTTTAGCTAGAATTTTGAACTTATTCAGCCTCTTCAATTTAGCTAATAGAAGTTTGTAATCTCGAGTGATGTCATCATACATAGTAGTCATTTCATTGCATTAGAATTCACCTATGACAAATATAATCAATAAGTACATCACAAAGGAAAATAAATAAATAAATAAATAAATAAATAAATAAATATATATATATATATATATTGATACAAAAGTACATGAGATAACTAGAGGTATTCCAGAATTCAGATACATTCCAAAATACCAAACTAATACGTCTCAAAATACTGAGACATTGGTACCAGTGCATTGCCAATCGAAGAATGAATATATGCTAGGCTTCAGAGGGCTCTCCCTGGGTGGGCCTCCAGCTGTTCCCCTCCATCGGCGGCAATCGAAACGCCCCTGGCCAAGGCAAAAGCTCAAAAGGGCAGGAAAAAAAATAATATGATAAAGAATATAGAGAGAGAAAAAAAAATGCTAGGCTTATTAGTGTCTGCCGATCTTTTAATAAGAGAATAATGAAGATTGCTGAGAATCATAAGAGGGGTAAAGATATTTTATGAATAATAAAAAAAAAACATTATACTTGATTGATAAAAAATTAATTTATTTATCTTTTTAATGAATAAGCTTTTTTTTTTTTAATTTCATGAATAAATAATATTCATAAGAATAAATGATTTTTTTTTTGATTGAATTAAGAGAATATGGATAAATTGGTTAAAAAAAAAACTGATCAACTTTTTATAAAACTAATCAATTAAAGAATGAAGCCTTGATCTCATTAAAATTTTTAAATAAGATGATTGATAGGTGAAACTTGCCTTAAATTGAGGGGTATTTTTATAATTATTTAATTAAAAAAATAACTAATATAATGTATTCAACTTTCAAAGCCCAAATTCATTAATACCATTCATTCAAAGCCATGTTTATCTTGGTAATAGCTTCATCAAAGTAATTCCCATCCGGGATATTTTTTTCAAATATATAACATGTATTAATTTTTAAGAAATTTTGAGAAATGAAAAGTTTATATACTTTTACGGAAACTTTCTTTCTAATTATGGATTAGAAATACAAATATAAACATAGTTCAAAATGGAAAGGTAAAAAAATAAAAAATAAATAAATAAATACAAATATAGATTTATATAATTTTTTTAATTTAATATTATTAAATTTATATGATTAAATTATTATTTCTAAATTAAAAATTAAATAAGATAAATAAAATGTGTGCATTATATTATTTCTTTAATCTTATATTATTAAAATTTAAATTTTAAATTATTATTTTTAAATAAAAATAAAAATAAAAATAAAATAAATAAAATTCCATATATTATTTATTTTAAAATTTTTAAATAAAATTAATTTATTTAAAAGTGTTTAGTAGTGTGTTAGGGAAAAATGAACCATAACCAATACCATGGAAAGATATTGCAATACCACCATGCTAGGTATAAATATAAGAAAAGTATTGAAAGGAATATGGTTTTAGGTGAGAAAAAAGTTGGGTATATTAAAAATTATTTAATGCAGTTATATACATAGTAAGGTGAGATAGAGCATAGTTCAGAGCATCCCAACTTTATATTATATTAGATTTAGAAAGGTTTTTTTTTTTAAAAACCTTTCTTTCTTTTTTTTTTTTTTTTTTTTTTTGATGTATCCCAGCATATTGAATGTTTGAATTTTTTTTTCTTTTTTTTATGTGTCTCAGCTGTCTTCGAAGATTTTTTTTTTTTTTTTTAAATTTTCCTCTAAATGTATCCAACTTCATTTAATTATTTTTTTTTTTTAGTGTTATATCATTGGAAACCAAATGCGTCTAATTTTATTCACACGTGGGAAGAAAACGCCGGTGCTGCGCACGAAATTTATCGCCCGTTCGAGATATTTGGGAGGGGCACGTAGGCGTTTCGATCGATGCCGATGGAGGGGAACAACAGGATGCCCGCCCAGGGGAAGCCCTCCGCCGCCGACGCCGCTGCCGGCGACTGGCGCAGCCAGCTGCCTCACGATGCGCGGCACAGGATCGTCAATAAGATGTGAGCGGATCTGGATCTCGGTCCCTTTTATTGCTCTTCCTTTTTTAGGTTTTTAGATGAATCGGACGCATGTGGGAGCGATGGATCATTAATTCGACTGATGGGTTTTTGAATTTTGATATCGTGGTGTTTTCTTGGGTCAAACTGGATGATCCGTTGGTTACAGTGAGAAATTTTGAATCTATCGAATGGTTTCCCGTCTTTCTTTTTCTTTTTGATTTTGTTGGTAGTGCTTCTTGTTTCCATATGCCTGATTAATTTGAGAAGAACTCAAACACCGATAATTTCGATATGTCAGTAATTTCTTTAACTCCATGGATGGAGGTGATCGAATTTTGGACAGCAGATTGCGCCATTTGGTGAACGAATTTTGGTCCGCAGATTGCGCAAAATCTTTAGCATAGGAGGGGATCGACGAGGGTTTAGGCTTAACGATGTCATTCTAGGCTATAAAATAGAAGGGGATGAGATTGTGAGAGAAAAAAAAGTGCGGGAACGCTTGTCTGAGCTTGTTAAGAAAGATGCCCAAATATTGTGTCTCTTTATCTTTTTAATTCAAAAGGTTTTGAGCGAATTCGTCATTTCTATCCGAACTAGATGGGTTTGAGCTTGTTCCGAGGGAAACCTTCCTTCTTTATGGATGAGTGCTTATCCACCATATTTACGCAGACACAAAGACTTTGTATGTATAGACTCTGCATCCTATAATAGTTTCTGTAGGAACTTCTCTTCCATTATCCATGGCACTTATTGTATTTTTTGCAGAATGGACACTTTAAGGAGACACTTGTCTATCTCTGTGCCCGAGGGCTTAATTGAACTTCAAAAAATTGCGGTACGATTTGAAGAGAAGATTTATGCTGCAGCTACAAGCCAGGTGCATTTATTAACTGAGTTACAAACTTCTCTTGCAATTTTTTTTTTTTTAATGATGATAGATGAGTTATTTGTGCTATAAGTAATTAACCATCGTTCTTTCTTAGTGATTGTTCCTACGAATTTAAAGTTACGGATGCAGCCTTGCTCCAGTGCATGTTCTGGAAAATGTCTTTTATGTTTGTTGTATAACCAGGGTCTGGGGGACACAACAGACTGCCAGAACTGGCCATCATTTTGTCATCAAAAGATTTCAGTGAACATCCATATGCAGAGTTCTGAATTAAGGTGCTCAAGTGCAATGCATGTTTAACTGATTAGGAAGTTAATTAAGTCAGCCTTGTTCAGATATTCTTGTTTATTTACAGTTCTTATCTAGATGAGATTCTATTGGAATTGTTGAGGTCGGTGGAATTGAAGGTGTTTGGCAGCAAGATTTTGCCATTTGGAATTGAGTAGTGCGAATTAACCCTGATGATGTATTGTTGTGCAAACATGCATATGTGTTTGTGTACAATTCTCATCATCATATTGAAATTTTTGAGATAGGTGGAGTGGAAGATGTTTAGCTGCAAGAACCCTCACAATGAATTTGTTGGTCATTTGGAACGGAGTAGTGTCAATTAATACTAATGATGTAGTATAGCACAAAGAGCAATATGTTCATTTTTGTGCAATTCTCATCAAGATAACTCATACCAAAATCACTGAGATTGTAGAGTTGTGGATTCTGGCAGTTTGGGGCTGAGAAGTAGTGTGAATTAATGCTAATGATTCCGTGTGATAGCAGAAAAATGAAATTTTCCCTTTATTTTTCTCTCATCATATGTTATTTGTAAGTAGAAAGAGCTGATAGGAAAGATTGATTTGTCTTCCTGTTCTGTGGCATCCTGCTGTCTTTGGGGACACAGTAGAGGGGTCGGTAAGATATCGAAGGAGTTCAATTGATCAATGAAGTACGCAAATGCATTGTCTACAATTGTAAGGTGCGCTTGTTAGGCTCTTAGTGAAATCCCAATAAAAACATTTGGGAGAAGCTGGGTATTCTGCGAATTAATGAGTTGGTTGGCTATCATGATTTAGCATGCTGAGCAGGCATCTATAGGAACTATTATTACTGTCCGCGGTTACCTCAACTAGTCAAGAAAAGAAAGGGATGGACCAGTGTCTTGTAGATATTGCTGAACTTACACATATGTCCTTGACTTGAACATGGCTACTTGATCTAATTGATGTTGGCAGCTGTGTGCTGTTTGCTAATCTTCCACATTGCAAATCACACTTTTGATTTTCTTTGACTGTTATTTGTTGTTCTGCCAGCAATAGTAGGTTTAGTTAATCGATTTCTGCTAATTATAAAGACTTGATTTAATTTGTGCATGTATCATGGAAAGTATCTTCGGATAACTAGTTTGGGCTAGTCAAACTATGGGTGAAACAAATATATTCATCCACAAGCTGGATAGATTGGTCTCCTTGTTGCCTATATATTCGTTCTCTTCCTTAAAAAAAGAAGAAGCTTTTATCTGTCTGTTTCCTCTCATTCTCAGTAATATGAATTGTCAGCTTTCTTGGGAAGTAAGTTTTTTGACTTTCTGATATTGCAGTCTGATTATCTGAGGAAAATTTCTCTTAAAATGCTTTCAATGGAGGCAAAGACTCAACACACTCCTGCAATTAACCCTTCAATGCCGGACACTACCGTTCCGAACCAAAATCCTACGGACCCAGGTATTGACATGATAGAATATAGTGCTTCTTATTAATGCAATGACAAAAAGATTTATATTAGACATTTGGGATAATGAAGAACTTGTTGTATGCTTGGCATCTAAAAGAAACTCACAGATACTTCTCCATTTGTTTTAGCATATATTTTATTTTTATTTTTTTATCGATTTATTGGTAATGTGAAGCCTTTAAATGCTTTGTGCTTTTTCTACAAGTGAAATATCATTTGGTGTTGCTCCATTTACATTTTTTCCCTATCTTTGGTATGGTTTTATTTAGTGCCTTTTGTATAAGTGGCATCTAGTTTTGTTTCCTAATATGTTTTTCTCATCTTTTTTTGTTCTTGTTCTCTGCATGTTATTTAATAGCTTGATTGAGTCAAGGTAGGGCCATATTTTATGAAAGCTTGAACCATATTTAACTCGAAGATACCACGGTTTTAAGTTCTGTGCAATGGGGCATCCTGATTTGCCCATGGAAAGGGGCATCCCACCACATCCTGATGGCTGTCACAAACAGACATCCGGATATTTGCTTGGGATTTGCCCATGGAAAGGGGCATCCTTGTATATTTTTTCCCAACAAAATTCATCCACTTTTTTTTTTTTTTTTGTATTTCATGACAATGTAAAAATCCAAAACATGGCCAAACCAATTCTTATTTCTTTGCATTGAGAATTCATCCATAGTTCAAGGAATTGAAAGTAGGATCCATGCTAATGTGGATTTGGGAGTAGTGTTGCTTCCTGTCTTTTAAGCTAGTTGTGCAACCAAGATATAGCTTTCTAATTATCAAGTGGCGACTTCTTGGAATTTTACGGGAAATCTCTACCTTCTCTAAATATGCCTGTGCTAGGTATAACCTATGTTACATATGCTCGGGTGTTGGTGCCTGTCCTTTACCAACTAACTTTGCTGTTCCAACAGCACAACAGAATATCACAAACGCATTACATTCTGGTCCTAATCTGGATCCAGTCCAAGGAAGTTCGTTTAATTTATTGCAGCAGGGTGCTATGGGCTCCATCCAACATGGTGGTGTTGGATCTGTGCCAAGTACCATCAATGCACCTCGACAGACCAATGTCAATACCCTGTCAAACAACTAACTCTATGAATCCATTAAAACCTAATACTGGTCTTATGCAACCAAGTTCTAACAGACTTCAGCAATGGCGTTTGAAGCAACATATTGGACATCAGCAATCAACTGTTGCACCTCCTCAAGCACAATCACTGGCTGTTGGCACCCCTGGAATATCAGCCTCACCCTTCCTAGTGGAATATACTAGTCCAGATGGAAATCAGGCTAATGTACCGGGTGTAGCTCCTGGCAAAATAAGTGCATCAGAACGGCCTCTAGAGCACTTGATTAAAGTGGTTAGTCATCCTAATTGAGAATTATCACATCTTCCTTTGGAAGAGATGGACTGTTTAATCACATATTGCAATGCCCAGATTAGCTCAAATTCCTTAGTTAGTTGTTATTGATCTATACATTTTGTGGCACAATATAAAACTTTCAAAAAAGCCTTCTTCATCTGACCTTTACCCTTTTTACATCTTTTGAAGCTGTGTTTTCAATTAAAAAATTGAACCTTAAAGAAATTGACATGTTTATCTTCTGTGCTGAAATATACCGAAGAAAAAATTTGAAGTCATATAATTTTTGAAGATTTGAATTCATCTTAGAATTTGTTGTCGCTTTCTTGCAACTCATTGAAGTTAACGTAGAGTTTGGACTTCTTCAATGCTGAGCTTAGTTGATAAATTGTCAATACACATTTAGCAGTTTAACTCTTTTTGATATATTATGAATATTCTGGCAGAAGATTTTGTGTGAGAAATACTTGATAAGTTATTCTCCGTAGAATATGAAAAACAATTTATGTTGAGAAAATAAATTTTTATGGCTATTTATGTCTCATTATGTATTGATTCCTGCAGGATGGTAGGTGTGAAATTTTCAAGTGGAACGATCTTTCCATATGTGTGCTAATTCAAGGCAAATCATCTTGGAACTCCTAAGAAGAATAAACTATTTGGAACTATGCCTAATTTTGTTGCTGAATTATAGTGGTTTATCAATGTAATTGTGGCTGAATCTTGGTTTTCTGATGGTGTAATTGTGACCGTATTTGGTGTAACTTTTTGTTTATCCTTATTCAAGTGTAAGGAGCCTTAATTGTTATGGGTTTATGTACTCTTTATTAAGGTGGCATATGGCATAATTGAGACTCTTGATATAGCTAGGCATCTCCCTCAGAGAGCTTAATTTGCTTGTCACTATGGCATATCTTTATGCTCCTAAGGAATCTAGGAATAATATGTCTAAGTTAAAAAATATACATTGAAATTCATAAAAAAATAATTAGCTCAAGTTGTAAATCTTTAATTAATTATTAATTATTAGCCTTTCTTTTTTTCTCGCTATGTACATTTATTTCAATACTATTGTTAGGCTTCAATTACAAAGCAAGCCATGAAATGTCAGCTTATGTTTATTTCTATAAAATCAAGTATTAAAAATAGTTTACGTTTATGATTGTACTGCTAGTTAAAAGACTAATATATAATATTATAATATATTTTAATATTATATATATATATAATATTAATATATATTATAATATTATATATTAGTCTTTTAATATTATAATATCATAATAGTATAAATATATTATAATTAACATAGTATTTATTTTATATTATAACAAAATTGTAATAATTGTTAATGTTATGATAATTTATCATAACAATTTTAGATGGATGGCTTGGATGCGGTCAACCTATAAAACAAAAGTTTTTTTTTAAGAATCACCTAAAATTAGTGCTGGATTTTTTTGGTTTTAGACCATAAACAGAGCTGTTTGCGGGAATGCCATGGTGACAGAATCCACGAGGGGAAGCAACCGTGGGAGAGGTCGACGTAAGGGGCTGTCCTTTCTTTTTTTTTTAACAAAAAAAAAAAAAAGAAATACTAGCAATTCAGCAATCTATAAATCTAATTGACGAAGGTTTTGGTCCTTAGATCATCCTATAAGGAGACATAGCAGAATTAGATAAGAAAAAATCCTAGTTATGGATAGAGACCCTTTCGTGATAGCTACTTTGTTCTAGCCTCATCAGGACTCCTATGATAAACCCGTTCCTTATTAGTCTATCCGTTAAGAAAAGTAGCCGATTATTCCTATCAAAGCTGAATCCCCTTTGGGATCAAGATTTAATTCCTTATTAGTCTATCTGTTAAGAAAAGTAGCCGGTTATTCCCGTCAAAGCTGAATTCCCTTTGCATCAAAATATCTTTTTAAGCTAGCCACTTTATTGGAGTGCGTATTTGAACTATATCATCAATTTAATTCGAAATAAAATTTATATATTAAATTGATTAAAATATCCTTAGAATATACTTGTTTATGGCTATCAAAGGGGTATTTTGGTAAAATAAAATTCAAGCCATTTTAGGGACATGATAGCTTGCGGGCCTCAAATCGTTGGCCCAGTGGTTCGGGCTATGTCTAGCACAATCTGATACTCTTCATTGTGGGTTGTGCTGGGAATGGCCCACGTCATATCGAGGCATGACCCATTTTACACCACTAATATTCTACAACGACAACTTAGTACTGATCATAGGATAGAACTGTTGTTGGACCTAGTTTACAAGCTTGGACAATAAAAATAAACCTCTGGGCTAAAGCCTAGACAAAAGGAATTTAGGTTTGATGGTGAACCTAGAATTGATCCATCCAGACTGGGCCTAACTTGATTAACAAATTTATGCTTGATGGTCAGGTCGGACTAGGCCTTAGTATGGTTCTCTAACTTGGTTACCAATGTATAACCCAAACCCAAGCCCGGCGTAACCTGGCGTTTGATAAGCTCGTCTACAACTCTAATCTCTCTCTCTCTCTCTCTCTCTCTCTCTCTCTCTCTCTATATATATATATATATATCGCAAGTATATGCGTGTTACGTATACGCGCTCACATGCTTCTTGTGCGACATACTTGGAGAGGCTTGGCTGCGTTGGGGTTAAAAGAATCTCCCTCTTGTCTCCTCTCTCTCCTCCCCTCTTCCCCTTCCACGCCGTCCCCCCCCCCCCCCCCCCACTTCTCTCTCGGAATGATTTCGTCGTTCCGCTGATTATCAGCAGCCGCCGCCGCCGCCGCCGCGGAGATCTTCTTGCCCTTTGAGCTTTTGCCTTGGCCGGAGGCATTTCGATTGCCGCCGATGGAGGGGAACAGCTGGAGGCCCGCCCAGGGGGAGCCCTCCGCCGCTGCCGGCGACTGGCGGATCCAGCTGCAGCACGATGCGCGGCAGAGGATCGTCAATAAGATGTGAGTGGATCCGCATGTGTGAGCGATGAATCGTTAATTCGGCTGATAGGTTTTTGAATTTTGATATCGCGGTGTTTTCTTGGGTCATACTGTATGCTCTGTCGGTTCCAGTGAGGAATTTTGAATCTATTGAATGGTTTCCCTGTCTTTCTTTTTCTTTTTCTTTTGCTTTTTGATTTTGTCGGTATTGCTTCTTGTTTTCGTTTTGCGTGATTAATTTCAGAAGAACCCAAGCCCCAATAATTTCGATACGTGTGGTTAATTTCGATATGTCGGTACAGTTCTCAAATTTCCTTAACTCAGTGGATGGAGATGATCGAATTTTGGACCGCAGATTGGGCAATCTTTAGCTTAGGAGGGGATCGATGAGAGTTTAGGCTTAACGCTGTCACTCTAGACTATAAAATAGAAGGGGATGAGATTGTAAGAAAAAAGAAGTGCAGGAACGCTTGTCTGAGTTTGTTAAGAAAGATGCCCAAATCTTATGTTTCTTTATCTTTTTCATTCAAAAGGTTTTGAGGGAATTCATCATTCCTATCCGAACTAGATGGGTTTGAGCTTGTTCCGAGGGAAACCTTCCTTGTATATGGACGAGTGCTTATTCACAATATTTACGCAGACGCAAAGATTTTGTATTTATAGACTCTGCATCCTATAATAGTTTCTGTATGAACTTCTCTTCCATTATCCATGGCACTTATTGTATTTTTTGCAGAATGGACACTTTAAATGGACGCTTGCCTATCTCTGTGCCCGAGGGCTTAAATGAACTTCAAAAAATTGCGGTACAAGTCGAAGAGAAGATTTATGCTGCAGCTACAAGCCAGGTGCATTTATTGCCTGTGTTGCAAACTTCGCTTGCGTTTTTTTAATTTTTTTTTTTTAAATGATGATAGATGGGTTATTTGTGCTATAAGCAATTAACCATCATTCTTTCTTAGTGATAGCTTCTACAAATATAAAGTTACAATTGCAGCCTTGCTCGAGTGTGTGTTCTGGAAAATGTCTTTTGTGTTTTTTTGTATAACCAGGGCCTGGAGGACACAACAGACTGCCAGAACTGGCTATCATTTTGTCATCAGAAGATTTCAGTGAACGTGCACATGCAGAGTTCTGAATTAAGGTGCTCAAATGCAATGCATGTATAGCTGATTAGGAAGTTAATTAAGTTACCCCGTTTCGAATGTCCTTGTTTATTTACAATTGTTATCTAGATAACAGTCTATTAGAATTGTTGAGGTTGGTGGAATTGAAGGTGTTTGGCAGCAAGATCCCTCAAAATGAATTTGTTTGCCATTTGGAATTGAGTAGTGCGAATTAACCCTGATGATGTATTGTTGTGCAAAGATGAATATGTGTTTGTGCACAATTCTCATCATCATATTGAAATTTTTGAGATTGGTGGAGTGGAAGATGTTTAGCAGCAAGAACCCTCACAATGAATTTGTTGGTCATTTGGAACTGAGTAGTGTCAATTAATACTAATGATGTAGTATAGCACAAAGATCAATATGTTCATTTGTGTGCAATTCTCATCAAGATGACTCATACCAAAATCACTGAGATTGTGGAGATGTGGATTCTGGCAGTTTGGGGCTGAGAAGTAGTGTGAATTAATGCTAATGATGCCGTGTGATAGCAGAAAAATGAAATTTCCCATCTATTTTTCTCTCATCATATGTTGTTTCTAAGTAGAAAGAGCTGATAGGAAAGATTGATTTGTCTTCCTGTTCTGTGGCATCCTGCTGTCTTTGGGGACACAGTAGAGGGGTCGGTAAGAGAGCAAAGGAGTTCAATTGATCAATGAAGTATGGAAATGCATTGTCTACAATTGTAAGGTGCACTTGTTAGGCTCTTAATCAAATCCCAATACAAACATTTGGGAGAAGCTGGATATTCTGCGAATTAATGAGTTGGCTGGCTATCATGATTTAGGAACTGTTATTACTCTGTCTGTGGTTACCTCAACTGGTACTGGTCAGGAAAAAGAAGGGACGGACCAGTGCCTCGTAGATCTTGCTTAACTTACACATATGTCCTTGACTTGAACATGGCTACTTGATCTAATTGATGTTGGCAGCTGTGTGCTGTTGCTAAGCTTCCACATTGCAAATTATGCTTTTGATTTTTTGACTGTTATGTGTTGTTCTGCAGGCAATAGCAGGTTTAGTTAATCGATTTCTGCTAATTATAAAGACTTGATTTAATTTGTGGATGTATCATGGTAAGTATCTTCGGATTAGTAGGTTGGCCCAGTCAAACTGGGGGTGAAATAAATATATTCATCCACAAGCTGGATAGATTGGTCACCTTCTGGTCTATATATTTCTCTCTTCCTTAAAAAAATCCTTATTCTCCTTGTTGTCTATATTTTCGTTCTCTTCCTTGAAAAAAAAAGCTTATATCTGTCTGTTTCCTCTCATTCTCAGTAATTTGAATTGTCAGCTTTCATGGGAAGTAAGTTTTTTGACTTTCTGATATTGCAGTCTGATTATCTGAGGAAACTTTCTCTTAAAATGCTTTCAATGGAGACACGGGCTCAGCATACTCCTTCAATTAACCCTTCAATGCTAAATACTGCTGTTCCGAGCCAAAATCCCATGGACCCAGGTATTGACATGATACAATATAGTGTTTCTCATTAATGCAATCTCAAAAAAGATTTAAACTGGACATTCTGGATAATGCAGAACTTGTTGTATGCTTGGCATTTAAAAGAAATTCACAGATACTGCTCCATTTGTTTTAGCATATTATTGTTTATTTTAATTTTTAATTTTTGATTTATTGTTAATGCGAAGCCTTTAAATACTCTGTGCTTTTTCTACAAGTGAAATATCATTTGGTGTTTCTCCATTTACATTCTTTCCCTACCTTTGGTATGGTTTTATTTGGTGCCTTTTGTATAATTGGCATCTAGTCTTTTTCCTTGATATGTTTTTCTCATCTTTTTTAGTTCTTGTTCTGCGCATGTTATTTAATAGCTTGGTCGTGTCAATGTAGGGCATTATTTTATGAAAGCTTGAACCGTATTTAACTTGAAGATTCCATGGTTTGAAATTCCGTGTGATGGGGGCATCCTTTATTCCCCATGGAAGGGGACATCCCACCTCATCCTGATGGCTGCTCCAGACCAACATCCCAAGACTTGCTTGGGATTCCTCATGGAAAGGGGCATCCCTGTATTTTTTTCCCCAGCAAAATCCATCCACTTTTTTTTTTCGCATTTCATGACAATGTAAAAGTCCAAAACATGGCCAAATGAATTCTTATTTCTCAGCATTGAGAATTCATCCTCAGTTCAAGGAATTGAAAGTAGGGTCCATGCTAATGTGGATTTTGGTTGTTTTATGTTATTTGTAAAGTGATCTGTGAGTCCATTTTATATCTCTACCAACTGACTTAACGGGATTTTGCTACAAGACATGGCCTTAGAGAATACAGAGAATGAGAGAGAGAGAGAGGAGCATGTGGTGATCACCTATGGGTTAATTCAATCTACGAATTCAGCCTCATAGGACTTCATTGATGAGGTGACATCGCTCTTAGAGCAGAAGTAGGACATCGTCCAAGCCAAAAATGCCTAGGTAATCTCTCCCTCTCTTCTTTGTAGCATTGACACACAAAGAAGAGGAGCGGAGAGGAGATTGGTAAAGTGAGAAGGATCAAGGGTTTATTGGAAACAAAAAATTATCAGATGATCGGGTTTATCGGTTTATCTAGCAAAATACCACAAACAACTTTATCATGACGAATGGTGAAGATGACTTTAAAAATAACGAAAAAAGTATCATTAGCAAACCCCAAGAATGAATAAAATGATACATTCATTTATTTATTGTTGGTACCTCATGAACCGCATGAGATACAGGTTTCAGTTAAAAAAAAGGAAAACAGAAAAAGGAGTAGACTTCAAGAAGTTGATTACACTACATATAAATCGGTCAATATGGTATCAGTGATAGGAATTTTAGAATAAAGCATGGTGGAAGCATGCTGAAGTGGATTATATTGCATGTTCGAGATTCTAAAGTTGATGCCACACCTAACTTACAGAATTCAACATACATCAAAAAGTGGGTGAGGTGAACTACCAAATATGATTCTGATTGTGACTTGAGTTGTCTATTGAGGGGACTGCCTCCATGTTTTGTGAGTAATTATTTAATGCTATTTTCTAATGAAGCAGGCCCTGTTGTCTGACCGGTGAATACTGAATAGCGATCATATGTGGTTAAGATTGGTGAGCAGCCCCAATGGCATCAGCACTAGATAAAGTGGTTGCTTTGTATTTTATTCAGTTCAAAACAATAAAAGAGTCTCTATTTCTGCTTTCTGAGCTCTCTCGTTAAGTCTGATGGATTGCCTTTTTTGCTTTGCCTCACCTCTCCTTAACATTTGTAAGCTTCTTGCTTTTGGCCTGTGATTTCCCATTGTGACGTTTTAATCTGCCAATGACTTTAACATGTATGCTTTTAGAATATCTTCTTCCAACTTAGGACTTGTATATTTTACTGAAGCCCTATTGAGCTTGGAACTTGCCTTCCTCTCCTTTTTGACTTGCTCGTATTTTTCACCAACTTCATCTGTTTTATATCTTTGTCCTGGGTCCACTTTTTGACTTTTAGCCTTTTCTACCTAATTACTGTCGATGCTTGGTTTGTTCCTGTCTGTAGCCCCATTCAGATCATCACTGTCTCTCCATTGGGTTTTCAGTTTGTTAGTGCCAACAACTATACTGTATGGTTAGTTAGTCTTTCTTTGCGTTGCAGAAGTTATCAACATCTGGTGCATCATTGATGTATTATTTCTTTTTCTTACTCATCTACAATTTATAATACTGCCTATAATTCCTAGTGAACATAACTGAAGGTTCTGATTCCCTAGGATGATACAGATCATCCCTTTTATTGTTGAGCTGGTTATTAATTGAACTGCAAAAATTATTCTTCCTGAAACATGCTTGCTAGTTCTATTCAACTATACAAGATCATGCATTTTGTTGTCACTTTCTTTCTATTTTCTTGTTCTTTCATGATGTCCTAATCCATTGATGAGATGCATTTTCTCTGAAAATAACTCATGATTTTAAAGAATCCCTGACAGTACTTATGCCATGCTGAACTTATGGTCCATAAAATTATGTAGTGATCTGAGAAGGCTAGCAGATCCATATTCTGATAAGGTGACAGGCTTGCTTTAAGCGTCCATCTGTAAATGATTGCATTGTCATGCTTCGGAGGTCCTCCTTTGTTCCTTATACACCACAAAATGTCATGCTAATTTGAAAAGCCTTAGAAATTTTTGGTTCATGTGAATAATCTCTTCATCTAAGCTGATTCGATCGAAATTGAAAGTATTGTTGCCAAATGATTGAGTTTTGATCCGAATTTTCTTTTGTAGCATCAGTGGATTCAACAGCTCAAACAGGACCTGCAGTTGTCGCTGATTGGCAGGAGGAGATCTATCAAAAGGTAACATCAAAACAACTCAAGTCTTAATGTATCATATTATTTTCCTTTTTCTATAATTATTGGATGTAATCTTCACTTTTTTCATAAATTCTGAAGTCGAAAGCTTGATCAATATCGTTGCAGTGAGTCAAGGGGCTGAGATTGAGGGCCAAATCAGCACCAAACCATCCACAGTTTGAATAGACAAAAATTTTTTCTTTTTTAGTTGTAACATGTATTGTCAACTCGTATAAAGTCTAAAAAGAGAGGCTAATGTTTCATGTTTGATTACTAGCATAAATCTGTACTGATTTTGAATAACCGTTCTTGGATATTTCTTCAAAGTACTTCCAGAGCATCAGACTTCTCCTTATCAAGTTATATCAAGTAACCCAAACAAATTACCCTGAACTTCTCATATTGGTCCTTATCTTTGGAAATAAAGCTTTTAAGATTCTGACTACCTTGCTCTGTGCTGGTTGCTGTAGTTTGAAACTCATGAAGAAGTTGGCTTTGTTGATCCACTACCTTGTATAGCCCATTAATTATTAGCCCTGTTTGGTGTGTTCTTATCACCGAAAGATGTTTCTTTCATGTAAGTTAAGTCTAACTTCCATCCTATGCCTGGAGAGCAATCACTTGGCTATCAAAATTCTTGTCAGCTCATAACATCAATAGCACTTCCTAGAAAAGCAAGTAGAACATTCTACTTTTCCCCTTACTCTGATCGATTCTACTATTTATATGAAACTCCCAAGTATCCCATCCATGAAGCTCCAGTTTGTATAACTCCGTTTTTCATTTTCTAAAATGTCCTGGATGTTGTTTCTTTCAAGATTCAAGCGCCAGAACTTCACATGAGAAATTATTCTAGCTTTGGTAGTAGGAAGCATTGCATGCCTTACACCTGTCTTGCCTCAACACCACAATCCAAATAAAAACTCCAAATTTTTTAGGACTCCTATTCATCCAAGCACATGCAGGGAACATGCATCATGCTAGTATAATTTACAGGATGACTGGAAAGAAAAGTTGGGATGTATGTATGTTTTGTGATTTGCAGTTTTGTCGAGGATTTTGGGTCAAAACACTTGCAAGAAAAATCTTGGATGGGAATGATAAGTAAAGATAATATTTTGGGAGAAAAAATGGGAGGGAAATTTAAAGTCCTGATGTTGAAAAATAATTTATGAGGAGAAAACCTATAATATCATCTATAATATTTTCTTTTAGTTCAGATTATGTTATCTAATGACAAGTAGTGGCATCACAAGTTTTTAGACCCAATTCATGTTTTTGATTGTGCATCTTCACTGATAAGTGAGATCACCCATCAAAGGAAGTCTTATTTCTCAATGTCAGTATATGCATTGGTACATCTTGTCATGCGTTCTCTTGCCGTTGAACTTTATGTGCTGGTGACATAAGTATGTCAGTGCTATAGCTTCCATCATTAGAATACAAGTTACATATATATATATATGTTCCTGTGAAACTTCATCTTCAATATATTGATTATATTTTGCTGATGACAGATAAAATCCATGAGAGAGATGTACTTTGCAGACCTCAATGAGCTTTACCAGAAGATTGCTTTAAAGTTGCAGCAGGTTCTAATATCTCTTGTGAATTTGTTAAGCATTAATAGAAGAAGATCTTGTATTAGAAACAAACTTCTGTTAACCTTTCTAACGGTGGATAACTTTTGCATCTCTCTTGGTATTTTACTATCTGCAGCCTGGTGCTCTCAAACCGCCTGCAAAGCCATCAGAACAGCTTGAAAAAATGAAAAAATTTAAGATCATGTTAGAGCGTGTTTTAGCGCTTCTGCAGATCTCAAAGAATAATATTCAACCTCCTTTGAAAGAAAAACTTCCTTTGTATGAGATACACATCATTAATGTTTTAGCTTCAAATAAAAAAAAAGCTATACCATTGGAGCCAGAGGGAGAACAAGGTGGACTTGCTCACTCAATGCCACAGCAACAACCATCCCAAGTTACTCAGCTGTAGCAGCATGACAATATCTGATTTTGCCTATTTCATGAATGAAATTATATTGATATGTCGATGGATGCTTTTGTCTTTTTAATGAATAAAATTACATTTGTATGTAGATGGGTATATATATGGTTCTGTTTGTTTCATGAATGAAAAGTGCATCCATATGTTTACTCCCTCCGATTTGCTCATACAAATTTGAAGCTGTAAAAATGAGTGGGTATGTATTAGGACAGGAACTTCTGTTCAGAATATGAGCAGAACATTTCAAAACTTCGTTACAAAGAAGTTTAGCTCTATCCTTATTTTCAGTTAAACTATTGCTCTACTTGTAGTCTGAGCTGAATGGATAAATGTTATGATCACTAATCCGCCAAAAGGGAAACATAAATCGAGTAAATAGATCAAGAAAGAATTGTGCCACTTTAACTAAAATTTTGAACTTATTGAGCTTTTCCAATTTGACTATAGTTTCAAGCACAGCAGAACTTTGTTAATTCTGAATGGTGTCATCATACTCGATCGTTATAGTAGAATTTACCTATAATAAAAATGATCAATAAGTAAATCACAAGGGGAAAAAAATGATATAAAAATGCATTACATATCTAGAGGCATCGAAGTTATGTCCAATCTAAAATAATATGAATATATTAGTGTCATTCAATTGTAAAGTCAGGAATGTCAAAGTTATATTCATTTCAGGATTCTAATATATTCCAAAATACTGATACATTAGTATCATTAAATCGTAAAACTAGGGTTGTCGCAATTATATTCATTCCAGAAATCTGAAGCATCTCAAAATATTGGCACATCAGTATCGGTGCTGCAAAACCTTGAACAAAATGTGATGTGACTGTCATCACGATATAAAACGCACAAATATCACCATATAAAGATTTGACAACAAAGTTCCATCCTAATTATCACCATATAATTTTGGCACTACCGTTACAAAGCTATATGTTGAATACATAGCTCTGAACATTCAAAGCGATGCTCGAACAAAGTATTATAATTATGGACAGACCATTCAAAGCAAGTTAATTATATATCAAAAAGGCAACAAGTGTACAAAGATTCAAAACTAGTGATGCATAGCCTCTAAATCGTCGTGCTTCATATAACATTTTGTGTGAGCATATCTATAGCAAGTAGAATACATCTTACCTTCACAAAAGTATTCACAGCAAGCATGGCTAGATCAAGTTGGCTTTTAGCATAGTTTATAAGATACAAACATACAAGTTTCTTCAGCTCCAAATTCTCTTGTCTGCATGCAGTTGACGACATCTGTAAACAATGATGAAACATCTCTTCCAACAGTCATTGCAGCAATCACTTTCTTCACTGCATCTTTCCTTTTGTCCTGCAAAGCAGATTAGATAATGTAAGCTCCCTATAATCAACCGCCCAAAAAATTTCATCCCTTAATAAAACCAAAGTTGCATATAACAAAAAGATTGAAGCAACCATAACAAAAGGTAAGGTCACAAAGCATATGGGCATACCCTGTTTCTATGGATTGCATGGTGAAAGATACTTTCCTCGCTTGCATTTTACCAAGTAAAATTATCTAAAAAACAATCAAATCAGTAGTAGAAGATATATTCACAATCAACCTATAAATGCTTGTTCAATAGAGCTTATATATATTTCACTAGGAACCTCGAAAATAAATAATCAGATCAAGGAGGTTGCTTAATGTATGACACAACATTCAAACAATCCTGGCGAGGGCTTACTTACATCTTTGTCTACGTCCTATAAGAGAAGTTCCACTATGATGGGCTTTTAACAATGAGACAGGTCGAACCTAAAAGGCATAAACAAGCATGGAAGACGTTGGAATGATAGAGGAGCACAGGGATAGTATCATTAGCTTTCACAGAGCCAATTGAGTATTAAGAGTTAGCGTTTCCTTTTTTTTTTTTTTTTTTTCCCCCTAACAAGTCAAACATCTCAAATACCTAAAACACTAACTTGAGATCATGCTATAAATCTACCAATACAAGTCCTATGCATAATTTTCTTTTGCTTCTCTGACCAAATATGAGGAAATGAGGAGGAAAAAGTTTTCTCATTATTTCCTTCTAATGATTTAAATTTTTTCTTGAAGCACAATTAAATTGCCATTCAAATTCCAAAAGTTCTCAAACCTCATGTGATACAGGATAGGCTAGAGCAATAAAAGGCAGTAGGAAGAAAAAATTTAGTAATCCAAAGGTTTGGGAAGCATGGAAGTGCATTTGCAAAGAGAATAACTCACTACACATTCTAAAGCAACTTCCACCACAAAGGTAGAATTCTAAAGCAACTTCCACTACAACGGTAGAATTTATTCTCTAATTTTACTTTGGAAGAATTTATTCTCTAATTGCACTCATGACGTTGCTGTTGCTAGCATCATTTGCTAGCATCGTTTGTGCTACAGGTATGTAACACATACAACACGCTTCTGGTTACGTACACCAAAAATAAATTTTAAATATAATTTGAAGGCTCAATTTGCATATATAATTCATTGCGAACTCTTTTGGTATGGTAGCATGAATGGGATTGGATCTTATTCCCAATCCAATCTCATGTTTGAAAAAGTAAGAATTAGATTCAAATGGTGTGGGCTCTATCATTTCATTGGTATTCCAAAGCTGTAAATGTGGGATTGGCTAACCCATTCCTTTCCTTGTGTTTTTAATTCTTTGGGATTAGATTGGAAATTTCATGCTATTTCAATCCTATGCAGTAAGCCCTAATAGATCATGGCTGAACCAACCTTGAGAACATTGGTGATAAAAGAAAATGCTGACTCATCCATCATTCGCTCGGCCTTCAAATAAATAAAAATTAATTAACAAAACTACTTGAAAAATTAATCAGCTTGTTGAGGAGGATTCCAGGATAAAGAAGTTCTAGTTAGCAAGTAGGTTCTCCTTCGCCACTGTTACTTAATCATCATTTTGAGCTAGAGTTTCCTCCTTTGCAACCTCCCTCAACGCCCTTTCAAAGACCAACACAAAGAGAGAGGCTTTGAACAAGGTGAAAGGAGAGGAACAAAGGAAGAGAAGAGGGAGGAGAAGATAGGTGGAGAGAAGGGTTGGAGAAACGATAAATTTGGCAATAAAGAGAGAGAAAGAGAACTAAAGATTGCCGCCATTGATTCTGGCTTGAAAGGCTTCGACTCTTCGTCAACCCATTGCCGGCGCTATAAGGGAGGAAAATATATTATGATTACTTGGTGTCATTGTTGAACAACCAGCATCTCCAAACTGATCTCAAGCAGTGATAAACTATCTTACAATGATTCAATTTAATTAATAGAATTTAGGATTGTTTTAAATTCTACCGATGAAATTATAACGTGGCCTAAATTATTACCTAATTAGTTTTATGTAACTGAGCTTATATAATAACAAAATTAAAAGATTATTTAGAGTCCTGCAATTGAACCTATATTACATGTTAAGTTGTGCATCTTAAAATATTGTTATTTAATTATGTATTATAAGTTAAGTTACACATAGATGGACTTGTAAGTTGATCGTAAAATAACCTACAGAGAATCAACTAAAGCAATCAAATTTAATATTATAATATAATTATAATATTATTATACAATATTATAATATAATTTAGTATTATAACATTATCATAATATTATATTATATTTTTAATATTATTATATTATTATAGTATTAAAATAATTATATTAAAACTTATAATAATATATTAAGTATAATTATTAAATGATAATAAAATACTACATTATAATTATATTAGAATAATGTTATATATTATAATAATTATCATGCAATATAATATTATAATATTATATAATGCCAATAATATGATATATTAATATAATACTATTATGTCATACTATTTAATATTATTATTGTTCTTTATATAATAGTCATAGTGTAATATAATAATATTACATAATGTTATTATATAGTACATTAACATAATATTATTATATTATACTATATTATAATTTTTTAATATTACTATAATAATGATATATTATATTATAATATTTTATGATTAAAATAATGATATTATATTTTTATAATATATTATAATAAAGTTGTTAACTTATAAAAAACATAACATTATAATAACATAATAACAATATTATTATTTTATAATTATTATATCATGATAGTTATAGTATAATCTAATAATATTATAATATTATCTAATGTTGTATGTAATATACTCTTATATATTATTATATTATATTATGTTGTAATTTTGTGATATTAATATAATAATATATCATAATATTATAATATCTTATTGTTAGAATGATGATATTACATTTTCTAATAATATATTATGATATAATTATTAACTAATAATGCAAAGTTATATTATAATAATGTTATATTATTATTAATTATCATATTATGATAATTAGTATATAATAATATAAGTTTTTGATAATATAAATAACTCTACTAAATGGGATCTTATAGCTATAATCTTTGAAACAATATTGTGTAGTTTAATTTGTGCTTCATTTAATTAAGACAGGCTTTAAGATTTTGAACCAATTCCAGTTAATTAGTTTAATGATAGAATCAATGATTAAAACTTTTCAACTTACTTACGTTTGGTAGAAATAAATATATGTTATATTTGTCGACAGATCTAACGCTTAATATGATCAATAGAGGATTGATTGTTCACTCCAAAAATTAAAAAAAACGATTGTTAGGGCTCAAGGATCGGAATTTCAAAGTGTCGATTGAGCTGGAAAAAAGAGCGACATTAATGGCCAAGCTCCTCCTCGCCCATCTTCTAAAGAAGAGCAACAAAGCTCCATTACGGGATTGAAGCGAAGGGTAATGATGCTCTCTTTGGTGACACCAACCTTCATGTGATAGGCTAAATAAAGTCTCTCGCGACTTCTATCTCCAACTCTTTAATTCCTCAAACTATCACATGCAAGCCATGACACATCCTTTACTTAGTAGAGCCAGCTCCTCTTTTTTTTTTTTTTTTAAATTCATGAATATATTATAAACGATAAAGTTGGATTCAGTTTTTGTTGGAAATGACTTCTCTTGAAGTGAAATGGTGTGACTTCACATCAGTGGCTATAAACATAATGCTTTGGATTTCTTTGGAGGTAGAAGTGTTTACTGTGCTTCCCTGCAACCTAAGATCTGGCATCTAAGTGCCCACCTCTGGCAGGCAAAACTATTCTTATTAGCCTGCCCTCTTTTTCTTTTTTTTCTTTTTTTTTTTCATTATATCTTTTCCAAATAAATTGCTAAAATCTAAAATTCTTTCACATAATACCCTTTATATTTTTAAATTTATTTTGTATTGACCATATACTGTCTCTTTGCGATTGATGCTTAAAAGTTTTTCGTATCAAATTATATTTTTTGTCATAGTTTTGATGCATACACTAATCATATAAAAATTTATATCCTTTTCAAACAAAAATAATTTTAATAGTTACCATTCATTAATTGAATAATAACATTACATCCCTTCATTAAAAATTAATCAATGATATTTTTTTGTTTAAATCATACAATCTTTCATAAATACTGTATAAATGCTATTCAAAACTTATTTAAAGAAAAATTTACTAAAGGACAGTTGGAGGCCAAGTGAAGTATTCTACTCTTAAGATTATGCGATGAGAGACTGCGTCCGAAACTAACCAAAGGTCAAGAGGAGAAGATTGGACGAGTCTTTCCTCTCAGTTCAGCTCTTCATCAAATATAGCTAAAAAGCCAACATGAAAGGAAAGAAAAAAAAGAGTTCGAGATAAAAACTTAATGATATAAAAAATAATAAAGAAGATGAAGAAAGAAAAAATATGCTAGATTTATTAATATCTATCAATTTTTTAATAATAAAATAATGGAGTTTGCAATGGTTTGAGAATCATGAGAAAGGATAGAAATATTTTAGAAATAAAAAAAAAAGCATTATACTTGACTGATGAGAAATCAACTTACTACCTCCTTAATAGGCAAGTCTTTCCTTCATTTTATGAGTAAATGATGCCCACAAGAATTTGACTTATGCATTTTATATTTTTCATTGGATAAAAAAAAAAAAGGGTAAGTTGGCCAATAAAAAAAAATGATTAATTTTCTCGCAAAATTTATCAACCAAAGTATGAAGCCTTAATCTCATTAAACATTTTAAATAAGATAGGTACTAGGTGAAACTTGCCTTAAGTTGAGGGATAATTTTATAATTATTTAATTAAAAAATAACTAATATGATGTATTCAACTTTCAACTAACTAAAATTTACTCGCTATTTTGTCTTGAGGCTCAAATTCATTAATATCATTCATGCAAATGGTTACACCTTCAAAGTGATAACCAGAAAGTCCTCTGCTTATCTTTGCCTCATCAAAGTAGTTCCCAATTGGAACATTTTTCCCAAATGTATAGAGCATTCCTCAATTTCCAAGAATTCTAAGATGTGAAAAATTTATTTACTTTTACAGAAACTTTCTTTCTAATTACGGATTAGATTACAAATTTCTATTATAATTTTTTAATGGTATTATGGGACTCCATGTCTACATTAGTAAAGGTCATTTAGTTAGTGATAATCCATCTTGATAATATCTGATTATTATATAGATTATCGTATTGGGCAATTAGATAGGATAATATAAGCAGTAATATTTGCTTCTTAGTAATAGAAGATTAGATTATAGTAATCTAATTCCTATATGAAAGATAGGTAACTCATATTACCAAATCCTAGTAATATAAGATGACGATCTTAACTTCTATATAAATATTTAATAATATTTAATCTAATTAAATATTTAATATTAACTTATTAATATTTAAATATTTAAATATTATATTTATATTTAATTTTAAAAATATATAATATAATTTATTATATTAATATTAAACTTAATATTAATATTATATCTAATATTCTAGATACTATTATATATTTATATAATAATATATAAATTTTAAATTTTAAATTATTATTATTTATGACTTTCTTCCATATTAAATTATCATATTTAAATGGTTTACAATATATACTTAATATTATTTATATTTAAGTTTAAATAATTGAATAATATAAATATTACGTTTAAATAATATTATTTATATTATAAATGTTTATTTAATAATTATATATATTATTTAATTTATAATATATATATAATTAAATCTATTATTTAATTTTTATATTATTATTTTAAATATAATATTATTAAATATAAAAATATTTATAGTTAAATATATTTATTGTATATTAATACATATTATATATTATATTTAATAATATTATAATATTTATTACATTGTAAATAATATATATTAAATATTGATATGGATTTGACTACATTTCAATGTAGCCAAGTTTAGGATTCGATTATCTTCCTCACCCTTAAATGTACATGGATTTCGAAGCCATCCCATCTTTTTTATCTTTTTTATATTTGTGATCCGTAAACTATGTGCATCTAAGGGTAGAGAAGGTGACTGAATGTAGCCAAGTCTATATTTTACATATTTAAAATATTTAAAAATATTTAAATATATAATACTTTTAAAATAATTTTATAAAGAATACTTGCTCTTTACCGTAACATTTCAAATTCTAGTTAAAAAAAAGAAATAGCTACTTAAATATAAAAAAAAATTTATAATAAAATATAAATAGAATTCAAGAATATAGTAAATGATGAACCAAATATGATATCTTTGCATTCCTAATAATTTGAACCAATATTACTAAGATAAATCAAATAAAATAATCTTATATTTTTGATAATCTGGTTATAAAATAATTAGAAATATAAGATTCTCGATAATCAATATGTATAGAAAAAGATAAACTTACCTGTATTCGTCAAATCTGATCGTCTCCCTCATTATTAAATCTATATAAAATTTAAAACAAAAAAAATCATCCATTAACCATTATTTTCTTTTTCTTTTTCTTTTTTTCTTTAAAAGAAGCATTTATAAAATGGGAGTGTTTTATTCCGTCTCATAAATGCACGTCCCATTTTATAAATACCTATCTTTTATTTTAAAACAGAGTTAATAATAATTAATGAATAATTTTTTGGTTTTGAGATATATGTAGATAAAAGAAATTATCGGATTTAGGGGCTAGAATAAATTTAAAAAAATTTACTCTATTTTTCATGTATTCAAACTATTTTAGTATATTTTAATATTTGACCCTATCTTTCTTTTTTTCGAAATATGTATAATTTTATTTTATTTATTTATTTCCTCTTTTTTTCTCCTGTGTCTGAGGCGTATAGCTTGTATTATATCAGAACCAAAGGAGTCTAATTTTATTCACACGTGGGAAGAGAACACCGGAGCTATTCACGAAATTTATTAAAAAAAAAAAAAAAAAAAAAAAGTCGTCGATTGATCACGCGACTCCCAAACGAAATGCCGGATTTGTTTCGCGTGCACCTGGGAGGCACTCGTATATGTATGTATGTATATATATATATTATGTGTATGTATGTATATATATATATATGTACATATATATGTATGTATGTATGTATGTATATACGCATAGACGTATATATGTATATGCTTGCCTTATTTTATACACGCGCTAACATGTGTCGCGTGCGAGGTAATTGGGAGGCGCTCTCCTTCGGCTAAAAGGAATCTTCCGGTTTTCAACGCTCTCCTTCATCCCTCCCCTTCACGGCCCCTCCCCCCTGCTTCTCTCTCGGAAGGATTTGGCCGTTGCGCCGATAATAGCTGCAGCCGCCGCCGCGGAGATCTCCCGCGGTTTATTTTCTTCTTGCACTTTGAGCTTTTGCCTTGGCCGGAGGCGTTTCGGTCGCGGCTGATGGAGGGGAATAGCTGGAGGCCCGCCCAGGGGGAGCCCTCCGCCGCCGAGGCCGCTGCGGGCGACTGGCGCAGCCAGCTGCAGCACGATGCGCGGCAGAGGATCGTCAATAAGATGTGAGCGGATCTGGATCTCGGTCCCTTTTCTTGCTCTTCCTTTTTAGGTTTTTAGATGAATCGGACGCATGTGTGGGCGATGGATCATTAATTCGACTGATGGGCTTTTGAATTTTGATATCGTGGTGTTTTCTTGGGTCAAACTGGATGATCCGTTGGTTACAGTGAGAAATTTTGAATCCATTGAATGGTTTCCCGTCTTTTTTTTTTTTTTTTTCTTTTTGATTTTGTCGGTATTGCTTCTTGTTTCCATGCGTGTGATTGATTTCAGAAGAACTCAAACACCAATAATTTCGATATGTCGGTGTTGTTCTCAAATTTCCTTAACTCCATGGATGGAGATGATCGAATTTTGGACCGCAGATTGGGCAATTTTTAGCTTAGGAGGGGATCGATGAGGGTTTAGGCTTAACGCTGTCACTCTAGACTATAAAATAAAAGGGGATGAGATTGTGGGCAAAACGAAGTGCAGGAACACTTATCTGAGCTTGTTAAGAAAGATGCCCAAATATTGTGTTTCTTTGTCTTTTTAATTCAAAAGGTTTGAGGGAATTCATCATTCAGATCCGAACTAGATGGATTTGAGCTTGTTCTAAGGGTAACCTTCCTTATATATGGACGAATCCTCATCCACAATATCTACTCAGGCACAAATATTTTGTATGCATAGACTCTGCATCCTATAATAGTTTCTGTATGAACTTCTCTTCCATTATCCATGGCACTTATTGTATTTTTTGCAGAATGGACACTCTAAAGAGACACTTGCCTATCTCTGTGCCTGAGGGCTTAAATGAACTTCAGAAAATTGCGGTACGATTTGAAGAGAAGATTTATACTGCAGCTACAAGCCAGGTGCATTTATTACCTGAGTTACAAACTTCTCTTGTGATTTTTTTTTTTTTTTTTTTTTTTAAATGATGATAGATGGGTTATTTGTGCTATAAGTAATTGGCCATCATTCTTTCTTAGTGATTGCTCCTACAAATTTAAAGTTGCAATTGCAGCCTTGCTCCAGTGTGTGTTCTGGAGAATGTCTTTTATGTTTGTTGTATAACCAGGGCCTGGGGGACACAACAGACTGCCAGGACTGGCTATCATTTTGTCATCAAAAGATTTTAGTGAACATGCCCAGGCAGAGTTCTGAATTAAGGTGCTCAAGTGCAATGCATGTTTAACTGATTAGGAAGTTAATTAAGTTACCCTTGTTCAGATATTCTTGTTTATTTACAATTTTTATCTAGATAACAGTCTATTGGAATTGTTGAGGTTGGCTGAATTGAAGGTGTTTGGCAGCAAAATCCCTCAAAATGAATTTGTTTGCCATTTGGAATTGAATAGTGCGAATTAACCCTAATGATGTATTGTTGTGCAAAGATGAATATGTGTTTGCATACAATTCTCATCATCATATTGAAATATTTGAGATTGGTGGAGTGGAAGATGTTTAGCAGCAAGAACCCTCACAATGAATTTGTTGGCCATTTGGAATTGAGTAGTGTCAATCAATACGAACGATGTAGTATAGTACAAAGATCAATATGTTTGTTTGTTTACAATTCTCATGAAGATAACTCATACCAAAATCACCGATATTGTGGAGTTGTGGATTTTGGCTGTTTGGGGCTGATAAATAGTTTAAATTGATGCTAATGATGCGGTGTGATAGCAAAAAAATGATTTTTCCCCTTTATTTTGCTATCTTCATATGTTATTTCTAAGTAGAAAGAGCTGATAGGAAAGATTGATTTGTGTTCCTGTTCTGTGGCATCCTGCTGTCTTTGGGGACACAGGAGAGAGGTGGGCAAGAGATCGAAGGAGTTCAGTTGATAAATGAAGTATGTAAATGCATTGTCTACAATTGTAAGGTGCACTTGTTAGGCTCGTAGTCAAATCCCAATAAAAACATTTGGGAGAAGCTGTATATTCTGCGAATTAATGAGTTGGTTGGCTATCATGATTTAGCATGCTGAGCAGGCATCTATTAGGAACTATTATTACTCTGTCCATGGTTACCTCGGCTAGTCGAGAAAAGAAAGGGATGGACCAGTGTCTTGTAGATCTTGCTGAACTTTCACATATGTCCTTGACTGTAACATGGCTACTTGATCTAATTGATATTAGCAGCCGTGTGCTGTTTGCTAATCTTCCACATTGCAAATCATGATTTTGATTTTCTTTGACCGTTATGGTTGTTCTGCTAGCAATAACAGGTTTAGATAATTGATTTCTGCTAATTATAAAGACTTGGTTTAATTTGTGGGTGTATCATGTATCTTCGGATAACTAGTTTGGGCCAGTCAAACCGTTGGTGAAGCAAATATATTCATCCGCAAGCTGGATAGATTGGTCTCCTTGTTGTCCATATATTCATTCTCTTTCTTAAAAAAAAAAGAAATTTATATCTGTCTGTTTCCTCTCATTCTCAGTAATTTGAATTGTCAGCTTTCATGGGAAGTAAGTTTTTTTGGCTTTCTGATATTGCAGTCTGATTATCTGAGGAAAATTTCTCTTAAAATGCTTTCAATGGAGACAAAGACTCAACATACTCCTCCAATTAACCCTTCAATTCCGAACACTACCGTTCCGAACCAAAATCCTACGGACCCAGGTATTGACATGATAGAATATAGTGCTTCTTATTAATGCAATGTCAAAAAGATTTAAATTAGACATTTGTGATATTGCAGAACTTGTTGTTTGCTTGGCATCTAAAAGAAACTCACAGACACTGCTCGATTTGTTTTAGCATATTATTTTTCATTTTTATTTTTGATTTTTGATTTATTGGTAATGTGAAGCCTTTAAATAATCTGTGCTTTTTCTACAAGTGAAATATCATTTGGTGTTGCTTTATTTACATTCTTTCACTATCTTTGGTATGGTTTTATTTGGTGCCTTTTATATAATTGGCATCTAGTGTTGTTTCTTAATATATTTTTCTCATCTTTTTTAGCTTTTATTCTCTGCATGTTATTTAATAACTTGAATGGGTCAAGGTCGGGCAATATTTTATGAAAGCTTGAACCATATTTAACTTGAAGATACCATGGTTTTAAATTTTGTGCAGCGGGGGCATCTTGATTTCCACATGGAAAGGGGCATCCGACCTCATCCCGATGGCTGTCCCAAATAGATATCCTGATTCTTGCTTAGGATTTCCCCATGGAAAGGGGCATCCTTGTATATTTTTTTCCCAACAAAATCCATCCACTTTTTTTTTTTTTTTTGTATTTCACGACAATGTAAAAATCCAAAGCATGGCCAATTCTTATTTCTTTGCATTGAGAATTCATCCTTAGTTCAAGGAATTGAAAGTAGGATCCATGCTAATGTCGATTTGGGAGTAGTGTTGCTCCCATGTCTTTTAATCTAGCTGTGCAACCAAGAGGATAGCTTTCTAACTATCAAGTGGCAACTTCTTTGAGTTTTATGGCATATCTCTGCCTTCTCTAAATATGCCTGTGCTAGGTATAACCTATGTTACATATGCTCAGAGGTGTTGGTGCATGTCCAAATATTTTGGATCTTTTAGTATCTAAGAATTTCTTCTGATGGACCCATGTCCGAGTGTCATGTCGATATCTTTTTTAAAGTATTGGTGCAAGTACTTATGCTAAAACAAAGGGTTTATGTGAGGATATAACATTGATCCATGAGGTTAATGTTAAGTGGTGTGCTAGTTGTGAAATGCTTTCTAAATTTGGTAATTGTTTCTTCAATGCTACAGCCAGTACCATATGAATAGCATAAAGCTTTGTAATTAAGGTTTTCTAAGGTAGGATAGTTGCTTATGTGATAAGCTTTTATTTCTTCATTGCCTTCAAAAATTCTATTAACTAACAGTCATTCTGGAATCTTTGTAACAACAGTGTCACTCAGCAACCAAGGGCAATCATTAGCGATTCCCTTGGTTAATCAGCCTGCAGCAAGGCAACAACTTATAACCCAAAACCTTCAAAACAACACGTCAGCTGCTGTACAAAGTTCTGCCAACCTGCCTTCTGCACTATCATCTATCACAGGTCTCAGTCAGTCCAACATATCTAGTGTTGGTCAGACATCCAACCTGCAGAACATGCCTGCCATGGCACAAAACTCTGTAAGTAATTCAGTAGGGCAAGGTGCAGCACCAGATATTTATTCCAATGCGCAAAGGCCAATTCAGGGAAGGCCACATCAGCAACAAATAATTTCCCAACAGCAGCAGCCATCTCAGAGTCAACTTATTTACCAGCATCAGTTTCAACAACAGTTGCTAAAACAGCAGAAGTTGCAGCATCCTTCACTCTTACAACCGCAAATGCAACAGCAGCAGCAGCAGCAAGCTCTGTTGCAGCCAACCCAACTGCAATCTTCTCAACAATCTCTGATGCAAATGTCACAAGGTCTTCAGTCAGGTCAGTCCGCTATTCAGCAGACACAGCCTACGCCGATGCAGTCAGCTGCGCAACCTGGCCTTCAACAGAATCAATTAAATTCAATCCAGCAGTCGGTACCAACTTTGCTTCAGCAACATCCACAATCGGTTGCCAGACAACAACAACAAGCGCAGCCTTCTATTCATCAACAAACACCTTCGCTTCAGCAACAGCCAACTTCGGTTCTTCAGCAATCAAATTTGACTTTGCAGCAACAACAGCCGCAGTTAATGGGACAACAAGCAAATATTTCAAATATGCAACAGGCTCAGCTGCTTGGACAACAAAATAGTGTCCCAGACATGCAACAACAGCAGCAGCAGCAAAGACTGCCAGTTCAGCAGAATAGTCTTTTGGGCATCCAACAGCCTCAGCAGATGTTAAGTCAGCAAAGTATTTCTTTACATCAGCAGCAGCAGTTAGGCCCCCAAAGCAACATATCAGGGCTGCAGCAGCAGCAGCAGCAACAGCAGCAGCAGCAGCTACTTGGATCCCTTCCTAATGTTTCAAACATGCAGCCACATCAGCGCTCAATGCATATTTTGCAACATTCTAAGACTGTCGCACAACAACAGCAGCAGACCCAGCAGACTTCATTGGCATTGTTGCAGTCACAAGGTCAACAATCCCAACATCAGGCTTCACAACAGCAACTCATGTCTCCGTTCCAACCTCAGCAAGCACAGTTGCAACAACAATTGTCAATGCAGCAACAACCAAATAGCTTGCAGCGAGAGATGCAGCAAAGGCTTCAAGCTTCAGGTGCCTTGCTTCAGTCTCAGAATGCAATGGAGCAGCAGAAGCAATTTATCCAGGCCCAAAGAGTGCTTCCAGAGGTTTCCTCTAGTAGTAAGTCATGAAGTTTATACTTTTTCCGTGATCTCTTCTACATAACCAATGGATATTTTCTTATCTGGATTCGGCCTTTCCTTCACATCCCTTTTGGTTGTTTTATGTTATTTGTAAAGGGATATGCAAGTTCATTTTATATCTCCACCAACTGACTTGGTGTTTCATCACATTCCTAGTGTTCTTGTTAACTAGCATGAAGCAGGAGCAATGAAACATCAATCGCAACTATCAAAAAAATTGGAAGTTAGAGAGCCTAAGAAAAAACACACAGAACTATATGAAAGAATAAATAAAATGACACGTTCATTTGTTTATTGTCGGTACCTCATGAACCGCATGAGATACAGGTTTCAGTTAAAAAAGAAAAAGAAAAAGAGAAAAAGGATAGGAATTTTAGAATAAATTGGTCAATACGGTATCAGTGATAGGAATTTTAGAATAAAGCATAGTTGAAGCCTGCGGAAGTGGATTATATTGCATGTTTGAGATTCTGAAGTTGATGCCACGCCTAACTTAGAGAATTCATAATATATCCAATGGTGGGTGAGGTGAACCATCAAATGTGATTCTGATTGTGACATGAGTTGTCTACTGAGGGGATTGCCTTCATGTTTTGTGAGTAATTATTTGATGCTATTTTCTAATGAAGCAAACCCTGTTGTCTAAGACTGGTGGATACTGAGCAGCAATCATATGTGGTCAAGACTGGTGAGCAGTCCCAATGACATCAGCTCTTGATAAAGTGGTCGCTGTGCATTTTATTCAGTTCAAAACAATAAAAGAATCTCTATTTCTGCTTTCTGAGCTCTCTATTAGGTCTGATGAATTGCCTTTTTTGTTTTGCCCGATAAGCTTCTTGCTTTTGGCCTGTGATTTCCCATTGTAACATTTTAATCTGCCAATGACTTTAACATGTATGCTCTGCTGGGTTTTCAGCAGCTTCTCTCCATCTTCTGTGGACTGCACAATATCTTATTCTCTTGCTTTCCAAACATCTTCTTCCAACTTAGGAGTTGTATATTTTACTGAAGCCTTATTGTGCTGATAATTTGCCTTCCTCTCTTTTTTGACTAGCTTGTATTTTTCACCTGCTTCATCCGTTTTTATATCTCTCTCTCTTGGGTCCACTTTTTGACTTTTAGCCTTTTCTACCAAGTTACCCTCAATGGCTGGTTTGTTCCTGACTGTAACCACATTCAGATCATCACTGACTCTCCAATGAGTTTTTAGTTTGTTAGTGCCAACAACTATGCTTTATGGTTAGTTGCTCTTCCTTCACATTGCAAAACGTCTCAACATCTGGGGCATCATTGATATATTATTTCTTGTTTCTTACTCATCCACAATTTATAATACTGCTTATGATTCCTAGTGAATATGATTGAAGGTCCCAAGAATTGAGAATGATACAGATCAGTCCCTTTTATGTTGAGCTGGTTGTTAATTGAACTGCAAAAATTATTTTTTATGAAACATTCTTGCTAGTTCTATTCAATTATACAAGATCATGCATTTTGTTGTCATTTTCTTTATATTTGTTTGTTCTTTCATCATGCCTTAATCCATTGATGAGATGCATTTTCTCTGAAAATAATTCATGATTTTAAAGAATCTCTGACAGTACTTATTGCCATGCTGAACTAATGGTACACAAAATTATGTAATGATCTGAGAAGGCTAGCAGATCCATGATCTGATAAAGTGACAGGCTTGCTTTGAGTATTTCACAAGGACTGAAGGTTAAGTGTCCATCTGTAAAGGATCACATAGTAATGCTTTGGAGTTCGTCCTTTGTTCCTTATACATCACAAAATGTCATGCTAATTTGAAAAGCCTGAGAAGATTTTGGTTCATGTGAATAATCTCTTCATTAAGCTGATTCAATCCCGCCACTTGAAAATTGAAAGTATTGTTGCCAAATGTTATGTTATGATCTGAATTTCCATGTACATTTTTATCCTTCGTGATATAGGAAATTTTCTTTTGCAGCATCAGTGGATTCAACAGCTCAAACAGGACATGCAGTTACCGCTGATATGCTTGAGGAGATCTATCAAAAGGTAACATCAAAACAACTTTAGTCTTCTTGTGTCATATTCTTTTCCTTTTTCTAGAATTGTTGGATGTAATCTTCATTTTTTTCACAAATTCTGAAGTCAAAAGCTTGATCAATATTATTGCAGTAGTCAAGGAGCTGAGATTGAGGGCCAAACCATCCCCAGTTTGAATAGTCTAAAAATTTTTCTTTTTTAGGTGATAACATATGTTGTCAACTTGTACAAAGGCTAAAAAGAGGCTAATTTTTCATGTTTGATTACTATACTAGCATAACTCTGTATGGATTTTGAATAACCATTCTTGGATATTTCTTCAAAATACCTCCAGAGCATCAGACATCTCCATATCAAATTTTGACGAGTAACCCAAAAAAATTCCCCTGAACTTCTCGTATTGGCCCTTATTTGAAACCCATGAAGAACCTGGCTTTGTTGATCCACTGCCTTTTATAGCCCTTTAATTATTGGCCCTGCTTGGAGTGTTCCTACCACTGAAAGTTGTTTCTTTCATGTAAGGCAAGTCTAACTTCTATCTTATGCCTGGAGAACAATCACTTAAATATCAAAATTCATGTCAGCTCATAACATAGGTAGCACTTCCTAGAAAACCCAGTAGAGCATTCTACTTTTCCCCTTATTCTTATCTATTCTACTATCTATATGAAACTCCCAAGTATCCCATCTATGAAGATCCAGTTCATGTAGCTCCATTTTTTATTTTCTAAAATGTCCTGTATGTTGTTTCCTTTGAGATTTCAAGTGGGGGGACTTCACATGAGAAATTATTCTAGCTTTGCTGGTAGGAAGTGTTGCATGCCTTGCACCCATCTCCCCTCAACACCATGATCCAAATAAAAACTCCAGACTTTTCAGGATTCCTATTCATCCAAGCACATTCATGGAACATGCATCATACTAGTATAATTTACAGGATGACTTGAAAGAAAAGTTGATAAGTTGATGAATGGTCAGGCATGGGATGTATGTATGTTTTGTGATTTGTAGTTTTGTCGAGGATTTTGAGTCAAAAGACTTGCAAGAAAAATTAAGGATGAGAATGATAAGAGGTAAAGATAATATTTTGGGAGAAAAAATGGGAGGGAAATTTATAAGTCCTGAGGTTGAAAAGTAATTTATCTGTAATTTTTTCTGTTAGTTCAGATTATGTTATCTAATGACAAGTAGTGGCATCACAAGTTTTTAGATCCAATTAACATTCTTGATAGTGCATCTTCACTGATAAGTGAGAACACACATCGAAGGAAGTCTTATTTCTCAATGTCAATATGCATTGGTACATCTTATCATGTATTCTGTTGCCATTGAATTTTATGTGCTGGTGACATAAACCGTTGGGCATGTCAGTGCTATAGCTTCTATAATTAGAATACAAGTTACATCTCCACAAGTTACATCTCCATATATTTTCCTGTGAAGCTTTATCATTAATATTTTGATTATATTTTATTGATGACAGATAAAATCCATGAAAGAGATGTACTATGCAGACCTCAGTGAGCTTTACCAAAAGATTGCTTTTAAGTTGCAGCAGGTTCTAATATCTCTTGTGAATTTGTTGTATAGAATTTAGATTATTCTTTAAAACATTATTAGAAGATCTTTTATGAAAAACAAACCTCTGCTAACCTTTCTAATGGTGGATAACTTATGTCTCTCTCTTGGTTTTTTACTGTTTGCAGCATGAGGCTCTCATACCGCCTGCAAAGCCGTCAGAACACCATGACAAAATGAAAAGTTTTAAAATCATGTTAGAGCGTACTTTAGCAGTTCTGCAGATATCAAAGAATAATGTTCAACCTGGTTTGAAAGAAAAACTTCCTCTGTATGAGAAACAAATTATTAATATTTTAGCTTCAAATAAAAAAAAAGTTATACCGTCACAACCACAGGGACAACAACAATTCCAGCATCCTGGTGGACTTGCTCACTCAATGCCACAGCAACAACAATCCCAGCTTACTCAGCTGCAGCAGCATGACAATCACCCAAATCAGGTGCAACAAGTGAATTTACAAGGTTCAGCAACTTCAATGCAACCAGCTGCTGTGACTGGCATGCAACATGTATCCATGCCATTACCAACTAACTTTGGTGTTCCAACAACACAGCAGAATATCACAAATGCATTACATTCTGGTTCTAATTTGGATCCAGTCCAGGGCAGTTCGTTTAATTCATTGCAGCAGGGTGCTATGGGCTCCATGCAACATGGTGGTGTTGGATCTGTGCCAAATACCATCAATGCACCTCAACAGACGAATGCCAATACTCTGTCAAACAGCTCTATGAATACATTACAACCTAATGCTAGTCTTATGCAACCAAGTTCTAACACACTTCAGCAGCAGCATTTGAAGCAACAGCAGCAGGAACAACTGCTGCAAAGTCAGCAAATGAAGCAGCAGTTACAACAGCGCCATGTGCAACAACTGCTCCAGCAACAGCAAAAGCAGCAATTAATGCAGCAGCAACCATCATTGCAGCAACAGTTGCATCAGCAACAAAAGCAACAATCAGCACAGATGCCAGCACACCAAATGCAACAGCTTCACCAGACAAATGAAGCCAATGAGTCAAAGGTGAGACCAGCGTTAGGCATAAAACCTGGTCTTTATCAACAACATTACTCTGCTGGCCAGCGCCCTGGGTTTTATCATCAACTGAAGCAAGGTGCTTCTTTTCCAATTTCGTCGCCACAAAACCTTCAATCCTCATCTCCCCAAATTTCGCACAATTCTTCTCCTCAAGTCGATCAGCACAGTTTGTTACCATCTCAGGTAAAAGCTGGAACACCTCTGCAATCAGCTAACTCACCCTTTGTTCGGTCCCCTTCCACTCCCTTGGCCCCATCTCCTATACCAGCGGATTCTGAGAAGCAGCTTTCTGGTATTTCATCACTAACTAATGCTGCTGGACACGTTGGACAACAGCAATCAACTGTTGCACCTCCTCAAGCACAATCGCTAGCTGTTGGCACACCTGGAATATCAGCCTCACCCTTCCTAGCGGAATATACCAGTCCAGATGGAAATCAGGCTAATGTACCGAGTGTGGCTCCTGGCAAAACAAGTGCATCAGAACGTCCTCTAGAGCGCTTGATTAAAGTGGTTAGTCATCTTAATCAAATATTATCACTTCTTCCTCTGGAAGAGATAGACTGTTTAATCACATATTACAATGCCCAGATTAGCTCATATTCCTTATGTAGTTGTTATTGATCTATGCATTTTTTGCACGATATAAGACTTTCGAAAAACCTTCTTAATCTGACCTTTATCCTTTACATCTTTTGAAGTTGTGTGTTCAATTAAAAAATTGAACCTTACAGAAATTTGCATAGTTATTTTCTATGCTGAAAAATACTGAAGAAATAATATGAAGTCATACAATTTTTAAAGACATGAATTCATCTTAGAATTTTTAGTCACTTTCTTGCAACTCGTTGAAATTAACATAGACTTTGGACTTCACTATTCAGCTAAGTTGATATATTATCAATATACATGTAGCAGTTTGACACTTTTTTTATATTATTACCGAGCAATATCAAGCTGTAGTAGATCCCAACTAGTTTGGGATAAAGGCTTTGTTGTTGATGTTGTTGTACCGAGTAATATCAAGTTGATCAAATCAATATTAGATCCTTTTCTTTTTAATTTTCGGAAATTTTGCATGCACTTGCAAATTGCTACATATGTTTCTTGTAGAACTATAATATAATTTTATTGATATTTCAACATTTTTTATTACTTTTAAAAGTTCTATTTGGGAACAAAAAGAATACAATTGCATTCCAAATAGTGTCAATTGGTAGGTTGTGAAACCTAAAACATGACAGACTGATCCATGTATAAGTTTAGCCAGATTATTGTTTTGGGTGCAAATATCAGGGAAAATTCATTCATCACCCTTGAATTGATCTAGAATTGCTTTGATCAGTGGTATATAAATGAACATGTCACAGATTTTTTTTTCCTTTATGTTTGCTGTACTCTAATCTGGAGATTTTGTTTCATCTGATCTTATTAAAGATAATTTAACATCTATTCATTTAAATCTTTGGTGGTGGGCATGCATGGTGCAGTGTATGTTCTAGAGTTCAAGACTCATCAATACTCTTAACACTTGCGGAACTCTTTTAGGTAAAGTCATCAACTCCAAAGGCTCTGAGCTCTGCCATCAGTGATATTGGATCTGTTGTTAGCATGATCGATAGGATAGCAGGTTCAGCACCTGGCATTGGTTCTAGGTCTGCCGTTGGTGATGATTTAGTTGCCATGACAAAGTGCCGTCTGCAAGCAAGAAACTTCATGTCACAAGATGGAAGTGCTACGACAAAGAAAATCAAGCGTAACACGAGTGCCATGCCCTTGAATAATGCATCATCACCTGGCAGTGTAAATGACAGCTTCAAGCAATCTTATGGTCTTGATACATCTGAGTTAGAGTCAACTGCAACATCTCATGTCAAGAGGCAGAAAATTGAGGTACATATTATCCAGATTATTTTCTCAAGTATAATGATTATTCAGTTTATTTTATTGAGTTGTTGATAAATTTGTTTTCTTTGATGTGGCTTGGAAGATACTTTGCAATTGTATTTTCCGGCAATAAGCTTTTCTCTCAGATCTGTACCAGGAAGAAGCTTATACGTAATCAACAACATTCATGCACTCTGTAGTTTTGAAGTCTGGAAACAAATACTTTCGGCATACTGCTTCTCAAGCATGATGAAGTTGAAACACTTTTTACTCTGACAATCTAAGTTTAATTAGATAATAGATAATCATACAATAGGAATCTGTCTGTGTGATATTAATTGGATGACGCATTAAATTTTAAGTCTTTGGCAAAAAGGCTTAATTTAGAAAATCAATGATGGGTTATCCAAATCAAAGATCCAATGATCATAATCTATTCCATTAAAATACCTAATAATAAAGCCATGTATTTATAAGTTTCTAACCTCTGCATCAGGTTGCACAAAAAGAGAGTTTAATGGCATGATAAGATATTTTGTTATGATCTAAGCATTAAATTCTACTGAATTCTTAATATATGTGTTTTAAGTTGAGATCATGGTCTATATTTTGGATTGTCAATTTATTGGCCTTGTTATGTATTTTAGCATACTAGCACAATTAGCACTTTCATTTTTTTCTTGCCCTGGTAAAATACTACTTAGATATATTCTGCTTTGGATGACCTATTATTAGTTTTTACAACAACAACAGCAACAATAAAATAAGCCTTGATTCCAAACTAGTTGGGGTCGGCTACATGAATCCTTTTTCTCCGTTCAGCTCGGTTTAATGGAAATGTATTCAGAAAGCACCTAAAATGTATTCAAAAAGTATTCAAAATATTTTTTTATTTTGAAAAATATGATATTTAACAGAAATATTAGACAGGTACCTATATTCAACATGGATATGATATGGCACGACATGTGATTTGAAGTATCAATGCTTTATAGGCTATATTGTCGTAATTCATTTTTTTGCATTGGCTTGACTCATGGGCAAGAGAAATAAGTTCCTATATGTATATATGTATATGTATGTGTATAAATACACACATATATGTTGGCATGTATTTTAGACCTTTTAAATTACATGCAACAATTTAGATTTTCATTTTACTACTCAGACCATTGGAACTTATAACACATGCAAAATATTCCGTTTACATCACCATGTGTTATAACCACACTCGCATGTAATTTTATTTGTGTGGACACGTCATATGCATGCATATAGATTATGGATATGGTGCAACAAGCCTATATGGTCATGCCATCATTTAAACTATCTAAAAAATCATTGGTAAGGTAGTTATTGTAAATTATTGATATTAACTTGTATGCTTTGAGAGACTTGATAATTTGAGATGGCAGCATGATTTTGACTATTGGACCTCGTTGTTTGGCTAGTGATATTAGGTTTAATGTTATTTGTTTGGAGCTCGGTTTGGGAACATTTATGGATCACATCTCAATGATGTTATATACTATTGATGGGGTTTATTGGGGGGGGGGGGGGCAATAGTAATGGTGGTGTATTTGCTGCCATTTCTTATTCACATCTTTGCCACGATTGTTTTGACATGGACAAATATATAAGGATAAATGCACTTTACCCATCTGAGGTATAGTCCGATTTTACTTGCCGTGGTTTGAAAAGTAGCACTTAACCCACATGAGGTAAGCTTCCATCCTTATCTGTTACCTCCCATGACCCACCTAAGAGTTCAAAATGCTTATGTCTGCCATTTTTTTTTTCCCATTTAAAGAATGAAACCCTCTCACCTAATAAGAAAGATGTAAGAATCTAACATGCGAGTCCATTTTCGTCCCCCACCTTTCGACGAAGGAGCTTATCCCTGGTGATATCGCGAAGCTCCTGTATCTTATAAGCTCCACTCTCCGGTAGAGCAGGGGTCGCTGACAAGGGAGAGCGCTACAGTGAACAAGACCAACAAAGAGGTCGATTTGGAAGACACCGATAGCTACAGGTTTGCAATGAATCGAGGGTTTGCAATGAAGAAAGCTGGCACATTCACCAACTTAATCAACTCAGGAGCACCACACTTGCTCCCATAGTTCTCGAACCCACAGTTTAGAGCAATTATAGCATGAGGCAAGGAAAGTTAAGGTGTCTGCTCCTGGTAGATGCTCCTCACCAAGTTCACTCTCAACTTACCATTGATTCCTGACATAGTCCCTGGTAGATTTCTTACCTTTGGCCCAATCATGACTATCTGTATGTTATCTGACCCATAGAGCAAATGGTTGATCTCTTTGAAAGCAGGCATCCAATCTAGCTCCCCTCCAGGCCCAGGGTAATGCACAATCTCTTCTTTCCCCCTTATAAATCAATTCTTGGAGCTTATAACAAGGGCAGTTAGTATGTGATAAACTGTCAAAGGACAAGACAATATCGCATCAACCAGGCTTGTGATTGGGAGGGAGCAGAGATTGTAGTACTCAGACCAACCTGATAGAAAGAACAGGTTTGAAGCTCCATTCAAATAGTTTGGGAGAGCGGAATCAGGAGGGTACTCTTCATCACTCAAACTTCCCCATGAATCAGAGATTCCATTGGCCTCTAAAGGGAGAAGACCAAATGGGCAATGAGAATAGGAGCTACACTTCTCCACATTCCCTTCTGATGGAGACCCATTGACTCAAGCCATTAATAGGGGTGATCGACAAAGCAAGTGAAACTAAATATCTTCATGGCCAACTCTTCCTCTCTTTCCATCATTGCTTAGTAAAGTCCGCATATACTCTTATGTGTTTTCTTCCAGTACTGCTTCTGGCATCCTGGGCCACCATAAACCACTGCATGACATCGGGATTGATCTCCATGGACTTTCTTCTCACACATTGCACACTTTCTAAAAGCAGTCCAATTAGCCAATGCTTCCAGATGCTCTTCCTTTGGTAGCTTAGCATACTTTGGTGGAGTTGCAACAATCTTCTTCTCCATATAAACTTGACCAGGTGCATGCAAGATCATAACTGCTACAAGGTCCCTACCCTTGGCAACTTCAGGGGGCCACTGCACATCAACTGTCTCAATAAAGGCTCATCAACCTTCCTCTTTTTGCCACTCTGTCGTTTGCCAACTCAAGCAATGGATACACAAGGGCAATAACCTTCATGAAAGCATAATAGATATAGTGGAACTCCTCAGGCATGGGGTTGCGAAACCACAACCCACCTGTTGAAGTGCACCAAGCTGAGAGGAAACCGATCAGATTCGGAGGCCTCCAATGATAAGGACCAAACCATTCTCTTGTTGGTCCAGAACATTAGGGATTCTGGTTTAAAGATAACCCTCAGGAGCTCTACATTAGGAACCCAATTCATCTCCCTTACATCTGTCATCTTTTGAGGATCTGAACAAGCCAAGGTCTCCTCCATCCCCACCAATAAACTGAGCACAAGGGAACAGTTGCTTCTTGTTAGACCAATCAATGTCCTTGCCAATTTGGATGTCAAATAGATGGCCAGGTTGCAGCCGCTTCCATGGGGTCGATACGCTAGGGAGCGGCAATGGCTCGAAAGAGGGATTTGATAGAAGCCGGAACAATTCCTTCTACCTTCACGGGGCAAGTCTCGAAGCTCAGGTGAGGCCTGGTCCAGAGCCGAACTGCTCTTGGAAAGGGGCAAACAGGTCTTTGAGGTGCATCTCCATGGTAGCAAGCCTTTTTCAAAAGGGGGGAAAGGAGCTACAAAATTTCCAACTTGTGAACACTAGAATCAGTGAATCGCTCTCTAAGTGAAGATCTCTCAGCTTAAGTTGATAGCCCTCAAATTTCTTTTGGAAAACCTACAAAATCTGCAAACAACATTTGATTGCTAATATAGTTGCTGTTTGCAGTGATGCAAGTGTTGCAAATTCGGGTAATCACTTTGTTTCTAGTGGAATGCCCATAAAGGCGGCTTTAAAGGTAAACAATTCTTTAATTTGCATTCTTTCTCAGGTTAGCATTTATCTTCTTCTTCTTCTTTTTCAAAGAAGAAACCTTTACTAGGTCAAAATGAAGAACCTTTTAGCTTCTATTGATCAATCCAGTAAAAATGGACTTCAAAGGATGCAAGAATCTGACAATATTTTGAAGAAATTCCTGCTAAAATTGATTATCGAATCGTTTTCTTTGCCTATTTCCTTGAATCATCCCAAGCACCTTAAGTCAAATAAACCCTTAGTTGGGCAAGAGCTTTACTTGACGTTAGTTAAGTGCTACGTTTTAAATCTCAGGTAGACTAAGTGAAATCGGGCTATACTTTAATTTTTCGTTCTTTATTTTCATTTCTTCATTTTAGTTATCCAAAATCTTTTTAAGCCTTTCATGGCTTTGCTACATTTTTTCCAAGTTACTGGATTTTTGCCTCTATGAATTGGTCCCCAAAGCTGAACTTGTGATTATGCACAGAATTTGCTCAGTCAACTGGCCCACCAGCAGTCATAGGTATTGCGATGTATGCACTTGCTTGAAATTTTGGAAATTGAGAGTTCTATTATCAATGTTGATCGGATTGTGATGTCTCTCTATTTCATGAATGATATTATGCAAAATAAGTGGACAAAAAAGTTTTTGAAGAGTTGGAAAATTTTAGTAGTGAAAGGGGAACTGAATTGGAGAGATGTTGTCAATATCATGGACTAAATCAGTCCACATCATTTTATTTTAGCTGTCGTGCGAGCTTGTCAGTGCATCAATGTCTCAACATTATTGAATTGATAAATCTGATTGCAGGTAAACCATGCTCTGCTGGAAGAGATTAGGGAGATAAATCAGCAGCTAATTGATACCGTAGTCAACATAAGCGAAGAGGATGCTGATTCAATTGCTGTTGCATCTGATGGTGAAGGAACGGTCATCAAATGTTCTTTCACTGCGGTGGCACTCAGTCCAAGTTTGAAGTCACAATTTGCTTCATCACAGATGGTAAGCTTCAAATGGACTACAGGGAGGTAGGTATTTGCTTATGACATATATCATCCAATATAAATTATTCTGTTTTGTGCAGAGCCCAATTTTGCCTTTGAAGTTGCTCGTTCCTGCAAACTATCCAAAGTGTTCCCCCATTCTCTTAGACAAGCTTCCAGATGAATCAAGGCGAGTTGTTGCATTCATCTGCTTTTCGGTCAAGGCAATCAGTTTCATTTGAAACAAGGTTAAACTAACCTGTAGCTCTGCTATGCAGTGGAGAGTCTGATGATCTGTCTGTCAAGGCAAAGTCAAGATTCAGTATATCCCTCCGTGGCTTGTCACAGCCCATGTCGCTTGGAGAAATGGCAAGGACTTGGGATGCTTGCGCACGCAAAGTCATTGCAGAATATGCCCAACAGACTGGAGGTGGGAGCTTCAGCTCAAGATATGGCGCTTGGGAAAATTGTGTGGGTGCTTGATCATGCCACAGCCAATGAACAGATTCTCTTTCAGTGTTCTTTTTGGGTGCTGTTAAATTATCGGTTAATTGTCGGGTAATTCATCCTCCTCCTAGAGAACTGCAGATCCTTGTACTAGGGTTCAAACTGAAAGCATAGTTTCTATCTACATTGTTAATATATGTACGCTGTGCCAACTGTATGAGGCTTCAGATATCTGTGCAGTATCTGTATTTTTATTATCTCCACCTTTGGATATCAAAGCTAGTATCTGTATTTTTAGTATCTCCACCTTTGGATATCAAAGCTCCTTATATGCAACTGTCACAGTTCATAGAATATGCATAGAATATGGAAGGTGGGATTCTCTTGATGTGCACGGTTGGAATAATTTTTCTTCAAATTTCTGTATCCATGCAAAATGCGTTTGTTGATGTCTGTGTTGTGGATGATAGAAATTTTTGTTCAGGTCCAAGATCATTTACAGTTATATAATGGTAGTTTTTGATGGTGCAAGTGGTTGCATCACTGAGCATAACCTTTACCATTGTTTATTATTTCTTACTTATCGCTAAACGTGCTTTTTTTTTTATTATTATTATTATTTTTATTTTTATATGGTGAGTGCCCTTCAATTTGATTGCCAAACAGATAATAAAATTTTATAACTTTTCATAAATATAATTACCAAACAACTCAGAAAGCTTTATGACCTCAAATCATCTCCGGAGCAAATCAGACCTTAAGCTTCACAATGTTTCACGCTCTTTTGCCCCAGCTCTTGAGTCTTAAAGGGTGGGTGGCTTTGTGCCCTTCAAGTAACAAATAAGCAAATTTGCTATGGCCTACTTACTCGAATCTTAACGCCCTGTATAGTATAGATTCCTTGGAATGACATGGTTGCCTTTGAAGAGACGTTGAGGAAGTTCCGTTACCATTTTCCTATTTTACATGGAATGAAATTTAGACTTGGTGATGGAGATTTTTTCATTCTAAGAAACATAGTCATGCTAAACTTGGCCAGGATTTGCCCGTCTTCCATCAAATCTGCCAGGCTCTTGCCACCATAAAATTTTATATATATAACCTTTGAGACTGAGGAGCGTGGATAAGATCATTTTGAAACATGATTTGTAAGATTCTGACAAATTCTGGTAAGTATGACACACAACCTTGTACAAATTGAATTGGTATTGGAATGACGTTCAATACCCACGGATCCCATCATAACCAGATTGATACAGGAAGTAAAGAAGTTCATGTTCTCAAAAATAAACTTGCTTGTTCTGGACTAAGCCAACCATCCACCATACAAGCGACAATAACGATCAGTTTTTTACGGAAACCTTGGTCATCTGACAGCTGAGAGATCAAGACATGACAAACAGGGCAGAACTGAATAACACCTTTGCAACAGCTGCTTGGATACACCATATTTACATAATTTAGCGATCATTCACTTTAAGATGGCAAAAGCAGCCTCAAACCTGAGATGTAACTGTTCCATTTTTCTCAATTTCCCGTTGCCTAGCACGGTCCATCTTCCTTTTACGCCATTCTTCCAGAGCTGAATATATATGTTTTCAAGCAGTTGCAGATTACTATGAGAAGAGTGCACACATTGATTGCATTCACAAAATACCAGTATAAGTATTTATTGAGATATGCTTCAAACCAATTATATGGCACTAAGATGCATTAATTGCAGTGGAAAGACAAAATCTAGCAGATAAAAAGATGCCTCCATAGCAATTAAAACCACAAAAGAAATATCCAATCAGGAATTCATTTGACCATTCAAATCATGGGAGTTTGCAGAAACTCGCATGATATAGATCATACATAAGTGTAAAACAAAAGGATTTGAGGACAATTTTGCATTGATGAACAAAAGAGACATTCAAATGTCATATATATTATCTGCTTACACATAACAGATAATATAATGCTGCTTTTTGTGTGTGTGTGTGTAACTCAGTTTGCTGAATTAAGAGATACATTTACCCTGCTTACAAGGTGCATTGTTCTTTACTCATTAGACTCACTGACGGAACATGTCCATATCTGCCTAAAATTTCAAGAATAACATTACTTTTTATTTAAAAAAAGGAGTGAAGTAAGCTGGATAGATTGGTTGATTATGGAGTTCCTCTGTTGGCTTTTTGAAGTGATCTGCCACCGGATCATACTTTGAGATTGATCATTATCAAAATTTCCTGTAATTCATATTTGGTTTGAAGTTTGAATCGAATATCTGGTCCACTTTTGTTCTACATTTTTTGCTTTGAATAAATTTTGGAACCTACCTGCACCTCTACCTTGCAGATCTAAGAAAAATCTGAAGGTTCAAAAGAAATGCTTTATGGTAAAATATGATTAACTAGGGATGCGAATGCAAACCTAGTAATTTAATCACATAAATTTATAAGATAAATCTAGGAGCAGTTAAATTTACATGCAAAGCATTGAACATGTGCTTTGCTGAGGGGACTTATTAATGAAGCATTATACACTTTTCTCATTTTTCATCATCCATATAAGCTTTATGAGCCAGCCATTAAAATAAGAAACAAATAGAATTATCCTATGTGCAGAAAAGTTGCCTATAAAGCATTTTAGGAAGCAATGGGGGACTTTAATTGTTGTCAAAAAGCACTCAAGGAAACTCAGATAATCACCTTTCTGACTGCTGGCATCAGTCATTGCTCTCAAATCTTTCAACCTCTTTGACAGATCAACTGCAGCAGTCTGCTTCGGAACTTGCTGTATCTGAGTCTGTGGTTCAGTGAATGCTTCTTGCTCAATTTCTTTAATCTAAATCAAATGCCAAGAAAAAGGTTCCAGATTATTGATCTCCACCACCGAGGAAGGAAGCCTTCCTAAAACCTATTTAATGCTTACTCTCTTAATTAATTCCAAAGGTTCCATAGCACGACGTATATCTTCAGACTCCAATATGTAACTAAGTTGTGCTGCAATAATAATTGATATAAGCTTCGAATAGCATACAAGAAAATTATTAAATTCACTTCACAATAATTGCAGTTTACCAAACTAAAAGAAGTTTTTTTTAAAAAAAAAAATAAAAATCAATGGAAAAGTAAATGGGGCAATTATCAGTACATAACAAAAACTCCTATTTGATGCAAAACATTAATGTGAAAGAATCAATTGTTGGATAGCCATGTCAGGTGCATATATTTATGGGTCATAGGATTACTAGTCATTGCCTGAGTTCAGGTTATACAAATTAATAGCTTTACTGATGCAGCATGCAGAGAAAAGAGTGATTCTATTGCTGTAAATTTAGACTGGAGATTAAACACAAATTGAAAACAAACTGAACTGAAGAGCCCTTTAATAGGTGAAGGAAATTCTCTCCAAAATCATGATCTCTAACACTAATTCGAGCATTAAATGTGGTGCAGAATTATACCAGCAATAGCGCTCAATAATCAGGAAACATGCTACAATTATTCGAATACAAGTATAAAAATCTAGCAAAAACTGATACTGCCCCTAATAAAAAGGTTTTAGGAAAATCATGTGAAAACCTCTGGATCAAATATTTGCTTATCGAAGTCTTCAACCATGAGTCTATTGGCTCTTGTGAAGCTTGGCATGATCAAACTAGTCATAGTACTTGACAGCTATACCCAATGCGGCATTAAGAGTTCTTCTAAGTGTTTTCAGCTCTAACTTGGGTCATCAATTGAGAGAGAGAGAAGGAGAATCAAGAACGCCAATAAGTTATGATTTAGTCTTCAAATATTAAGAAATATTAGACTACGGGAAGTAGTAGTGTGATATCAACACCGACTGAGCAGGATCTCAACATCTAAATAAATCTTTTCATATTCTCTTTTACTGATGTGTACACCTTACAATTCATATTTTATTCCAAACTGAAACTCTTAGTACCCTTCTTGTGATAGAACTATCACCTTCTTCGTCTCCTTTTCTTGTGATTGGGGAAGCTATCTTCTATTTGCTTTTCCACGTTTATGTCCTCTCTCTCTCTCTCACACACGCGCGCGCGCGCGCGCGCGGCGCACATACACACTTGCATGCTCACAAACACAGAGACAACCACCAGAGAATATTATCTTAATATGAGCCAGCTCAAGTCTAAATCAGGATAGCTGGTGCTACTCTACTCCAGCTAGTCTTCAGCATTATTTCCAACTTGTCAAGCATATAGAATAGCTCATAATCTTTAAAAGATATTCATGGAAATACTATTTACTTGACACTGCTCAAGCAAATGGGCTTGGCCTAAATGGGTTGGCAGAAAGATTGATCAACGATGACAGGCCTTCTTTTAGAAAATGAAAGATCAGATTAGCGGCTTCAACTGCTCGGTAAACTGGGATATTATATGCAAGACCGAGGAGGAAGGCAGACTTGGGCTCAAAAATCTGTTAGATTGGAATGCTATGTTTCTGACAAAGTGGGCTCGGAACCACTATAAAGCCGATGCAAGATGTTGGTTAACCATTCAGTCTGCTTAATGCTCACAAGGAAGTTGGGGCCAGGACATGTCGAGGTTCTTAAGGGTTGTCACCTATATGTAAGGACAGTTACAAGATGTTGCAAGCTTTTAGAATGGGCAATGGTGAGAACATTAGATTCCGAAGAGGATCAACAGGTAGAGGACATGCCTCTTGATTCCCTCTTCCCTCATCTATATGCCGCACAGCCAAGGTGAATCTATCAATGCCTTAATGTTGGAAATGGAAAGAGATGGAGTGGAATCTATATTTTATCACCATTGAACCAGGAAGCAGATAAAGAACTAGATCTATTCCTGGATTTGCTAAGGAATTATCAGGCCTTCTAGGGCAGCAAATAAACCTTTGTGGAAGCTCACACCAAACAAAGACTATTAAGTATCAATCTTCCACAAATTCCTTAATAACGGGGGATTGCTATGTCCTTACTGTAAAGCCCTTTAAAATGCAGCAGCTCTGGAGAAGATTAAGACATTCACTTGGCACGATCCAAAAAAAGAGTTTCAGACATAGGACCTGCTTCTGAAGAAAGGTAGGCATGTTTTTCAGATTTTTCCCTAGTGAACAGCTGTGCCTGAGTCAATTAATCTCTTATTCCTTAACTGCTCATTTGCTAAGAGGAGTTGGAACCTGCTCCAACATCAAAGACAGGACCGCTTTGCTTCGTTTCCTTGTGGGCACTGTGGAGGAAGAAGAGGAAATCTGGAAAGCTTGTGGTCAGCTTGGATTAGCTATCTGCTGACCGACATGGAGAGAAAGGAACAATCAAGTGTTTCTTCCCACAAAGAAGCTTATTACCACGGTCTTTTTGTGGCTGTTGCTCTCTTTCAGGACACCAGGAGCTTGGTCTGTGTTTTAGTAGTTTTCTTGCCAATAAATGCTTCTCTATTTTTTTAACCTTCTCTTCTGCTTTCAATAAATGTCCACCCCTCGCTCTTTACCCCTCAAATAAATAACATAGAAAAACCAGAACTAGTTGGTTCTCAGAGGCAAATTTTCACGGCATAATCAGATATTACACTAAAGGACCATAATTTATGTTGAAAATTTTCTTAAACATGATTTATGTTGAAATTTTTCTTTCTTTCTTTTTTCTTTTTTTTTTAACAACTAGTTCTTTTATTTCCTTCGGATTCTGTATATTTCTTTCTATTTTTCGACGTTCTAAGAAATTTAAGCATCCGACATTGATTGCCAATCCAAAATCTTGGTTCCACACCAGAATCCAATCAAAAATCGAAACAGTAGGACAGAAATTCCTCCACCTATCGAACAAATGAGTAACAAATTATCAATTCTAACCAGAACAAAAAGAAAGTAAGAGACGAGAGTTGAGGGGTGCTTACCGGGGGGGAGTTGAGGGATGCCCACCGGGGGTGAGCTGATGAGCGGTCCTCCGGTGGGAGACGCTGACGAAGTCGAGGAGGAGGAGGACGGCGGCGATGAGATTGAAGAAGCAGACCACCATGGTCGCGTTCTTGAACGATAACCTCGTCTTCCTCGCCTGTTGGCCCTCCATCGATCGAGCCAACGACGATCTTCCCACAACAAAAATTCCAACCCTAACCCTAGCGAGTAGCCGAAGAAATTGCCGGCGGATCTCGAGAAACTCCGGCCGTCGTTGATGGAGGGGTGTCCGGAAAGTGGCGCGGCCACGGCGTTTTTGTTGGTATTGAAGTGGGAAGCGGCGGAGCTGCTCTGGCGGCGAATCGGAGGAATTGGTTTCCCCCAAAATTTTATTAATGGAAGAACATCAAGGACCCTCGAGTTTATCTCTTTTACTAAACCGATCTAAGAGCAATTATCAAACCCAACGACTTCTTCCTCACAAAAAATTATCAGACCCAACAACTAGATTCAAATTTTTTCCCCCCTCATTTCTAAATTAAGGTGCCTTTAGTGTGGAGTTCAAACAAAAAAAAAAAAAAAAAAAAAAAAAAAGGGAAAACATAATCTTGTGATTTTTTTACTTCCATGTGGAGTTAAAAAAAAAAAAAAAAAAAAAAAAAAAAAAAAAAAAGGAGATGGAAACATATTTTTGTGATTTTTTTTATTCCTTCCTTTCATTTTTTAGGTATGAAATTAATTTCTTCTTAAGGGATAGCTTTTTTTTTAAATTATTAAACTAAAAAGGGTTAAAAATAAAATTTATTTAGAAGATAAAAATGGTCTAAAATTGAGATGAAAAAATTCGATCCCTATGAGAGGTCTTTCCATCATCAAGCGCATATGCGAAATTATTTTCAAAATCTGATCATTTTTATGAGCATAAATATGCAGTTTAAACTCTTAAATATCATATTTAAGCTTTTAAATTTGAGCTTTTTAATATATTTTAAATATACAATGATTTATAATAAATTGTAGATTTCAAATGGATTTTGGGATACCATGGGGCATGCCTTTTTTATTTTTTATTTTTTATTATTAGAATCTATATCCAGTTTTAAAATTTAAAAACTGAAATTGATTTTAAAACTAATTTTTTAAAATAATCGAACCAACCTGTTAAACCCATAATCAAATCTATCCAAGCCAATTATGAAAACCAAATCGAGCCAAACTACTTATTCGACTTAAAATAGAAATAATTCTTTTTATCATAAAATAAAAAAAATAAATTATATTTCTATATCAATTCAATAATATAAATAAAATTGAATCATATATTAGTATGGAGTTTCTTTTAAATAAGCAGTTCCTAAATGAGCCGTATATTAGTAATTTTTATTGCCTTTAAAAAATTAAATTTTTCGGATACACAATTTTTCAAATCCAAACCTAACCCAACCCAACTTAGTCTAAATCGGGTTTTAAAATATTAAATCTGAAACCAAACCGAATCTAAATTTTTACCATCCAAATCTTTTTTGGTTTGACTCGGTTCGGATACATGCGAGAAAAATCATTCCCACATTAGGAATCGGGATAGGGATGATGGGAGGGAACAGGGTAGAGAGTAGGGGTGGAGATGAAAGTAGAGAATATACCCTTCATCCTAAATCTATCTCATTGCCATCCAAAGAGGTTGAAATATTGATACTAACAAAATATCAAATAGTTCCACCATTTTTACAATCAAACTCAATTAATAAAAAAAATATTCACTCTTAAAATTTAGACTAGAAAATGCTAGTCCTATAATTTTTTTGCTTTTACTTTTTAAACTTCATACCAAATATACCCTTAATTAGAATTTTTTAATATCCAAATTTGCAAAGTTTTGAATTAGATTAGAAAAACAATCTAGCCTACAATCAAGTTTAGCAAAGATTGAATTAGAAGTAAGGATAAGACAGAACAATGGTACATTTCATCTCATGAAAAACTCAAGATGATCATATCCTTGCAGGATTTGAAACTTTGCCATAGAAAATAGTTTATCAAATGTCCTATTCCATGAAGATCCATCACAATCTTCGAGCTCACCGCCTCTTTGTTAGCTTATAAGCACCCTTAGTGCCATTTTATCGGTCTTATTGCATAATGTTTCAGGTGATTGAGAAGCATGCCAATAGCTCTTCGAAAGGAAGAGAAATAACAAAAACCATGCAATGAAAGGTATATGAAATCATTTTGTCTTTCAATTATGGATGTATTGATTGTGGACTTTATTTCTTACAAGAAGAAAGCACCATGGGCTTTAATGGAAGGTTTACATGCAAGAGAGGGAGCCATCACTACCGTGACTTTGAGGTGGTATGCATTTATTCAATTGCGAAGTTGGTCAATGGCAATATACGAAGGATAAAATTTAGTTGTAGTTTTTTAAATATTTATCATTAATTTTTTATTTAATGATATATGTACAACCATCAAATCTAACAAAGTAATGCATCTCTTAAAAAATAATGCATCTCTTAAATGAAGGACCATATTACAAATACCACCGCCGAACAAACTGCACTAAAGTTTTGTTTATATATAAAAGAAGCTAAAATTTTCAAGTTGGCTGGTGTGCTTAAATGCTAGCCCCATGCGAGTATCAAATGGTCCAGTGACTAGTGAGCATGAAGTTTCATTCGACCACGGCTCCACTGATCCAGACGACGAAGATGGGCAATCGTTTCTCCAATGCACAGCCCAAGCCGATACCCATGGTCCGGGCCATCTAAATCTCCTCCTCACCTTCCCAACCATCACCAATTTAATTGCCGAACAGATGGCAATCAACAAGTGGGAGTTCTTTTGCTCTCCCCTGATATCCCAACGAAGGATCGCAGTCACTGAACAAAATCAACGTTCTAAGCTCTATCTTGCTGACCGTGGCCAACAACAAGGTGTCATCCGACAAGGTAGCACAACAGTGTCCAATTTGATCATCCTGAGAACAAGAGGCAGTAATGCTGTTGACAACAAATGGACATCTGAATGCACTCGAGCAAGCACAGAGAAGAAAGGCAGAGGCCACAGCATGTGTCAAGATCTAGAGGAGCTTTTGGAAGTTGGAGAATTTAAGTAGTCTGTGTCAAGGGAGACTCGGAATCCATGGCATGGATTCTCCATGGATATAATATGAAGGACGGGATAGAATGACACAGTGGAAATATCATGCCTTGAGAAAATTGAATAGATCCCAGTTACAGAACGGAGGAAAGTTAATCGACGCTGACTACCCTCAAATAACTTAAGCTCTTGGAATTTAATAGTAAGTTAACAATCAATGCCAAGATCAAACATTTACATGGAGCGTAACAAGTTTGGCTTCTCTCCAACTTGGACTTGTTACCTTTTGATTCTAAATACTTTCTTGGATGTATGAATAGCCTCTTTAAGTTTTCTAGTATCCAAAACGAAAGAAGAGGAGAAAAAGGAAAAGTTGAAGCGTATGTTCAGAGGGATGAAATGGTCGGCACATCGTTGATTGTGATAGGAAATGGGGACCAATGATCAAAATCCCCTTCTTGAAACCAGAAAGAAAGCCTGTTGACATTCCTAGCTGGAAAATCTCAAAGTTTGATCAGACTTGTTATTAAGATTCCTAGTGAGAAGTGACCAGTTAACTCACAAGGCATTGGAGAGATTCCTGGAGGAGAACTAAAACGTTTTTATGGAATCTTTAATCTTGAACTAGACTCTGCTATCTTAGAGGGTAAAGGGCTATTGCGCGGAAGGCAAATCACCCTACTAGCCAGCCAGCGAAGCAGGCCAGGACCTTAAACAAATCAGTTCATGATGGACTCAAAATTTTTGATGAATTAGAAAAAGGAGGCTAGAGTAGATATTTCTATGCATTTTTAAAGTTCTGGATTTCTGGAGAAGCTTTGTTTAGAACAATCTTCCTCACTAAGCTTGATAACAAAAAGAGTGCCTTTTCCATTAAAATTAAATGTCTGAATCATTTTCTCTATACATGGAGGGGGATGATGATGGTGTGGGGGAGGGTCCAGTTACACTATGGTACATGAATAGGAGATCAAAATCTTCTCATCATATTTGTGAGCTGCATCTCCTATGACAAGCAATTATATGCTTTGCCTGCTTGGTTTCCTCTTTCCAGACCCTGCCAATGTCCTCAGCTATTCTCACTGCATCCGAGGATGCTCCAGAGAGCCCTCTCCTTGTGAACCCAGCAGCATAGAGCCCTGACTTCCCCTTCCACCCATTGGGGAATGGCTCTTTTGGAAATCCGTCTTTGGAGAAGAAATCACTTCCCTGCAAAGATAAAACCCAAAGCACACATCTTTCAGCATATAGAGTAGGCAAACTGTACCAAAGAATCTTCAACTTCCTATCAGTCAAATGTTCTAACTGTTACTAACTACCACAACCTCTTCCTCTTATCTCAATTCTGTTGTTATTATATTGATTTTTTTTTTTTTTTAGAAACCCATGTGAGGTGAAAGGAGTTCAAGCCTCTGGAAACAATACCAAACTAAATTCAGTCAAATTTTAACAGGGACGATGTAGAGCATGGAAAATAACATGCAGACTATGCATGAAAATTCTGACCTGCATGGCCAAATTTTATATATATATAAAAAAAAAAGGAGAAAGAGAAATTTAGTACATCACAAGAAATAAGATATTGTTCGATTTTTTTATTAAAAAAAAAAAGAAAAAAGAAAAAAAGAAAAGATGGAGATGGATTTACCTGCAACCATGAAGAAACGTTGCTGCCGTAGCCAGTGGCCATGATAACTGAATCCACGTCAAGGACCCGACCATCAACCAACTCAACTCTGCCGTCCAAGAACCTCTTGATTCCAGGAACCACCTTTATTGCACCAGATTTAATTTTTCCCAGTGCACCAATGTCCAAAACAGGGGTCTTCCCCTGTGTGTGTTTGAGCTCCAGAGGACCTTTCGAAGGTCTCTTTAGGCCATACTTCTTTATATCTCCAAGTATCATCCATGAGAAAGCCAATAAAATCTTATCTGTCAGCCAGAGTGGGAGGCATTTCATTAAGGTGACAGCTAACTCGAACGTTGATTTCCCAAGAACCTCCCTTGGCAGTACATGAACCTGTTGAGCAAATCAGAACTCTGTCAGTAAACATAATATATAAGAAGAAACAAAGCTAGAAAAGAGAGCGATTTTTTTCAGACTCTAGTTATCAGTTTGCGAGCTTTTTTTTTTTTTTGTTTTAAATGAAAATTTCCAGAAATTCTGTTAACTGAGGATGATCATTGATCACTAACCGAGTCACGGACCACCATTGTTGGGAAGGCGTCGTGGTGGCAGAGATCAAGGCAGACTTCCATGCCAGAGTTGCCACATCCCACCACCAACACTTGCTTACCTCGGTAGGCCTCGCCTGACTTGTAGTCGCAAGCATGGATGACCTGACCGCCGAATTCCTCCAATCCTTCCATCTCCGGCAACACACTCTCTGCGTTCTCCCCTGTGGCCACCACCAGCCACTGGCAAATGTACTCCACCTCGGTGTTCCTGCCCGCACTCCCGCCCCCCGACACGACGGTCCTCACTCGCCACATACCGCCCGTCTCATCGTACCTCGCGGATTGGACCGTCTCATTGAACTGTGGACTGAGCTCAAAGAGCTTGGCATACGATTCCAAGTAGTCTATGAATTGTTTCTTGGTGGGATACTCGGGGAAGTCGTCGGGGAAGGGGAGCTTGGGGAGATGGCAGAATTGCTTGGGGAGGTGGAGCTTTAAGCGATCATAGGTGCGCTTTTGCCAGAGGGAGGCAATGCAGTCAGACCTTTCGAGGATGACAAAAGGAACGCCGTGCTCTTTGAGGCACGCACCCACGGCCAGCCCCGAGGGGCCAGCTCCGATGATGAGCGGGCCATTCACCCATTTGCATTTCCTCTTGAAAAGATACTCATGGTCGGACAAATGGGCCATGATCGGATAGCTGAGTGAAATTGGATTGGTTGTTTTGTACAAAGATTACGTGATTAGAATACGGAGGTTGATGAACTAAAATGAAGAGGATCACTGTGCGGCAGTGGAAAGACTAAAAGAGGGTTTTGTAATTGATGCAAATGGAGCAGCGTTGCCAGAAATGGAGGTATGGAGCAGGACAAACACGAAGGCGACCGTGGTGGAAGGGAGAGGAGTTGGAGCTTGTTGAAGTGTGGAAGGTTGAGAGGATGGAGGGGGTGTATAAATAGGCCGGCCGCCATGAGAGCTGCATGTGACGAGAGCCGTGGCTGATGCTCTCGAATCCTTCTCAAATGATTTTTTTATTTCTACTTGGAGGAGGGAGTTCTTCTCAAATGATAGGCTTCACCGTCTCTATCAATTTTTTAGTGTACTGGAACTATGCGTTCATTTCAATATGTCTGAAACTATGTTTTGATCCATAGACTATTCGAAACTTTTACAAGCATGATGCCCAGGCAAGCTTTTATCTTCTTGATTTTTTGAAAGAGCAATGAAGTTGCCTTCGATACCATCGGCCACCTTACGCCCCTGGTTTTCCTCTGTTGTATTAAAGACCATAGGAAAGACAGGAAGTTTACCAGCCAAGATCACACAGATATGATAAAAAATGAATCCATTAATCTTGTGGCTGTTTCCCCTTCATTCAGCCCACAATTACTGCAATTTGAAGCTTTGGCTGTTGGATTGTGTCATCATAGGCTAAGAGCAATACATGGAGGAGGATTTTGCTCTTGAGGGCGCCAACTTTGATGTTTTCAGTCAAATCCACTGCTGATTAATGAAGAGCATCTTCCAGTGGAAGTGTAGCTGAGAATCTAGCATGTCCTTTTTTTTTTTTTTCTTCCTCTTTTTTTGAGGTAAGAGAGTTTAGCATGTGTCACACAGTGATCTGTTTTATTTGTAAGTAAAACGGGGAGAGGTAGCCAGAACTCAGAAGTCATCAAATGAGCTAGTGAAATGCTGAAAGCTGTTCAGTGGCTGATGAGGGATTTTGTCCCAACAAGCCAAGTCCCCTCGGGCTTTTTGATCAAACACTTTCAGATGGTCTGAAAAAATTGTTGTGGGGCTATGAAGCATGAGATGATCAAGGTGATTGAGATGGTCGCTATCATCCTCCTTTCTTATGGAACTCAAGTGTGGAGCCCCTGTGAACTTCTCAATGATCTGTTTCACCTTTTGCAACCACCAAAGACATCATTAGCAATTGAGCTAACAATCTCTATCCACTGTTCCTCTAAAAATTCCAGTGCCCACCGCATGCTTCATCTGATATCCTAATGTATTTGTTGCAGTCATGAACTCGTGTAATCATGGTAATCTCCATTTTTTTTTTTAGTTAACTATTTTAATTCTGGCCCTATTGCTTTTTATTTCAAGCAGTCTTCATAGTTTAAATGATGGGGACTCTAGCAGACTAACACAAAGTTATGCAACCATCTAGCAAGATTATGATCCTGTTCTAGAAAGCTGTATGCTATGAACATTAAGAGATCTAAAAAATACTTTAAAACCATGATTCTTAAATTGAAGGAAAAGCATTTCAGATCAAGCTACATCTCTTTATGAATCTTCCCATGCTATTATGAATCTATTGCTCGAATCATTCCAAAAGAAATGAAAAATGTAAATCTTCACAGCCTTTTGATTTTTTTTTTTTTTTTTTTCATTCGCTCTGTTTTCCTGGAGTTTGGATTTGGTTTCTTAACAGATAAGATATTCAATGATGGTAATAGATAGAACTTGTAGTGGCCCCATTTACCATCGTTAACTAAGCTGACATCTTAATAAAGTTTGCAATCCAGTTTTTTTCTTTACCTGAGATTAATTTAAAATTGACACACTTCTCTTTTGAAATGCTCTCAAAGTGTTGCCTGAATCATTAGGTTCCTGTTTGATAAACAGCAAGCAGATTAAAATCGCTAGCGACTAAAAGAATTTTAACATTATATCCTCTTGATTATTGCAGTCCTTAATATTATCTTAACTAGAGTTGTTATTGGCCAATAAGCGAGGAAAAAATATTTGGAGCCCGTATTTGTCTTAATATCACGAGTTAACACAAATTTTAATTAAGAGCAGGTGCCACCTAACTAAAAGTTCCATCTTATGAATGATTGACTTGGTAGGTGGTGTTGCTTCTCTGCAAACCAATGAATCTCTTTCCTTGATAGAATTCTTAGTCTATTGGAATTCTTTATTTGATAGGGTCTTTTGATATTGCTACTTGACCAATTATCTTCGTTACATTACTTGCACGTATGTTCTATATATATATATGTGTGTGTGTGTGTGTGATTCCTAATTGAAAAAATTGTCCCAAAAAAAAAAAAGAAAATATGGCAGCAATTAGTATATATATATATGTGTGTGTGTGTGATTCCTAATTGAAAAAATTGTCCCAAAAAAAAAAAAGAAAATATGGCAGCAATTAGTTTGCTGCTTCACTATAGACTTTAGAATTCATGATAGAGTTAGGATGGTGATTTTAATAATCTCAAAGTCCTGCTTGAATCCCATGGACTATCACTATGGGGAGCTAAAGCATATCCCAAGGAAACAGACCCATTTCAGTTCCCATGGTTGTGACAAATGCCTCCACAAATTACTAAGAGTTGATGTAGCCTACAAGTCATGCTGAAATATTTTCCTTCCATGAAACTTGAGCTCATCTTTTGTCACCAATAGAGTGGTGTTGGTCACAGTTATGGGAGATAGGCCATGTTTGGTATGGTTGTTGAAGTTGCAGACACCCAACAACTGATCTATTAATGTTTGATGAGATGTAAAGCCAATTGCTAATTGTTGGGATCAACTATTTTTGACCCAGTCGTAATAAAATTATGAAAATAAAATTATTCCCAGCAACATTACATTTCAACAGCAACAGCTAACAATGATAATAATAATTAATAATAATCCTTATTAATCATTTAACATTTCAATAGCAACAGCTAACAACAATGCAACCAAATACTTTAACTATTAGCAATAGTTAACAGCCATCAACTAACAGCTAGCAACTAACAGCCATCAACGATCAACTAACAGCCATCAATTATCACTTGATTCTCAATAGTTAAATCAAATAGGTTTATACTCTTTCTGTTTCTCAGTGGCATCCCTCTCAACAATAATTAGTAGATCACACGTTCATTCTTTTAGTTTCACTATCATATTTGCTAAAACTCCTAAGCCATTGATAGAATGAGCCATATAAGGAATAACCATTTGGTAGCACAATAGTTTAATTGCTCTGTTTTGAATAGGTTTGAGCTGATGGCTTCATGGTGTAAAAATAATAAAAAAAATTATAATTTCAAACTAGTTGATATATATATATATATATATATATATATGTATGTATATATATGTATGTATACGTGCATATAAAAAGCCATTGCAATCTGATGATGAAGAAGAGAGAATTAATATACATGAATATTATCAAGAAAGCTTACAAAGATGCTTGGTTGAAAACGATAATTTTGGATAAATTAAAGGAGCCGACACGACAATGATCATGGTGTTAACCTTAAGAGCCATACCTCTCCCAGCTTGGAAATAAAGGGTCAACGTTAGAGTTCTGAAGTGGAGTTGTCCTTTCGTGTATCTGAAAAGTTCCTCTAATTACGTGGCACAAAAGGAGTGGCTTGAGTCCGAAAAATGGATCATGGATGCAAAACATAAAAACAGTGAAAAATGTGAGGTTGCCACGTCCGGTTCTTCCACGTGGAGGAGTATGGCCAGACAACTCGCACTTGGGAATTGGATTTTGAGGTACTGGCAGTGGGGCTCACCGAGATTGCCGTGCCAGAGCACCGTTCTCAATGCCCATAACTAACAACGACTTCTCTCTTGCTCTTTGGACTCTAGCTGCCGTCTCTAGTTCTCATTTAACGCTTCGCTTCGTTTATAATTAGCACTTTTCCAAACACCCTAAACAGCAAAGGTTTGGTCATAGCCCTTGTGCTTCACCAGTAACACCAGAAGAAGATCCTACAAATTGTTGCTTTAAAAAAAACAGGCCCTATATTTCCCTAGGTCTTCAAACATTAAATTATGTAACTAGACTCTAAGACACTTCACATCTGATCTTCTAACGCGGTCTTTTCTCCTAGTTGCTAGCTAGGCCCCAAGGACCACTCTAACAGGTTGTCTGTATTATATTATATCCTAATGATGATGAGTAGAAAAGTATGACATCTTTTATAACTATAAAAGAATTTTTGAATATCCAAGTTATTAAATTTTTTTGAATAAAAAAATTTATTTGAATATATGCTTTAGATCCCATACGATAATTATATAGATGAATCTTAAGTAAGTAATATGTGCGTATAATTATTTCACTTAATAAGTGATTTATATTTATCATCACTTTTCTAACGAAGTCTATTGTACATACGAAGAACTGAGTGATAAATATATAACAAATTGTATCTAAGTTTTATTCTTTACCTATATTCTCATGTCTTCCTTCAATTTTAATAAGCTTAACTTGGACAAGCCAGGAAAAGCATCAAAATTTGTGATAATGCTTTGCAGCATATGGTTGCAGGAAAAGAAAAGCATGTTAGCTACAAAATGGAAATCAAATTTCATTTGCGGTAGCCAATTCATATAAACGTTACATTGTTTTGAGATTTTTTTTTTTTTTTTTTCAAAAAAAGTCTTTTTGGCCATTTGGTGCTAAAGGTGATGCTAGGGTTAGGGTTTGAATATTAATTCTTAAGGTGGTGTGGGCATTGAGAGGGATGAAAGAGAGTGACAGTGAACCCCCCATTCTCTTGTTTGAGAGCGAGAGATCATGGTGGGGAGGCATGTGCATGGACTCTGGAAGCCTTGGTTTTCCTTAGGCGTCTCTCCTTTTCATGGGAAAAAGGAGATAGAATAGGCGTTTGGCGTTTCCTAGGCCTCATATTCTAAGAGCATGGGGAATGAGAAGAACCATCTCGCCACCTTTGTTTCTGCCCACTTCCTGGAAGAAGATACAAAGGTGATGGGATGAATGCTAGCAGTGCCCATCAGAGAGCCTGGTCAGATACGAATGCCCATGAACTGTCACACTGCCATCTTTCCTTCCTCCCTTAACAACATCCAACACCTCATCCCCATGAACGAACGCGTTGGCCTTGTGGAACGCGGTGTAAGCTTGCAATTTAAAGTAGAATTTTTGGGGCCTTTTAAGGCACATCCCGTGTCGGTGCACTCCCTGTCTCTCAGTTCCAAAGCAAGCTCGGTGTCGACTTTAGACTAAACTATGGGAAAGCTTGACGATCACCATGACAGGTGCCTTTCTGAGGCAAAGTCGGTGTTGCCATCCAACTTTACGTTGAATAGAGCTTGAAAATTCCTGTGGATGGGGTTCATTCAAAGTTCGTAAAAAGTTGATGGGGGACTTCCCTGTGTCTTCCTAGGGGCCTCGCAGTCTTCCTCAAGCCTAAACCGTGGGATGCTTTGGAAAGATCGGTTCAAAAAGGGAAGAAGAGAGAGTGATAGTACTACTTGTTAATGCCTGTTGTGGTGTCTCGATCTCATTGATTAATTATAAAAATCTTTGTTAGCTCTCACTTTCCTTGAACGGATTGCACCTTTGGTTAAAGGCCATTGCCACTTGGGATGAGGGAGTTCATTAATGAAAGTTATGAACATATGGGGCATATAAAAATGTAGTCTGTTTGATGATGAGAGACCATTTAAGTTTTCAATAGAAGTAGCTTGTGTTTTATGCATCGTTTCATGTAGTCTTTCTAATTCTTCTTTTTCTTCTCTATTAGAGGACAGCAGAAAATATGCACCTTTGTAGCTCTCACATGAAGTTCTACAGCACCATGGGAGCATAAAATGTTTTATTCACCTAATAATCGAGTCAACAAAAAAAGTTGATAACTAAATTTTTTATGTGCTAAAGACAAGGACCTCGATCACCACCATTTAGCAAAAAATAACTATTTATTTTCCAACAGAATCATTTTTTTTTTTTTTTTATCAGAGCATTGAAGATATCTTTTGTCTTTATGGAAGAATTTTAAAAATAAAGACCTTGAAGTACTTTTTTTTTCCCTCGATGTAAAGATCGGAATCACATGGACCATTCTTGTAGCACAGTTCTTTGTTTTTTATTTATTTTGATGGAAGCCTAGCAGTACAACTCTGAAAGAAACTGAGCTTATATATTTTTAACTTCGTGTATATATATATATATATATATAGGAGAGGAAGAACTGCAAATAGGAAATTTTTTGCAGTCTACTTCGGCAGTGAAGCACTCAAATATGTTTAAGAGAATTGTTTATGATCAAATGATTTTTCCTAGTATGAGATAAGGAAAATTTCTAGTCAGTTACTCTTGCCATATTAGTTCAAAGTCATCAAGTTGGATCACAGCTAGCAAAGTTGACTTGGCTCAATTATATGTCAGTATACCAGAACCCATATTATGAATACAAAAACTGTCTTGGACTTTGATGAATCATTGAATTATTTTGATAATTCATTTGGTGACTTTACATAAATCATATATGCACAATTTTTGTTTCGATCATATGGACCGAAGAAATCAGTGATGAGCTTCAGCTTTGAGGGTTCCAAGCATTCTTTTTGGTTGCATACCTAATGGTGTTTTAGTCTACATTTTCTCTAAAACCTATGCAAATATTAGTTGGTGAGTCATATGATTTTGCTACTTAATATTATTTCTCACCTTCCACCACATTGACTCATCATTTATCAAATCCACATAAACCCTACCCCACATTTGAATGCGGGTGACCTCATCCCTCACTGATTTCATTCCCCAACACCTGACCACCTCTTGAGGACCTGGTTCGGTTAATTTGGTTGGCCGAATACTGTTGAGAGTGTTAGTTAACTGCCATGTTGGGCTTGCATGTGGCAAGACATATCTTTCTTAAATAATATAGGATTTAAATGTTCTTGAAAGCAAAAAATCAGCCTGCATCTTCTTAGATTATTCAAAGTAGTATCATGGGGCCTGAAATGTGCTTTTATGTGATGCATTGTTGGTGGTGATGGTGTTAAGGAAATGTGTGCTCAGAGGTAGTCACATAATCTTAATGCTCTTTCCTAGGTGCATCACATGATAATAATAATAATTGCAATGTTTATGAGATGGAGAGATTAAAATACTTATAAATTATATCAATCCATATCTATACACTCATTGTTTATATATAGCACTTTGCCCACCATAAGGAGCACAATTCACCAAACACGCATGACATGTTTTAAGCAGTAAACTTGGGCTTCTCATGGAGTTTATAATCTATAAAGTAGAGGTTTTTTGGACTTCAATGTTAGGGTTCATTACCTCTTTACATTTTCCTACTGCATGATTACAATATTGTGTCTTCAGTTGGTTCATGCATTGATCATCAGTTGGGTTTTGTGTTCCTTTACATTGATGGTTCTAAACAGGGTTACTGATTGGTCATTGAATAAAAATTTCTTCAAATGAACTTTGATAACCTTTAAATGTGCAGTTTTATTCTTTCTATGCATTGTTTTCATAATTTTTTAAATTTAGTAAATCGCACGCCTTATAATTGCAGACATTCATTTGTCAAACAATATTGTTTATTCTAGACATTTAAATTTCAACTCGCACAGTTTCTCAAAATACGAGCTGACATCAACATCTAATAGTTATTTTAAATACATAATTTGCGCATATTTAGGAGGAAGATCACGAGGCAAATTACTAAGCTCCACAATAAAAATTAAAAAAAAAATAATATAGAGTTTGCTAGTTAGATAGTTAGACTACCATAGGTCAACTTTATATGAGAATCATTCATATTTTTGCTTTTATTTTGAAAAAGGGACAATTTAAACTATAGTTGCAAGGGGTCCCTAGTACCGAGAATATCAAATGCTAGTAACCTTATAGGGATTTCTGTTGAATTGAAATAAAGTATTCAGTCACTTTGGTAAATCATTTCAAGTGAATACTTGACATCAAGACTCTGCACCAATTCATTGAAGATAATGGATGCTCTGCTAAAGGCTCTATTGTAAGCAAAGATTTTGGTATTAAGAAAAGACTAGGTTGCTTTCATTTTTTTGACAGGATCGTTAACTTTTGGCAGTATAATTCTTTCTCTGCTAAGTTAAGGTGTTAGCAAGACAAAAAGCTTCAAATATATAAAGAGGATAGCTTAAGTAGGCCACCTTAGTAAAATGAAGGTCAATTGAGGTGATTAATAATTGCATTAATGGCTCTTAATAGGCCAAGTTGGACCTAGCAAATCTTGTCAGTAGACCTAATATGCAATCTAGTGAACTCGTCTTCTAAAATTATAGACAAACTACGCGTTATTCATGGTTTCTATTTCATAAATAATACTAACCAGACCTGCTAATCTGTGTTTTTAATAATCCAGTGATCCTCCCTTGATATTTGAATCATGTCAGGTTCTATTGACCTGTTTTCTTGTGTCAGCTGCAACCATACAATGCCCACATGGAATACTGTGAGACAGAGAATGGGTCAGTTGATGGGCTGGCATGTGAGGATAGTGGTCCTGAAGGCAATTAGTTTGTGATAACATGCCTGAGTGCTCCGAGGTTCCATCCTGCCATAGTCCATTGGCTTCTTTTAAGTCTAATATGGGTGAGAAAGGCAACCGGCCATATGAACCAGTCATTGCCAATGATGAAAGAGGTCCCACCTCGCCCCTAGTATTCTCTTGGAGAGTGCTCTGAATTAGAAGAGGTGAAAGAACTACATAATATTGCAGGCAAGTTCTTGGCAACATACACTTGGTTGAAAAGGATGTGGTTCAGGTCGTGCAAACTGGGCAAGCAACAGCTGTTGAAAGAAAGCATAGTGAGAATGTGAACATGATAGCTCTTTCATTGGCAAGCTGTTGAATTTGATAATTGTTGCCCAAAGAGAAGGCAACTAAGTGATCTATAACAGAGGAAAAATAACAAGATCCATATCATTGGAGAGAAAAAGGTAGAGTGCTGATAAAAAAGAAAAAGAAATACAGGAAATACATCTCGAACAATACCGACGATTACTTTTTGGGACGATAATTTATATGAAGATCTGTGGATTTCTGTCCCCTTGTATACAAAGACTAGATAGGACAACAAAAATATTTAAGCTATTAACTGATAGGGAACATGACTTCATATGATTGATTAAGGGTAGGTTTCATTTAAAATTACATTAACAAAATATATTTAAGGCTTTTTAGGTGATTTGAACTATTGGTAAAAGTATGCATGCAACTGCCCAACGAGTTATCCAACATCAAATGGATAAGTATTCATGACATTATGCCTGCAGTAAGCCAGCAGTCATATAATAACTAAGAGTGAACAAATTTGCCATGCATCTCTTGGATTAAAATCGTTCAACATACCACAATATGACTTGAGTAATTCGGAAGGATTTAGTGCTCAAGATAAGACTTGAGGTTATGGGCTTCAATTGGTCATATTGGATTTTTGGTCATGGATTAGCAAGATGTAATTCCAAACAAGTTAAGAAAAGGGTTGGATCATGGACTGGGACAAACATGAATTCAAACAAATCAAGGAAATGCTTTGCCCGTGAGGCCAGACACACAGTTTAAATTTTCCTATCTCTTCGGTTCGAGTCAGGTCAAGCTTACATCTAATAATTTTAGCCCTGTTCTCAAGATATTGATTGGATCTCTTCCTTTCAGATTTCATTTAGATTTCAGGGTAAGCACGTCAAGTCCATTTTGGCAGCCTAAATGAACAGTTTTAAAATTCTAGCAGAGAAAGAAATGAAGTGAAACATGCCAGTCCATGCCTGAGCTGGTAAACTATCAACTTCCGGGATCAGGACAAATACCATCTAGCATGCAATTGAAGCATACCATGTTCTTGCCCTTTTAGTCCCTCACATTCCAAGTAAAAGAAAATTAGTCAAACTATCACAAGCAAGTCCCAAAATATGATAACAAAGGGGAACAGAGTTCCATACTTCCAAGCTCTACTCCATAATTTCACTAGAAAATTAGTTAGTCTTCCTCCCAGCAGTTCCAAGAAGTCCTCTCTTGGGCCGGCCACAGTAATTTATTTGTACTCATTACCCTTGTGACTTGCAGAGAAGAGAAAACTATCATCTGCAACTTGAAGGATATCTCTGGTGATCTTTGCTCAAGTCAAATTAAAGCTGGTGATCCATCCAAATGTTTCAGATTTGTTAATTATTCAAGGTTCATGAACTTGACATTGGTTCAACTGTTCACTGAATCTCGTGACCCTAACGTATTCTGCAGGAAGGGGAGAGAATCATGCTATTTTTCAAATCATCAAAAGATTTTCTACTTTTCAAGATTCATGAACTTGTCATTGGCTAAATGGATCATTTAACCAGTTAAATAAGTGATCAAATTATCAAAATTATTCCTCAGCTATTTGTCAAGTGGTCATAAACTATCAAGTTTTTTTTTTTTTTGGTTTTTTTTTGGGGGGGGGGCCTAAAATATACTTTTGGTCCTTAAACTTTCCCTCAAAATTCATTTGAGTCCTTAAACTTTCAATTGTTATAATTTAATCCTTTATATTATAAAAACATTACATTCCTAACATTTCTTCGCCTAAGGTCAATTAGAATTAGAATGCATTTGGATCACTGACAGAATTGAGATAGGATGGGATTGCCAATCCCATTCCATTCGATTCAAAAACGTAGAGGGTGAAATGGGATTAGCAATCCCATATTTTCTAACTTGGGATACTGGTGAAATGATGAGACCCACGGTTAAATAATGGTTTGCAAATCAGATCTTTACTCTTCGAAGCATGGGACTGAATTGGGAATCCAACCCAATGCAATCCCATCAGTGAACCAAATGTGCCCTTAGTAGAATGCCTGGTGTGCCGCTTTGATGCAAACATGTAGAAGCTTTCTTATACTACCACGTTAGCTATTCCATCAATTTTAACTTACTCCATAAAATGAGATGTTAGGAATGCAATATTCTTAAAACATTAAGGGCTAAACTATAATAATTATAAATTTTGAGAATCAAAATGCATTTTGAGTGAAAGTTTGAGGACCAAAAGTATATTTTTATTTTTTTTAGCAATAATTATCCAGTAATAATAACATTGGGCATTGTTGCCACTTCCATGCTTGTTACCCGTAAAGCTGCAACAAAATATGAGTGGGGATACTCCCTCCTAAGATGAGGCATTTTGCAAAGAAAGTCCACCATATGTCTCATGGGCTACATATTTAGCACTAGAAACCATAAAATCTTGACCCCATGTGTCTTAAGTAACACACAGTTTCCAACACCATGCAATGGCCCAGAGTGCGTTGAATAATTTCTGCCAAGGCAAGAATTAACTCATTCACCTGAGAAACAGGCATATACTGAGCCCAATATTTGGACAGAATCATAAATCAATCTTTGTTTGAGTAATTTACACCTATCAAATGTTCTCTATGTCTATCATTTAGCAATTCTGAGGTTACTCGGTACAGAAATTTATCTCACGCAAAGTTCCTTTTTTCTGAAGATAAAACAGAACCACAGGGCATGGGGAGGGAGGTCCGACCCATCACGCTGGTGAGCATGGATTCTCTGACCATGAGCTTGTGGTCACCTTGTGCTTATCTACTGATTGACCTGTGCAACGGGTCCATAGCCTTCAGAAGAGTGCAGCAGCCATACCAAGACCAGGTGGCCCTAAAGGTTCATGCCTATCGCCACACGGGCAAAGGTAAACCACAGGCTCATGGCCACCTTGTTCTTCTGCAACGATTGGTCCTCTAGGTGAGCTCATTCCCATCACCATGTCTTGGCCCTCTCTAGACACGCCAATTATTACAGTAGAACAGGACCTCAAGTGCCAGTTGGTTTTGTAAGTCTACGTGAAAATGTTATCAAAGTTGAACCTTGACGTCTTCATATGTTGATGACCATTTCATTAGAGGCTATAAAAGAGAATTCAACCTACCATACTTGGATATCTATATGCATATAAATACCAACAAGGAAATAGGACACTGATCAACAATCTGCAACTATAGATGAAGTTATGGTTATCGAAAGCAACACGGTGAATCCATTACATTCTAACATCCAAGATTTCCATCAGTTTATGTGAACTCCCTCTTAATACTGTGAAAAAAGTGTTGCTCATGCGTTTGATGATACAAGCAAACATGCATGTGTGTGGACAGATGCATATAACCAAGATCTGCAGCATGACACACACATCACATGTCCATTGTCACAATGCCAACATTGCTATCAGCAGCATGAACATCTAAGAAATGATCATCAGTGCTACTACCGTTGCCTTACTAGTCAAAATTTGATCTGCATGCAGCCCATCTTTGAATTATCAAGTGCTTGAAATTGTAAGGCATGTTTGCAGGAGAACCCACAGAGACTCCTTTTATCATGGTCCACTAAGTGGCTTAGGAATGTTTTCATTGTAAAAGCGAGAAAATTCATAATTCAGCATGCCATTAGTATTAAACTTGCTCACAAGGGCATCGCTAACTTGTTGATAAAAAGGAGCAGCAAGATCATCTCTTTAGCTAAAATAGGCTATGGTTAAGGAGTATTTTAGGCACTTGATCACTCAAACGGGTTGTTTACAAAGTATGAACTGAGCTTTGACCCATCAGGATTCTTTTTCTTTTCTTTTTTTTAAGATTACTTCCTCCAATTTATTGATAATAAAGGTAAGATACAAAGCAGCAAGGATTATTGGATTACATACAGAGGAGAGTAGGTAGAAAATACAGCCAAAAATAAGATACAGGGACAAAGAAGCAAGAGCTTCACCACTTCAATGCAACGCCCACATTAACCAAAATGAAAACAGAGGACCACCGCCTGCTTTAAGCTTTGATAGAACTGTAACGCCCCAAGCCCACCCGCTAGCCCAATTAAATTTTAGTGGACCGAAACCACGTAGCCCAAAAACTCGAGTGGAAGTTAATGGGTAGCAAGTGGACTTGAGTTATAAGTATATCACCCATTTCTCTCTCATCCAATGTGAGACTAAACTTGGGATATCACAATCTCTCCACCTTATAATGCTTCTCTCTCATCCAATGTGAGACTAAACTTGGGATATCACAATCTCTTCACCTTATAATGCGACGTGCCTAATCAGAATCTACCCCGAGTCGGATCGTTGGTGCTTGCAAGGGGCTCGATACCATTTGTAACGCCCCAAACCTCCACCTTATAATGCGACGTGCCTAGCCAGAATCTACCCTGAGTTGGATCGTTGGTGCTGCAAGGGGCTTTGATACCATTTGTAATGCCCCAAGCTCACCCGCTAGCCCAATTAACTTCTAGCGGGCCGAAACTACGTGGTCTAAAAACTCGAGTGGAAGTTAATGGGTAGCAAGTGGACTTGAGTTATAAGTACATCACCCATTTCTCTCCCATCTAATGTGGGACTAAACTTGGAGTATCACAATTTTAAGTTGTCACGCCCCAAACTCGGTGATGGATCCAGGGATGGCAACCCGCCGCATGCTAGGCATGCAAGGCGTCCAGAACATAACAAATAATACAAGAAGGGATAATAAACTATATATCATTTAAGGTCCAAAGTATCCTTAATACAAGCCATATAATGTTTGGCAATATCCCAAATCACAAGATCAGAATTGGGGCTGCATGAATAAAATGTCACAGGTGAAAGCTTCAAAACTACCCCAATTGCTTCTTCAGTTTTGTGGCTCTGAAAAATATTATGAGATTTAAATGAGCTCACACTCAGTAAGTAAGCCTACTATAACATAATATAGTCATTTTAATGTTTAACAAATCATGTTTTCATACATCCAAAAATATGCCAAGCTTCCATAATTCAAAAACATTTCATCATGTTATCAAAGTATGCATAATATATGCTCAATGCAATTTGAAAGCTAATGCTATGTAGTATTTCAAAAATACATATCATCTGATTATCCAAGATATTCATTCTATTATAAATATGCCAAAATCAATTGAAGACAGATACTATTTTTAAATTAAAATCCACTATCATTAGCATTGATGTTCTGTCTTATTACAAATACGCTACGGTCACACACTATGCCCACAAATACCCCTATAACAGGGTCAGAACACCACATAGATGTATCTTCCATATATATCTCCTGGTACCAGAATCATATCAAGAGTCATGACATATCACAGAACACCCTATGGGTGCATCCTCCACATATATCCCCTGTGGAGGTGGGTCCCGGAGTCAGAAATCATGTCATCATGTCATCGTGTCATCATGTCATCATGTCATCATATAACGGACTGTGGGTGACATTTTATATTCACAAAACTCCATTTTCATGTCATATTTTCATGCTCACAGTTATTATAGCAAAATCATACTCCATATGTTTTTCATGTTTGCAATGGTTTGACATGTCAAAATACATGAACACTTGCAAATAATTTTAATATATCCAATATTTTGTAGAAATTAGCAATATCAAAATAACCATGTCAAATAATCATTTGCATGCATGAGGTACTATATACTTTGCAAAATTTGTAATATCAAAATAACCATAATCATTTGCATGCATGGATACCATATACTTTGCAAAATTAGCAATTTCAATAGCTACGTCACATAATCAATGACATATATGGTATACCAAATATTTTTCATAACATAGCAATTTCAACATAATTATGTAAAATAGTCATTTGCATATATATGGATACCAAATTCATTTTTTTCATTTTTCAAATAATGCACATGTAAAACAATGTAGCATTTAAATCCATAAATTACATATTTTAAAAATTCATAAAAATTATGATAAATGGCTTACTTACCTCCTAACGCTATTCTAAGAATGTAAATCAGTTAATTGGACTCTTGAGTACCTACAACATAATTTTTTTAATTTTTAGTCTTCAAAATCAAAATGTCAAAATGACTCCTATACTCTACCCAATCTAATTCTGGGCTCAACTTGGGGCTTGAATATCTCCAAATACAGAATAAACTAGGATTAAAGATTATCCAAACCCCACACTCCTCTTGTTCGGCCCGGCAAAAATTGGGTCCAAACGGGCTTGCTGGACTGGGCCAAACCCGGGCCCAGTCCACCACCTCTCTCTCTTTCTGCCCCTGGTTCACCCGAACCAGGAGGAAAATTGCCAGCGGCCTAGGGCCGCCGCCGGCCCTTCCCCTGGCCGCCAGCCGACTGCCGACGATCGGCCCAGTGCCGGTCGCCGCCGGCGGCCGCCGCCCCCTCCTCCTCTCTTCCCTTTCTTCTTCTTCCCCTCTTCTTCTTCCCGACCGCCCCTCCCTGGGGCGGTGGCACGGCCGGCCCCGTCGGCCAACCGGACCCCCACCGGACGCCGCCCCGGCGCCGGTGGGGGCCGCCGCTCGCGGCCCAGGCCCGGCGAGCCGGCGGGCACGCCGCCGGGCCCAAACCAAGGCGGGAGCCGGTTCGGCTCCTGCGGCTAGGGGAGAGCCATCCGGCGGCCCTCTCCCTCCTCTCCGGCCGCCCCGAGCGGCCGGCTTCCTCCCCCCACCGGGGCGGCCGGTCCGGGTGGGGCGCCGCACGAGGCCGCCGCCGGCCCCTTGGCTTGGCCGCGGCACGGCCAAGGCGCGGCCGCCTCCCATTTCTCCCCTTTCACTCTCTCTCCTCTCTCTCTCCCTCACCGGCGACGAGGTGGAACTTACCGGAGGTGGCGCCGACGGAGACAGGGGCGGAAGGGGGCCGGCACGGCCCCCTTTTAACGGCGAGGGGAGGCCTCTCGGCCCTCCCCTGCCTGCGCGCAGGCGCTGGCTGACGCGCGCGCGGCCAGGCGCGCTGATGCGCAATTTTTTTTTTTTTTTTTAAATTGAAGGTATTACAGGAACTATTCAGAATTGGCGACAACACCGATGAAAAACGTGATTGCTGTAAAGAGATAAAGCTGACAAACAAAGAGAAGACCATGATTGAAAATTATGAATTGCTTTCTGCAAGACTCAATTTGGAGATGACTTTCTATTCAGAAATGTAGCGGCATCGCGTTCAGACCATAATTGATGACATAAAGCACCCAAAAGCTGTTCCCAACCTTTCTTAAAGTCTGGTTTGATGTTCTTTCTCCTCCAATGCCTAGACAAACTTCGATTGGATGCCACGCTTTCTTCGTGGAAGGACATTTTAAGAATAAATGATTGATCCATTCCAAGGATGATCCACTATATTTTCTTCAAAATATAAAATTTTAGAGTTCAGTAATTTAACAAGCCTGAGCCTGTGGTACATAAGCAAACAATGGAGCTACATTCTCAATGTTCAGAAAGCACAGCCTCTCAGTTCCATGTATTAAAAAGTGGGAGCTCTGGATGCAGTTTGAGGTCCACATAACAAGTTATTAAAATCAAAAGCAAATTTTTTTCCTTCCAAAATGTATCAACATCGAAGAGGCCGTGATTCCTGACAGCATCCAAGCAAAATCTTAAGCGATAGATCATGGTAATCAGAGAAAGTAGCGGAGAGAGCGCTGAGAGGTAAACCTCCGGCGAGGCTTACCAAAGCGATATGAAAGTTCCTTCGACTTAAAGATATCTTCTTGCTGCTGCTGCTGCTGCGACAACTTCTTGCTGCCGGCTGAGAGGAAGTAGAGGAAAGGCATTCTCATCATCGGATTGTCCACTGGTAGAGAGTAAGGGAAGAAGTGAAAGAAGAGGCCGGAGGAAAAGCTGTCGACGAGGAGGGAAGAGAAAGTTGCCAACTTCCTCTCCAACAGCTCTCCCCTTCGCTCTCTCGCCTCGCCGATTCGAAGGGAGGGAATGACCGAGGTCTGGCTTCGGAGGGCAGCTAGAGCATCAGAGCTCGGCCATAGACCAAGTAGCCAGCGGATCGCGTGCCGAATTAATGTCGGCAGATAATTTGCTGGATTTGCTATGAGATTGCAGTTGAATAGCCTAAAAATCGGCCTCCTAGCTTCGTCTTGGTCCCGTTAGAACCCTAACCATCCATGAACTGGGTAGTCCACCTTTAGTGCGTGTAGGTGTAGGTAGTAATTGGCTTTTATAATGGAGGAGGCCCAGATTTAGGTTGGACAGCGTCCAGGTCTCAAGTGAGACACTTTGTTTGAGCCTTCAAAACTCTTCCAGCCCGTATCAAACGGCCGAAGCCACACGTTCGGCTGCGCAGATCCGCTTCACTGCCTCCACCTCTTCTCTTCTGCGTGTCCCCCACCCTCCTTCCTCCGAAGCAATGTAGGTTTGCTGGAGACGCTCCGGGCAGCGACTTCTTGATCACTATCTGGCTATCTCTCCATTCAAATCCATCCATCCCCTTTTCTCCGATGGTAATCTCTCTCACCATTTCGCACCCCTTCCCATCGATCTATCGTCCAGGTTTTCTAAGAGCTCAATTCTTTCTAGGACTGCTCTGTTTTCGTCCTGATTCATGATTATTTTCTCAAACGTTTGATGGTTGTTTTCTTTACGAAACTATCAGGGTACGGGATCGATCACCCGCGGCATGTATCCACCATTTCCATCAAGGGAGCGGGCCATCTTGTCCGCAAGGGCACAGGTGGAAGGTCGTCTCTGAGGTGAATTGTGCCCCTTTTTATCCACTAATTCTTTGTTTTCTTTCGTGTCTCGGATCTGCTGTGCTTAGAATTTGGTTTAGAAATCTCGAAAATTGGTAGCTTTGGATCAAACTGATTTAGCATGAAGCGTGATGCTTTTTATCGTTTTGGTAGCTTGTATTGCATCAAGATTTAATCTGGGTGATGTCGATGGAGAAATCCATTGCTGCCTGTTATGCAATGTTATATCCACTTGACTCCTGATTGGATGGCTTATTGTTGCATGCTGATCTGCATTCCGATGGCGCATTCATGCCAAAATTTTCTTCTTCTGTTGTGCAATTTATTTGTGGAGTTCAAAATCGTAATGTATGGATTTTTAAGTGTCTTGGTTTGGTTATCTAATTTAGAAACTGGGTACCCATTTCGGCAGTGGAATTGTTGCAACACTGTTTGGAGCTATTTCTTGGTCGTTGTGTTTCTTGTCCAACAACAGCTTGGTAACTTGTGGGCGAAGCTTATCTTTAACACTAAAGTCCTGTTCTGACTGACTTAGTATGGCCTAGACAACCCCCTCACTAATTTAGCTACCGTTGTCATGGCATGAAATAGCCCCTCCCCTCCCCCCATTTTCCCCTTTCTTTCCCGCCTCAACGTGAACCTCTGGTGTACCTGTAGATTACAGCTAATTGAAACTAAATTTGCAGGAGTCAGCCGGTTTATGTTGTGGATGTGGCTTCAGCCATTTTAGCTTCTTTGATGGTTCCAGTATGGGGAAGGTCTATGAGCTTGGTGGACCAGATGTTTTCACTGTACACCAACTGGTAATTGTTGTGAATAAGTTTGCTTTGCTTTGCTTTTCAAAAAATGCACTGGCAAATATCGTAGCCATTTAATAGAATCATAAGAATCCTCAAGCCCAATATAAAGTTGGGTTAAGACTTGTGGTTATTGTTCTCTTTACTTTTCCGTGTTTCAACAATCTACAAGCACTTCATGCTAAGTTCTAAAGCAGGCTGAACTAATGTATGATATGATTCGTGAATGGCCACGGTATGTGAAGGTTCCTTTTCCTGTTGCAAAGGTAAGAAAATGAAGTCTGATATATTTCTTAAGTCCAATTCTAACAGTGTCTTTATAGAAATTTTTCAGGTTCATCGTGAAGAATTTATTCTGCCATTGTGTTCCATATGTTAATCATAAAGTTGATTGTTTGATTGCATTTAGGGCCTTGTTTGGGAAATGAAAAGATCATGCTTAGGAAGTGGATTCTTAGGAAATGTATGCTTAGGTAGTAGGTTCCTGAAGAGTGGGTTTATAGGATTATATTTGGTTGGCCATGGAAAAGAAGTCTAGGAAACAAACTTTCTCGAGTGCCTCATGTTTAGTTGGCCATCCCCTTTCCTTTAGATGGAATGAAAATATTATTTTTGCCCCTAGACATAAAATGCAAGCTCATGAATTCATGAGTTTTTTTTTTTTTTTTGACGATAGTAATCACAACATATTACAAAACTAATATTGATCAGAAAAAGATAGGCAAATATAAAGAAATTTTTTCATGAATTTGGCAAAGATTTTTTGGTTGGGTCAGGGGTATTTTTGGTATTTGTTGAAAAAATGGTTTTCTTCTTTATAGAAAAGTGATTTTTTCATCTTCTGGATGGGTTTCTACTTCTTGTGCGAATGTAAGATTTTTTTTTTTTTATGAAAAGATCACTTTTTTATTGATCAATTTGAATATTCCAACCAAACAAGGTTTGTTTTTCACTCTCTTGGAAAAGCTTTTTTCTTATAATTAGTTCTTGCCAAGCAAATGAGACATAAATATTTCATATGTGATTCGAAGGCTATATTTCATCTCAGGATCAGATGTTGGCTGATCGCAGTTGTTGAACACAACAATGGACCATCAAAAAGAAAAAAAAAAAAAAAGAAGGATCAAAATAGTAGAGGGCAAAGGAAACAGGAGATGGAGAGGCTTGGCAATTTTGGGTGAAGGAGAGAGAAAAGAGAGCACAAGTAGACACTTAAGGGAAGAAAGCATTCAAATTTTGTTATTACCATAAAAAACATAAAATGTGCTAAAACAAACCATCTTCATAGACCACTGATTATTGGCATCAATATGAAAACAATATAGGAAAATCCTAAGAGGGGCTCTTTAAGGTATTTATAATAAAATAAATTTTATAATGCTTTTGGCTGTTTGTTAGTGGTGCCGTAAATAATGATAACTTCAAAAGCATATGGGCATTGTATAAGAGCATAAGGGCATCATTGTATTAGGAGGGGAAGAGGGGGGGGGGTGTTGAATGGTTAGAATTAGGGCTCTATTTCTTAAAAAAAAATTTTGATAAAAAAGCATGATAGTTGAATCCTTATCACAAGAACCTTTAATGGCACCACCACTCATTTACCCTACTTACATGACCTTGTTTTCCCGCAGCTCTAACATTTAGCGATCTTGGCATCGTGCCACACCAACTGGAAGGCTACCCCGTGGAGTACCTTATCTCATATCGTTCGGGTGGACCTGCTTATGGCTCTACAGTCAGCGAGAGGGTAACAGTATCTGAGTTTTAGGCTTGGTCAGAGGACTTCTCCAGATCTTTTAATTGCGGGATTTTCTTGCCCTTGACTGTTGCCAGAGTGTTCTATTTGGCGAGAAACGCCAAAGCAAGCAGAGATAGCTGTCTTTCATATCATTCTCCTGGGGTTGTGCCGTTGGGTGATAAATAAGTGGTGAGGATGGATGGATGGATGGATCAATTATCATTGGGTTCAAGTTTTCCTTTAAAAATGATTGAGATATGCATCATGAAAGCCCTGCAAGAATTTACTTTTTGTTCTTTTTTTTTTGGGGGGGGGGTTGGAGGAAAAGCAATGTTGCCTTTTTACAAACTTGTAATGCCAGTGCTCAAGCCCATTTTAAGGCTTTTATGACACATTATATTTGTCCGGGTGATATGAGGTGCTTGGAAATAGGCAAGAGCACGCTCAAGGTGGTCCCGTTCCATTTCTGTGTTCAACTGCTTGTGAAGTTGTTTGCTCTCTATAGATAGGATTGTCTTCATGTCTTGTGCGCTTATCGTTGTTGCCTATTGATAGAGGGGAGTCATCCTATGACTGTTGGTTTGGCACCAACATTGGTCATCAAGGTTGTCTTTGATTTTTCATGAGGTGATTCGGGTAAGAAGACAGAGAAACTTTTCAATGCAAGTAGCATGATTGGAATGGTTTGTGGAACGATCAGTGCGCTTTCCAGTAACGCAGGTTGATCAGGAGTGAGAGTCTGTGCTCGCTCGCATAAGCTACTCGGCCAAAAGACTGGGTCATTGTGAGTCTCCTGAATTTTATTCCAAGCGCTACTGCGCAAACGTTGAAGGCAAAGTTGTTCAAAGCTCCTCTCAAATTAATCTAATTATTAGATTAATTTATATTCTAGTGCTAATTAGGATTTTTTTTTTCTTTTTTTTGAGCTGCAATTCTGGACTCCGTATGTAGATTGTGATTTATATTCTAGTAGTGCTCATCAAATTTTTTTTTTTAGATGTCATGATAAAAATTATCATCAATATGTGGATGGAGTTGTACTGAATCGTTATCCAATTAGCGTTATCTGATGAGAACCAGCATTGCATGGTTGGCGATGCGTGAGAGAGACCTGCGGATGAGCGGCCGATCATCATGTTTTTAGCATTTTGGCTCATGAGCACGTCTGCGTCGGCCAAATCTTTTCCGTCGCGTGGAAGTTTTCTCAAATTTTTTCCTTCGCTCTGCAACCACGCTGGTGCTCAGAAGAGCAAACGCAAAGCGCTCTACGTGCACGTTGAGCGACAGATATAATAATTAAAAATAAATCATGAATTTAATGCAGAAAAAATAAAACTCGTCTATATATTATTTTTTGTACTCCTCATCCGAGATTAGACTCGAGCAACGTGCGGCTGGACCTTCTCGACCCTTTTCAGTTGGTCGTGATTACAAACTTAATGGAGGACCCGAACTCATCAAAAATCGTGTCGTCAGTGTCAGGCATTAAAAGTTAAGCCTAAAGCTCTGTCAGAAATGATTTATATACTGTATTTTCATATATTAAAAAAAAAGACCATCGCGCGGACTTATGAGCTCCAGTATTGATGAAATTAATGGTCCGAGCCAATAATAGCTGTAGCATTGCATCGGCCTTCTGATCAACGAATTTGGCGCGAGCTGTGACCTATTGCAGCAGACTTTCCGGCTCAAAATTATTTAAGTAAATTAATTGATGACTTAATTAATTAAGGTCGCTGGCAGTCGCGGTCCGCGCGTCCTCTCCTCCGGATCCTATGGAAAGTTTGGACCCATCCCCAGAATCCCCCTCAATTAATTCGACGGCCAGGATCTCATCCCTCCCGATCGAGATCCATCCCGGCCGTCGGCCGTCGCTTTCCTCGCCACGTCGTACCCGTGACGCTCGACGGAATCCCCCGCCCCGGGAGGCATAACCTCCGCCCTGTCGGTGGGATCGCCGCACCATCGTGGCCGTCCGATTCCAAAAAAAAAAAAAAAAAAAAACAAGAAACGCGGCGGTGGTAGGAGCCACTAATGCGATCCAAAGGTACTGATTTTGACCGTTGGATCACCTTTTCCTTCGAATAAAATAAAACAAAAAACCAATCCCTTTTTGGACAGCTAAATAACCCTCTAAACAACGACCTTTACCGATGACCCCGCCGTTTGGGGGGGAATTTACGATAATACCTTTACTCTTGCGTCGGGTCAGATAGATCGACGTGACGTGCTGATTTGAACGGTGGCCAGCTGAGTCGGTGGCAGGGCGGTGTCCACCGATGGAAGAAGCGATCATTTTAAATTTCGTTAATTGGAGTTGGTCCACTAAACCGTTGGTTATGGTAGGAGGCAGCCAAGCCACGCGGTTGCGTCGCGGTTCGTTGTAGGGCAGGCGACAAATGGCAACGTTGGCTTTTTGCCTCTAAGCATCAAAGCTGGATTTTTGTCGACTGGGTCGGTTCACGTGATGGGGGCGCGCGCCGATTGGACCGTTCGACGCAGGGACTTAAGGAGTCCGACAAGCGGTGAATGTATCGCGTACGTGTGCATGTAATGTGTGTGCATCGTGATGCTTCGAGAGCTGATAGTAGAACATCGTGAAGCTTTGAGAATTAATAGTAGAAATGGCAATGAAACCAGTCAGGGCCGAGTTATCTCCTCTGTTTCCATTCCTAACTTCTCATGCCTCATTCCATGGTCCCCTCTCTATCACGTGCCCCACTAAGTAATAGTTTAGTCCATATCTTATAGAGAACGTAGATCTCTAATTCTTTTTTTTTTTTTCTTTAAAATTTATGATTCATATAAATAGAATGATAGAAAAAATAATCGAATTCGAGCTTTGTGTGTATGTATCTATATATATATATATATATATATATGGAGATAAAAAAATGTATAATTTAGACATAGATTTAGTGCTGATTTGAAATGGGTTTGAAGTAATTTTGCCACAATACTAATCATAATTTTTCTTTTTCTCTCGAAAGTAACCTTGAACCCAATCAAACCCTAAAGACCCCTCCTTAATTAGGGCAAGTTTCTTTATTGGGTTGGAATAAAATTGTCATTAATTAGCTATGTCATCTCCATGTATTGTCATCTTGTTAGGCTAAAATGCTTCAATGATGACATGCATCTCTCGAATTATAAGGTTGAACTTTGGTTTACAATGCAATGCTGGATGAGCTTATAAATATATTGCTATATTGGTCAAGGATGATCAAAACTATTAATTATAGAGGTAAAACAATTTTGACATGTAGAATGCCTTATAACTCATGTAACGTAATAACGTCTAGGTTTACACGGCCATCCATGAATTTAGGGATTAATTTTTAAAATATATGGTCACTGGCTCTCAAACCCAATTGACGATCTCAAGACATTTTCTAAGCATAATGCTAGTATGGGAATAAACTATAAGTTGAGAAGAATACCATAAATCAGATGTTTTCTCTTACTATAATAGTTATTTCCATAGTTGCTAGACAACTAAGATTTTGCTGCATAGTATTTTATCGACTTTATCTTTTTTTAAAAAAAACATTATGGTTGAACCCCACTTTTTTTTAAAAAAATTATTTTTTAAATCTATAATTTCAAATCAATTAAACTATTTTTTTAAATTTAATTTTTTAATCTAATATATATATTTTATTTATATCATTCTTAATTTTACTTTAAAATCAATAATTTTTTAATAATTCATAAACCAACTTTAGTAGTAGTAAATCTTGTAGCAACTCTTTCCCAAAAGCCAACATTAACTAATCTATATAAATGCTAATGTTTAATAATTTTGTTAACTAGGCAATGATTTTATTAAATCATCTTCCATACAAAGAAAACCAAGTATCGATATCATTACATTTATTATTAGATAAGCAAAGATAAAATTATTTCCATATATTATCTATCAATTAAATCAGAATTTACAATTCTTCTTCAAATATTTTCTAAGTCAAACGAAGGCCTTATCCTTCTTGTTGCCGAGTTGGGCAGGAAAGTTGGTCAAACTTCCCAACTTTCCCATGTTCTGTTGAAAAAAGAGAAAGTAATTTTCCTATAAAGATATTTTCTCATAAATGATGGAAATCGTTCTCCCACCCTTATGGAAGTGAGTCTCTCCTCTCATTACGTAGAGAAAGATGTGATATATAATTTTATAAACTGTGAAGAAACAAAATGAATTCAATCAAATAAAATTATTAAAATAATATAATAGACACTATAATAAATTCATTATATTATAAATATATTATAGTAAAATAATAATAATAATAATATGGATTTAAAATAAATAAAAATAAATATTGCAATAAAACTTTATAATTAATATTACTTATATAAAATACAATAGAATTAATCTTTTTCGAGAAAATTGGATTGTAAAATTCTTAATGTACAAATAGCAAAAGGACGTGAAAAAAAACTTATCTTTTTAACTCTCTTAATCGATTTTTCTAGATATAAAAAATATTTAAAATTTTAATTTCCCATTAAATATTTAATTAATTTTTTAAAAATTAAAATTTTCCAAGGTATTATATGTACGCTTGCTGCTGGAAAGGGGCCCGAATTGTCTCCACGTTTAAGTTCACAGATGCTTTACATCTGGAACCGCGTCCGGTGCCAAAAGCGCGTCCTCTTCGTTGCCGCGTGGTGATCGGGGGGGGGGCGGCGCCAATTTGCGTGCTTCGTATTCCCCCCGGCACGAAGGCAACCGCGCGTGGCACATCTCGCAATTCCACGGCATGTTGGGGGCACCTCGCGGAAACGAACGTAATTAAAATATTAAACGCCGTCTGCGTCTCTCTCCGAAGCCAAAGCCCGAAAGAAAGCGAAGCCAGAGGGCAGGAAAGCGGGAGAGGTCGGAGCGGCTGAAAGGGGGGGGGGGGGTTTCCGGCGGAGAAAGAAGGAAAAGAAGTGTTTCTCTCTCCTCTTTCTCACCTCCAAAGCCCCAGCTCTTCGCTCTCCGCGACGTCCCCCGTGGGCTCCAAGAAGGGGAAACGGAACTCGGAGAAGAAGGGGAGGGAGAGGGGGGAGTTCTTTGCCCTGATTTAGCCCTAGGCATTGGAGCGCCCGAGCTGATCTCGGCTGCAAGGTGTGGAGGGATAGAGGTAGAGGTAGGGAGAGGAGGATACGGCAGAAGGAGGAGATAAAAAACCGGTTCTTTGTAGATATAGGAGGTGGTGGATCCAAGGCGGAACTGGAATCTTGGTATCGTCGCCGAAATTGTTCTTTTGTCCAGGGTTTTGGAAACCCTTTGAAGGGGGCGGATCGAGGAGCGTCTTGAGTCTCTTATCCTGTCGAGATCTGAAATGGTACGGAATCTCCTGAACTCGAGAGCGCTGATTCTAGATTTTTTTGTTTTTATTGATTTCTAATTTCTTGCGGTACTTGGTTAATCCGGTGTTTTTATTATGTTATGTTTCTTGCGCCTGATCGGGTTAATAAACTTAAGACGATCGGATGGCATCTTGAACCGTAAGCAATCTGTAATGTGGCTGTTTCTATACTAAAACTCACCCCTCACATTGATGGAGATTTTTGTAAGGATTTTATTCATGTTGCCATGTAAATTTAAGCCACTGGCTGGTGGGTGTCTTCAATCAAATGAAAAATCCGTCTTGATGGGTCTGATGACTTAGTTGTAGTTTTTTGCATTAAGTTTTGCTCCCATACATCGCAGACATTTTGTCTTTTTTCATATATGACTCGCAATCAGTAGTCTATGGAGGATGTCCAAATCATTTCTTTGCATTGTGAGAGATTGATGGTGGTTCGCTTAAGTTTCCCATTGCATAGAAAAATGCACACTGTCTAAAGTTCTTAACCCGTTAAAACCTTATCCTTGGCAGGCGAGATCAGCTAGTATCACAGTAGGATCTCAGGTTTGGGTCGAGGATGCCGAGATGGCTTGGATAGATGGAGAAGTCTTGGAGGTCAATGGTGATGAAATAATGGTCAGCTGTACTTCGGGGAAGACGGTGAGTGCTTCTTATCGACTATTTTATGTTGCACACTTTGCTGTCTATAGATCAACGGGCTTTATGCCCGTGGACACAATCGTAGTTTGCTCTAGCTATGTTGTCTTTACTGGAGAAGTGCGTCAAAAGTTATTCTTCTTGGTTACATGCTTGTTCATGCTGGTTTACCATTAAAATATGGGGAACTAATCCAGAAAAGCTTTTCTGTGCTCTAACATGTTTCAGTCATATGATCATTATTTAATTTTGTTGGCTTATAGAAATCAAAATGGAGACTCTGTTCCTTCTGCTGCAGGTCAGAGTTAAGGCTTCTGGTGCCCATCCTAAGGATCCTGATGCACCACCTTGCGGGGTTGATGACATGACAAAACTTGCCTATTTGCATGAACCAGGGGTTCTGCATAACTTAAGATCCAGATATGAGATAAACGAAATCTATGTAAGTGCACTTCACAGGCTGTAAGAGGGATTAGTATTTCATTAACAATATATGTATTTTTGTATAGTGCATGGCTGCATTTGTGATAGTGCTTCTTGTATATCTTAGGCAGTTCTCTACCCCCTTTTTTTTTTTTTTTTTTTTTTGGGCACTGAAGTAGGCAGTAGTTAATCATTTCTAATTTGTGAGCAGACTTATACCGGTAGTATATTGATTGCTGTGAATCCTTTTCGAAAACTGCCCCATCTCTATGATAGCCACATGATGGGACAATACAAAGGGGCAGCTTTCGGTGAGCTAGCCCCCCATCCTTTTGCTGTTGCAGATGCTGCATACCGGTACTTACTAAATTCCTGTTAGACATATTTGAAGCTCTAAAATGCCTTATCTTTTTCATCATGAGTCTTTCATGAATGCAGACTGATGAGAAATGAGGGGGTAAGCCAATCGATATTAGTAAGTGGAGAAAGTGGAGCCGGTAAAACAGAAAGCACCAAAATGCTTATGCGTTATCTCGCTTTCATGGGAGGGAGAGCTGCAGTTGAAGGCCGAACAGTGGAGCAACAAGTGCTTCAGGTGAAATAGTTGCTGATTTTTTTTTTTTTTTGTGTCTGAGTATGGTGTCAGGATTTAAAGTACATCGTCTCTGTTTGAAAAGTTTCTTTTTTTGATAAATTTTCCCTTTGAAAAGATTTTCCTCTTTTTATTCTTGCATACACCTTATTGTGAGTATGTTGAATCCTCTTATGCAGTCCAATCCTGTTCTTGAAGCATTTGGCAATGCAAAGACAGTCAGAAATAATAACTCAAGGTGGGGAAATTATTATCATGATTTTCAATCCTTTCATGTAAAATATGCATTCCGAGCATGTTTTAAATTGATCCATGTCTGTCTTGATTCACTTTTTGTGCGCATAGTCGTTTCGGCAAGTTTGTTGAGATTCAGTTTGATCAGAGGGGGAGGATTTCAGGAGCTGCTATCAGAACTTACCTTCTTGAAAGATCTCGTGTCTGCCAATTATCTGATCCTGAAAGGAATTATCACTGTTTCTACATGCTTTGTGCTGCACCAGCAGAGGTATTGATTATTGGTCATTAATCAGATTCTAATTGTTTCCATGCTTCTTTATTTTACTCATATAGAATATTTGTTTTACCTATATTTGTATCATATGGTATACACACTCCATGAAATACATCATGGGATGGGTTCATTGGAAGGATGCCTGTAGAATGGCCATGCTTTATTGCATTTATTCTTGCACTTACGGCTACCTTTTAAAGAATGAAGCCATGTGGCATGGCGCAGAAGTATTAATTTGTAAATTGTCGTGCAATCTCCTATTCTCTAAGCTTATTTATGCTGTGGATGTGAGTTCATTTATCATATTTGAAGGTCATGACCTTGAGCCAGAACTGGTATCAGACGCAATACTGGAGTCCCACACCAAGTAGATTATTATTTGAGGTCCATGGGCCCGAACTTCTCATCCTGAAACAGAGATCCTTGAAGATCAATAGTGGAAATGTGACACGAATTTATGATTCATATGTTCATGAATAATGAGTTTGATTGAATCTTAGAAATCTAGTTTTAGGGACAATATAGGCCTTGCAGGGTTGGCAGCACCTACTTGACCTTCAAAAGCAGGGAGGGTTGCTTAAATATTTGGGTCTTCAAATAATGTTGATTCTTAGATCAAGTGTTATATAAATAGCTAGGGTATTGAACTTAGATCCTCCATGTGCCTCATGGTCATGGATGTAAAGCATATTTGAAATCCAGATATCCAATATAAATTGAGCCCAATGCATTTGATTTAAGGTTTTGGAAAGAGAGCCCATATTCCAGATGCAATCTGTAATGTGCAGTACACTTGATTGCATTGGGAAAATATTTAATCTAGATTTCATGACCTGCAGGGGGCAGTCATAATCAGTGAGCTGAGAAACCCTAAATCAATGCATTGTTTCTCCAAGATCAAAAGAATTGGGGCACAATATACATGCACCAATTAATGGTCTCTGGACTCGCTATTAGTCAATATTCTAGGATCAACCTTCATAATTAGAACATAGTTGAGTATATAAGACTCGGAAGTAGAAAGTAATTGATATTTCATAAATTTGCTGATGGGAAGGACTGGTTGTTCTCATGTGTCAGCTGTCTAATGTTATGCTCCATAGCAGTACTCATTTCGTTCATTGACTTAAAATGTTGCTGTAAAAGAAGAAAAATTTCAGAGAGAGAGAGAGAGAGAGAGAGAGAGAGAGAGAAGTTGACATTTCATGCATGGTTTCTTGATTTAGTTCTAGTGGAGGGAGGAAAAAAGATGAGGAATGACTATATAAGAGGTGGAAATAACTATGCTGATAGTGAGTCTTTAATGAATACCATTGGTGTTAGAGTTCCTGTATCTTCAATATTAGATGTGTAATATAACTGTGAATGCTGAAGTGGCACATATATCAAAATGCATCCTTCTGGACCTAATTTACTTGTCAAATTTTTTATGGACAATCTATATCTTTTGCCCTGGAGCAGGCTACTCCAATGTCTGCATGGTATATTGAAAAATGCAATTAGATTGGCAGCCTACATATTTGTTAGAGTTATTAGTTTTACTTTTCGTAATTTTACTTGTTACTTGTGACCTGGACTTTTTGCAAACCCATTTTTCTAAAACTTTCTATAAGGGTCTAAATCATTCATCTTGACTATTAACACATAAATGCATTGCTTGTCAGGATATTGAGAAGTATAAATTGGAAAATCCTAGAACATTTCATTATCTTAACCAGTCCAAGTGCTTTGAGCTTGATGGTGTAGATGATTCCAAGGAATACCTGGAAACTAGAAAGGCGATGGATATTATCGGAATCAGTTCTGATGAACAGGTAGAATTTTTCATTTTCTGCTGACTTAAAGGGAAGAAAATCTTCATTTCCTGTTGTCGTTGGTTATTTGAGCTACCTGAAGCCTCTGCTTTTATGTAATGTGACTTTTTCTTCTTTCAGGATGCAATATTCCGGGTTGTAGCTGCTATTCTCCACTTAGGCAATATTGAATTTGCAGATGGAAAAGAAACAGATTCATCTGAACCGAAAGATGAAAAATCATGGTTCCATTTAAGAACTGCTGCTGAGCTTTTTATGTAAGCACTGATTCCTAAAAAATCTTAAACTGGCTGAGTTAATATTGGATGCCACATGTTCTGAAGAAGAACCTTAATCGAACATTCTACAGGTGTGATGCAAAGGCCCTTGAGGATTCTTTATGTAAGCGTATTATTGTAACCCGTGATGAAAATATAATAAAAACTCTTGACCCAGAAGCTGCAGCTCTTAGTCGAGATGCCTTGGCAAAGATTGTGTATTCACAGTTGTTTGATTGGTAAGTGTTCACACAGTTCTTTGATGAACCTTTTAGGGTTCTTTCCCCCACTTAACCTTTCTTTAATAAGATACAAGTCTTAATCAATTATGATTTCTGAAATTGCTCTGTCGAACTGCCTTGGTGAGTGCATCTATATACTTTTTAATTGCAGGCTTGTGAATAAGATCAACAATTCCATTGGTCAAGATCCTAATTCGAAGAATTTAATTGGAGTGCTAGATATATATGGCTTTGAAAGTTTCAAGACAAACAGGTGCTTAACCGGTATGCTTTTGTGTTTGTCATTAAAATGTATGGACATCTTTTTGTGAACTGCCTAGATTATTCTGCATAAAGGTTTCTTCAGACTTCTTCAGTATATTGATATTATTTGACTGATTAAATGATTCTTTAGTCTTTGTAGCTTATATAGAAAAATATCTTTGACTACTTTAGTGCATTTTCCGATTCTTGGTTGGCAAGATTTTGAGTTTGATGAAGAACTTCATGAACTTTTTTCTTTCAGAAGGGAGCCAAGTAGGAAATTACAATAGCATTTTTGTGCAAAAGATAATATATTCTATTGAGAATCTTTTACAACAAAAGGAAACATGGTATGCTGTATTGTTGCATGCTGCTCTGTACCAGCCAAATTTTACTAGTACCAAATGGAGTCTTAGGATGCTGAGCTGACCCATGTATTGAGCGTACCAACACTATACCGTTATGGTAACGGTTTAAAATCTGGTACTGAGATGGTAAACCTTGAAAGGAAATAAAACAAATGGGGAAGATGTGAGGAATGTCTTCTGAGGCAAGCTGGGAATTATTAACACTTTCAGCTTTTAGATATGCAGAGGCATGTGTGGTTGCCTGCATGCATTTGGCTTGGAATATGTGGGCAGAGTAGTTTGTGACATTTGAATATTTGTTTGTAGTTCACAAGGAATTTCACTTTGGCAGACTTCAAAAGTATATATATGACCCTTTTTTGAGCCCTTAAAAATAAATTTTGGTGACCCTTATAGCATAATGTCTAGGGAAACTGCGTGTTTTTTCTTGGAAGCTGCAATTCCCTTCTTAAGCTTCTCAATGTCTTGTATGCCCACTTGTAGCTGCTGTTGTATCCTTAATCCTTTTGACATGAATTGGTGTCACATTCTAACCTTCGACACTGTCATGTGCATAATCATGGAGTTTATATTCTAAGATTTTAATATTTTTGATCTTTGCAGCTTTGAGCAGTTCTGCATCAATCTGACAAATGAAAAACTGCAACAGCATTTTAATCAGGTTGACAAAAACTAATGGTGTCATTCTCCAACTTATCTACTATATGATGACAATTGTTATTCTACCAAATATAAGGCTTTTGACTCATTGTTTTGTTTCATGCAGCATGTTTTTAAAATGGAGCAGGAAGAATACACGAAAGAAGAAATCGATTGGAGTTATATTGACTTTGTTGATAATCAGGATGTTCTTGATCTCATTGAAAAGGTATAACTTCCTTTTTCTTAGAAATAATAGGTAGAGAATGAGATGGAAACTGTGCTTGTATTAAAGCCATACATCTTATGAATTTTGAGAACACTTGAAACATTAGACCTTATATGAAGAAATTAAGGAAATGAGAGAAAAGTTTTCTTTTTTTTTTTTTTTAATGTAAGTTTGGCCATCTTACACTCACATATCAGAGTTTTAGATTGTCAAATGTTAAAATGCTATCAGACTATTAACCTCAGAGCAAACATTAATGTGATAAATTACACAGTAAATATGGTTCTTCAACATCTTACTTAATATATAAAGTATTGATTTTTATTAGAGACCATTAAAATATATGTTTGATGTTCCAAAATAATATAATATACTTCAAAATGATTTATAGTTTCTTATCTTTTCCCGTTTTATTCGTCATTTTCTTTTATAATTTTCATTTTTTTATAAGTAAAACCAATGCAGAAACTGCTGAAATTGTTGCAGTCGCAACATATTAAACTATATACAAAACTGAGTTTTGATCCATGGGTCTGATAGTGTTTGGATGGTTTATTTTTAAGATTTATTGTGAACTGTCTAACATTATTACTGTCCATCCTCCTTATCTAAATCTGCCAAATTGAATTTAACTCTGCAGTTTTTGGTTCCTGTAAAATATTTTAATTTGTGAAAAATTGAAAGAAGCTTTAGGGTTAAAACAATAATTCATGAAGATTAAATTATGTTGCAACATTTTTGTTAGTTTGAGCACCATGTAGGTTCCAGTAGGACCAACTGCAAATGCTTTTAGAGTCCTAGGTTCACATTTTCATTTGCCACTAAGTTTGTATATTGACTGTCAATAACGAATACGTTATTTTATATTTTAAGCATATTTATGAAGTTTTATTGTATTGACATTTCATTACTTGCTTCCAGAAACCGGGTGGGATCATTGCTCTTCTGGATGAGGCTTGGTATGTGGGCATAACATCACAACTATCTTCTCTTCTGTTGTTTTATTTAATAGAGAATGTAGATTGAAATTCTACCTTTGATTAAGCAAGATAGCGAGATGACTGAGTACTTTCTTTGTGCAGTATGTTGCCAAGATCAACGCATGAAACATTTGCTCAGAAGCTGTATCAGTCTTTCAAAAACCACCAACGCTTCAGCAAGCCAAAGTTATCACCCTCTGATTTCACCATTTCCCACTATGCTGGTGATGTGAGGACCTCTTGTTCATATTGTCTTCCACATCCAATACTTTCATTGTTACATAAACAGTACTTGTACAGAACAAAAACTAAAGAAAGCCTCTTTTTGTTATTCAGGTGACGTATCAGACCGAGTTGTTCTTAGATAAGAACAAGGATTATGTTGTTGCTGAGCATCAGGCACTCTTGAATGCTTCTAAATGCTCTTTTGTCTCGGGCCTATTTCCACCTCTTTCTGAGGATTCATCCAAATCTTCAAAGTTTTCATCAATAGGCTCAAGATTTAAGGTGCAAACAAGATTCTCTCAAATCAATATATATTATGTCCTTCATTTTTGATGGTTTGATACATGAGATCTCCTGTAACCATGCAGCAACAACTACAAGCTCTTCTAGAAACTCTGAGTGCCACTGAGCCACACTACATTCGCTGTGTTAAACCAAACAATCTTCTGAAGCCAGCGATTTTTGAGAATACTAGCATCCTGCAGCAACTTAGGTGTGGGGTAAGGACTTTCTACTAGCTTTATAGTTGTTGTTGTTGTTCTACATTTATTTCAAATTCTGACAGGTTTATGATGATGTATCACCTTCTGCCTTAGGGAGTGATGGAGGCAATTAGGATAAGCTGTGCTGGGTATCCAACTAGACGGGCATTTTATGAGTTCGTAGATCGTTTTGGCATTCTTGCACCAGGTGTTTTGGATGGGAGGTAAGAGTATTTCTGGGTGAAGTTTCATAAATTTTTTTTTGATTTGCTTAGTCTCACATTTCTATTTTAATTTTTCTCATGGAAGTTGTGATGAGGCCACTGCTTCAAGGAGGTTGTTAGAAAAGGTGGACCTCAAAGGCTATCAGGTACTTGCGACAAAAAGATATAATATGGCTCATTCACATTCGCTTTTTTTGTGCCTTCTACAACTAGACAACAGTTCTGCAAGTTTTGAGAGCCATGCCAGTTTCTTTTCTCTCTCTCTCTTTTTTTTTTTTTTTTGTCTCCTGCAAGTTTTGAGGGCCATGCCAGTTTTTTGTTTTTTGTCATTCACTTTTGCCAAACATAATTTCAAGCAAAATGCATGCATATTGACAAAGAATTTTGCAACCTTATGCTCATGGATTTAAAACTAGCTTATCAGTTATATTTACTCAAACATGATAATAGATTAAAGGACATGCTAGATACCATGTGTAGGTGGAAGCCAGAATGTGTGATGCAGCCTTAACTCCCAAGTGCCAAGCATTACATAATAACCAAATATGGAAGTATTTTTTGCTCTATGATTGCTCAACTGTAGCATATGGTTAGCTTCTGAACTCTTTAATCTGCTAACTTGCTTGTGGCCTACAGCACCTGATCTGGTATCCTGGGCCTTCTTTATCCTCACACCTTTCATCTCTCTTTTTCTTGTAATAGATAGATAGATAGACATCTGCTTAATATGATGTTCAGCCTCTTTCTATTAGGGGGATTACCAGAAGTAAAAAATAAAATAAGATTGTTATTAAGATTTTGCTTCTAATTAGTGTCACAAATAGTACTGATGTGCTTTAGCCTTCAGTTATCCTTAGAGAATCAAGATGATGATCTAGAGGTACTGTATTTCTTATGCCCTCTATTTTCACAATATATATTCTTTTACTAGATTTCTTTAAAAGAAAATTAGTTAACATAACTTCCAGTCATCTAAATTAATTGAAATTTCTATTTTCCCATATGCTTAAGTTACTAGTGGGTCTTTACTCTCAAACGACATACTTTTCTGTACTTGTATTGGCATTTTTTTTTTTCATGTGTGCATGCATGCTTGATGGATTATCTTATTGTAGTGGCAAGATTTATCTTAACTTCATAAGTTCATACTTCCAGATAGGGAAAACAAAGGTGTTTCTTCGGGCTGGTCAGATGGCTGAACTTGATGCTCGTAGGAATGAAGTGTTAGGAAGATCTGCTAGCATAATTCAGAGGAAAGTTCGGTCATTCTTGGCTCGTAAAAATTTCATTTTACTGAAAAAGTCAGCTGTACAGATTCAATCTATATGCAGAGGTAATTACTGGAGATGTGTAACATAAATGTTATCCAAAACTGACCTGTTTTTATTTTCTTAAATGCTAGTGCTTTTTGCTGATTAATATATTCATGATTTATCTTAATCTGATCCAATTTTTTTCTGTGCTCCTTGAAGGACAACTTGCAAGGCAACTTTATGAAGCCATGAGAAGACAAGCTGCTTCTCTGAGGATCCAGACATGTTTCCGCATGCATGTTGCAAGAAAAACTTACAAAGGTTTGTCTTTGGCATCTGTTATGATTCAAACTGGTCTACGTGGGATGGCTGCTCGCAAGGAACTTCATTTGAGGCAGCAGACAAGAGCTACAATTATTATTCAGGTAAAATAGAAAATAATGAATCAGTAACAATACATTCATAGGAACCCCAGGATTTTGCTGCTACAATACTACTATGACAACATACAAGGATACCATGACCACATGCAAGTTTACACTTGCATATGCGCATTTTTCTATACACTATAATAAATGTGTGTGGATAAGAAAAGAGCATTATGATATTTATACTTGGGCTATTTTGTTGATTGGTTACGAAACCATATTTCAGATCAATTGGAGTGAGAACTGCAAATTGATACATTCTGCCTGGATATACCGTTCCTTGATGTATAGTTACACCGTTCCTTGTTGTATAGTTACACTATTCCTTGATGTATAGTTTTAATAAGAATACTTCCTTATTTGTCTCTTGAGATTATGTAGCATACACATTCTACTGGACACTTCGGTTTCTCTCTATTAACATTTTATTCTATTTTAACATTCTGTCATCAAAAGAAGATTTTGAGACTTCCTTTTTTCACCTTAATCATATTTCTATTTTAGAGTCAATGCCGCCAATACTTGGCATGCTTACATTATTCAAGGATAAGAAAAGCTGCAATTACAACTCAATGTGCTTGGAGAGGAAGGCTCGCTAGAAGAGAACTACGGAAACTTAAAATGGTAAATTTCTTTCGTCAACGTTAAAGCTCTGTTGAAATAGGATTTATTGTGTATGTTTTTTGGATGGGCTCAATAACTTTCTTTGATATTTTTTAATGCTTGGAGACATGGGCTAAAATTGATATCCTTTAGGAAATGCGCAAATTGGATTTTCTATGCATCACATTGCTCTGGAATATCATTCATTCATTCTTTTTTTTTTTTTTTATCCCTTTTTTTCTTTGATACATGGTTGAAATTATCTTAACCTGCTTGCAACAATAAAACTTGTTGTTTTTAGATGGTAAATTCAGATATGATAGCTCTATTTTTTCCTTCTGCAACAGAGGCAGTTGGAAAGATATTGTTGTTAGGATTATGCCTTAACCTAATCTTCTAGGTTGCTTATTTTTCTTCTCTTCATCATCAGGCGGCAAAAGAAACTGGTGCTCTCCAAGCTGCCAAAAATAAGTTGGAGAAACAAGTTGAGGAACTCGCATTGCGCCTACAGCTTGAGAGACGCATGAGGGTAAACACTTAAACTGGTCATACTTTTTATCTGTTAATTTCACCTATTTATTGTCTATATTTCTAGACTTTATTTCCCTGAAGTGATTTTTATCTGAAAGTCACCAGTACCACCTGCAGAATTGGTTTATGAGTAATGTCGCTAAATTGGTCCAATTGATAGCATGCGAAGTACAATGTCTCTAAATTTTATGTTTTGAGCATGGCTTGATGATTTAATTTGCATATAAAACCCTTTTTATAACTTTTTGTTGCTGACAAAATGAAAAAGAACAAGGATTGTATACATTTTTTTAAAAATTTTCTTGGAAGAGGGGAATCTAAGAGAAAAATCTGTTCTTTGTAGCTTTATATTTTTGTTTTTATTCTTTGCATATTTTGCCAAGTCCAGATTGAGATCTTGTTAGAAACTGTTCTGAGTGCTAAATAGCTTATGATGCTTGAATCTTTTTGAATGCTATTGAAAGATCAAATAGGTGTATGGAAAAATGTTGGAAGAAAAATATTAGGCACTATCGTTGCCATAAATGCCCTGCATTAGCAAACAAGTTGCATAGATAGAAAATGAGCAAACATGTAAAATGGTTACTTGAAACCATTCGGCCATAATGAATTATAGATGCAAGAATGAATTATAGATTCTTGCATTGGTGTTGCATCTTCCAGCCATTGCCTTGACTTGAGGGATGATTTTAGAGATTCAACTTGGCCAGCCAGTGGGGGCCAAGTTCTACATTGTTTGGGCTGATCCCATTCCAAATTTTGGATATTCTTGGATCGGGCCTTGCCTACTTGCATACCTAGATGATTTTCTGACACTTACAACTGTGTGAGATCTGCTGATTTTCCGAAACACGAAACCCACAGTCCTGATAATAGTTTCCTGAGTTGGATGCCTTCTAAGCAGTCATGCTCAGTCAGCTCATATGGATGGTTGGTTGTTATTTTCATTATGTATCATGAGTCAATATGTATTTGAGTCCTTTTATGCATGCAGTGCTTTTTTTTGCCTTCTTAACTTGTCAAGATGATGAATGCATCACCTTGTCTTTGTAGGCCGACTTGGAGGAAGCAAAAGCACAGGAAAATGCAAAATTACAAGCTGAATTGCAGGAGATGCGGCAACAGTTTAATGAAACAAAAGCTATGCTGATAAAGGAGCGTGAGGCTGCCAAAAAAGCTGCTGAGGAAGTTCCTGTCATTAAAGAGGTCCCAGTTATTGATACAACCTTGACAGATAAGCTTAGAGAGGAAAATGAGAAGCTTAAGGTGAGCCCAAATATGTGCATGTCCTCCTTTAAGGTTGACTTTTTTTCCTCCTTTGAGGATATATGGAGATGGTGCATTTTGGATGATAACGGCAATCTTTTATGGGAAGAGGTTGTCGGTAGTTGGATTTTCATTTATTGTACTCTCTCTCTCTCTCTCTCTCTCTCACACACACACACACACACACACACACCCACCCACCCACCCACCCACCAAGTTGTAAATGTTTGTCCTTGGAAATTATAGCACTGGACACTCTGACTATATGCAGACTTTGGTGAGCTCTCTTGAAAAGAAGATTGATGAAGCTGAGAAGAAGAATGAAGAAACAAGCAAGATTAGTGAGGAAAGGCTAAAGAAGGCAATGGAGGCTGAGTCAAAAATAATTGACCTGAACAATGCGATGCAAAGGTTTTTTGTTTTTTCTCTCCTCACCTAAATTTCTGGATGCATGAATACCTCTTCTCTGTGATGTGCAGCATGTGCTGCCCTATACTATTCTTTTGATTTGGAAGTTATTACTTGTTTGCCTGGCTTTCTTCTCTAATTCAGCGAAAAACCATCTAACTGGCACCTAATTATTCTTTTATAACAGTCTTAAAGAAAAACTATCTATCATGGAGTCTGAGGATCAAATTCTCCGACAGCAGTCCTTGTTGCAGGCACCTGTAAAACGCATGTCTGAACATTTGTCAATTCCAGCAACTCCAACAAAACATGTACCAACATGTTCCGGAAAAGTTCATTTAATTTATATTATTTAGTGATGCTTCTTATTCTTTTTGGTTTCTATTTTGCCAGAATTTGGAGAATGGTCACCATGATGTTCAAGACCCTAAGGTTGTCCACCATTGTATTCTTCTTTCTGTGATCATTTTCTGTTGTTTGTTGGGAACATAATTATATAAAAGTTCTGCATCATGAGAATATCTTTTCTGCAGGAACCTCAAAGTGCGCCTCCAGCTATTAAGGATTTTGCAAACACTGATCCTAAGTTGAGGAGATCTTATATAGAAAGACAGCATGTAGGTGCACAATGTCAGAATGAAATTACTCATTTAGCTGTGCTGTGCACAAATGAGCTTAGTCAATTATCCATGCATACTGTGCCTGTGTATGATTTTATTTATTTATTTTGACAAAGTGTTTTTTTTTTTTTTTGAATTTTACAGGAGTGTGTTGATGCCCTCACTAATTGTGTCAGCAAACATATTGGGTTTAGTCAAGGAAAACCAGTTGCTGCACTTACCATATACAAATGCCTTTTGCACTGGAGATCTTTTGAAGCAGAAAAGACTAGTGTTTTTGATCGTCTTATTCAGACCATTGGTTCTGCGATTGAGGTATATATTTCTAACTAATTGTTTATTCTGTTATGATTAACTGATAGGTTCTTAAACTTTATCTATGTCTTAGCAGATCAGTTCATACTTACAGGCATGGAAATCTTGACAGGGACCTGTTTCCCAACTCAGCTAACCCGACCCATTTGATTCATGGGTCAGGTTGGGTTCCGGTCAAGACCTCTCAGCTTGTTGGGTCATGGGACTTACATATGTAATGAAACTATTTAATATGCACACAGTTTTATGCAGTGGGTAATGTGAGCTGTTATATATTGATTAATAGCACATAATTTGACAAAAGAATGGATCGAGAAGGGTCTGTCCTGTATGTATTGCCAATATGTTGAGATAATTATAACAGCACAAAGAGTGTGGAAAATAAACAGTCTATTCATGCAAATAAAAGCTTAAAATTAAATTTGTCTAAACTAATTAAACAGATCAGCCATGTTGATTGTGGGTTGGGTTTGGGTCAGGTCCATATGTCTGGGCCAGAATATATGCTTTATAATTTTTTTAATGTTTTCGAGAAAGATATTTCTCAGACCGGTTTAAGTAGTCTTGTCAGTTGTTACCAGGGTTTCTTGGGCAGTTGGGCTTAAATCTGTTACTCAGAAAACAAACTAGAAATTTAAATGCCTTGAACTTGAGATTTCTTTTTTTTCTTTTTTGGTGTTGTTGTTGTATAACTCTCATAATTTATGATTCCATTCTTATAATTCTATGCTACTACTACAAATGAAGCCTTCAGATATATCATATTCAGAAATTGAGGACATTGGAGAACTCACAGACCATATGAGAAAGCGACTTGACTTGAGGTGCCCTCATTAATAAGAGGAGCCTGCATCTGTGTCTAAAGTTCAACACAGAGAGGGAAGAATCTTAGTGACAACAGATGTAACCGTTAATAGAATAATTGGTGAAGTTGATGAAGGATTTAAAGCTGCTTAATAACCGGCAGGGCTTGATGGCAACTGTAAAGGGTATAGATTTCACACATGTTGCAGTAAACAAGTTTTCCCAAATGACTATTGCACTATATAAGGTGAAATAGAGTTTCCATAAAGGCAAATTAACATTTGCTAATTTTTGTTCATATCAATGTCAATATACAATGTTGCAGGGTAATGTGATTTGTTGCTTCAATTCTTGGTGTCAGGATTATCATGCATTTTGGCTGATTTTTTCTGTTTAATTTAAAAAAGAGATTTTTGTCAACTTATTTGAAATGTGAAGTTGTTCCATTGTGCCACCTATACAGGATCAACTGTCTTGAGCCTTCAGTAATGGCCTCTCGTTCTTTAAGCCTATCATCAACTTATTGCTAACTCACGTATATTACATCAGTCATATGTATGATCTGCCGGTGATACCTACTTCTATGAAATATGCTTTGCACTGGATGCTGTTTATGACCGATCAAAAGCTATACAACTTGTAAAGAGGATCTCAATCAAAAAACTCGACCCTGATACTATCTGTAGTTATTATTTTGGTATTTGCTTGTGATATCAACATCTGTAATTTACCATGGTTAACTCATTCTGATGAAAACTGTGATGCAGAATGAGGAGAACAATGACCATCTTGCTTACTGGCTATCAAATGCATCTAGTTTGTTATTCCTGCTACAACAGAGCCTCAAGACTGCTGGAGCTGTTCAGCATCGCAAACCGCCTCCTCCAACATCACTGTTTGGGAGGATGACAAAAGTATGTGATTTTTATGATTTTCTTTTAGAAGTTTGATTTTCTTTATTGCATATCCATGACTACTGCTGTATTTATGCTTCGCCCTGGATGCAAAATGTATTTTGTCTTGATAACAACACATTTATGTCCTTTATCATGGCATGTTGTTCTAGAGATTTCATTCTTCTGCAAATCTTCCCGTGGATGAACTGAATGTTGTCGTGCGTGAAGTTGAGGCCAAGTATCCAGCCTTGCTTTTCAAGCAACAACTCACTGCTTATGTGGAGAAGATATATGGAATTGTCCGTGATAACGTGAAAAAAGACTTGTCTTCGTTGCTTTCATCATGTATTCAGGTAGTCTGGGTGCTATTTTGCTTTCATTACCAATTCTGCTTGTCTATAAAGGCTATACTCCTATATATTTTCTTTCAAAAATAGTTTGTAAAATCAGACAATACTTTGATCAGTTTATTGGAGTTAAATTTTGTTTTGAACCTTAAGTTAATGAGTGTTTTCTATCTAACAGTTCTGTTATGCAAATTACTCTTTGGGACATTGGTTATGTTATACATTATAAATGTGCAGCTGCTTGAATTAACAAGTTTCCAAGGGTTCAGTTGTGACCCTACCAATAAGACCATCCACCTTTTTTCAGAGCTAGTGTTGATAAATGCATGTTGGCCCATATAAGTCGTCCCCAAAAATCAACAATTAGCATCCTCGATAATAACCTACATATTAGACACATGAGGACAATAAAAGGCTTTGAATACTATTGAAGCTAATCAACTGAAATTGTTGTCATGCTATTGGTCATTATACATTTTGCAACAACTCCATGCATGGATAAGATGTTTCCATAACATTTGTTCTGGTGTCTTGGCATTTTACGTATTATAGGCCATAATAATCAGTGTGAATTCTCTGATTAGATATGGCTTATCATGTATTTTGCACCTTGTAGGATGGAAACACTCCTTGGTGTTTGGTATGCAAGTCTTGTAGATTTTGTTAGTTATGTGAATTTATCCTCAAGATATTGATGCTTTGCTATGTGTAAGCAAATTTCAGTTTATTAGAATATTTCTGACCATAACTTTCATATCTCAATTGCTAATTTAATTGATGTTGAAAATTAAGGCACCAAGAACAAGGACGCTGCGAGGCTCAGCGCGTTCATTTGGGAGTCAAACTCAGAGCAGCCACTGGCAGAGCATCATTGATTGCCTCAATAATCTTCTGCGGACATTGCAAGAAAACTATGTAAGTTTCTTTGGTAAAGTTTAAGTAATTTCTGGGGGCACTAATGAGCCAGCGCAGCCCTAATACTTGTGTCAGCCTGGGGATGAAATCTTAGGCCTGCGGAGCCTGGCCTAGCATGAAAATAGTCCAGGTATACATGCCAGAACTTGGCCTTTGATTGGATTATTCAAAGGGCTGGGCTAGGCTCAAACAGATCTACTCCATTTTGTACAGAATGTTAAATCTGGGTCTAGCTTATTACTTGTTGGGTTTCAGGGTTTTGTGCTCTTGTAACTGACCTGCTGGTTTTCCAGGTGGCTCCAATTTTAATTCAGAAGATGTTTACTCAGATTTTCTCATTAATCAATGTACAACTTTTCAATAGGTCAGTTATTGTTTTGATTTGCCTATCTTTTCATCTGTGTAAAGGTCATGCTTATAATTTTTTTGTTTCTGCTACTCTGCAGTCTACTCCTTCGTCGGGAGTGTTGCTCCTTCAGCAATGGAGAGTATGTAAAGGCTGGTTTGGCTGATATGGAGTTATGGTGTGCACAAGCAAAATCTGAGGTAATGATCTTTGATTTACAGTTTATAACATTTGGTTGCTTTGGATCTCTGACAATTTCTGAATTCGCAGTATGCTGGATCATCTTGGGACGAACTTAAGCACATAAGGCAAGCTGTTGGTTTCTTGGTATGTAATTTGTGCAACCATCTGAAGCATCATAGACTATCAATTCATAGAGTTTATTTGGAATTGTATGCCATATTAAAACTAACCTGTATGGTTGAAATTGTCTTGTGAATCTTGATACAATATATACAGATATAAATTCATATTTCCTTTCTGTAGGAAGTTTTTCAAGAGAAAGATATTCTGAATTAGTATAATCTTTATCATTTTCTTTTTGGGTTGGGGTGGGGGGTGCTTTCATGACTGGGCATCACTGCTGCTACTGAACTTCTCTACCAGTTTCCTTACTTTACCTAAGGCTACCATAATTATATTGGTAACATTTTTTCATCTGTTCTTGTATCAATAAATTTTCCATCTAGTGAAAAAATTCCTTCTAGAGATTATAGGATGTAGTATACAGTGTATCCTACTTTGGTAGTGCTTGCTTATTATCTTCCTTGATGTATGCGAAACATGCAACAGTCTTTCCAAAAGGAGATGTGTGTATGGATCACAGAATAAGAAAACCTGCTGTGCCCACTTATTAAGTTTGCTACATATACCCTGCCGCTCTTTTACCTAAAACAATTTAATCAATATATTTTGGGATCAAATAATTTTATTTATGTTTTTTTTTTTTCCTTGTCAGTTCTATACCATAAACGTTCCTGGTGGTGATGATTCAATTAGGATGCCAAAGAATTTGTTTCTAGAAAAGTCATATCCTAACTTCTTTTAAATGCATCCTTGGTGAACTGTTAGTTCCCTGATTTAATGCTCAAGTTAGCACACACGATTATCTGAAAAAGCTAGGACTGGTGAAAATGGTGTCCAGTGCACATAAAAATGCCAGATTGCTAAATTCCAATCTAGGATTATCCATCACTGATGATGATTTAAATGTTAGTCTGAAGATTGCTACGTTGTTGCTTTATTCAGCAATCCATCTTGGCAAATTCATGTTTATAGAAATCATTAGAATTAGATCATCCCATTAAGGAAAACAGCTACAAGAGGAATCCAGAAGCTTGTCCCCTTTTTTTTCCCATGTCCAAAGCAATTATTAAGTAGCATTGATGTTGCAATATTCTAGGTTTGTGGAGCTTTGTAGTCCTGTGTAATGCATTGTCATTTTATAGATGTGCTAAAATTTTCTCACAATAATGTGAGCAAAACCGTTCTAAAGGTTCGAGGCTTCATGGACATGCATGTATATATCCATGTATGATAGGTAGAAATCTTCTCTCAGCCTCGCTAGAACTGGTGGTGTGTCAAGCTATTGTTTCATAATCTTACTCATCAAATTAACACTTCATAAGCACCAGTTTTTTAAGAAACATTATGTTAACTTTTTGTTTTTTGAAATGTTCTTAGGATTATTGCAGCAGGAAATTAATTAGGATATAGGTATTTAATGACATAAATGCTCTTCTGTTTCTCTCATTGCCTGCTGTATCTGCACTCCACATGCAGGTAATATTTCAGAAGTATAGGATTTCTTATGATGAGATCGCTAACGACCTCTGTCCGGTAATGATTCCTCTCTCTCTCTCTCTCTCTTTGTTTGTGTGTGTGTGTGTGTGTGTGTGTGTGTGAGTGAGGGAGCAAGGGAGTTAGCATGCATGTGCATGCATTTGCATGAGCACTCTTTTATGTGCGTCTGTGCCTTTCTGCCTCTCACACTATTCACATTTTCATGCTGATTATTTGCTTCCACAGATCCTTAGTGTTCAACAACTTTATAGAATTTGCACGCAGTACTGGGATGACAAGTACAACACACAAAGTGTTTCTTCAAGTGTAAGTTCAAATAATTGATCATCTGTCTTGTGTAATATGTTAATACCCATCCTCAAGTGTATGAGGAATCATGAAGTTCAATTTGCCATGCACTTTCATTATTCTGCTAGAGTTTATATGCACCTTCTTCTTAAGTTTTGGATGTTGTAACTTGCTTTATGTTGACCGGCTAATCAAACTACAAAATAACTTCTATATAGAGTGAAAAATAAATCACCCCTGACGACTTACAGCCATTTCCTGTTGATTTTTTTGTACTAGCTACAATGACCATATTGGTGCAATAGTGCACCCGTCTGAGGAGTTCATTTCTGGAAAAAATAACTACTTGCTCCATCATGTCTCAATACAGGTTCTTTCCAGCATGCGAGTTTTAATGACAGAGGATTCAAATGATGCCGATAGCAGTTCCTTCTTGCTCGATGATAACTCAAGGTAGCAGGAACAGAAATTTTTTATCCACCATATTGCTGGGCAAATCTATGAACTTGTAGATTGGCCTAAATTCCTATAACTTGAGTAGTATTCAATCAATATTCCTCATGTTTCCTGATGCAGCATTCCATTCTCAATCGACGACATTTCAAGTTCTGTAAAAGAAAGGGACTTCTTAGATGTCAAACCAGCAGAGGAGCTTCTCGAGAACCCAGCCTTCGAATTTTTACAGAAGTGAGGCCATGGAACCTCGAGTATTTTTTGTGTTCCCATAGTCATCTCCTCAAGCTAGATTCTTGCTTTTCTCTAAATTCTGTAAATTTATTCATTTTTCTTCATTTGTATTTTCGCTTCCCTGCTGAGCGTGTAAAATTATCATTTTTTGGATTAGATTTGTGAAATTCTTTCTAGGGGCAGCTAATGGGGTTGGGATGAGTTTCACTTTCACCCCTCCCACAGATATCGTCTTTTACAGGAGAAGCAGAGCATTGTTTTGTAGGCAAGTTCCAGCTTTCGGTCGGTCAAATATATATAGGGTGTGGTGGGAGATATCCTAATGATATCCTCCCTTGCATTGTACAAAGCATTGGACACATGTAAATCCACAGATTATGAAATCAGTTAAATTTATAGGAATTCTTTGTTTTTTTTCTTTTTTATTGGCAGCAGAGCATAGTTGTGCTTGAATTTTTTATTGGTTGAAATTAAAGGAGCACTCTTTTTTATTTTTTGTTAAAAAAAAAAAAAAAATCACCTTGGCATTTCCTCGCTGAATGCCAGCATTAGAGGTTTTCTCGATGCTTTCAGTATGACATTGCCGAAATTGTGAGAGGCGCACCCGCACTGACATGGGGACGGAACACCAGTGGAGGAAATGATCGGATAGGCTTTGAGGTGTAGGCTGAAGAAACAATTGATTATTTGGTAACCAGTGATTTTCCCATTCTGCTCCCCACATGAAGCTGGCCGCTTCCACTAGCCTTTTTCTTTTACTAATTTCCTCATTCAGGTTACTGGGAGCTTGGACCGATAACCTGTAGAGAGCTCCTCAAAACGAACTCTTTAAAACGTTCTTCTGTGTACGCGGTGGCATTGCGCAGGTTTCCCGCGTTAAAAGAGTTTGGGTGGGGTTAGGATATTCATTCCATCTGCCGGTCGGTGATGACGGTGGAGTTGCTCGTTGGTGGTCATAATACGCGGGCGGGCGCACACCCCTTTCGCGATAAAACAAGAGCAGGAAGCTTGCTTCTAAAATTGGAGTGGGCATTTCGGCAGGTTGTCATGCTGATCGCAGCCAATTTGCTATGATATTAGCATATAAGGCGTGTGATCCATGCGATTGATTTATAACAAAGATGTTATTTATTTATTTCTTTATTCCTTCATAGATGCACCCATTTATATGTTTTGTGAACCTCCCAGACTCTCCGATGCTGTATTTGTGTGATAGAGAAGCAAAGAGTGTTACATCGAAGCAGTGAACTACAACCCTGATGATTTAGTAGGTGAAAGTGATAAAATTTTAGCATTCGATTGCGTCTCAGTAATCTTATATGATGAATATTTGAAATCATATATTCAGGTTCAGTATTCGAGATCAAATCATCCTTAAACAACAACGATTTTAACTTGAGATTTAGGGATCAAAATGCTTATTATTCATGTAAAAAAAATGCTCAGTATTATTTTTTTATTAATAATATATAATTTAATATTATAAGACTATTATAATAATAATATAATATCATTATATTATATAATTATAATAGTATAATAATTAAAATATTATTATTATAGTATTAAATATAATATAAATATTATTATACTATTTCTCATAGGAAAAGTTTTTATCCTTATTTTTTAATTGAAAAAAAAAAAAAATTTGAAGGGAAAGTGGATGGTGGGCCTTCACGATTTACTCCATGGCTCCGCAACCGGATCCAAATGGCAAGAAGCGCATTCTGTCTCCATTGACGCAGAGAAGCAGCCACGAGCCTCCCTCCAGCTATTGTTTTCATAAATTAGCCATTGCCATTGCAATGCTTTGATGCCGCCTTCCGCCGGTCGAGCTACCGCACGACTCAAACAAAGCAAAGGCGTCGAGACTCCTCTATAAAATAGATGATACCTCCATCTCGTGGAATTCCCATCCCCATTAACTCCACAGGAAGCGTCTCTTAGATGAAGAGCTCCTCGATGGCTTGTGAAAAAATGCTGTCCATCCTCGCAGTAGCTGTGGTTGCCATGGCCAACCTTCCGGCCACGGCTCGAGCGACCGAATACGTGGTGGGGGAAGGGAAGACCAGGGGTGGCGCCTTGGAGTGAACTACACCGACTGGGCTCAGGGCAAGGTGTTCGTAGTCGGCGACTCTCTGGTAATTCTCTAATGATCATCAAACTATATGTTATCATTCCATGTACGTTAGCTTCGTTGGCCGCCATGTGCCGCATGATGATCGAATGTCTCAAAGTTAGAATCCAAGCTTCGCTGGCGTTTCACATGGCCAGAGATTCTTCACGCAATGCAACAACATGCATTGATATAAAATAGCAAGTACCTGACTCTAGTCTCTTTCAACGCCAGCTGTGAAACATCTAACTTGGATTACGCTCTAACGTTTGGAAAATTTCATTTCAAAATTATTTTACAGAGGACGAATTTATATTCAGTTAATATGGACGAAAAATAATGGTAAATTTACACGTTCATGTACGTAATTCACTAAGACAGCTAGCATTTTAGAAGCGTAACATAAAATTTCGCAACGAGTAGACATTTATATATCTGAGATAATAAAATGGATGGATTTGAAACTGTATTTCTTTCGTTTGGCAGTCTTTAGGTACACTCCCGGAACTCACAACGTCCTCAGAGTCAGTGGCCCAGACTTCCGGAAATGCAACAAGGTTTCAGCACTGGAGACTCTAGAATCTGGTAGTGATACAATCCCACTCTCAAAGCCAGGGAAAAAATGGTACATCTGTGGAAAGGCCAGGCACTGTGAATCGAACCAGAAGCTTGTCATCACCGTCCTTGCGAGCTCGGAGGCCCCCGCCACACTCCCCATCCCCACCGCTCCGGTTTCCGGTTCCTCCAACATGGTTATGATACCAGAGCACCAACTTTTGATGGTGGCGGCTGTGGCAGTGCTCATCACCTTCATGATTTAAAAACGATAGATTGTTTCAGTTCTTTTTGTGTGTCTGAGTTTTCGTTATGTCATCATGTCTGTTGTCGTTTCATTCATCATCTTTAGATTTCATATATGAGAGAGACATGATTTTTTTCTTTTTTTTTTTTGAATTTTTATTTTTAAAATATTTGTTTGTGCGTGGAAGTTTCACCCCAATTAAAGAACTTGAGGTGGCATCAAGAGCCCACCTTTATATTATTAGGAGAGAAGGGTGAGGCTTATATGCATCTGGGGTGCTCCCAGCTCTCCTTGTGTTGACCCTCAAAATCTAGAGAAATAGACTTGCAATTGACTAAAAAGTCATCTCCTAGCCATTGAAAAAGCTATCAAGTTAGAAGAATAACCCTTCTACAAGCCTTTAGAATGCCTCGATAAAGTGCCTTTGGTTCACTAAAGGTTGAACTAAAGTGGACGCGTCAAAAGAAGGAATTATAAAACGAAAGAAGTCGGTGCCACGAGGCCTTGGTTGGCTTTGGGGAGGTTGGAGATTTCACATTCGAGAACCTCGACTTTTTTAAAGTTAATACAGCGCATACTACAATACTATCACGAAAAATAAAAAAAAAATTCAAGAAACGGAGACGTGGTCGTAGGGAAAAAATAAATAAAATAAATAAAAATGCTACAATTCGAGCAACTTTCCTCCATCTTTAAAGTTGATGTTTTTTTTTTTTTTTTTTGGATAATAAAAGTTTTTTTGATGAAGAAATAATTTAGCCATACGTCAGCTCATGAAATTTTCATAGAGAGAATTTTTTCTTATAAAATAAAAGTTAAATAATCAAGAAATAAGAACGTAAAACTCCCCAGCACTTGCATAGAAAAATTCATAAAAATTTCTATATTTTGCTAGCTTTTGAATTCAAAAATAATATATCTAAGTTAAAAGAAATAATAACAATGAGAAGAGAGATAATGACTCTTAAACTTCGCTTAAATAAGGCTTTGATCCTTTATTTAAAGATGTTTGTAATGGATTTATCTTATTAATTAAGAGTTAAGTTTCTTAATGACAAGCAGCTTAGGGTTATTAATGATTTAATCTTAATGAATTAAATCAATTCCTATAGTGAGAAAAATAATTAAAAAGTAATTTCAATCAATCTATTTTAACCCATTGGATTTTAACGCAAGAAATTTCAAACAACTGTCACCATCATATTCTACCACATATCATTATTATATGCTTTTGATAATTTTACCTAAAAGGTGTTAACCATGGTTGTGAAACAATATCTCATAACGTTGAAGGCCAAGCCATTTGCATTAACACAAGCATGAAAAATTCATGCTTTGGTGGATGATAGCAAGTGAAATTATTTAAGTTCCAAGCAAATGTCACATGTCTGTCACGTGCCGCGGCGAGAGGGAGGGGAGGAAAGTTTGGTTGGTAATATCGTTTCAGCTGCAGCCTCCTCCGGGTTCTTCGCATGATGTCCTTCCCGGACGCCCCGTATTTAATTTAAGGCCGCAACCATCGGCCCTTTCTCCATCCCCAATTCAGCGAAAACAAAGATGCCTGCGCCCAAAAATCCCTAAAATTTTCCGAACCCCGGTCGCCTCTCCCTTGTCCAAAATCCAAAGATTCTGCCCCCTCGCCTGCCTCGATTCGGTCTTTCCAGGTCACTCGGCTTGATCCGACGAGTGGAGCCATCCGTGATCGCGGATACCGTCCGTCCCCTCGAGAATTTTGGTAGCTTTGAGCTCCTTTTTTTTAGCTTCCATCTTTTTCTGAATCGCGCTTGGATCGAAACGCATCTCGATTTGTTCCCGATTCTTGTGATATTTGATTTCAAAATTTCAGCTTTTATCGTTCCGTTCTCCAATTGTCCTTTTTCTTCTGTTTGCTCGCCTGGATTTTTGTCGCGGAATGATCGGCGCCTTCCGGTGAATTTCGATTTTTTCTTTTGTATGCTGTCGGATTGGAGCTATATGCCCAATTGCTTGATATCAATGTTAAAAATCGTATCTTTAATACTGATTTCTTATTGGCGTTTTGGATACCGAGTTATATGAATGCTTCCAAAAATTTTATTGCAGGGTTGTTTCATTGTCGATGGCGTTAATTTGGTCCGCAATGCGGAAGCAGCTTGTTAGCAGATTGCTCTGAAATGATAGCTTCAAATTCTAACAGTTTGGAGAATTGAGTTGCTCTTCCAGGTTAAAAATAAACTTTACGGTGCAATGTGGGTCGGTTGTGGCTAAATCTGATCGACAATTTGAATGGTGGTACAATGTGGGTCGGTTGCAGATAAATCTGATTGGCGATTTGAATGGTAGTAGAAGCACATCACTTGGATCGAACAATTTCATTGACGGCATGGGAATTTTGGTGGTCTCTTGGAGAACCACATATTCATGCGTTCTGGAATCCAAGAGATGGAGGGATAAGAGCCTCTTTGAGTTTGGAATGATTTGTATGAGGTGGATGAGACAGATCTCTGATGAAGAATGAATGGTGAAATGCCCGGTGCGGCAGGTCAGAGATTTGCACAAGATTACAATCATTTTGTTGTGGGTGAGATACCTTCAGACAAGAACTTCAATAACATCTCTGTTCAGACTGGTGATGAGGAGTTCTCCATGGACTTTCTTCAAGATCGAGTCACACCGAGAGGAGTAACATTTAGACCTGGTATAGATCGTGGTCATATGAAGAATCTTGGATGTAAGGATTACCAGAATTTTCATGCAGGCTATGAGGATTTCTCGGGCATTGTTGGAATCAAAAGAACAGACTCCAATGGTTATTCTGATGTTTTGAATCACAATTTGGCCAAAGGGAATTTGATGGATGGCAAGGGTATGGGATATGCTGACAAAACAAGCAAGATTTCCTGTGACAATGATCCGAAAGTGGCAGAGAACTGTATGGAGCATTCTGAACCTGATCCTTTTTCTGAGCCTTTTCAAGGTTATCAAGATAACTCTCATGGCTGCGGAACCGTAGAAAGCCCTCGGTCTGGTAAAGTGAAATTCTTGTGCAGCTTTGGTGGAAAGATCTTGCCAAGGCCAGCTGATGGGAAACTGAGGTACGCTGGCGGTGAGACAAGGATCATCTCCATCAGAAAGAATCTGTCATGGAATGAACTTATGAAAAAAACCATGAGTATTTGCAGCCAACCTCACGCTATCAAGTATCAACTTCCTGGTGAAGATCTCGATGCTCTGATATCTGTTTCTTCGGATGAGGATCTTCAAAACATGATGGAAGAATACTATGGGCTCGAAAAGGCTGATGGGTCTCAGAGACTTAGATTATTTCTCATATCTCTGAGTGAATCTGAGAACTCTTCTATGGATGCTAGAGGCCTGCAGAGCAGCTCAGAGTATCAGTATGTTGTTGCTGTGAATAACATACAGGAGCCAAGTCTCAGGAAAACCTCAAGTGGCAATAGCTATTCAAGCCAAATGGGACATCATTTCGATAATTCACCAAGTTTTCGGAGAGAGTCTCCTTCTTTTTCTCATTCTGATGTCATCAATGGAACCTCTGCTCCAAATCATGCTGGCATGTTCACGCATGGCCCTGGTCCACTGTTCTTTGTTAGTTCTCAAACTGCGCCGAAATCCCCCACACAATCACCTCCTTTTTCTCCAAGGCCAAATCGGCGGATAGATGCAGGACATTCTCCCAATCAATCACATGACAATCGGTTCTTAGCAGACCAACCATTGGTGAATTATTATGAGATTGAAGCCAGCTATTGTCTACATGATGCCAGACGGAAGCCACATCCTAACATGCGCGGTGATGTCGAGATGCCTATCACTTCTCAAGGAATGCCTTTTCAAAATCATAGGCACATCAGGGATTTAGTTAATCCACCATTTACTCGCAACGACAGTGACTCGGGTGCGTATCCTTATTATGAGAAGTCCCCTCCAACTGAAATAGCTTTCCATTCCGAGAAATGCCCCAATCAGATAGAAGATTCATTGAGTTGGATAGCAGGATCCAATGATTCAAATGGCCCACCTCAAGGTATGCCTCATGCAAATTCTGATTCAGTGCTTCAAGAACAGGGTAAAAGAAATTTGTCCAACTTATCAGAAGAAATGTTACCCTTCATGGAATTTACAGCATCACCATTTTGTCAACAAATCTACCAAAACAACCTGCAGGAAGGAGCTGTGCCATTTCATGAAAATATAAATATCAATCACCCTCATCTTCCAGATAAATTGCAGAGGACCATGTCATCCAGTTCTCATGTTAGACCTGAATTTGCATCTTTTTCTGATCTTCCAGAAATTTGTGGAAGCAATGAATCTAATTACCAAGCTGCTTATTATCCTCATGAAGAACATCAGAGTAAAGAAAGAGTAAACAGGCTGAATTCAGGGTCAAAAGACTGTTATGTGCAACATGGTTTGGCTGGTGATGCAATGACACAGATGAATGAAAAAGGAGCTCTTCTTCCTGAGGATAAGAAACTTTATCATCATGATGTTGTTGCAACACAAGAGAATTTGGTTCACAAGAGTAAATTACTTGGCATGAACCATGAGCCTGGTGGTATGCATGGTGCTCATGTTTCTTCACAGGAGTTACCTGCATCTTCACTTTTTGCTTCAAAGTCTGATTCAGATATTCTCAAAGAGCATTGTCTTTGCATCCCAGTTGATGCATTGAAACCAGAAATTTCCATCAAAGGCTATGGAACTGCCAATGGTCTGCATGGTGAATCATCTGGACCATTAAATGGTGATCTTGCATGTGAAGGTGGCAGTGTCACGGCTTACTCACCTTCTCTTTCACGGTCAAAGGATTCTTTAGAAGCTCTAGTCTCAAAAAAACTAGCTGAAAACATGACTAAAGAATGTTATGGTGATGAAACTCCACATGATTTAGTTTACATGTCATCAAGCAATCCTGTTTCTCATCTTCCTCCAGCCATAATATCTCAGGGTGATAAACAAGAATACAGAGTTTTGGGTGCTGCAGCTCCAATTGGCACTGGTCTGAGCCTAAACCTGCATGCTAAGGACCCTCCAAGTTGGTCATTGTTTCCAAATCCAGCCACAGGCAACATTTTAAATGGTGAAGTTTCTCTCCTTGATCAGGACGCCATTAACCATCCTGATTCTGGCGTCACTGACACGGATGGTGGGGGCAGTGGTCTTATACCATGTAAGGGAGGAGAGAAACGATTGATATGTAATGTACATAATAATGTTCCATTGGAGACAGGGTTTACTACTGAAGATGTAAACGACAGAATTCCTTCAGACATCCCAACTTCTCCAACAATTGTTCCCCATCGACTTCATGAGGCAGTTGATGAAGTAGAAACTGATAAAACCTCGTCACCGAAACTGACAGATGGAGAGAGCAACACTCCAGAATCTGTTAGCGAGGTTAGTATTGCAGTGGTATTTATTTAAAATGGGTCACTGTTGTAGTCCATCTCATATCAGATCTGATAGTATTTTGACCATACTCTAGGATGCAAAAATTGATGAAAGAGATATGGATGAATCCATTAGTGATGCTGCAATTGCAGAGATAGAAGCTGGTATATATGGTTTGCAGGTATGACCTGTATTTCATGCTTTATTGAGATATTTCATCAAATATGTTTTGCACCCTAAACTTTATTAAAGTGTTGCTAGTTAACTAATAGCATGCCATTTCAAAACTTGTGCTGGCCAGCTCTATCTTGATAGCATTATTCACAATTTCTGATCCATGAGTTATTTCTTATGAAATGGTCATTCCCATGATCATGTATCCTGCAGAAAACAGAGGGAAGTTTTTCTTTGATCTTAGGAAGCTGCTGAACTTGTTTTCATTCTGTAAATGTTTGAAGAGCTAAAGCATATTCAGCTGTTTCCAAGCTCTCCTGAAATATTATAACTAAATAGGACTAACTAAAGAAGATTTAACAATACTTTGTTTTCTTGATGGGATCTATTGGATAATTATAGAAAATATTTTGTTCTTGTGCCTCTTCAATTGATTGAGCTTGCTCTTGAAGTATTTTTTTGGAGCGTTGATTTTGTTACTTGTTTATAAATGACATAATTTATTATTCCAATAATCTGCAAGTGGTATGTATAATTCATGGATTGTGCGTGGGATTATTAGTGAACATTGTAAATTTTTTTTTTTCCGTGACAGTCGCCGTTCATTCTGTCCACATCTACTATTTTTGCGCGTCTCCTATATTTATATAGTTCTCTCTTGTTTTAGTTTCTCCACTTTGAAGATATTTCAGCTCCTTTTGAACTTCTGATGATCCTTCCCTATTGCAACTGCCTACTGATGTGCGTGCCTCTTGCAAATGCAAAGCATGTGACTGTGGATTACAGAACCTGTAGCTATGTAGCAGGAGATGCTTTTCTCCCTCTATTAACTCCACTATAAAACATTTTTTGGCTTTTTTTAAGTGAAACATAGCTTCTAAATATTTGAATTTATTGAATATATGTTACTCTTGAAAACCTTTATATATCTCCTATTCCACTGAATGGAAAGTCTACCTATTTTTTCATACAAAAGCTTATATATAGCGATGAGTTATTATATGCATACTTCTTTTTCTCCCCCTTGAACTCATGTAGGCATCTTTTCTTTTCTCATTGTTAGATGATATGTTGTTGTTTATCTCTTTCAGAAAGTTTGTTTCTTTCTTTTCTCCTTTGAGAATCTAAAACTTAAAAGTTTCATATCGCTTATGAGCAGATCATAAAAAATGTTGATCTTGAAGATCTACGTGAATTGGGATCCGGTACATTTGGTACTGTCTATCATGGAAAATGGCGGGGAACAGATGTTGCAATCAAGCGGATTAAGAAAAGCTACTTTTTAGGGAGATCATCTGAGCAAGAGCAATTGGTGCGTTGATAACATGATCACTCATATATTTGGAAATTGCTATTTTTAAAAATTTATTGATGAATTGAGCTTTTAAATACATCCCTTCTCACAGTTTAGGATAATCAGAGCCACTAAACCCTGCTCCATCTGTTTGAGTTGGGTTGTGAAGTCCTCTTCAGGAATTATGTCTATTAAGGCAGGCCTGCCCTGTGTGTTTTCTTCTGCAAATTTTTCAGCCCTGCCCCTTGTGGATTGATGCAGGACAACGAAACAGAGAGATTTTGTAATCTAAACATGATTGTATGTTGTGGGAAGTTAAAAAACATGGTGAAACTAGCTTGCATGTAAAATAAGAATGGATCTAGAGTAGATTAGATAGTGTTTTAGGTGTTTCCTGTTGGCATTTCTTCTCTGTTTAAAGTGAGAAGGATCAATAAAAGCTTCCCGTCTTCTGTCTTCTGTTCGTGCACCCCTTTTGGAAATGCAACAAAAAATATTATTTGTGGTGTGGCTTGTCTTTACTTGAAGCAGAGTCTTTAACATCTCACATTGTCAAAATGAAGACAAGAGGCTTTTCATTCTGGTTTGTGAGTGCTAAAAAATATGATAATAAGACCATACATTAGGCACAATTTCTATAATTTCATCTCTGTATTTTCAACAGTTTTGGAGGCCTGTAGTAACTCTGAAAGATATAACAGAAGTCATCTTCAAGAGGGTGGCCACAGACCTAAAATGGATGTACATTTACAAAGCATGCTTCTGGAAATGCAGCAATATTTTTCTCTATTTCTCCAATGCCAAAAGGAACACTTTGAGTTGCATTGGAACTACAGTAGCAAATCTGGATAACCTTAACTAGAACATTAGATCAACTTTTTTGATTAAACCAGCACTAATGTAAAAAAATTCTAGATTAAGCTCTTGCATCCTCTAGCTTCAAGCAGTTATTCATTTTACCTGATTGTGCCACATGAATCACTTTTTTTTTTTTTTTTTGACACACATGAATCACTTTTCAGTTTACCCATTTTGGGTCATAACTATCTTTGGTTCTGCAGATCAAGGATTTCTGGAGGGAGGCACAGATCCTCTCAAAGCTTCATCATCCAAATGTGGTTGCATTTTATGGGGTGGTTCCTGATGGGGCTGAGGGAACATTGGCCACTGTGACAGAATTTATGGTTAATGGATCACTCAGGCATGTGCTACTGAGAAAGGATAGGTGAGCAAACCATAGATTCTCATATATTGTTTCTTCTTAATGATTATGACAGGATTATGCTTAAAATATATTTACAGGGCACTTGATCGCCGTAAAAGGCTTATAATTGCAATGGATGCAGCTTTTGGAATGGAATACTTGCACTCAAAGAACATAGTTCATTTTGATTTGAAATGCGACAACTTACTAGTTAACTTGAGAGATTCCCAAAGACCAATATGCAAGGTAGTGCCAGAAACTGCAGGCCTACAGCTTCACTCAAGTACATATTTGAGTAGTCAATCTGGTATATTAGATTTATGTTTCAGTTAGAGCTACATTTTTCCTATCGTTATTCGATCATTTCTGTATAAGGAAAGCAGGGGAAGGGAGTGGGGTTGTAGTAGGTGTTAAAAGAAACTAGAATAGGGGCATAAATGTTGCTTTGAAAAAAAATGCAGCTTGAATTTCTAATATAATTTTCTGAAAGAAGATATTGTTGTTTTAGCTTTTCAGTGGATAAATAATTTTAAAAAATAGCTGCTGTTGTTGGTGGTGGTGGGTGTGGTGGGTGGGAGTGAGGTGGGGTTGTAGGGGGATGTTAAAAGGAACAGAAAAGGGGCATAAATGTTGATTTGAAAAAATTCAGCTTGAATTTTTCAATTTAATTTTCTGAAAGAAGATGCTGTTGTTTCAGCTTTTCGGTGGATAAATGGTTTTAAAAAATAGCTGTTGTTGTTGTTGTTGTTGCTTGCTGTTGTTATTGTCGCTGTTGTCGATGATGCAATCTCTATGAGAATTTCTTGGTGCTGGTACTAGAATGGTGCAATTAATTTCATTAATGTATATTTGGAAATGGTGTCCTCAGGTTGGAGACTTTGGATTGTCAAGAATTAAACGCAATACTTTGGTTTCTGGTGGTGTACGAGGAACCCTTCCTTGGATGGCACCAGAGTTGCTGAATGGAAGCAGTAGTGGAGTTTCTGAAAAGGTACTTTAGTCCGTTGTGTGGTTTCTACATTTTTCTGGAGGGTGCTAACTGCATATTTGGGCTAATGTAGGTTGATGTTTTCTCATTTGGAATAGCAATGTGGGAAATTCTCACTGGCGAGGAACCCTATGCAAACATGCATTGTGGTGCAATAATAGGTAAATCTATTTTTATACTTCAAGAAATAAAGGTTTGCTTAAATCTTGTCATTGAGTAAGATGATGCGTACGAAATAAGTCTATGGAACTTAACAGTAATGAATGCATTTCTTTCTGTTTTGCACATTTCCGGATAATAAACATCTAGGATAACATGGCCTACTATTTAAGGAAAAGCAACACATAACGCAGTGCAGATTTCACATAATTCCGTGATTGTTTCTCGTTTTCTTCTGCATCATAGTAGAATGACCTTTGACAGGCAATATATAGAAAGCTTTCCCTCTGTTTTGCTAAAGCAACCTAAGTCAGTAGATAAAGCACAGTGGGAAACTTTGTAAATGCAAACACAAGATCTATCCTTACCTCTTACATGTAAATGGTAACACAAATTACAGTACAATTTCGTCCATGCAATGTCTCATTAATAGGCGATTTCTTAGTTGAATTAGCAAGCAAGATCCATACCTTTTTTTCTTTGGGTGGTTCACTTTTAACACAAGTTCTTTATTTTTAATTACCAATATCTAGGCTTGCTGTAGTCAATTATATGCAGCACTTCATGGATGAAATAGCAATTTTCTTTTCTTTTCTTTTCTTTTTTTCCTTAGAAGAAAATTGCTTCATGTGCCAATCATTGTTTTTAGCTGTCATGCTAATCAATTTGTTTCATGTGTGGCTCTGCAACAATAATATATGCTGTGCAATGTGAAGGAGGAATTCTCAACAACACTCTTCGACCGACGATTCCTGAGCGCTGTGATCCAGAGTGGAGGAATCTAATGGAACAGTGCTGGTCACCTGATCCTGCATCCCGCCCCTCATTTACTGAGATTACTGATAGGCTTCGTGCCATGTCAGTGGCGCTTCAGTTGAGGGGACAGACTCAAGCAAACAGATGAAGATGATTAGTGAGAACCTGCTTTTAGTTCTGAGGAGTGGTTTTTTGCCTTCTATCCCTTCTAGTGCAGTGGTTTTTTCCCTTTATTTTTTCCTTTTTTTTTTTTTTTTTTGGTGGGTTGAGCTTCAGCAAAGAGAGTGGAGTCAGCTTCAACTCCAGGTATATGCATATCAACACTGTTTATAAGAGTATGAAAACCATGTGCTTTCTTCTTTTTCCTTTGCATGTAATTATCAATTCTTTTTCTTGGTGTAATGTGTATTTTGGTGCACCTGCATTATTTTGTGACCCATAAAGTTGTAAGAAAAGCTGAAATGTTGCTTCCAGTTATAATAATTTTTTCCATTATATTTCAGACGAAGGAATTGATTTTGTGAATGAGAGAGAGAGAGAGAGAGAGAGTGTGTGTGTGCACGGCTTTTTCAAAAGTTCAAAATTTAATTATAATGGAATAACACTGTTTCATGCTCCGAGCCGGCAGTAGCCTTCACTTCACCATCTAAAAAGCTTTAATATAAAAGCCGAGCCAGATTCAGATTCTCTTGATTTAAGTTCATCATTTGCAATTTGCTCCCCTAAAGAACATCGAATGGCTTTTTATTTTTATTTTTTTTAATTTATAAGTTCATCATTTGCATGCTACGATATATAAAAGGATTCTCAACTATGGTCTTTGATCTCTCAAATGGTCTACTTTCTTTGATAGCTTTTTGTGATGTTGGTTGCGCAAACTATCTCTCACACAAGCCTAGTGGATGTGTTCTTATGTGCTGATTATATGTCTGAAGCATCCAAAAAACAATCCATTATAGCTTGATCCACTGCTGTGGCAGAATTTCATACTATGATATCCACCACGGCTGAATTGGTATGGAGAACCAATTTATTGCATGACATTGATATCTCTCTTCCTTAGACTCCTTAATTATTTTGTGATAACATTACCATACTGTATGTATATGCCCGTTAACTTGGTCTTTCGTATTTAAACAGAACATATCAAATTGGATTATCACTTTGTTTGAAAAAAGTTGCCACCCATACTCTCATCGCTTACTTTGTTCCAAGCTCAGAACAACTCAGCTAACATACTTACCGAATGGTTGTGGTGCCATCCGTTTCAAAATCTTCAGGTTCACACTGGTTACCCCCTCCAGCTTGGTTAAAGAGATTAGTCGACCCCACTCATATTTTAACGGGTCGGTGGACCTGGACCTGTTTAATGAGCTCCCAATCCGCATACAGAAGAATGCAATGCAATATCAGCAGCCAGTGTAGGGGTCAGGATGGGTCGGGTCCAGTGTCTCTCAACCCGGATCCGTACTTGACCAGCAGTAACTTATATATATCCAGCATGGATTATTGGGTCTGAGTACTTTTAAGACTTAATCCTATTTAATTCAACCAAGTCCATATATATAAAAACTAAGACTTATACCTATGTAATTAAACCAAGTGCATAATCAAAATTAACACGTGCTTATGAGTCTTTGTCCATTGGCTCATTGTTATAGTTGTTTCAAAGATGGCCTTCCTTAATAAACAGAAAACATATTTAAAATTACAAAACTTGAGCTGCATATATAGCACACGATCTGTGATGTATAGTTGATATTTGATTCATGCTCCTCTTTTTTTTTTTGGTAAGAATATGTGATAATACTGCATGATTGAAAGGTAAACACATCCATTTGCGACTCTCGATCATGTTTAGCAAACTGAATTTTAGACTCATGCATGCAGATCCCATTCATGTGAGAGCTGTGCTAGATGGCTATCTAAATTGTATCTTAGACCCATGCACGTAGATATTAAGACGCAAGTTGAAGAGAAAAGTCATACATCGGTATGCAACAAGCTTGGTAGTTTTGAAAGTAAATAAATAGCAGTCTTTAGATGCTAATGGTATTTGATTTTGTAAGACCACAAGGAGGCTACTTTGTCATAAAGAAAAATAAATAAATAAATAAAAATTAATGCTGAAGAGATGGCCTTAACCTTTGAAAATATTATAATAATAGATGCAAAAACTTTAATAGAGAAAGAGAGAGCTGGCCAACTTTTATTGGCAACTAAACAGGAGAAGAGATATGTATTGCATTGAACATCCCATCATCTAATTTATTCTTGTAGCAGCAACACCAAGCACCAAAGCTACCTACCATATGCAACAGCAATTCTGATTGACGAGGCATGCTGCTGTAGCTCCCCTGTGAACACTGTTACATTTTCTACCGCAATTATCTGGGCAACATTTCAGAAGAAAATAGTTTCTCTTGCAAAGGTCACCAAGTGCCCCGACCAGCGAATCTGCTACAATTTTTGTTAATATTCGAATATGTCTTAAAGATGAAAACTTTCTACAATTAATTGGGAAGTCACGACACCAATAGAAGCGAGAGTAGGTGGTGAAGACAATTAATTTTGGGCCTCATTTTCAAATTGTGAGGCAAATAAAATTTAAGCTACGTGGCAAGTTTTTGTTTGCAGAAGTGTTGATGGTCATAACAATCTTTTACATCAAAATAAAAATTATTTTTTGTTTCGAAATAATAAATACATTCTGAAATCTTGCATGGATCACATACATCTATCAATAGATTGTATTCTATGTAAATTAACCTAGCCAATTTATCCTTGATATTATGCTTTATTGGAATAAATATTATGCTCTATTGGATTTATTCCAACAGCTGCATGAGAATAAACGCCCTTATGTTCATTAGACATTAGGGATGCCAATGTGCCAAGTCAAGTTTACTTTATCTTAAGATAGAATAGTGAATATATGTTGTATGATTCTATGTTATTGGCCTTTTTAGGAAAAGAATTCCTTGCATTCATTTTTTTAGAAATAATGAAAAAATTTTTGAAAATAAAAAATAAAATCAATATCACCAAACATATTTTTTCTTATGATTTATATAATTTTATTTCAAAATAAAAAAAAAAGTGATGAATATAATCCTTGAAAAGGAATAGAACTAATAAATTGATAATCATGTAAAAAGGGTAAGGGAGTGATAGGAGTTCTCACCATTGGAAATGAGTAGCAAAAATATAGAGAAGATGAGGGTAGTGGATGTTTTTATATCTAAGGGTATGAGTAGGATGAAGAAATTTCTTTATCTAGGATTGTGAAATTTGTTTCAAGGGATGACAAATTTATAGATCTATTCTATCCCAAATTACAATTAATGCATTTAAGTGCTTTCAATCTTGTTATCCATAATGGATTGATGCAGAAATGCATATAATAATAACCCTAAGGAGGTTTATGTAATTATAATATAGGAATATATATCTTACCATATCTTACAAGTAATATTGATGCAGAATCAAAAGGATTTTAGGCTCTGGTTCTAAAATCTAAGCTCTCGTACCAAAATCTAATGTAGGATTTTGAACCATAATATCAAATCTAATATAGGATCAGACGAATTTTGAGCTTTAATATTAAAATCTAGTACAAGATTTTGAGCTATGATATCAAATTTCAATGCCGGATTAAAGGGATTTTTAACTGAATTTGATGAGGGTAATTTATTAAATATGATGATGACACCTAGCAGAATATGATGATGACACATGGTAGAATATGATGATGACATATGGCAGAAATAATTCAATAAATATGAAAAATTCAAAATCCATAAGCTAAATCCTAATTAGTTGAAATTAAATGATTTCGATCACTCCATAACCACCTTAACCATTCCAAGAATTGATTTAACAAATCAAGATTAAGAAGTAATTTTGGTTCACTAATTACTAAGAAGCCCAACTCATGGTTAATCCACTCCAAATGTCTGTAAATAAATAACCAAGGCCCCAACTGAAAATCACGTAAGGCCCATTCTCTCTCCTATTTTTCTCTTATTTTTTTTTTGTTTGCTCTATTTTTCTTAGCTTTCATTGCTGACTTAAGTATCGAAGGATTTTTTTAGAGGAAAACTCCGAGATATCTCACATATTTTCTGATTGAATGTAGGAGATCAAGAGAAGGTGGTAAGTTCTTTGGCTAAATTCTTAAGCGCTTGGGCTGAATTTTTGAATTCTTGGGCTAAGATTTCTATTAGAGGAGGCAAATCTTATTTGTTAATACAAAAAGTTAAAAAAAGGCTTCAATAGAATTGATCATTAAAATAGAGTACAATTAAGGTTTATTTATAAAGTAAGATCTCTTAAACAAAAAGACTTTCTAGTTCTCATAGGGTTAAAATCTTCTAAAGAAAAAGATAATTATTAAATAAATTTTTAAAAATAGATTCCTAACTCCTAATTGAATTCTAAGTCATGCAATATAAATTTTGAGACAAGAAATAAAAGTTTAGACAAAGTAAAAGAAAAATCGTCCTTCCCACCATGCATCACAGGATGGGATATTCAAAATTTTCTAAAAATTCATTAGCATCGATACTTCTATAATTAGCTTATAATTTCTTTATTTGACCTTCATTTTGAGTCATTCAAGATGCACTGAAAAGCTAACTTGATGTAAACATCATGGAGCTAAGTTTTTATTAAAAACTTTAGTTATGTTAGTGTTAGTGAAGCTTTCTTTTTAAACTGATGTATGTTTTATCATAACTCTTATTATTAGAGGAGACAAAGTACCAGTCATAGCATGCACATAATTTTTTATGGACAATCTTCAATCAACTCATTCTTATCATCTAATTCCAACTCTGACTCATCATCTAACCAATCATCATAATTGTAACATAGACCCTTATCTATCTTTAGCCTCTATTGATGTCAATCATTTGATTGATGTAGAAGCAAGTATAAAATTATTATTGGAGATAAGAGTAGGAGGTATTATGTGACTAACCTTACTTCTGTAAGGTAAGTGATTGCTCTTGCTTGAGATGAGACAATCCAATTGCTTGACTTATATTGGTTGATCAAAACATGCGAACTTCATGCTTCAATTCTTCATTAAGCCTACTTACAAAGCAACTTAAAAAGAAAAAAATTTCAGTTAACCCCATAGTTCGATAAGCTAATTATTCAAATTAGGTTTGATATTCATGAAGAATAATAGTTTGAGAATGCTTCGTGAGCTCTCCCATGTAAAGAAAGTGCATAGTCCCTCCACAAATTTCTTTTATACCAACATGATGCCTCTTTCTTTAGATAAAAATAGTCTAGAGGAACTTTCTATCTTTGTCAGTTTAGATTGAATTTGAAAAACCGTTCAACTTATAAATCCAACCATGGGGTCTTTTACAAAAGTTCAATATTCAATTATAACGGTATAACACCGTTTCATGTTCGGAGCCGGCAGAAGTCTTCACATCACCAACTAAAAAGCTTTAATATAAAAGCCGAGCCAAATTCATAAGTTCTCTTGGTTCAAGTTCATTATTTGCAATTTGTTCTCCCAAAAAGAATTGGCTTTGCATCGAATGGATTTTTTTTTTTTTAATATACAAATTCATCGTTTGCACATTGCGATATATAAAAGGGACTCTCAATTATATTATTTGATTTTTCTCAAATAGTATACTTTCTTTAATAGCTTCTTGTGATGCTAATTGGGCAAACTACCCTCTCACATGGTATAGCACTCTATGTGCTCTTAGGTGCTATTTGTATTTCTTGAGCATCTAAGAAACAATCTATTGTAGCTTGGTCTACTATAGAGGTGGAATATCATGGTACGACATCCACCACAGCTAAATTGGTTTGAATCACCTGTTTGTTGCATGACATTAGTATCTCTTTTTCTCGCACTCCTCAATTGTTTTGCAATAACATTAGTGCTCTCTATACGTCTTAACTCGGTCTTTAGTACTTGAACAGAATATATCGAATTAGATTATTACTATAATGCCTCAAGTTCATCTATTGACCCAATTAACTCCGTTAGCAGGCTGGTCCAATTAACTCCATTAGCAGGCCGAAACCATATGGCTCAAAAACTCAAGTAGAAGTTAATTGATCTGAGTATAAGCATATAATATATTTCTTTTCCATATTTCTCCTCTATAATGCGAAGTCCACAAGCTAGCTAGAATCTACCCTCGAGTTGGATCGTTGGTGTTGTAAGGGTGGCTCCACGCTATAGCGGATCGCACGCCACAAGCTAGCTAGAATGTACTTTCGAGGTGGGTTGTTGGTGCTGCAAGGGTGGCTGCATGCTATGATGGAACTCCATCACCGTCTCATGGGTAGCCCATGGGTAGCCCGGACTTTGGTGCTGCAAGGGGGGCTCCATGCCATGGTGGAACTCCACCACCGTCCCATGGGTAGCTCTTTCTTTATACCCACCAACTTCTTTACACTCGGATCGGTTCAGATACCATTTGTAACGCCCCAAATTCACCTGCTAGCCCAATTAACTCCATGAGCGAATCAAAATTATGTGGCCCAAAAATTCGAATGGATGTTAATTGGTATGACATGGACTTGATAATAAGCACATAATATATTTCTTTTCCATTTAATGTGAGACTAAATATGGGTACCACAATAACTTTGTTCGGTCTTTCACACTTAACAAAAAAAGTTGCCACTGGTACTTTCATCACTGGCTTTGTTCCAAGCTCAAAACAACTTGCCGACATGACATGCTTACTGAATCGTTGTTACGCCACCAGTTTCGAAATCTTAGATTCACACCAGGAGTTCAATAAGTTACCCTCTGTAGCTTGAGGAAGAGTGATAGAGATGAATCTCTCTCTAACTTTGGAAAATGAGAATAAAACTCAATTATGATAGCATGATCAAAGAGATTGGTCAACCTCATTACATGATTAGAGAGCACTCAATCATAAAATGTGTCAGTTTGATCAAAGGGATTAGTCAATCCCACTCCATGACTGAAGGAGACTCAATTACAAAACTTTGGCCTAGATTATTGTAATGAGTTGTAATTTCTGTACATTCCTTATTGATGTAAATCTCTGTACCTATATATTATTTTCTCTCAAAAATCCTGCCTCTTGAGGAGGGCCTAGAGAAGAGAAAGGAGAGAGGATTTTGGAGGAAGGCCTGCAATCCAGATGAGAAGATGGCGTCCATTGGATGTTGGATAGGCTTCAGGGGAAAAGGGGATGACGACTCACCATGAGAAGAAGCAGGAGGACAAACCTCTCAAAGAAGGAATGGTTGCGAGCAAGAGATTATTAGTTCAGGAAGAGCGAAGCAGCAGCTCTATTTTGAAAAACACCGTTAAAATAGGGGACATTTTAGATTACATCACAGCTTTGGGCAATGGATCGCACGTTCATCGGCGAGCGATGGGAAATGGTAGGCCATCGCATCTCAATTGCAGACCACATTGACTGTCGATGCGAGTATTGCGGTCGCATTGAGGTGCGACATAAAGTATTTTGGGTTTTTAACGGGTTGGTGGACCCGTTTAGTGAGCTCTCAGTCCGCATGCAGAAGAATACAATACCAACATAAAGTATTTTGGGTTTTTTAACGGGTTGGTGGACCCGTTTAGTGGTGAGCTCTCAATCCGCATGCAGAAGAGTACAATACCAGCTGCCAATATAGAGGCCAGGATCGGTCAAGTCCGGTGTCTCTCAATCCGAATCCGTACTTGACCAGTAGTAACTTATATTTATAAGCGCAAAGTTAGGTAGGATAAAATTTATATATCCAGCATGGATTATTGGGTCCGAGTACTTTTAAGACTTAATCCTCTTTAATTCAAATTCAACTAAGGCCATATATAAAAAGCTAAGACTTATACCTATTTAATTAAACCAAGTCCATATCTAAATACCAGACAACTAAAATTATTTGTCATTTTATTTATTTCATTAAGCTAGTACCATTATTCAATAAGATAAAATTCATTAAGTCAGCTTTTTCACACTAAAAAATAAAAAGTAATTGTTGCTCGAGAGATGGCCCCAAGTCCGAATGACAGTAGATGCAAGAGTCCATGCAGAAAGAGCAATGGTCATTGGCAACTAAACGGAACAGTTTAGGAGATACGTATGTTAGTTACATTGAAGCTTCCTCCCATCTGAATAAGATTTATTCTTCTTCTTGTAGCAGTAACGCCAACCATCAAAGCTTCCACAGGCAACAGCATACGTGATTCTCAATGCATGATGATGCAGCTCCCTTGTGAACATTGTTACACATTTTAGCGCAATCTTCCAGGAGACATTCTTTAAAATAAAAGCTTGCCCTACAAAGCACGTTGAATGCCGCGACCAGCGAACCTGCTAGAATTTTTGTTAATACCCGAACATGCCTTCAAGATGAAAATTTTATACAAGTGAAAATTAAGCTGGAGAGTCCAGACACCAATACAAGTGAGAGTAGGTGGTGAAGACAATTAATTTTGGGCCTTATTTTTAAATTGTGAGGCAAATAAAATTTAACCTGCACGACAGGTTTTTGTTTGTAGAAGCGTTGTCGATGGGCATAATCATCTTTTACATCAAAATAAAAATTATTTTTTTGTTTGTTTGAAAATAATAAATACATTCCAAAATTTCGCATGGAGGATCACCTACATCTATCAATTTATTGTATTCCAATAGATTTATCCTTGATATTATGCTTTATTGGATTTATTCCAACAGCTGCATGAGAATAAACGCCCTTATGTTCATTAGACATTAGAGATGCCAATGTGCCAAGTCAAGATTACTTTATCTTAATATAGAATACCGAATATATGTTGTATGAACACAATGATTCTACCTTATTGGCCTTTTAGAAAGTCCTGAATTATTATAAACCATATCAAAGTAAACCCAGCATCGAGTCCACATGGACCAATGATGCTGCACAAGGAATCTTTTGGAATTGACTGTGCACCAATCATCGTGTTTGTGATTTGATTGAATTTGGCTCCTTAGTCTGATGAAAATGCTAAAGTTTAAAGTCAAATGTTATGGATGATATTATTGAGGCAGCGGAAGTGATAGTGACAAAGAAATAGGTGGTGGTAGAGCTGCTAGTAATGTGGCAGAGACAAGAATGATGGTAGCAAAGGGTAGCTGCAACATCCACAATAGTATGGGTAGCAATGATTGTTATAGCAATGATGATTAAAAAATATGCATTGGTGGTGGAGGCTATGTTGATGGTTATGATTTAAAAAACTTAATTTTTTTTAAAATATTGAAAAAAAGAATTCCTTGCACTCATTATTTTTCGAAATAATGAAAACATTTTTGAAAATAAAAAATAAAATCAATATCACCAAAGATATATTTTCTTATGATTTATATAATTTTATTTGAAAATAAAAAAAGAAATAAAAGCGATGAGTATAATCCTTCAAAAGGAATAGAACTAATAGATCAATAACCATGTAAAAAGGGGAAGGGAGTGATATGAGTTCTCACCATTGGATATGAGTAGCAAAAACATAGTGAAGATGAGGATAGTGGATGTTTTCATATCTAAGGGTATGAGTAGGGTGAAGAAATTTCTTTATTTAGGATTGTGAAATTTGTTCCAAAGGGATGACAAATTTATAGATCTATTCTATCCCAAAATACAATTTATGCATTTAAGTGCTTTCAATCTTGTTATCCATAATGGATTGATGCAGAAATGCATATAATAATAACCCTAAGGAGGTTTATGTATTTATAATCCAAGAATATATATATCTTATCATATCTTACAAGTAATATTGATGCAGAATCAAAAGGATTTCGGGATTTGGTTCTAAAATCTGAGTTCTCATACCAAAATCTAATGTAGGATCTTGAGATATGATATCAAATTTAATATAGGATCAGATGGATTTTGAGCTTTAATGTTAAAATCTAGTACAAGATCTTGAGCTATGATATCAAATTTAATGCTAGATTAAAGGGATTTTTAACAAAATTTGATCAGTATAGATTTATTAAATATGATGATGACACCTGGCAAAATATGATGTGACACATGGTAGAATATGGTGAGGACATATGGCAAAAATAATTCAATAAATAAGAAAAATTCAAAATCCATAAGTTAAATTCTAATTAGTTGAAATTAAATGATTTAAATCACTCCATAACCATCTTAACCACTGCAAGAATTGATTTATCAAATCAAGATTAAGAAGTAATTTTGGGCCACTAATTACTAAGAAGCCCAACTCACGATTAACCCACTCCAGACACCTATAAATAGAGAACCAAGGCCTCAACTAAAAATCACATAAGGCCCATTCTCTCTCTTATTTTTCTTTTATTATTATTTTTTTTGTTGCTCTATTTTCTTAGTCTTTTTTACCGACCTGAGCATCGAAGGGTTTTTCAGAGGAAAACTCTAAGATATCTCACATATTTTCTAATTGAATGCACGAGATCAAGAGAAGATGGTAAGTTCTTTGGTTGAATTCTTAAGCGCTTGGGTTGAATTTTTGAATTCTTGGGCTGAGATTTTGATTAGAGGAGGTAAATCTCATTCATTGATAGTAAAAGTTAGAAAAAAGTATTAATAGAATTGATCATCAAAATAGAATACAATCAAGGTTTATTTATAAAGTGAGATCTCTTAAACAAAATTACTTCCTAGATCTCATAGGGTTAAAATCTTCTAAAGAAAAAGATATTTATTAAATAAAAATAGATTCCTAACTTCTAATTGACTTCTAAGTCATGCAATATAAATTTTGAGATAAGAAATAGAAGTTTAGACAAAGTAAAATAAAAATCATCCTTTCGACCGTGCATCATAGAATGGGATATTCAAAATCTTCTGAAAGTTCATTAGCATCGATACTTCTACAATTAGCTCATAATTTTTTCATTTGACCTTCATTTTGAGTTATTTATGATGCACTGAAAAGCTAAGGTGATGTAGATATTATGGAGCTAAGTTTTTATCAAAAACTTTACTTATGTTAGTATTAGTGAAGCTTTCTTTTGAATTAATATATGTTTTATCATAACTCTTATTATTTGAGGAGACAAAGTACCAGTCATAGCATGCATATAAATTTTTGATGGACAATCTTCAATCAACTCCTTATCATCTGATTCCAACTTTGACTCATCATCTAACGAATCATCATAATTGTAACATGAACCCTTATCTATCTTTAGCCTTTATTGATGTCAATCATTTGATTGATGTAGCTACGAGGAAAAAAGAAAATTAAGGAACCCGTGAATATCGGCAAAACAACAAGTATTGTTAACTAAGGAAAATAACTCGTGATAAAGACAAGATATGTTTTGACCAAAAAAACCCATGCTCAGAATAATAAATTTTATCGAGTATGGGCTTTTGCCAGCAAAGAGGAATCAAATGATTCAAGTGGAGTTTTTTGTAATAAGTTACCCTCTGTAGCTTGAGGAAGAGTGATAGAGATGAATCTCTCTCTAACTTTGGAAAATGAGAATAAAACTCAATTATGATAGCACGATCAAAGAGATTGGCCAACCTCATTACATGATTAGAGAGCACTCAATCATAAAATGTGTCAGTTTGATCAAAGGGATTAGTCAATCCCACTCCATGATTGAAGGAGACTCAATTACAAAACTTTAGCCTAGATTATTGTAATGAGTTGTAATTTCTGTACATTCCTTATTGATGTAAATCTCTGTACCTATATATTAGTTTCTCTCAAAAATCCTGCCTCTTAAGGAGGGCCTAGAGAAGAGAAAGGAGAGAGGATTTTGGAGGAAGGCCTGCAATCCAGACGAGAAGATGGCGTCCAGTGGATGTTGGATAGGCTTCAGGGGAAAGGGGATGACGAAGAAGCAGGAGGACAAACCTCAAAGAAGGAATGGTTGCGAGCAAGCGATTATTAGTTCAGGAAGAGCGAAGCAACAGCTCTATTTTGAAAAACACCATTCAAATAGGGGACATTTTAGATTACATCACAGCTTTGGGCAATGCATTTGTAACGCCCGCGATCATCACGGCATTACTATTGTAATGATCGTGTAGCTCGAAGACCACCTCATGGAATAAAACTGTAAACCCCCCTCCCACGTAAAATGTTATAAAACTGTACGTAGCATGGGTGCGCGACACGCGGCACGCTGCATGCGCACCAGCGCGCGCGCCCACGCGCGCGCACATGGGCCTCGCTGGAGAAAAAAGGGAGGAGGGGATTGCCAGTCCCCTCCGTCTCCTTTGCCTCTCCGTCTCCTTTGCCCACGCTGCCGTTGCCGTTGTCGCCCTCTGCTCGTCTCCGATGCCTTGCCGCCGACAGGTAGCCCCCCTCATCGGCGAGGAGAGTGGAGAGAGAGAGTGAGAGTGGTAGAAAGAGAGGGAGAGGGCCACAGGAGGGTCCTCCCCTGACGTGGGAGCCAAACCAGCTCCCGCGCTTGGTTTGGGCCCGACGGCGTGCCCGCAGGCTCGCTGGGCCCGATCTCCGGGCGACAGCCCCCATCGGCACCAAGGCGGCATCCGATGGGGTCCGACCGGTCGGAGGAGGCCGACCGTGCCACCGGCAAGGAAAGAGGGGGGAGGGCCGCGAGATGGCCCTCCCCTTGCTGTGGGTTCAGGCCCGGCGGCGTGCCCACCGGCTCATCGGGCCTGGCTTCCGGCCAGCGACCCCCGCCGGCGGCGCCGTGGCGGCGTCCCGGTGGGGTCCGGCGGCCGTGCCGTCGGCGAGGGGGAGAGGAGCGAGGGAGAGGGCCGAACGACCCTCCCTGTCGCGGGAGCCAAACCGGCTCCGCGTTGGTCCGAGCCGGCGGCGTGCCCGCCGCCGCTCGCCGGGCCCGGGCTCCGCCGGTGGCCGACGGCCCCCACCGTGTCGGGCGGTGGCCACGGCCTCCAACGGTGCCGGGGCGGCTTTCGGTGGGGTCCGGTCGGCCAGCGGTGGCCGACCGTGCCGCCAGCACGGTGAAGAGAGGAAGAAGAAAAGGAAGAAGAAGAAGAAAGAGAAGGAAAGAGAGAGAGAAGGGGGTGGCCGCTGGCGACGGCCGGCCTGGGGCCGGTCGTCGGTGGCCAGTCGACCCCCGGGGAGGGCCGGCGGCAGCCCTAGGCCGCCGGCCATCCTTAGCCACCCCTAGTTCAGGTGAACCAGGGGTGAAACAGAGAGAGGCAACAGGACTAGGCCGGGTTCAGCCTAGTCCAGTTAGCTTGTTTGGGCCAAATTTTTGGGCCCCAAAATGGGTCCGGCCCAATAAAAGAAAAATAGGGTTGTGATCAGCATGGATCCTAGTTTGTTAGAAAATTTTTATTTTCCCATTTGGGCTTCTATATTTGGAGATATTCAAGCCCCAAGTTGGGCCCAGGATTAGATTGGGTTAATTGTAGGAGTCAGTTTGACATCCTAAAATTAAAATTTAAAAATCTAAAAAATTATGTTATAGGTACCCAGAGGTCCATACAGCTGATTTACACTTTGGGATTAGTGTTGTGAGATAAGTAAGCCAGTTATAATGATTTTTTAAATCATTATTAAATTATGCCATTATTGAAATAATGAAATTGATTTATAGTATTATTTGAAAAATGATATTGATGGTACCATATTTATGCAAATGAATTATTTGACTTGATTATTGTTAATTTTGGTAAATTAAATTGGTATTTTTATACATGCAATTAATTATGGACATGATTATATGAAATTACCAAATTTGGTAAAATATGAAAAGTAAATTGATATATGTTTGCAGTTATGCAAATAAATGTTATTTGTGATTGTGTTATTATATGTCATTATGGTCCATATTATATGTTACATAACTCCGGGACCCACCTCCACAGGGGGAATATGTGGAGAACACACATTCTAGGGATGTGTTGTGACAGAATATGGCATTATATGCTAATTGACTCCGGCACCCTTCCTCCACTTGGGGTGTACATGGAGGTTACATCCTCGGAATGTTTATTACGTGAACGTGGAACATTAGTATAAAATGAGATTTACAGTGATTTGGAATTGAAATGGTATTTTGAAATATTATTTGATAATATTTTCTTCCAATTTATTTGAACATGAGATTTGCATAATTCTATAATATGATGAAATATTTTTAAATTTGGAAGCATGACATATATTTGACTTGGTAAAATTTCGATTTGGCTATATTATATTATAGTAGGCTTACTTACTGAGTGTAAACTCATTAAATTTTATAATATTTTTTCTAGAGCCACAAAATTAGCAGGGGCAACAACAGGGGTAATTGGGAGCTTCATGATGTAAATAGTTTATATTTTGTTATATGTAACCCCATTTGAATTTGTTTTGGAATTTTGGTTTGTTGCCCAACATTACATAACTGATATGACATGTAACCCCATTTGCATGACATGTAGTTATTATCCCTCCTTTGAAATGGTACTGTACTGGATGCCTTGCATGCCTGGCATGCGGCGGGCTGTCACCCTGGGCCACCACCTCTGGATCTGAGGCATGACAGCTTATAGTGGTATCAGAGCAAGGTTTGACATTAGGGCCAAACACATGATTAACTCTAGGCCAAATATTGACATTAGGAGGGTAATAACTCTAGGAAAAATATATGATACTGCATGACATCTAAGTTAAGTTAATCTTTATGACAGGTATGTTTAAAGTAGGCAACACTTATGCTCAAACTTTAATTGATCCGGGTGCTACATATTCATTTATATCTGATAGTTATCTTGCCAAGAATGCATCATTGACACCCGTTCCTCTAGAGTAAGAGTTGCATATTGCCTTCCCAAATGGAGATGTCATGATGGTAGACTCAGTATGTAAATCCTGCCTGATTGACATGGAAGATAGGAGGTTGAATGCTGATTTGATAGTCCTCCCACTGAAGTTCTTTGATGTAATCCTAGGGATGGGCTGGTTGGCCTCCTATCATGCTTCCATAGATTGTTTCAGGAAAAGGGTGATCTTTAAAATTTTTAATCTTCCTGAATTCAGTTTTAGTGGGAGTCAGGAACATTTGGCTTCAGTATTAGTGTCAGCTCTGCAAGCTGGGAAATACTTAAGAAAAGGTGGTCAGGGGTTTCTTGCTGTGGTCAGAGACCTTCAGCAGGAAGAACACCAGTTGGAAGATATTCCAGTGGCTCGAGAGTTTCCTGATGTCTTCCCGGAGGAATTGAATGAATTACCTTCGGATTGAGAAGTCGAGTTCACTGTTGATTTAGCCCCTGGCACTAGACCTATATCCAAGGCTCCTTACCGCATGGCCCCAACTGAGCTAAAAGAGTTAAAATGTCAGTTACAGGAGCTTTTGGATCGGAGATTTATCAGACCTAGTGTCTCTCCTTGGGGTGCTCCAGTATTATTTGTCAAAAAGAAGGATGACAGTCTTCGGCTTTGCATTGATTATCGAGAAATTAATAAGGTAACAGTGTGGAATAAGTATCCTTTGCCAAGGATTGATGATCTATTTGATCAACTCCAAGGAGCTCAGGTATTCTCAAAGATTGATCTTCGATCAGGGTACCATCAGCTTAAGATTAAGGCTGAGGATGTTTCTAAGACTGCATTCAGAACCAGGTATAGCCATTATGAGTTCTTGGTGATGCCGTTTGGGTTGACTAATGCCCCGACAGCATTCATGGACTTGATGGACAGAATCTTCAAACCATACCTGGATCAGTTTATAGTAATCTTTATTGATGATATCTTGATATATTCTAAAAGTTATATGGAGCATGAAGACCACTTAAGGATTGTTCTGCAGACACTTCGGGAGAAAAAACTTTATGCCAAGCTACAGAAATGTGACTTCTGGATGAGCCAAATATCCTTCTTGGATCATATCGTATCCAAAAATGGTATATCTATAGATCCTAAGAAGATTGAGGCTGTCGTGAACTGGTGTTGGCCTTCCAATGTATCAGAAGTCAGAAGCTTCTTAGGGCTGGCAGGTTATTATCGCAGATTTGTGGAAGGCTTCTCTCACATTACTTTGCCTCTGACTCGCTTAACTCAAAAGCGAGCAAAGTTTGTTTGGTCAGAGGAATGTGAGGGAAGCTTCCAGGAGCTCAAGCAGCGCCGGGTGTCAGCCCCTATCCTTACCCTTCCATCTACATCTAGAGGATATACTTTATTCACTGACACCTCTCGAAAGGGATTGGGAGGTGTTCTGATGCAGGAAGGGAAGGTGATAGCCTATACCTCCAGGTAGCTAAAGCCTTATGAGCAGAACTATCCTACTCATGACCTGGAGTTGGCCGCCGTGATCTTTGCACTGAAAATTTGGCGGCATTATCTATATGGGGAGACTTGTGATGTGTATACAGACCATCAAAGTCTGAAATACATTTTCACCCAGAAGGAGCTAAACTTGAGGCAGAGGAGGTGGCTGGAGCTACTAAAGGATTATGACTTGAACCTGCATTATCACCCAGGGAAGGCCAATGTGGTAGCTGATGCCTTAACCAGAAAGTCCTCCTCAGAGCTAGCTTCCATAATTATTTCTCAGCCTCACATTCAGAGAGACCTTGAAAAGTTAGAGGTTGGTTTGCGAGTACAGCGATCTGATGGACTTCTTGCAACACTTGTGTTGCAACCAACCCTGATTGACAAGATTAAGTCTTCCCAGAAAGAAGACTTAGAACTGCAAAAGATTAAAGAAGCTGTGCAGTCAGAGGTTCAGAATGAATTCCAAATAAATGAGGATGGATCCCTGAGATTTAATACTAGGCTCTGTGTGCCAAATGTAGAGGATCTAAGGGCTGAAATTTTGAGGGAGGCTCACTATTCTCCCTATACTGTTCACCCAGGAGGCACCAAAATGTACAGAGACCTACAGAAAAATTTCTGATGGAAAGGGATGAAAAGAGAGATTGCTCAATATGTGGCCAAATGCTTAGTGTGCTAACAAGTGAAGGCCGAACATCAAAGGCCTGCAGGACCTCTTCAGTCTCTGATGATTCGCCAGTGGAAATGGGAAAAGATCACTATGGATTTTGTGACAGGTTTGCCCAAAACTCTTAGAAGCAATGATGCGGTCTGGGTTATTGTTGATAGATTGACCAAGTCAGCCCATTTCCTACCGTTCAGAGTTGGGGTCTCTAGTGAGAGATTGGCCACCATGTACATTAAGCAGATAGTGAGACTTCATGGTGTCCCCGAGTCGATTGTGTCAGATCGGGATACCAGGTTTGTGTCCCAGTTTTGAAAGAGTCTTCATAGGGCTCTGGGGACTAAACTGAATTTCAGCACAGCTTTTCACTCCCAGATAGATGGACAGTCTGAGAGGACCATACAGATCTTAGAGGACATGTTACGAGCCTGTGTGATGGACTTGGGTGGTGCTTGGGACAACCACCTACCTTTGGTAGAGTTTGCTTACAATAATAGTTACCAAGCCAGCATCAAAATGGCTCCATTTGAAGCTCTGTATGGTAGAAAATGCAGATCTCCCTTGTGTTGGAATGATGTGGGGGAAAGAAAATTGTTGGGCCCTGAGCTAATTCAGCAGACGGTAGAAAAAGTGCAGTTGATTAAGAAAATACTCCAAGTAGCTCAGAGCCGACAGAAAAGTTATGCTGATGTTAGAAGAAGGGAGCTAGAATTTCAGGTTGGGGACCATGTCTTCTTAAGGGTTTCACCAACCAAAGATGTGATGAGGTTTGGGCTTAGAGGAAAATTGAGTCCACGATACGTTGGGCCATTTGAAATCTTAAGCAGAGTGGGGGAAGTGGCTTATAGCCTAAAATTACCTCCTGCACTTTCTGGGGTACATAATGTATTCCATGTCTCTATGTTGAGGAAGTACATTCCTAACCCAAGTCATGTGATAGAAGCGGAGCCTATTTTGCTAAAGAAGAATTTGACATATGAAGAGCATCCTATACGTATTGTGGACCATAAAGATCAAGTTCTGAGACAGCGTAGCATTCCCTATGTTAAGGTTCAGTGGAGTAATCACTCTGAACGGGAGGCTACGTGGGAACTTGAAGAGGAGGTGAAAAGGAAATATCCTCATCTATTTGTATCTGAATAGATATTTGTATATATGCACAAAAGTGTATTTACCATTGTATTTTGATCAGAAAGATAGATAAATACAGCTAGTAATTTCCATTTTGGGCCTCAAAAATTTTATTCGTGTTATGCATTAATTTCGAGACCAAAATTTTTTTTATAAGGAGGGGAGGATGTAAACCCCCCTCCCACGTAAAATGTTATAAAATTGTACGCGGCGTGGGTGCGCGACACGCGGCACGCTGCATGCGCGCCATTACGTGTGCGTGGGGCGCGCGCACATGGGTGCAGGGGAGGGCTCAGCCCTCCCCTCGCTGGAGAAAAGAGGGAGGAGGGGACTGCCAATCCCCTCCATCTCCTTCGCCACTCCGCCTCCTTTGCCCATGCTGTCGTCGCCGCTGTCGCCCTCCGCTCATCCCCGATGCCTCGCCATCGATAGGTAACCCCCCTCACCGGTGAGGAGAGTGGAGAGAGAGAGTGAGAGTAGTAAAGAGAGGGAGAGGGCCACAGGAGGGCCCTCCCCTGACGCGGGAGCCAGGGTCGCCAGCCGGAGCCCAGGCCCGGTGAGGTCTGGCCAGCCGTGCCGCCGGCAGGGGAGAGGAGCGAGGGAGAGGGCCGAATGGCCCTGCCCTATTGCGGGAGCCAAACTGGCTCCCACGTTGGTCCGGGCCCGGTGGCATGCCCGCCGGCTCGCCGGGCCTGGCCTCCGGCCGACGGCCCCCACCGGCGCCGGGGCAGCGTCCGGTGGGGTCCGATTGGCCAGCGGTGGCCGGCCGTGCCGCCGGCACGGTGAAGAGAGGAAGAAGAAAAGGAAGAAGAAGAAGAAGAAAGAGAAGGAAAGAGAGAAAGAAGGGGGTGGCTGCCAGCGGCCGCCGACAGCGGTTGGCCTGGGGCCGGTCGTTGGTGGCCAACCAACCCCCGGGGAGGGCCGGCGGTGGCCCTAGGCCGCCGGCCATCCTCAGGTGAACCAGGGGTGAAACAGAGAGAGGCAACAGGACTGGGCTGGGTTTGGCCCAGTCTAGTTAGCCTGTTTGCGCCGAATTTTTGGGCCCCAAAATGGGTCCGGTTCAATAAAAGAAAAATAGGGTTGTGATCAGCATGGATCCTAGTTTGTCAGAAAATTTTTATTTCCCCATTTGGGCTTCTATATTTGGAGATATTCAATCCCCAATTTGGGCCCATGATTAGATTGGGTTAAGTATAGGAGTCAGTTTGACATCCTAAAATTAAAATTTAAAAATCTGAAAAATTATGTTGTAGGTACCCAGAGGTCTATACAGCTGATTTACACTTTGGGATTAGCATTGTGAGGTAAGTAAGCCAGTTATAATGATTTTTTAAATTATTATTAAATTATGCCATTATTAAAATAATGAAATTGATTTATAGTATTATTTGAAAAATGATATTGGTGGTACCATATTTATGCAAATGAATTATTTGACTTGATTATTGTTAATTTTGATAAATTAAATTGGTATTTTTATACATGCAATTGATTATGGACATGATTATATGAAATTACCAAATTTGGTAAAATATGAAAAGTAAATTGATATATGTTTGCAATTATGCAAATAAATGTTATTTGTGATTGTATTATTATATGTCATTACGGTCCATATTATATGTTACATGACTCCGGGACCCACCTCCACAGGGGGAATATGTGGAGAACATAAATCCTAGGGATGTGCTGTGAAGGATATGGCATTATATGGTAATTGACTCCGGCACCCTTCTTCCACTGGGGGCGTACAGGGAGGTTACATCCTCGGGATGTTTATTACGTGGATGTGGGACATTAGTATAAAATGAGATTTACAGTGATTTGGAATTGAAATGGTATTTTGAAATATTATTTCATAATATTTGCTTCTAATTTATTTGAACATGAGATTTGTATAATTCTATAATATGATGAAATGTTTTTAAATTTGGAAGCATGACATGTATTTGACTTAGTAAAATTTCGATTTGGCTATATTACGTTATAGTAGGCTTATTTACTGAGTGTAAACTCATTAAATTTTACAATGTTTTTTTTCAGAGCCACAAAATTATCAGGGGCAACAACAGGGGTAATTGGGAGCTTCATGATGTAAATAGTTTATATTTTGTTATATGATATGTAACCCCATTTGTATGACATGTAGTTATTATCCCTCCTTCTTTGAAATAGTACTGAATGCCTTGCATGCCTGGCATACGGTGGGCTGTAACCCTGGGCCATCACCTCTAGATCCGGGGCGTGAAACGCTTGAATCCTCTCCATTCCCTTGTGTTGGAAAAAAAAAAAAAAAAAACACTTTTGTTGTTCTACTTTGCCGAGCACTGCAAATGCTCGTGGGGATATCGTGATGTAGTTCTGGATTAGCTCCTCTATTTCTTTTCCGAAACAAATGGAATCAAGGCTATACGGAGCTATAATTTCCACTGCCAACCAAAACAATTCTCCCAAATTTTGTACTGAAATATTCCTAAACATCTAGAGATGAAAATCTTGTCCAAAAATTAGCAGAAAATTTTGTTTAGCATCGCTCTTGCCTTCCAAATGCTAATCCCCCGTTATTCTTTTATTTTCCTTCTTTTGTTCCGTGATAGCAAAATCTTTAGCTAATTTTCAATCAGCTTTCTAATCCAAGCACCAGCTAATGCTAATCGAACTAAAGATGCTACCAGATCTCTTAATGCCCGTTGCCTCGCGCCACGACCATCGCGGCATTACCAACCTAGCCGGAGGAGGAGGATATTCCGCCGCCACCTCCGCTAGTCACTAGCAAGGGGAAGATTTATTGCTCTCCTTCCCCTTTTCTTTCCACCAGCAGCACCCATCTCTTCCGTTCCCATTCTCTGTAACCATTCGTCGCCGGATGTTCACCGGCGACTTCTTCGTTGGCTCAGCAACTTCGTTAGGTAACCTTCATTTTTATACTCTTCTTGGTTTGGGATCTCTTGATCGCCGGAGTGGACGGTGAAAATGGCTCACAGTGTCATTTTAATATGAAAATAGGGGCCTTTGGCAGCGATCTTTCGGCCACAATCTCTCCTCACCGGCAACCTTCTTCCAACAGGTAACCCCACAATTCCCTTCCTTGTTGCTTAAGCTATCCTGGGGTTTTTGTGGTTCGGGCATTGGCTACGGCGATCGCTGGAAAACTGGGAGGAAAGTTGCTCTGTTTTCCTTTGGGAACAGAGAATCAAAGAAGAGAAGAGAGTGGGAAAGAAAGAGAGAGAGAGAGAGAATGAGAGAAAGAAAGGAAGAGGGAGAGTGGCCGGCGGCTACCGGCATCAGAGCGGCTGGCAGCGGTGGCCGGCCGGGCTGGAGAAGCCACCGACGGCGACCCTAGGCGGCGAGCACAGGTTCAAGGGAAGAGAAAAATGGAAACGGGGAAAGAGGAAAAAAAGAAAAGGGCTTTTGGTTAGCTCTTTGAGCACTAGAATCCAATATTTGAAGTCCAAATTAGTCATGACCCAAAGTATTGGTTTAAGTTAGGATAATCAAGCCCCCAATTTAGATTGAGACTAGACTTAATAGAATGATAGCATTTATTTTGACACCATAATTTTTAAAAATAAAAAATTTAAATATTATATTATAAGTATCAGGAGCCTAAATAATTGATTTGAACTTGTGGATTAGCGATAAGCTATTTATCATTAGTAATTTCAATAAATTATTAATTATGTAATTTTTGAATAAAATATTTTAGATATTGCTTTTTATCTGCTATTATCTTGCAAATAAATTCTAATATTTTAATATGTTCATTTGAAAGCTTGATAATATTATTTTTAGATTTTAGATAAATTCTGCAAAATTTATAAAACAAAAAATAATAAATAAAAATGATAAATAAATAAATAATGATAATAATAATAGTAATAATAATAGTACATGTGATAATAGTAAAAATAATAAATTAATATTTCTTATTGCAAAATAAATAGTTATTTTTTATTCAAACCATAAAATAGTAAAAATATTTGATATCAATATTATTAACATAGCTGATATAATATGGATGTGTACTTATGCCAAGTTAACCTAAAGAATTTTGAGACAACATTTAAATAAGAAATAAAAAGAAATTCTGAATGAGAAAATATGTCATCTGTGGTCCACTATGATATGATTTGTGATATGATTTCTAATATTGGGATCCACCTCCACAAAGAATATATATATGGAGGATACGCCCTCTTGCATAGGGTTAAATATGGTATTTTGTTCTATCCCCTATGCAGACGGATTATATATGGTGTTTTATTCTGACCCTATCATAGGAATATATGTGGCTATAGTTTGTGACCGTGGGGTATTCGTCATAAAATGAAATGTAAATGCTAATGACAAGAAATAAGAAAACATGACTAAGATGACATGAAATAGGTGAATTATGACTATGATAACATGATATAAGTGAATTATGACTATGATGTCATGAAATAAGTGAAACATGATTATGATGACATGAAATAAGTGAATTATAATTGTGATAACTTAAAAAATTAAAACTAAAATTTTTGAGATAGAAAACGGAATATGATTTTAATATATTTTAAGAATATAAGTAACATCAGATAATAAGATGACATGAAAGTTCTGACATATGAAAGTAAATAAATTATGACATGCTATATTCTTGAAGTTATATGATATGTTTTATATTAGGCTTACTTATTGAGTATAAGCTTATTAAACTCATAGATTTTTTTTTTAGAGCCAAAGAAAAGATGGACATGGATAGATTTGAAGCTCTTGTCAGCTTAGCTTAGATAAAATTTATGTTTTCTTATATCCTGAATATTTGCTTATTTGTAATTTGTAATAAAAATGTTATTACTTTTTAATGGTGTATTAATTAATTAATCTTTAATTTGATAATTACTTATGTTACTAAATGCCTTGCATGATTAGCATAAGCATGCAATGGATTATGACCTTCAAATTTACCCTAGGATCTGGAGCACAATAGTATTGCACATTCATCGATAAGCAATGGGAAATGATAGGCTATCGAATCGCAATTGCAGCCCTTTTTTATTGTCGATGCGAGTATTGTGGTCGCAGTGAGTTGCAACATAAAGTATTTTGGGTTTTTAACGAGTCGATGGATCCGTTTAATGAGCTCTTAATCCGCATGCAGAAGAATACAATACCGACTGCCAATATAGGGGTCAGGATCAGTCAGGTCCAGTGTCTCTCAACCTGGATCCGTACTTGACCAGTAGTAACTTATATTTATAAGTGTAAAGTTAGATAGGATAAAATTTATATATAAAAGCTAAGGCTTATACCTATTTAATTTACCAAGTCCATATCTAAATACCAGACAACTAAAATTATTTGTCATTTTATTGATTTCATTAAGCTAGTACTATTATTCGATAAGATAAATTCGACAATTCATAGATGATGGCCTGCTTTGTCACCCTAATAAATAAATAAATAAATAAATAAATAAAAAGTAATTGTTGCTCAAGAGATGGCTCCATGTCCGAATGATAATAGATGCAAGAGTCCATGCAGAAAGAACAAGGGTGAGGAAAGAAGAGAAAACGAATGAGAAAGGTAAACAGAGGAGATACGTAATGTTACATTGAAGTTCCTATCTGAATGATATTTATTCTTCTTGTAGCAGTAACACCAACCATCAAAGCTTCCATAGGCAACAGCATACGTATTTGTTAAGGCATTCTGATGTAGCTCCCTTGTGAGAATTGTTACACGCTTTAGCGCAGCCTTCCGGGCTACATTCTGTAAAATAAATGATGTCCCTGCAAAGCACATTGACTGCCGCGGCCAACGAAACTGCTAGAATTTTTGTTAATACCCGAACATGTCTTAAAGATGAAAATTTTCTACAAGTGAAAATTAACTGGAGAGTCAAGACACCAATACAAGTGAGAGCAGGTGGTGAAGACAATTAATTTTGGGCCTCATTTTTAAATTGTGAGGCAAATAAAATTTAAGCTGCACGACAAGTTTTTGTTTGCAGAAGTGTTGTCTTTTACATCAAAATAAAAATTAATTTTTTTTTGTTTAAAAATAGAAAATACATTCCAAAATTTCACATGGATCACATACATCTATTTATAGATTGTATTCCAATAGATTTATCCTTGATATTATGCTTTATTGGATTTATTCCAATAGCTGCAAGAGAATAAACGCCCTTATGTTCATTAGACATTAGAGATGCCAATGTGCCAAGTCAAGATTACTTCATCTTAATATAGAGTAGTGTATATATGTTGTATGATTCTATCTTATTGGCCTTTTTAGGAATCTTGAATTGTTATAGATGATATCAAAGTGGACCCAGTATAGGGTCCACATGGACCAATGATGCTGCACCAGGAATTTTTTGGAATTGATTGTGATTCAATCATTTTATTTATAATTTGATTAGATTTAGATCTTTAGCCTGATAAAAATATTAAAGTTTAAATAAAGAAAGTCCGTAAGAGCCAAATGTTATGGATGATATTGTTGAGGCATTGATGGAAGTGATAGTGGCAAAGAAAGAGGTGGCGATAGAGCCACTGGTGGTATGGTAGTGTTAGTGAAGCTTTCTTTTGAATTGATATATGTTTTATCATAACTCTCATTATTTGAGGAGACAAAGTATCAGTCATAGCGTGCATATAAATTTTTGATGGACAATCTTCAATCAACTCCTTATCATCTAATTCCAACTTTGACTTATCATCTAACCAATCATCATAATTGTAACATGAACCCTTATCTATCTTTAGCCTCTATTGATGTCAATCATTTGATTGATGTAGATATTATTAGAGATAAGAGTAGGAGGTATCATGTGACTAACCTTACTTTACTGGTGTAAGGTAAGTGATTGCTCTTGCTTGAGATGAGACAATCCAATTGCTTGACTTATATTAGGTGATCAAAACATTAGAACTTTATGCTTCAATTCTTCATTAAGCCCACTCACAAAGCAACTTTAAAAAAAAAATTCTTTAGTCAACCTCATAGTTTGATTAGCTAGTAATTCAAATTAGGTTTGATATTCATGAATAGCAATGGTTTGAGGTTGCTTCATGAGTTCTCCCATGCAAAGCAAGTGCGTAATCCCTCCACAAATTTCTTTTATATTAGTGTATTTTAGCTTTTCTTCATTCACTAGTGCCAACATGATGCTTCTTTCTTTAGATAAAAATAGTCTAGGGGAACTTTCTATGCTTGTGAGATTAGATCGAATTTGAAAAACTGTTCAACTTGATAAATCTAACCGATGGGCCTTTTACAAAAGTTCAATATTCAATTGTAATGGAATAACACCGCTTCATGTTCGGAGTCAGCAGAAGTCTTCACATTACCAACTAAAAAGCTTTAATATAAAAGCCGAGCCAGATTCACAAGTTCTCTTGATTCAAGTTTATTATTTGCAATTTGCTCCCCCTTAAAGAATTGGCTTTGCATCTGTTAGCCATATAACAGGAACTCACCTCGTTTTAGGCAGATAACAGAAGCAACGGATCAATGATGATGGTGAAGGCTATCAGAGTCTCCATAGCATCGAAGGTAGTGCATCGTCGGCAACAGTAGAGGCTACCAGAGTCTCCACTATGGTCTACACCCCGAGGCTGCTATACCGAAGAGGGAGGAGGATGGAGGCTCAGAGGGGAGAACTAGAGAGCAAAGAAAAAATGAAGACTAATCGTTCATACTCTCTTTCTCTGGCTTCTCTATTCTTAAAAGATGCAGGAGATCAAGAGTCCCGCTCTCTTGAGAATAGAGCCCCAACCGCATGGTGAACTGTGTGGATGCTTGGCCTGGCACCAGTGCCAAGTTAGCCCATAATCTCCCACTTGTCTATCAGGAACAATACTCATAACCTCAACTCGTAACCTTTACTCACCTCTCTCCTTATGCAGTGCGATTGGGTGTGCGATCCGACGAAATTCACACACAGTGACACATAGTGAAAGCGCTACGTTAAGTTAACACATAACGAACGTAGCACACAAGCATTGCAATCCAATCTCATTTGTGTCCTAGAAAAAACTGATCACACCTGATCAAGTACTCTCAATAAAAATATTCACTCTAAGCAATATTTGAAAAAATACTAAGTTAAAAATCTGTATCCATAATCATATACAACTTATGCACATGATTGCCCAGACTACATATCACAAACTCAAGGTGTGTTTGCAAATAATCTTCCTTGAATACTCATATCAATCTATCTTTGCCTAGTCAACTTCCTAGGATTATCTTATATGGCCGTATTAATCATGATCGTTGGGTAATACATCTTTAGTCATTTTTGCTCACCATACTCTCTTCACTAGATATATTAAAACCATCTTTCTTGTCTCACTCACTCATTTTTAGCCCCAAAGGATCTCTTGAACTGTGGATTTTGAGTCCAACGTAAAGGATCTCTTGAGATTGTGGATTTTGAGTCCAACGTGAGGAGTTCGAGAGGCGTGGCTGTCGTTCGTCAACATATATGGCTGTCGTTCGTCAACATATATACCTTCAAGGCACTATTGTAGTAGCTGAGAACCATGTTGGAATGTGAGGCAACCTACTGCGATCTTGGAAAGTTTGCTAGCGATAATCATCTGTTGACCCATCAAATAATAATGGAAATGAGTATTTCCAACAATTCTCACTAGAGATAATCATATGTTGACCCATTAAATAATAATGGAAATGAGTATTTCCAACAATTCTCAACACTATGCTTTAATGGATTTATTTCAATGGGCGTGTGAGAGTGCGTGCCCTTCTTTTCATCCGATATTAGAGATGCCAATGATTAAAATCGATATTAGAGATGCTAATGATTAAAGTCAAGAATAACTTATTTCCATCCCTGCACAATACAGAGAATCTACATTCCAAATAAGACAGGATGAGATGGAGCCTCGCTTGATGAATCAAAATTGTCATTCTTGATTGTTTGAGATGGTGATGGCAACGATTATGATGATGACAAATATACTGAAGATGTGGCATATACCATAGTAATGATAGTAGTAGTATGACGATAGTGGCTACCATAGATAAAGAAAGCGATAGTAATAGCAGAGACGAGGGTGGTGGAGGCTGTGTTGGCTTTGGTGATAGAAAAAAAACATGATCTTCTATTTTTAAAAAATATTTAATTAAGAATTTCTTACCTTTTTTAGAAATTAAAAAAAATTGAAAAATAAAAAATAAAAACAATAGCATCAGACCAATTTTATGATTTATATAATTTTATTTCTAAATGTGAGGGAGGGAGGGAGGGAGAGAATTTTCATAGCAACGTTTTAAAGATAGTCTATTTGCATTGAATGATAACCCAATATCATGAAAGATATTACGTTGCAGCTCGTTTAATTTGGAACATAAATGCGCCAAATATTCTTTTTTGATTCAATAATTGTTGTACTCGCAACAACATTTGGTAAAGCTGGCGCAAGATCCATGAGCCCCGGGGTGCTCTTGGGAGCAAATATTACTGCAGTATGCTTCGTTGCATTCCAGAACTGTCACGCTTAAATCACATTTTTGGCCACCAACCTCAGCCACCAAACCTGCTACAAACTTCTCGTTAGTTATTATGCGACAAATATGGTAGATTTCTAAACGTTAAAAAGGTTATGTGATCAGACCACTAGCAAGCTGAGTGAGAGATTCTTCTGTTCTAAACATTTCTAAACTTCTCAGGTTAGGCCCGGTTTTTAATCTCAGGATTGATAAGCATCATTATGCTAGCGATTAATTAAAGTAGTTTCTGTTTGTTGAACGCCTGATGTGATAGCCATCCAACCTTTACGTTAAAACCCAATATTATGTTATGTTCGGAAACATGGCTCTTGGTTTCTCAAGGATCACGTACATGTGTCACTGGACTAATAATCCGGCACATGTAATGTAATGTACATTGAAGAGGGAGTGATAGATATGTCTTAAATCCAATCAGAGCAAGGGAGATAAAGTCTAACAAGTTCAGAAATTTTCTCATAATTTACATAATTTTATTTCAGAAATTGAAAAAAAGCAATAAGCATAATCTCTGAAAAAAATAGAATTAATAGCATTAATAATCCTCTCAAGAGAGGGAAGGAAGTGAAATGAATTCTCACCATTAGAAATGAGCATCACAAACATAGCGAAGCTGAGAAGAGCGGATGTTTTCATATTTGAGGGTATGAGTAAGGTGAAGAAATTTTTTCATTTGAGGCAAACAAATTTATTCAAATGGATGAAAAATTTATAGACCTATTCTATCACAGAAATCAAATTATGCAATTAAGTCTTTCCAATATCATCACCCATAACAGTTAGCAAGGCATAAATAGAAATGGTAATTAATATATTTCCTCCTATAAGCTTGCATTTAAAACAATAATTATGCTTAAATTATTACTAGTCATATGCTCAAACATTGCATGGCTTATCCTTAAATATAAATTAATTTTGTTAAAATGTGAAAAGAATCTCTAAATTAATTCTTATCTTTATAATTTTTAGAAACTATCTTTTCCATATAATTATATTTATATCAGTTTTATATTATATAGTATAGTATTATAATTTTTGTATTATAATTTTTCTATGAATGGCTATATAATATAGTATTATATTATACGTGAAGGAAGTAGACAAACTCAGCCTATGTATGAGTTTTTATACATGGCCAGTTCAAAACTCAGATAGAGGAGGGTTGTGGTAGGTTGATGGCCAATGTAAAAATATAATCAGACCTTATAAACATGAATCTAATAGAGAATATCAATAAAGCTAGGACATTCCAAGAAGTGATGCATTGCATCGGACCCTAGATGTAGTAGAAATGGCAGGGATTGATAGAATGATCCCTAGAAGTGACGCATCACATCGGCGCTCAGGTGTGATGAAAAATAAGCAAGGATTTCTACACTTCATGGATGAGTATTGGTAAACAAATTCGACCAAAAAATTAAAATAAAAATAAAAATAAAACAAAATATATTTAGCAACTTGGAATATAGGGTCATTAATAAAAAAGTTAATGGAACTAATAGATACAATGATTAGAAGGATAATTAACATAGCTTGCTTGCAGGAGACCAAGTGGATAGATAAAAAAACAAAGAGGTTGTTGGCTTTAAACTTTGGTATACAGGCTAAGATAGGAATAAAAATGGAGTAGGAATTATTGTAGATAAAAGCTTAAAAGATGAAGTTGTAGACATTAAGAGGATAGGAGATAGAATAATTTTAATTAAATTAGTGATAGATGAGGAGTCAATAAATATTATTAGTGCTTATGCTCCTCAAGTAGGTTTAGATAATGTGATAAAGCAAAGGTTTTGGAAGGATATGAATGAACTAATTCAAAAGTTCCTACTAAAGAAAAATACTTATTGGAGGAGATTTAAATGGACATGTAGAAAAGTATAATATAGGTTTTGAAAGAGTATATGGAGGTTATGGATTTGAAGATAGAAATGATGAGAGAAATGTCATTTTAGAGTTTGCAATGGCATATGATTTAGTATCAGCTAATATATATTTTTAAAAAGAGGGACTCTTATTTGATAACTTTTAAAAATAGATATAATGGTAGTCAAATATATTTGTTCCGTACTAGAAAGATTGATTGAGTATTTTATAAAAATTGTAAGGTTATATCAGGTGAGGATTTAACTACACAATATAAATTAATGGTTATGGATGTATGTATTCAAAAATGAAGGAGAAATACTATAAGGTATAAGAATTCAAGGATTAGGTGGTGGAATTTGAAAGGAGAGAAACTAATAACTTTTAAAGATAGCATAATGAAGGATAAAAAATAAAGTATAAATGGAGAGATTAATACCATATGAGAAAAGATGACTAATAGTATTAGAGAAGTAGCTTTAGAGGTATTGGAAGAGTCAAAAGGAAAAGGACCATATGATAATGAAACTTAATGATGGAATGAGGAAGTTTAATTAGTTATTAAGGCTAAAAGATAGTGTTATAGAAAACTACCTAAATATAAGAATGGAGAAAAATCTAAAAAGTATAAAATGGTTAAGAAAGAAGTTAAAAAGATAATATGGGAGGCTAGATGTAAGGCATATGAGGAATTATATCACAAGCTAGAAACTAAAGATGGAGAGAAAGACATATAGAATTGCAAGAATAAGAGACAGAAAAACTAGAGATATGTTTTAGGTTAAAAGCATTGAAAATGATGATCAAAAAGTTTTAGTTAAGGAGAAAGAGATCAAAGAAAGATGAAAAAGCTATTTTAATAAATTATTAAATAAAAATCATGTAGAAAATTTAGGACACTCTATTAGCTCTATTGAGGATAAAGTTATAATGCATACTCGCAGAATTAGAACATTTGAAGTAAATGAGACTATAAAAAAATAAAAATAGAAAAAGCTGTGGGGCTTGATAGGATTTCTATAAAAGTTTGGAAATGTTTAGGTGATGCTGGAGTAAAGTGGATGATAAATTTATTTAATAGGATTTTAGAAACTAAAAAGATGCCTAATGAATAAAGGAAGAGCATTATAGCACCAATTTATAAGAATAAAGGAGATATTCAAAACTGCTTTAATTATCGTGATATTACACTCATGAGTCATGCTATAAAACTTTAGGAGAGAGTAATTGAATATAGGTTAAGATGTACTACAAAAATATTAAAAAATTAATTTAATTTTATGCTAGAAAGGTCAACCATAAAAGCTATTTTCCTTCTTAAGAGGTTAATAGGGATGTATAGATCAAAGAAACAAAATCTTTATATGGTTTTATTTGATTTAGGGAAAGCATATGATAGGATTCCTAAAAAAGTCTTATGATAAGTACTAAAAAATAAAGGAGTACCTGTTAAGTATATTAACATAATAATAGATATGTATGATGGGGCAATTAGTAGTGTAAGAACTATGAATGATAATACTAACAATTTTCTTATTACAGTAGCCTTATATTAGAAATTTATTTTTAGTCATTATCTTTTTATTTTAATTATAAATGAGCTTACTAGACATATTCAGAATGATATTTTATGGTGCATGTTATTTGTAGATGATAGAGTACAAGTAGATAAAGCTAAGGTTGGAGTAAATCAGAAGTTACAATTGTGGCGAAATGCATTAGAAGTTAAAGGACATATAGAATGCAATTTAATACAATTAGAAATGGAGATGGATGTAGAGTACAAATTGAGGACCATAAAGTTACTTAAAATGATCATTTTTAATATTTAGGATTGATTATTTATAAGAAAGGAGAGATTGGGGATGATGTTGTCCATAGGACTAAAGCAGGTTAGATAAAATAGAGAAGTACAATTGAAATATTATGTGATCGTAGAGTATCAGCCTAGTTAAAGAAAAAGTTTTATAGGAAAGCCATAAGACCATCTATGCTTTACGGCATGAAATGTTGAGCAGTTAGAAAAATATGCGTACATAATAAGATGAATATGGTGAAAATAAGAATATTAAAATAGATGTATGGTAATATAAGAAAAGATAAAATAAGAAATAAAACTATTTGTAAAAAGGTAGAGGTAGCTCCAATCAAGAATAAATTAAGGGGAAGACGACTTAGATAGTTTAGACATATGTAACGTAAACCTAAAAATATGAAAGAGTAATTTCATATATGTAAGAAAAAAAAAGAGATAGAGGTAGACCCAAAATCACATGGAAGGAAGTGATAAAGAAAGATTTAAAATTTTTGCATCTTAAAAAAATTATGAGATTAATAATATAGCTTAAAAAATTAAAGATGATGAAAGAAAGAAATTAAGGTTGGAAAAAAACATTAATATATATTATAATACTATATATGAAAATATACAAAAGCATTATAATATTTAAGTATGGGCTAATAGATTAGTGATGAGGTAAAGTGGTGTGGGGATATACTTATTATCGTCTTCGGCCCATCTCTGCTAATGGGAACAAAAACAATTTCAATCCCCATCTCCATTCTACACAACACACAGAATTCCCATCCCAAACAAGAAAAGGCGAGATGGATCCCTCCTTCACAGGTTGAAATTATCATTCCTGATTGTTGAGACGGTGATGGCAACGATTGTGATAGTAGCAAATATACTGGAGATATGGCATATATGACAATGATGATAGTCGTAGTAGTATGACGATAGTGGTTACTGTAAATAGAGTGGCAATAGTAGCAAAGACGAGGATCGTGGAAGCTCTATTGGCTTTGATGATAAAAAAAATAAAAAAAAATCATTTTTAAAATATTTAATTATGATTTTTTTTTTACTTTTTTTTAGAAATAAAAAATAATAATTTTTGAAAAATAAAAAATAAAAACAATAGCATCAGACCAATTTTATGATTTATATAATTTTATTTGTAAACGTGATTTATATAATTTTCATGGCAACGTTTTAAAGATAGTCCAATTGCACTAAATGATAACCCAATATCATGGAAAAGACATTACATTGCAGCTTGTTTATTTTGAAACATAAATGCGCCAAATATTCTTTTTTGGCTCAATAATTGTTGTACTCGCAACAACAATTGTCAAAGCTGGCGCAAGTTCCCTGAGCCCCGGGGTGCGCTTGGGAGCAAATTTTACTGCAGTCTGCTGCGATGCATTCCGGAACCGTCACGCTTAAATCGCAATTTTGACCGCCAACCTCAGCCACCAAACCTGCTACAACTTCTCTCGTTAGTTATTATGCGTCAAAGATGGTAAATTTCTAAACGTAAAAAAGGTTATGTGATCAGACCACTAGAAAGCTGAGCGAGCGACCGGTGAAGACAACCAATTAGGCTAGGCCCGGTTTTTAATCTCAGGATTGATAAGCATCATTATGCTAGCAATTAATTAAAGTAGTTTCTCTTTGTTGAACGACTGATGTGATGGCCATCCAGCCTTTACGTTAAAACCCAATATTTTGTTATGTTCGGAAACATGGCCCTTGGTTTCTCAAGGATCACGTACATGTGTCACTGGACTAATAATCCCAAGACATGTAATGTAATGTAATGTAATGTACATTGAAGAGGGAGTGATAGATATGTCTTAAATCCAATCAATCAAAGTAAGGGAGATAAAGTCTAACAAGTTCAGAAATTTTCTCATAATTTACATTATTTTATTTCAGAAATTCTTTTTTTTTTTTTTAAAAAAAAATGTAATAAGCATAATCTCTAAAAGCAATAGAATTAATAGCATTAATAATCCTCTCGAGAGAGGGAAGAAAGTAAAATGAATTCTCACCATTAGAAATGAGCATCACAAACATAGCAAAGCTGAGAAGAGCGGATGTTTTCATATTTGAGGGTATGAGTAAGGTGAAGAAATTTTTTTGTTTGAGGCAAACAAAATTTATTCGAATGGATGAAAAATTTATAGACCTACTCTATCATAGAAACCAAATTATGCAATTAAGTCTTTCCAATATCATCACCCATAACAGTTGGCAAGGCATAAATAGAAATGGTAATTAATATATTTCCTCCTATAAGCTTGCACTTGAAAAAATAATTATGCTTAAATTATTACTAGTCATATGCTCAAACATTGCATGGCTTATACTTAAATATAAATTAATTTTTTTAAAATGTGAAAAGAATCTCTAAATTAATTCTTATCTTTATAATTTTTAGAAACTATCTTTTCCATATAATTATATTTATATCATTTTTATATTATATTTAAAGTAATAATCATGCTTAAATTATTACTAGTCATATGCTCGTACATTTACCGCTTATCCTTAAATATAAATTAATTTTTTAAAATGTGAAAAGAATCTCTATATCTTTTCCATATAATTATATTTATATCAATTTCATAGTATATTTAAAATAATAATCATGCTTAAATTATTACTAGTCATATGCTCGTATATTGCATGGCTTATCCTTAAATATAAATTAATTTTTTAAAAAGTGAAAAGAATCTCCAAATCAATTCTTATCTTTATAATTTTTAGAAACTATCTTTTCCATATAATTATATTTATATCGGTTTCATATTATATAGTATACTATTATAAATTTTATATTATAATTTTTCTATGAATGGCTATATAATATAGTATTATATTATACATGAATGAAGTAGACAAAATTGGTCTATATATGAGTTTTTTATACATAGCCGGTCTCGAGACCGGATAAAGAAGGAGGGTTGCGATAAGTTAACGGTCAACATAAAATTATAAAGAAAATTGATAAAGTTAGGGCATTCCCAGAAGCGACGCATTGCATCAGACCCCGAATGTAGTGGAAACGGCAAGGGTAGCTAGGACGGTCCTTGGAAGCGATGCGTCACATTGGCATCTAAGTGTGACGAAAAATAAGCAAGGGTTCCCACACCTTTATGGACGAGTGTAGGTAAAGAAGTTCGACCAAGAAATGAAAATAAAAATAAAAATAAAAATAAAATAAAATAAAATACATTTAACAACTAAAAATATAGGGTCATTAATAAGAAAATTAATGAAACTAATAGATACAATGACTAGAAGGATAATTAATGTAGCTTGCTTGCGGGAGATCAAGCGGATAAATAAAAAAACAAAAGAAGTTGATGGTTTTAAACTTCGGTGTACAGGCAAAGATAGGAATAAAAATAGAGTAGAAATTATTGTAGATAAAAGTTTAAAATATAAAGTTGTAGACATTAAGAGGATAGGAGATAGAATAATTTTAATTTAATTAGTGATAGATGAGGAGTCAATAAATATTATTAGTGCTTATGCTTCTCAAGTAGGTTTAGAAAGTGTAACAAAGCAAAGTTTTTGAGAGGATATGGATGAACTAATTTAAGAGATTAAATACCGGAGAAAAAATATTTATTGGAAGAGATTTAAATAGATATGTAGGAAAGTATAATATAGGTTTTGAAAGAGTACATGGAGGTTATGAATTTAGAGATAGAAATAACAAAGAAAATGTCATTTTAGAGTTTGCGATGGCATATGATTTAGTATCAGCTAATACATATTTTAAAAAGAGGGACTCTTATTTGATAACTTTTAAAGGTGGATATAATGCTAGTCAAATAGATTTCTTAATTACTAAAAAGATTGATTGAGCATTTTGGAAAGATTGCAAGGTTATATAGGTTAATGATTATGGATGTATGTATTCAAAAATGAAGGAAAAAAACTATAAGGTATAAAATCCAAGGATTAGATAATGGAATTTGAAAGGAGAGAAACCAATAACTTTTAAAGATAAAGTGATGAAGAAAAATAGAATATAGATGAAGAGATTAATACCATATAGAAAGGATGGCTAATAGCATTAAGTAGCTATAGAGGTATTAGAAGAGTCAAAAGGAAAAGGATCATATGATAAAAAAACTTAATCATGGATGAGAAAGTTTAATTAGCAGTTAAGATTAAAAGAAAGTTCTATAGAAAACTACATAAATGTAAGAGTAAAGAAGTATATAAAAACTATAAGATGGTTAAGAAAGAAGTTAAAAAGATGGTATGAAAGGCTAAATGTAAGGCATATGAGGAATTATATCATAAGCTAGAAATTAAAGGTGGAAAGAAAGACGTAAATAAAATTGCAAGAGTAAGAGATAGAAAACTAAAAATATGTTTTAGGTCAAATACATTAAAGGTGAAGATCAAAAAATTTGGTTAAGAAGAAAAAGATTAAAGAAAGATAGAAAAGCTATTTTAATAAATTATTAAATAAAAATTATGTAAAAAATTTAGGATGCTCTATTAGCTTTATTGAGGGTAAAGTTATGATGTATACTCGTAGAATTAGAACATCTGAAGTAAATGAGATTATAAAAAAATAAAAATAGAAAAAGCTATAGGACCTAATATGATCCCTATAGAAATTTGAAAATATTTAGGTGATGCTAGAATAAAGTGAGTGACAAATTTATTTGATAGAATTTTAGAAACTAAAAAGATGCCTAATGAATAAAGGAAGAGCATTATATTACTAATTTATAAGAATAAAGAAGATATTCAAAACTACTTTAATTATCGTAGTATCAAACTCATGAGTCATAAGATGAAACTTTAGGAAAGAGTAATTGAACATAAGTTAAAATATACTACAAAAATATTAGGGAATCAATTTAGTTTTATGCTAGGAAGGTTAATCATATAAGTTATTTTCCTCCTTAGGAGGTTAATAGGAATGTATAGAGTAAAGAAACAAGATTTTTATATGCTTTTTATTGATTAAGAGAAAGCATATAATATTGATGCAGAATCAGAAGGATTTTGGGATTTGGTTCTAAAATCTGAGTTCTCATACCAAAATCTAATGTAGGATCTTGAGATATGATATCAAATTTAATATAGGATCAGATGGATTTTGAGCTTTAATGTTAAAATCTAGTACAAGATCTTGAGCTATGATATCAAATTTAATGCTAGATTAAAGGGATTTTTAACAAAATTTGATCAGTATAGATTTATTAAATATGATGATGACACCTGGCAAAATATGATGTGACACATGGTAGAATATGGTGAGGACATATGGCAAAAATAATTCAATAAATAAGAAAAATTCAAAATCCATAAGTTAAATTCTAATTAGTTGAAATTAAATGATTTAAATCACTCCATAACCATCTTAACCACTGCAAGAATTGATTTATCAAATCAAGATTAAGAAGTAATTTTGGGCCACTAATTACTAAGAAGCCCAACTCACGGTTAACCCACTCCAGACGCCTGTAAATAGAGAACCAAGGCCTCAACTAAAAATCGCATAAGGCCCTTTCTCTCTCCTATTTTTCTTTTATTTTCTTCTTTATTTGTTTGCTCTATTTTCTTAGTCTTTTTTACTGACTTAAGCATCGAAGGGTTTTTTCAAAGGAAAACTCTGAGATATCTCACATAATTTTTTAATTGAATGCAGGAGATCAAGAGAAGATGGTAAGTTCTTTGCTTGAATTCTTAAGCGCTTGGGTTGAATTTTTGAATTCTTGGGTCGAGATTTTGATTAGAGGAGGTAAATCTCATTCATTGATAGTAAAAGTTAGAAAAAAGTATTAATAGAATTGATTATCAAAATAGAATACAATCAAGGTTTATTTATAAAGTGAGATCTCTTAAACAAAATTACTTCCTAGATCTCATAGGGTTAAAATCTTCTAAAGAAAAAGATATTTATTAAATAAAAATAGATTCCTAACTCCTAATTGACTTCTAAGTCATGCAATATAAATTTTGAGATAAGAAATAGAAGTTTAGACAAAGTAAAAGAAAAATCAGCCTTTCGACCGTGCATCATAGAATGGGATATTCGAAATCTTTTGAAAGTTCATTAGCATCGATACTTCTATAATTAGCTCATAATTTTTTCATTTGACCTTCATTTTGAGTTATTTATGATGCACTGAAAAGTTAAGTTGATGTAGACATTATGGAGCTAAGTTTTTATCAAAAACTTTACTTATGTTAGTATTAGTGAAGCTTTCTTTTGAATTAATATATGTTTTATCATAACTCTTATTATTTGAGGAGACAAAGTACCAGTCATAGCGTGCATATAAATTTTTGATGGACAATCTTCAATCAACTCCTTATCATCTAATTCCAACTTTGACTCATCATCTAACCAATCATCATAATTGTAACATGAACCCTTATCTATCTTTGGCCTCTATTGATGTCAATCATTTGATTGATGTAGCTACGAGGAAAAAAGAAAATTGAGGAACCCGCGAATATCGGCAAAACAACAAGTATTGTTTACCAAGGAAAATAACTCGTGATAAAGAAAAGATATGTTTTGACCAAAAAAACTCATGCTCGGAATAATAAATTTTATCGAGTATGGGCTTTTGCCAGCAAAGAGGAATCAAATGATTCAAGTGGAGTTTTTTGTAATAAGTTACCCTCTGTAGCTTGAGGAAGAGTGATAGAGATGAATCTCTCTCTAACTTTGGAAAATGAGAATAAAACTCAATTATGATAGCACGATCAAAGAGATTGGTCAACCTCATTACATGATTAGAGAGCACTCAATCATAAAATGTGTCAGTTTGATCAAAGGGATTAGTCAATCCCACTCCATGATTGAAGGAGACTCAATTACAAAACTTTAGCCTAGATTATTGTAATGAGTTGTAATTTCTGTACATTCCTTATTGATGTAAATCTCTGTACCTATATATTAGTTTCTCTCAAAAATCCTGCCTCTTGAGGAGGGCCTAGAGAAGAGAAAGGAGAGAGGATTTTGGAGGAAGGCCTGCAATCCAAACGAGAAGATGGCATCCAGTGGATGTTGGATAGGCTTCAGGGGAAAGGGGATGACGACTCACCATGAGAAGAAGCAGGAGGACAAACCTCAAAGAAGGAATGGTTGTGAGCAAGAGATTATTAGTTCAGGAAGAGCAAAGCAGCACCTCTATTTTGAAAAACACCGTTCAAATAGGGGACATTTTAGATTACATCACAGCTTTGGGCAATGCATTTGTAACGCCCATGATCATCACGGCATTACCATTGTAATGATCGTGCAGCTCGAAGACCACCTCATGGAATGAAACTGTAAACCCTCCTCCCACGTAAAATGTTATAAAACTGTACGCAGCATGGGTGCGCGACATGCGGCGCGCTGCATGCGCGCACATGGGCGCAGGGGAGGGCTCAGCCCTCCCCTCGTTGGAGAAAAAAGGGAGGAGGGGACTGCCAGTCCCCTCCATCTCCTTCGCCTCTTCGTCTCCTTTGCCCACGCTGCCGTTGCCGCTATCACCCTCCGCTCGTCCCCGACGCCTCGCCGCCGACAGGTAACCCCCCTCATCGGCGAGGAGAGTGGAGAGAGAGAGTGAGAGTGGTAGAGAGAGAGGGAGAGGGCCGCAGGAGGGCCCTCCCCTGATGCGGGAGCCAAACCAGCTCTCATGCTTAGTTTGGGACCGGCGGCGTGCCCGCAGGCTCGCTGGGCCCGATCTCCGGGTGACAGCCCCCACCGGCGCCGAGGCGGTGTCCGGTGGGGTCTGACCTGTTGGAGGAGGCCGGCCGTGCCGCTAGCAAGGAAAGAGGGGGGAGGGCCGCGGGATGGCCCTCCCCTTGCTTGGGTTCAGGCCCGGCGGCGTGCCCGTCGGCTCACCGGGCCTGGGCTCCGATCGGCGACCCCTGCCGGTGCCGGGGCAACGTCCGGCAGGGTCCGACCGGCCGATGGTGGCCGGCCGTGCCGCCGGTAGGGGAGAGGAGCGAGGGAGAGGGCCGAACGGCCCTCCCCTATCACGGGAGCCAAACTGGCTCTCGCGTTAGTTCGGGCTCGGCGGCATGCCCGCCAGCTCGCTGGGCCTAGGCTCCGACCGGCGGCCCCCATCGGCGCCGGGGCGGCGTCTGGTGGGGTCTGGTCGGTCAGCGGTGGTCGGCTGTGCCGCCGGCACGGTGAAGAGAGGAAGAAGAAAAGGAAGAAGAAGAAGAAGAAACAGAAGGAAAGAGAGAGAGAAGGGGGTTGCCATCGGCAGCGGTCGGCCTGGGGCTGGTCGTCGGCGGCCAGCCAACCTCCGGGAGGGCCGGCGGCAGCCCTAGGCCGCCGGTCATCCTCAGCCAGCCCTGGTTCAGGTGAACCAGGGGTGAAACAGAGAGAGGCAACAGGACTGGGTCGGGTTCGGCCCAGTCCAGTTAGCTTGTTTGGGCCAAATTTTTGGGCCCCAAAATGGGTTCGAACCAATAAAAGAAAAATAGGGTTGTGATTAGCATGGATCCTAGTTTGTCAGAAAATTTTTATTTCCCCATTTGGGCTTCTATATTTGGAGATATTCAAGCCCCAATTTGTGCCCAGGATTAGATTGGGTTAATTGGAGGAGTTAGTTTGACATCCTAAAATTGAAATTTAAAAATCTAAAAAATTATGTTGTAGGTACCCAGAGGTCCATACAGCTGATTTACACTTTGGGATTAGCATTGTGAGGTAAGTAAGCTAGTTATAATGATTTTTTAAATCATTATAAATTATGCCATTATTGAAATAATGAAATTGATTTATAGTATTATTTGAAAAATGATATTGATGGTACCACATTTATGCAAATGAATTATTTGACTTGATTATTGTTAATTTTGGTAAATTAAATTGGTATTTTTATACATGCAATTGATTATGGACATGATTATATGAAATTACTAAATTTAGTAAAATATGAAAAGTAAATTGATATATGTTTGCAGTTATGCAAATAAATGTTATTTGTGATTGTGTTATTATATGTCATTCCGGTCCATATTATATGTTACATGACTCCGGGACCCACCTCCACAGGGGGAATATATGGAGAACACACATCCTAGGGATGTGCTGTGACAGGATATGGCATTATATGCTAATTGACTCCGGCACCCTTCCTCCATTGGGGGTGTACAGGGAGGTTACATCCTCGGGATGTTTATTATGTAGACATGGGACATTAGTATAAAATGAGATTTACAGTGATTTGGAATTGAAATGGTATTTTGAAATATGTTTTTAAATTTGGAAGCATGATATGTATTTGACTTGGTAAAATTTCGATTTGGCTATATTATGTTATAGTAGGCTTACTTACTGAGTGTAAACTCATTAAATTTTACAATGTTTTTTTCAGAGCCACAAAATTAGCAGGGGCAACAACAGGGGTAATTGGGAGCTTCATGATGTAAATAGTTTATATTTTGTTATATGTAACCCTATTTAAATTTGTTTTGGAATTTTGGTTTGTTGCCCAACATTACATAACTGATATGACATGTAACCCCATTTGTATGACATGTAGTTATTATCCCTCCTTCTTTGAAATTGTACTATACTGGATGCCTTGTATGCCTGGCATGCGGTGGGCTGTCACCCTGGGCCACCACCTTTGGATCCGAGGCGTGACAGCTTATAGTGGTATCAGAGCAAGGTTTGACATTAGGGCCAAACACATGATTAACTCTAGGCCAAATATTGACATTAGGAGGGTAATAACTCTAGGAAAAATATATGATACTGCATGACATCTAAGTTAAGTTAATCTTTATGACAGGTATGTTTAAAGTAGGCAACACTTATGCTCAAACTTTAATTGATCCGGGTGCTACACAGTCATTTATATTTGATAGTTATCTTGCCAAGAATGCATCATTGACACCCGTTCCTCTAGAGTAAGAGTTGCATATTGCCTTCCTAAATGGAGATGTCATGATGGTAGACTCAGTATGTAAATCCTGCCTGATTGACATGGAAGATAGGAGGTTGAATGCTGATTTGATAGTCCTCCCACTGAAGTTCTTTGATGTAATCCTGGGGATGGACTGGTTGGCCTCCTATCATGCTTCCATAGACTGTTTCAGGAAAAGGGTGATCTTTAAAATTCCTAATCTTCCTGAATTCAGTTTTAGTGGGAGTCAGGAACATTTGGCTTCAGTATTAGTGTCAGCTCTGCAAGCTGAGAAATACTTAAGAAAAGGTGGTCAGGGGTTTCTTGCTGTGGTCAGAGACCTTCAGCAGGAAGAACACCAGTTGGAAGATATTCCAGTGGCTCGAGAGTTTCCTGATGTCTTCCCGAAGGAATTGACTGAATTACCCCCGGATCGAGAAGTCGAGTTCACTGTTGATTTAGCCCCTGGCACTGGACCTATATCCAAGGCTCCTTACCGTATGGCCCCAGCTGAGCTAAAGGAGTTAAAATGTTAGTTACAGGAGCTTTTGGATCAGAGATTTATCAGACCTAGTGTCTCTCCTTGGGGTGCTCCAGTATTATTTGTCAAAAAGAAGGATGGCAGTCTTCGGCTCTGCATTGATTACCGAGAAATTAATAAGGTAACAGTGTGGAATAAGTACCCTTTGCCGAGGATTAATGATCTATTTGATCAACTCCAAGGAGCTCAGGTATTCTCAAAGATTGATCTTCGATTAGGGTACCATCAGCTTAAGATTAAGTCTGAGGATGTTTCTAAGACTGCATTCAGAACCAGGTATGGCCATTATGAGTTCTTGGTGATGCCGTTTGGGTTGACTAATGCCCCGGCATCATTCATGGACTTGATGCACAGAATCTTCAAACCATACCTGGATCAGTTTATAGTGGTCTTTATTGATGATATTTTGATATATTCTAAAAGTCATATGGAGCATGAAGACCACTTAAGGATTGTTCTGTAGACTCTTCGGGAGAAGAAACTTTATGCCAAGCTGTAGAAATGTAACTTCTGGACGAGCCAAATATCCTTCTTGGATCATATCGTATCCAAAGACGGTATATCTGTAGACCCTAAGAAGATTGAGGCTATCGTGAACTGGTGTCGGCCTTCCAATGTATCAGAAGTCAGAAGCTTCTTAGGGCTGGCAGGTTATTATCGCAGATTTGTGGAAGGCTTCTCTCGCATTGCTTTGCCTCTGACTCACTTAACTCAAAAGCGAGCAAAGTTTGTTTGGTCAGAGGAATGTAAGGGAAGCTTCCAGGAGCTCAAGCAGCACCGGGTGTCAGCCCCTATCCTTACCCTTCCATCTACATCTGGAGGATATACTTTATTCACTGACGCCTCTCGAAAGGGATTGGGAGGTGTTCTGATACAGGAAGGGAAGGTGATAGCCTATACCTTCAGGTAGCTAAAGCCTTATGAGCAGAACTATCCTACTCATGACCTGGAGTTGGCCGCCGTGATCTTTGCACTGAAAATTTGGCGGCATTATCTATATGGGGAGACTTGTTATGTGTATACAGACCATCAAAGTCTGAAATACATTTTCACCCAGAAGGAGCTAAACTTGAGGCAGAGGAGGTGGCTGGAGCTACTAAAGGATTATGACTTGAACCTGCATTATCACCCAGGGAAGGCCAATGTGGTAGCTGATGCCTTAACCAGAAAGTCCTCCTCAGAGCTAGCTTCCATAATTACTTCTCAGCCTCACATTCAGAGAGACCTTGAAAAGTTAGAGGTTGGTTTGCAAGTACAGCGATCTAATGGACTTCTTGCAACACTTGTACTGCAGCCAACCCTGATTGATAGGATGAAGTCTTCCCAGAAAGAAGACTTGGAACTGCAAAAGATTAAAGAAGCTATGCAGTCAGGGGTTCAGAATGAATTCCAAATAAATGAGGATGGATCCCTGAGATTTAATACTAGGCTCTGTGTGCCAAATGTAGAGGATCTAAGGGCTGAAATTTTGAGGGAGGCTCACTATTCTCCCTATACTGTTCACCAGGAGGCACCAAAATGTACAGAGACCTACAAAAAAATTTCTGGTGGAAAGGGATGAAAAGAGAGATTGCTCAATATGTGGCCAAGTGCTTAGTGTGCTAACAAGTGAAGGCCGAACATCAAAGGCCTGCGGGACCTCTTCAGTCTCTGATGATTCGCTAGTGGAAATGGGAAAAGATCACTATGGATTTTGTGACAGGTTTGCCCAAAACTCTCAGAAGCAATGATGCGGTCTGGGTTATTGTTGATAGATTGACCAAGTCAGCCCATTTCCTACCGTTCAGAGTTGGGGTCTCTAGTGAGAGATTGGCCACCATGTACATTAAGCAGATAGTGAGACTTCATGGTGTCCCCGAGTCGATTGTGTCAGATCGGGATACCAGGTTTGTGTCCCAGTTTTGGAAGAGTCTTCATAGGGCTCTGGGGACCAAACTGAATTTCAGCACAGCTTTTCACTCCCAGATAGATGGACAGTCTGAGAGGACCATACAGATCTTAGAGGACATGTTACGAGCCTGTGTGATGGACTTGGGTGGTGCTTGGGACAACCACCTACCTTTGGTAGAGTTTGCTTACAATAATAGTTACCAAGCCAGCATCAAAATGGCTCCATTTGAAGCTCTGTATGGTAGAAAATGCAGATCTCCCTTGTGTTGGAATGATGTGGGGGAAAGAAAATTGTTGGGCCCTGAGCTAATTCAGCAGACGGTAGAAAAAGTGCAGCTGATTAAGGAAAGACTCCGAGTAGCTCAGAGCCGACAGAAAAGTTATGCTGATGTTAGAAGAAGGGAGCTGGAATTTCAGGTTGGAAACCATATCTTCTTAAGGGTTTCACCAACCAAAGATGTGATGAGGTTTGGGCTTAGAGGAAAATTGAGTCCACGATACGTTGGGCCATTTGAAATCTTAAGGAGAGTGGGGGAAGTGGCTTATAGCCTAAAATTACCCCCTGCACTTTCTGGGGTACATAATGTATTCCATGTCTCTATGTTGAGGAAGTACATTCCTGACCCCAGTCATGTGATAGAAGCGGAGCCTATTTTGCTAAAGAAGAATTTGACATATGAAGAGCATCCTATACGTATTGTGGACCATAAAGATCAAGTTCTGAGACGGCGTAGCATTCCCTATGTTAAGGTTCAGTGGAGTAATCACTCTGAACGGGAGGCTACGTGGGAACTTGAAGAGGAGGTGAAAAGGAAATATCCTCATCTATTTGTATCTGAATAGATATTTGTATATATGCACAAAAGTGTATTTACCATTGTATTTTGATCAGAAAGATAGATAAATACAGCTAGTAATTTCCATTTTGGGCCTCAAAAATTTTATTCGTGTTATGCATTAATTTCGAGACCAAAATTTTTTTTATAAGGAGGGGAGGATGTAAACCCCCCTCCCACGTAAAATGTTATAAAACTGTACGCGGCGTGGGTGCGCGACACGCGGCACGCTGCATGCGCGCCACTACGCGTGCGTGGGGCACGCGCACATGGGCGCAGGGGAGGGCTGAGCCCTCCCCTCGCTGGAGAAAAGAGGGAGGAGGGGACTGCCAGTCCCCTCCATCTCCTTCGCCACTCCGCCTCCTTTGCCCATGCTGTCGTCGCCGCTGTCGCCCTTCGCTCGTCCCCGATGCCTCGCCGCCGATAGGTAACCCCCCTCACCGGCGAGGAGAGTGGAGAGAGAGAGTGAGAGTAGTAGAGAGAGGGAGAGGGCCGCAGGAGGGCCCTCCCCTAACGCGGGAGCCAGGGTCGCCGGCCGGAGCCCAGGCCCGGCGAGGTCCGGCCGGCCATGCCGCCGGCAGGGGAGAGGAGCGAGGGAGAGGGCCGAATGGCCCTCCCCTATTGCGGGAGCCAAACCGGCTCCCACGTTGGTCCGAGCCCGGCGGCATGCCCGCCGGCTCGCCGGGCCTGGCCTCCGGCTGACGGCCCCCACCGGTGCCGGGGCGGCGTCCGATGGGTCCAGTGGAGTCCGATTGGCCAGCGGTGGCCGGTCGTGCCGCTGGCACGGTGAAGAGAGGAAGAAGAAAAGGAAGAAGAAGAAGAAGAAAGAGAAGGAAAGAGAGAGAGAAGGGGGTGGCTGCCGGCAGTCGCCAGCGAAGACCGGCCTGGGGCTGATCGTCGGTGGCCAACCAACCCCCGGGGAGGGCTGGTGGTGGCCCTAGGCCGCTGGCCATCCTCAGCCACCCCTGGTTCAGGTGAACCAGGGTTGAAACAGAGAGGCAACAGGATTGGGCTGGGTTCGGCCCAATCCAGTTAGCCTGTTTGCGCCGAATTTTTGGGCCCCAAAATGGGTCCGGCCCAATAAAAGAAAAATAGGGTTGTGATCAGCATGGATCCTAGTTTGTCAGAAAATTTTTATTTCCCCATTTGGGCTTCTATATTTGGAGATATTCAAGCCCCAATTTGGGCCCATGATTAGATTGGGTTAAGTATAGGAGTCAGTTTGACATCCTAAAATTAAAATTTAAAAATCTGAAAAATTATGTTGTAGGTACCCAGAGGTCCATACAGCTGATTTACACTTTGGGATTAGCATTGTGAGGTAAGTAAGCCAGTTATAATGATTTTTTAAATTATTATTAAATTATGCCATTATTAAAATAATGAAATTGATTTATAGTATTATTTGAAAAATGATATTGGTGGTACCATATTTATGCAAATGAATTATTTGACTTGATTATTGTTAATTTTGGTAAATTAAATTGGTATTTTTATACATGCAATTGATTATGGACATGATTATATGAAATTACCAAATTTGGTAAAATATGAAAAGTAAATTGATATATGTTTGCAGTTATGTAAATAAATGTTATTTGTGATTGTATTATTATATGTCATTACGGTCCATATTATATGTTACATGACTTCGGGACCCACCTCCACAGGGGAATATGTGGGAAACATAAATCCTAGGGATGTGCTGTGACAGGATATGGCATTATATGGTAATTGACTCCGGCACCCTTCTTCCACTGGGGGCGTATAGGGAGGTTACATCCTCGGGATGTTTATTACGTAGACGTGGGACATTAGTATAAAATGAGATTTACAGTGATTTGGAATTGAAATGGTATTTTGAAATATTATTTCATAATATTTGCTTCTAATTTATTTGAACATGAGATTTGCATAATTCTATAATATGATGAAATGTTTTTAAATTTGGAAGCATGACATGTATTTGACTTGGTAAAATTTTGATTTGGCTATATTATGTTATAGTAGGCTTATTTACTGAGTGTAAACTCATTAAATCTTACAATGTTTTTTCAGAGCCACAAAATTATCAGGGGCAACAACAGGGGTAATTGGGAGCTTCATGATGTAAATAGTTTATATTTTGTTATATGTAACCCCATTTGGATTTGTTTTGGAATTTTGGTTTGTTGCCCAACATTACATAACTGATATGACATGTAACCCCATTTGTATGACATGTAGTTATTATCCCTCCTTCTTTGAAATAGTGCTGAATGCCTTGCATGCTTTGCATGCGGCGAGCTGTCACCGTGGGCCATCACCTCTGGATCCGGGGCGTGAAACGCTTCAATCCTCTCCATTCCCTTGTGTTGGAAAAAAAAAAAAAAAAAAACTTTTGTTGTTCTACTTTGCCGAGCACTGTAAATGCTCGTGGGGATATCGTGATGTAGTTCTTGATTAGCTCCGCTGTTTCTTTTCCGAAACAAATGGAATCAAGGCTATACGGAGCTATAATTTCCACTGCCAACCAAAACAATTCTCCCAAATTTTGTACTGAAATATTCCTAAACATCTAGAGATGAAAATCTTGTCCAAGAATTAGCAGAAAATTTTGTTTAGCATCGCTCTTGCCTTCCAAATGCTAATCCCCCGTTATTCTTTTATTTTCCTTCTTTTGTTCCGTGATAGCAAAATCTTTAGCTAATTTTCAATCAGCTTTCTAATCCAAGCACCAGCTCATGCTAATCGAACTAAAGATGCTACCAGATCTCTTAATGCCCGTTGCCTCGCGCCACGACCATCGCGGCATTACCAACCTAGCCGGAGGAGGAGGATATTCCGCCGCCACCTCCGCTAGTCACTAGCAAGGGGAAGATTTATTGCTCTCCTTCCCCTTTTCTTTCCACCAGCAGCACCCATCTCTTCCGTTCCCATTCTCTGTAACCATTCGTCGCCGGATGTTCACCGGCGACTTCTTCGTTGGCTCAGCAACTTCGTTAGGTAACCTTCATTTTTATACTCTTCTTGGTTTGGGATCTCTTGATCGCCGGAGTGGACGGTGAAAATGGCTCTCAGTGTCATTTTAATATGAAAATAGGGGCCTTTGGCAGCGATCTTTCGGCCACAATCTCTCCTCACCGGCAACCTTCTTCCAACAGGTAACCCCACAATTCCCTTCCTTGTTGCTTAAGCTATCCTGGGGTTTTTGTGGTTCGGGCATTGGCTACGGCGATCGCTGGAAAACTGGGAGGAAAGTTGCTCTGTTTTCCTTTGGGAACAGAGAATCAAAGAAGAGAAGAGAGTGGGAAAGAAAGAGAGAGAGAGAGAGAATGAGAGAAAGAAAGGAAGAGGGAGAGTGGCCGGCGGCTACCGGCATCATAGCGGCTGGCAGCGGTGGCCGGCCGGGCTGGAGAAGCCACCGACGGCGACCCTAGGCGGCAAGCACAGGTTCAAGGGAAGAGAAAAATGGAAACGGGGAAAGAGGAAAAAAAGAAAAGGGCTTTTGGTTAGCTCTTTGAGCACTTGAATCCAATTTTTGAAGTCCAAATTAGTCATGACCCAAAGTATTGGTATAAGTTAGGATAATCAAGCCCCAATTTAGATTGAGACTAGACTTAATAGAATGATAGCATTTATTTTGACACCATAATTTTTAAAAATAAAAAATTTAAATATTATATTATAAGTATCAGGAGCTTAAATAATTGATTTGAACTTGTGGATTAGCGATAAGCTATTTATCATTAGTAATTTCAATAAAATATTAATTATGTAATTTTTGAATAAAATATTTTAGATATTGCTTTTTATCTGCTATTATCTTGCAAATAAATTCTAATATTTTAATATGTTCATTTGAAAGCTTGATAATATTATTTTTAGATTTTAGATAAATTCTGCAAAATTTATAAAACAAAAAATAATAAATAAAAATGATAAATAAATAAATAATGATAATAATAGTAGTAATAATAATAGTACATGTGATAATAGTAAAAATAATAAATTAATATTTCTTATTGCAAAATAAATAGTTATTTTTTATTCAAACCATAAAATAGTAAAAATATTTGATATCAATATTATTAACATAGCTGATATAATATGGATGTGTACTTATGCCAAGTTAACCTAAAGAATTTTGAGACAACATTTAAATAAGAAATAAAAATAAATTCTGAATGAGAAAATATGTCACCTGTGGTCCACTATGATATGATTTGTGATATGATTTCTAATATTGGGATCCACCTCCACAAAGAATATATATGGAGGATACGCCCTCTTGCATAGGGTTAAATATGGTATTTTGTTCTATCCCCTATGCAGAGGGATTATATATGGTGTTTTATTCTGACCCTATCATAGGAATATATGTGGCTATAGTTTGTGACCGTAGGATATTCGTCATAAAATGAAATGTAAATGCTAATGACAAGAAATAAGAAAACATGACTAAGATGACATGAAATAGGTGAATTATGACTATGATAACATGATATAAGTGAATTATGACTATGATGACATGAAATAAGTGAAACATGACTATGATGACATGAAATAAGTGAATTATAATTGTGATAACTTAAAAAATTAAAACTAAAATTTTTGAGACATAAAATGGAATATGATTTTAATATATTTTAAGAATATAAGTAACATCAGATAATAAGATGACATGAAAGTTCTGACATATGAAAGTAAATAAATTATGACATGCTATATTCTTGAAGTTATATGATATGTTTTATATTAGGCTTACTTATTGAGTGTGAGCTTATTAAACTCATAGATTTTTTTTTCAGAGCCAAAGAAAAGACGGACATGGATAGATTTGAAGCTCTTGTCAGCTTAGCTTAGATAAAATTTATGTTTTCTTATATCCTGAATATTTGCTTATTTGTAATTTGTAATAAAAATATTATTACTTTTTAATGGCATATTAATTAATTAATCTTTAATTTGATAATTACTTATGTTACTAAATGCCTTGCATGATTAGCATAAGCATGCGATGGATTATGACCTTCAAATTTACCCTAGGATCTGGAGCACGATAGTATTGCACATTCATCAGTAAGCAATGGGAAATGATAGGCTATCGAATTGCAATTGCAGCCCTTTTTGATTGTCGATGCGAGTATTGCGGTCGCAGAGTTGCAACATAAAGTATTTTGGGTTTTTAATGGGTCGATGGATCCGTTTAATGAGCTCTTAATCCGCATGCAGAAGAATACAATACCGACTGCCAATATAGGGGTCAGGATCAGTCAGGTCCAGTGTCTCTCAACCCGGATCTGTACTTGACGAGTAGTAACTTATATTTATAAGTGTAAACTTAGATAGGATAAAATTTATATATAAAAGCTAAGGCTTATACCTATTTAATTTACCAAGTCCATATCTAAATACCAGACAACTAAAATTATTTGTCATTTTATTGATTTCATTAAGCTAGTACTATTATTCAATAAGATAAATTCGACAATTCATAGATGATGGCCTGCTTTATCACCCTAATAAATAAATAAATAAATAAAAAGTAATTGTTGCTCAAGAGATGGCTCCATGTCCGAATGATAATAGATGCAAGAGTCCATGCAGAAAGAACAAGGGTGAGGAAAGAAGAGAAAACGAATGAGAAAGGTGACCAGCTTTTATTGGCAACTAAACAGAGGAGATACGTAATGTTACATTGAAGTTCCTATCTGAATGATATTTATTCTTCTTGTAGCAGTAACACCAACCATCAAAGCTTCCATAGGCAACAGCATACGTATTTGTTAAGGCATTCTGATGTAGCTCCCTTGTGAGAATTGTTACACGCTTTAGCGCAGCATTCCGGGCTACATTCTGTAAAATAAATGATGTCCCTGCAAAGCACATTGACCGCCGCGGCCAACGAAACTGCTAGAAATTTTGTTAATACCCGAACATGCCTTCAAGATGAAAATTTTATACAAATGAAAATTAAACTGGAGAGTCCAGACACCAATACAAGTGAGAGTAGGTGGTGAAGACAATTAATTTTGGGCCTTATTTTTAAATTGTGAGGCAAATAAAATTTAACCTGCACGATAGGTTTTTGTTTGTAGAAGCGTTGTTGATGGGCATAATCATCTTTTACATCAAAATAATTTTTTTTTTTTTTTTTTTTGTTTGAAAATAATAAATACATTCCAAAATTTCACATGGAGGATCACATACATCTATCAATATATTGTATTCCAATAGATTTATCCTTGATATTATGCTTTATTGGATTTATTCCAACAGCTGCATGAGAATAAACGCCCTTATGTTCATTAGACATTAGAGATGCCAATGTGCCAAGTCAAGATTACTTTATCTTAATATAGAATACCGAATATATGTTGTATGAACACAATGATTCTACCTTATTGGCCTTTTAGAAAGTCCTGAATTATTATAAACGATATCAAAGTAAACCTGGCATCGAGTCCACATGGACCAATGATGCTGCACAAGGAATCTTTTGGAATTGACTGTGCTCCAATCATCGTGTTTGTGATTTGATTGGATTTGGCTCCTTAGTCTGATGAAAATGCTAAAGTTTAAATAAAAGAAGTATGACAAAGTCAAATGTTATGGATGATATTATTGAGGCAGTGGAAGTGATAGTGACAAAGAAATAGGTGGTGGTAGAGCTGCTAGTAACGTGGCAAAGACAAGAATGATGGTAGCAAAGGGTAGCTGCAACATCCACAATAGTATGGGTAGCAATGATTGTTATAGCAATGATGATTAAAAAATATGCATTGGTGGTGGAGGCTATGTTGATGGTTATGATTTAAAAAACTTAATTTTTTTTAAAATATTGAAAAAAAGAATTCCTTGCACTCATTATTTTTAGAAATAATGAAAACATTTTTGAAAATAAAAAATAAAATCAATATCACCAAAGATATATTTTCTTATGATTTATATAATTTTATTTGAAAATAAAAAAAGAAATAAAAGCAATGAGTATAATCATTCAAAAGGAATAGAACTAATAGATCAATAACCGTGTAAAAAGGGGAAGGGAGTGATATGAGTTCTCACCATTGGATATGAGTAGCAAAAATATAGTGAAGATGAGGATAGTGGATGTTTTCATATCTAAGGGTATGAGTAGGGTGAAGAAATTTCTTTATTTAGGATTGTGAAATTTGTTCCAAAGGGATGACAAATTTATAGATCTATTCTATCCCAAAATACAATTTATGCATTTAAGTGCTTTCAATCTTGTTATCCATAATGGATTGATGCAGAAATGCATATAATAATAACCCTAAGGAGGTTTATGTAATTATAATCCAGGAATATATATATCTTATCGTATCTTACAAGTAATATTGATGCAGAATCAGAAGGATTTCGGGATTTGGTTCTAAAATCTGAGTTCTCATACCAAAATCTAATGTAGGATCTTGAGATATGATATCAAATTTAATATAGGATCAGATGGATTTTGAGCTTTAATGTTAAAATCTAGTACAAGATCTTGAGCTATGATATCAAATTTAATGCTAGATTAAAGGGATTTTTAACAAAATTTGATCAGTATAGATTTATTAAATATGATGATGACACCTGGCAAAATATGATGTGACACATGGTAGAATATGGTGAGGACATATGGCAAAAATAATTCAATAAATAAGAAAAATTCAAAATCCATAAGTTAAATTCTAATTAGTTGAAATTAAATGATTTAAATCACTCCATAACCATCTTAACCACTGCAAGAATTGATTTATCAAATCAAGATTAAGAAGTAATTTTGGGCCACTAATTACTAAGAAGCCCAACTCACGGTTAACCCACTCCAGACGCCTGTAAATAGAGAACCAAGGCCTCAACTAAAAATCGCATAAGGCCCTTTCTCTCTCCTATTTTTCTTTTTTTTGTTGCTCTATTTTCTTAGTCTTTTTTACTGACGTGAGCATTAGATGGTTTTTTCAGAGGAAAACTCTAAGATATCTCACATATTTTCTAATTGAATGCAGGAGATCAAGAGAAGATGGTAAGTTCTTTGGTTGAATTCTTAAGCGCTTGGGTTGAATTTTTGAATTCTTGGGCTGAGATTTTGATTAGAGGAGGTAAATCTCATTCATTGATAGTAAAAGTTAGAAAAAAGTATTAATAGAATTGATCATCAAAATAGAATACAATCAAGGTTTATTTATAAAGTGAGATCTCTTAAACAAAATTACTTCCTAGATCTCATAGGGTTAAAATCTTCTAAAGAAAAAGATATTTATTAAATAAAAATAGATTCCTAACTTCTAATTGACTTCTAAGTCATGCAATATAAATTTTGAGATAAGAAATAGAAGTTTAGACAAAGTAAAAGAAAAATCATCCTTTCGACCGTGCATCATAGAATGGGATATTCAAAATCTTCTGAAAGTTCATTAGCATCGATACTTCTATAATTAGCTCATAATTTTTCATTTGACCTTCATTTATGCACTGAAAAGCTAAGTTGATGTAGACATTATGGAGCTAAGTTTTTATCAAAAACTTTACTTATGTTAGTATTAGTGAAGCTTTCTTTTGAATTAATATATGTTTTATCATAACTCTTATTATTTGAGGAGATAAAGTACCAGTCATAGCATGCATATAAATTTTTGATGGACAACTTCAATCAACTCCTTATCATCTAATTCCAACTTTGACTCATCATCTAACCAATCATCATAATTGTAACATGAACCCTTATCTATCTTTAGCCTTTATTGATGTCAATCATTTGATTGATGTAGCTACGAGGAAAAAAGAAAATTGAGGAACCCGTGAATATCGGCAAAACAACAAGTATTGTTAACTAAGGAAAATAACTTATGATAAAGACAAGATATGTTTTGACCAAAAAAACCCATGCTCAGAATAATAAATTTTATCGAGTGCAGGCTTTTGCCAGCAAAGAGGAATCAAATGATTCAAGTGGAGTTTTTTGTAAAAAGTTACCCTCTGTAGCTTGAGGAAGAGTGATAGAGATGAATCTCTCTCTAACTTTGGAAAATGAGAATAAAACTCAATTATGATAGCACGATCAAAGAGATTGGTCAACCTCATTACATGATTAGAGAGCACTCAATCATAAAATGTGTCAGTTTGATCAAAGGGATTAGTCAATCCCACTCCATGATTGAAGGAGACTCAATTACAAAACTTTAGCCTAGATTATTGTAATGAGTTGTAATTTCTGTACATTCCTTATTGATGTAAATCTCTGTACCTATATATTAGTTTCTCTCAAAAATCCTGCCTCTTGAGGAGGGCCTAGAGAAGAGAAAGGAGAGAGGATTTTGGAGGAAGGCCTGCAATCCAGACGAGAAGATGGCGTCCAGTGGATGTTGGATAGGCTTCAAGGGAAAGGGGATGACGAAGAAGCAGGAGGACAAACCTCAAAGAAGGAATGGTTGCAAGCAAGCGATTATTAGTTCAGGAAGAGCGAAGCAGCAGCTCTATTTTGAAAAACACCATTCAAATAGGGGACATTTTAGATTACATCACAGCTTTGGGCAATGCGTTTGTAACGCCCGCGATCATCACGGCATTACCATTGTAATGATCGTGCAGCTCGAAGACCACCTCATGGAATAAAACTGTAAACCCCCCTCCCACGTAAAATGTTATAAAACTGTACGCAGTGTGGGTGTGTGACACGCGGAGCGCTGCATGCGCACCACCGCGCGCACACATGGGCGCAGGGGAGGGCTCAGCCCTCCCCTCGCTGGAGAAAAAAGGGAGGAGGGGACTGCCAGTCCCCTCCGTCTCCTTCGCCTCTCCGTCTCCTTTGCCCACGCTGCCATTGCCGCTATCGCCCTCCGCTCGTCTCCGACGCCTCGCCGCCGACAGGTAACCCCCCTCATCGGGTAGGAGAGTGGAGAGAGAGAGTGAGAGTGGTAGAGAGAGAGGGAGAGGGCCGCAGGAGGGCCCTCCCCTGATGCGGGAGCCAAACCAGCTCCCACGCTTGGTTTGGGTCCGACGGCGGGCCCGATGGCGTGCCCGCAGGCTCGCTGGGCCCGATCTCCGGGGGATAGCCCCCATCGGCGCCGAGGTAGCATCCGGTGGGGTCCGATCGGTCGAAGGAGGCCGACCGTGCCGCCTTTAAGGAAAGAGGGGGGAGGGCAGTGGGATGGCCCTCCCCTTGTTGTGGGTTCAGGCCCGACGGCGTGCCCACCTGCTCACCGGGCCTGGTCTCCGACCGGCGACCCCCATCGGCGCCGGGGCAGCATCCGGCGGGGTCCGGTCAGATGTGCCGTCGGCAGGGGAGAGGAGCGAGGGAGAGGGCCGAACGACCCTCCCCTATCGCGGGAGCCAAATCGGCTCCCGCGTTGGTCCGGGCCCGGCGGCGTCCTCGCCGGCTCGCCGGGCCCGGGCTCCGACCGACGGCTGGCGGCCCCCATCGGCGTCGAGGCGGTGATCGGCGACCCCCACCGGCGCTGGGGCGGCGTCCGGTGGGGTCCGGTCGGCCAGCGGTGGCCGGCCGTGCCGCCGGCACGGTGAAGAGAGGAAGAAGAAAAGGAAGAAGAAGAAGAAGAAAGAGAAGGAAAGAGAGAGAGAAGGGGGTGGCCGGCGGTGGCGGCCGGCTTAGGGCCGGTCGTCGACGGCTAGCCGACCCCCGGGGAGGGCCGGTGACGGCCCTAGGCCGCCGGCCATCCTCAGCCACCCCTGGTTCAGGTGAACCAGGGGTGAAACAGAGAGAGGCAACAGGACTGGGCCGGGTTCGGCCCAGTCCAGTTAGCTTATTTGGGCCAAATTTTTGGGCCCCAAAATGGGTCCGGCACAATAAAAGAAAAATAGGGTTGTGATCAGCATGGATCCTAGTTTGTCAAAAAAATTTTATTTCCCCATTTGGGCTTCTATATTTGGAGATATTCAAGCCCCAAGTTGGGCCCAGGATTAGATTGGGTTAATTGTAGGAGTCAGTTTGACATCCTAAAATTAAAATTTAAAAATCTAAAAAATTATGTTGTAGGTACCCAGAGGTCCATACAGCTGATTTACACTTTGGGATTAGCGTTGTGAGGTAAGTAAGCCAGTTATAATGATTTTTTAAATCATTATTAAATTATGCCATTATTGAAATAATGAAATTGATTTATAGTATTATTTGAAAAATGATATTGGTGGTACCATATTTATGCAAATGAATTATTTGACTTGATTATTGTTAATTTTGGTAAATTAAATTGGTATTTTTATACATGCAATTGATTATGGACATGATTATATGAAATTACCAAATTTGGTAAAATATGAAAAGTAAATTGATATATGTTTGCAGTTATGCAAATAAATGTTATTTGTGATTGTGTTATTATATGTCATTACGGTCCATATTATATGTTACATGACTCCGGGACCCACCTCCACAGGGGGAATATGTGGAGAACACACATTCTAGGGATGTGCTGTGACAGGATATGGCATTATATGCTAATTGACTCCGGCACCCTTCCTCCACTGGGGGCGTACAGGGAGGTTACATCCTCGGGATGTTTATTACGTGAACGTGGGACATTAGTATAAAATGAGATTTACAGTGATTTGGAATTGAAATGGTATTTTGAAATATTATTTCATAATATTTTCTTCCAATTTATTTGAACATGAGATTTGCATAATTCTATAATATGATGAAATGTTTTTAAATTTGGAAGCATGACATGTATTTGACTTGGTAAAATTTCGATTTGGCTATATTATGTTATAGTAGGCTTACTTACTGAGTGTAAACTCATTAAATTTTACAATGTTTTTTTCAGAGCCACAAAATTATCAGGGGCAACAACAGGGGTAATTGGGAGCTTCATGATGTAAATAGTTTATATTTTGTTATATGTAACCCCATTTGAATTTGTTTTGGAATTTTGGTTTGTTGCCCAACATTACATAACTGATATGACATGTAACCCCATTTGTATGACATGTAGTTATTATCCCTCCTTCTTTGAAATGGTACTGTACTGGATGCCTTGCATGCCTGGCATGCGACGGGCTGTCACCCTAGGCCACCACCTCTGGATTCGAGGCGTGACAGCTTATAGTGGTATCAGAGCAAGGTTTGACATTAGGACCAAACACATGATTAACTCTAGGCCAAATATTGACATTAGGAGGGTAATAACTCTAGGAAAAATATGTGATACTGCATGACATCTAAGTTAAGTTAATCTTTATGACAGGTATGTTTAAAGTAGGCAACACTTATGCTCAAAGTTTAATTGATCCGGGTGCTACACATTCATTTATATCTGATAGTTATCTTGCCAAGAATGCATCATTGACACCCGTTCCTCTAGAGTAAGAGTTGCATATTGCCTTCCCAAATGGAGATGTCATGATGGTAGACTCAGTATGTAAATCTTGCCTGATTGACATGAAAGATAGGAGGTTGAATGCTGATTTTATAGTCCTCCCACTGAAGTTCTTTGATGTAATCCTGGGGATGGATTGGTTGGCCTCCTATCATGCTTCCATAGACTGTTTCAAGAAAAGGGTGATCTTTAAAATTCCTAATCTTCCTAAATTCAGTTTTAGTGGGAGTCAAGAACATTTAGCTTCAGTATTAGTGTCAGCTCTGCAAGCTAGAAAATACTTAAGAAAAGGTGGTCAGGGGTTTCTTGCTGTGGTCAGAGACCTTCAGCAGGAAGAACACCAGTTGGAAGATATTCCAGTGGCTCGAGAGTTTCCTGATGTCTTCCCAGAGGAATTGACTGAATTACCCCTACATCGAGAAGTCGAGTTCACTGTTGATTTAGCCCCTGGCACTGGACCTATATCCAAGGCTCCTTACCGCATGGCCCCAGCTGAGCTAAAGGAGTTAAAATGTCAGTTACAGGAGCTTTTGGATCGGGGATTTATCAGACCTAGTGTCTCTCCTTGGGGTGCTCCAGTATTATTTGTCAAAAAGAAGGATGGCAGTCTTCGGCTCTGCATTGATTACCGAGAAATTAATAAGGTAACAGTGCGGAATAAGTACCCTTTGCCGAGGATTGATGATCTATTTGATCAACTCCAAGGAGCTCAGGTATTCTCAAAGATTGATCTTCGATCAGGGTACTATCAGCTTAAGATTAAGGCTGAGGATGTTTCTAAGACTGCATTCAGAGCCAGGTATGGCCATTATGAGTTCTTGGTGATGCCGTTTGGGTTGACTAATGCCCCGACAGCATTCATGGACTTGATGCACATAATCTTCAAACCATACCTGGATCAGTTTATAGTGGTCTTTATTGATGATATCCTGATATATTCTAAAAGTCATATGGAGCATGAAGACCACTTAAGGATTGTTCTGCAGACTCTTCAGGAGAAGAAACTTTATGCCAAGCTGCAAAAATGTGACTTCTGAATGAGCCAAATATCCTTCTTGGATCATATCGTATCCAAAAACGGTATATTTGTAGACCCTAAGAAGATTGAGGCTGTCGTGAACTGGTGTCAGCCTTCCAATGTATCAGAAGTCAGAAGCTTCTTGGGGCTGACAGGTTATTATCACAGATTTCTGGAAGGCTTCTCTCACATTACTTTGCCTCTGACTCGCTTAACTCAAAAGCGGGCAAAGTTTGTTTGGTCAGAGGAATATGAGGGAAGCTTCCAGGAGCTCAAGCAGCACCGGGTGTCAGCCTCTATCCTTACCCTTCCATCTACATCTGGAGGATATACTTTATTCACTGACGCCTCTCGAAAGGGATTGGGAGGTGTTCTGATGCAGGAAGGGAAGGTGATAGCCTATGCCTCCAGGCAGCTGAAGCCTTATGAGCAGAACTATCCTACTCATGACCTGGAGTTGGCCGCCGTGATCTTTGCACTGAAAATTTGGTGACATTATCTATATGGGGAGACTTGTGATGTGTATACAGACCATCAAAGTCTGAAATATGTTTTCACCCAGAAGGAGCTAAACTTGAGGCAGAGGAAATGGCTGAAGCTACTAAAGGATTATGACCTGAACCTGCATTATCACCCAGGGAAGGCCAATGTGGTAGCTGATGCCTTAAGCAGAAAGTCCTCCTCAGAGCTAGCTTTCATAATTACTTCTCAGCCTCACATTCAGAGAGACCTTGAAAAGTTGGAGGTTGGTTTGTGAGTACAACGATCTGATGGACTTCTTGCAACACTTGTACTGCAGCCAACCCTGATTGATAAGATTAAGTCTTCCCAGAAAGAAGACTTGGAACTGCAAAAGATTAAAGAAGCTGTGCAGTCAGGGGTTCAGAATGAATTCCAAATAAATGAGGATGGATCCCTGAGATTTAATACTAGGCTCTGTGTGCCAAATGTAGAGGATCTAAGGGCTGAAATTTTGAGGGAGGCTCACTATTCTCCCTATACTGTTCACCCAGGAGGCACCAAAATGTACAGAGACCTACGGAAAAATTTCTAATGGAAAGGGATGAAAAGAGAGATTGCTCAATATGTGGCCAAGTGCTTAGTGTGCCAACAAGTGAAGGCCGAACATCAAAGGCCTGCGGGACCTCTTCAGTCTCTGATGATTCCCCAGTGGAAATGGGAAAAGATCACTATGGATTTTGTGACAGGTTTGCCCAAAACTCCCAGAAGCAATGATGCGGTCTGGGTTATTGTTGATAGATTGACCAAGTCAGCCCATTTCCTACCATTCAGAGTTGGGGTCTCTAGTGAGAGATTGGCCACCATGTACATTGAGCAGATAGTGAGACTTCATGGTGTTCCCGAGTCGATTGTGTCAGATCGGGATACCAGGTTTGTGTCCCAGTTTTGGAAGAGTCTTCATAGGGCTCTGGGGATCAAACTGAATTTCAGCACAGCTTTCCACCCCCAGACAGATGGATAGTCTGAGAGGACCATACAGATCTTAGAGGACATGTTACAAGCCTATGTGATGGACTTGGGTGGTGCTTGGGACAACCACCTACCTTTGGTAGAGTTTGCTTATAATAATAGTTACCAAGCCAGCATCAAAATGGCTCCATTTGAAGCTTTGTATGGTAGAAAATGCAGATCTCCCTTGTGTTGGAATGATGTGGGGGAAAGAAAATTGTTGGGCCCTGAGCTAATTCAGCAGATGGTAGAAAAAGTGCAGCTGATTAAGGAAAGACTCCGAGTAGCTCAGAGCCGACAGAAAAGTTATGCTGATGTTAGAAGAAGAGAGCTGGAATTTCAGGTTGGGGACCATGTCTTCTTAAGGGTTTCACCAACCAAAGATGTGATGAGGTTTAGGCTTAGAGGAAAATTGAGTCCACGATACGTTGGGCCATTTGAAATCTTGAGCAGAGTGGGGGAAGTGGCTTATAGCCAGGCATTACCTCCTGCACTCTTTGGGGTACATAATGTATTCAATGTCTCTATGTTGAGGAAGTACATTCCTGACCCCAGCCATGTGATAGAAGTGGAGCCTATTTTGTTAAAGAAGAATTTGACATATGAAGAGCATCGTATACGTACTGTGGACCATAAAGATCAAGTTCTGAGATGGCGTAGCATTCCCTATGTTAAGGTTCAGTGGAGTAATCACTCTGAATGGAAGGCTACGTGGGAACTTGAAGAGGAGGTGAAAAGGAAATATCTTCATCTATTTGTATCTGAATAGATATTTGTATATATGCACAAAAGTGTATTTACCATTGTATTTTGATCAGAAAGATAGATAAATATAGCTAGTAATTTCCATTTTGGGCCTCAAAAATTTTATTCGTGTTATGCATTAATTTCAAGGCCAAAATTTTTTTTATAAGGAGGGGAGGATGTAAACCCCCCTCCCACGTAAAATGTTATAAAACTGTACACGGTGTGGGTGCGCAACACGCGGCACGCTGCATGCGCGCCAGCGCGCTCGCGCCCACGCGTGTGCACATGGGCGCAGGGGAGGGCAGAGCCCTCCCCTCGCTGGAGAAAAGGAGGAGGGGACTGCCAGTCCCCTCCGTCTCCTTCGCCTCTCCGTCTCCTTTGCCCATGCTACCGTCGCCACTGTCACCCTCCGCTCATCCCCGACACCTCGCCGCCGACAGGTAACCCCCCTCACCGGCGAGGGCCACTGTCACCCTCCGCTCATCCCCGATGCCTCACCGCCGATAGGTAACCCCCCTCACCGGCGAGGAGAGTGGAGAGAGAGAGTGAGAGTGGTAGAGAGAGAGGGAGAGGGTCGCAGGAGGGCCCTCTCCTGATGCTGGAGCCAAACCGGCTCCCGCGCTTGGTTTGGGCCCGGCGGCGTGCTCGCAGGCTCGCCAGGCCCGATCTCCGGGTGGTAGCCCCCATCGACGCCGGGTGGCATCCGGTGGGGTCCGACCGGCCATGCCGCCGGCAAGGGAAGAGGGGGGAGGGCTGCGGGATGGCCCTCCCCTTGCTGTGGGTTCAGGCCCGGTGGCATGTCCGTCGGCTCGCCGGGCCTGGGCTCCGGCCGGTGCCGGGGCAGCATCCGACGGGGTCCGGCCGGCCATGCCACCGACAGGGGAGAGGAGTGAGGGAGAGGGCCGAACGACCCTCCCCTATCACGGGAGCCAAACCGGCTTCCGCGTTGGTCCGGGCCCGGCGGCGTGCCCGCCGGCTCGCCAGGCTCAACCTCCGGCCGACGGCCCCCACCGGTGCCGGGGTAGCGTCCGGTGGGGTCCAGCCGGCCAGCGATGGCTGGCCATGCCGCCGGCACGGTGAAGAGAGGAAGAAGAAAAGGAAGAAGAAGAAGAAGAAAGAGAAGGAAAGAGAGAGAGAAGGGGGTGGCTGCCGATGGCTGTTGGCTGCCGCTGCGATGGCCAACTGACCCCCGGGGAGGGCCGGCGGTGGCCCTAGGCCGCCGGCCATCCTCAGCCACCCCTAGTTCAGGTGAACCAGGGTTGAAACAGAGAGAGGCAACAGGACTGGGCTGGGTTCGGTCCAGACCAGTTAGCCTATTTGGGCCAAATTTTTGGGCCCCAAAATGGGTCCGGCCCAATAAAAGAAAAATAGAGTTGTGATCAGCATGGATCCTAGTTTGTCAAGAAATTTTTATTTCCCCATTTGGGCTTCTATATTTGGAGATATTCAAGCCCCAAGTTGGGCCCAGGATTAGATTGGGTTAAGTGTAGGAGTCAGTTTGACATCCTAAAATTAAAATTTAAAAATCTAAAAAATTATGTTGTAGGTACCCAGAGGTCCATACAGCTGATTTACACTTTGGGATTAGCATTGTGAGGTAAGTAAGCCAGTTATAATGATTTTTTAAATTATTATTAAATTATGCCATTATTGAAATAATGAAATTGATTTATAGTATTATTTGAAAAATGATATTGGTGGTACCATATTTATGCAAATGGATTATTTGACTTGATTATTATTAATTTTGGTAAATTAAATTGGTATTTTTATACATGCAATTGATTATGGATATGATTATATGAAATTACCAAATTTGGTAAAATATGAAAAGTAAATTGATATATGTTTGCAGTTATGCAAATAAATGTTATTTGTGATTGTGTTATTATATGTCATTACGGTCCATATTATATGTTACATGACTCTGGGACCCACCTCCATAGGGGGAATATGTAGAGAACATACATCCTAGGGATGTGCTGTGATAGGATATGGCATTATATGTTAATTGACTCTGGCACCCTTTCTCCACTGGGGGCGTACAGGGAGGTTACATCCTCGGGATGTTTATTACGTGGATGTGGGACATTAGTATAAAATGAGATTTACAGTGATTTGGAATTGAAATGGTATTTTGAAATATTATTTCATAATATTTGCTTCCAATTTATTTGAACATGAGATTTGCATAATTCTATAATATGATGAAATGTTTTTAAATTTGAAAGCATGACATGTATTTGACTTGGTAAAATTTCGATTTGGCTATATTATGTTATAGTAGGCTTACTTACTGAGTGTAAACTCATTAAATCTTACAATGTTTTTTCGAGAGCCACAAAATTATCAGGGGCAACAACATGGGTAATTGGGAGCTTCATGATGTAAATAGTTTATATTTTGTTATATGTAACCCCATTTGAATTTGTTTTGGAATTTTAGTTTGTTGCCCAACATTATATAACTGATATGACATGTAACCACATTTATATGACATGTAACCACATTTATATGACATGTAGTTATTATCCCTCCTTCTTTGAAATAGTACTGTACTGGATGCCTTGCATGCCTGGCATGCGGCGGGCTGTTACCCTGGGCCACCACCTCTGGATCTGGGGCGTGACAGAAACGCTTGAATCCTCTCCATTCCCCTGTGTTGAAAAAATAAAAAATAAATAAAAAAAAAGAAGAACTTTTGTTTTTCTTGGTGTAATGTGTATTTTGGTGCACCTGCGTTATTTTGTGACCCATAAAGTTGTAAGAAAAGCTGAAATGTTGCTTCCAGTTATAATAATTTTTTCCATTATATTTCAGGCGAAGGAATTGATTTTGTGAATGAGAGAGAGAGAGTGTGTGTGTGTGTGCGCACACGACCTTTTCAAAAGTTCAAAATTTAATTATAATAGAATAACACTGTTTCATGCTCCGAGCCAGCAGTAGCCTTCACTTCACCATCTAAAAAGCTTTAATATAAAAGCCGAGCCAGATTCAGATTCTCTTGGTTTAAGTTCATCATTTGCAATTTGCTCCCCTAAAGAACATCGAATGGCTTTTTCTTTTTATTTTCTTTTTTTTTTTTAATTTATAAGTTCATCATTTGCACACTGCGATATATAAAAGGATTCTCAACTATGGTCTTTGATCTCTCAAATGGTCTACTTTCTTTGATAGCTTTTTGTGATGTTGGTTGCGCAAACTATCTCTCACACAAGCCTAGTGGATGTGTTCTTATGTGCTGATTATATGTCTGAAGCATCCAAAAAACAATCCATTATAGCTTGATCCACTGCTGTGGCAGAATTTCATACTATGATATCCACCACGGCTGAATTGGTATGGAGAACCAATTTATTGCATGACATTGATATCTCTCTTCCTTAGACTCCTTAATTATTTTGTGATAACATTACCATACTGTATGTATATGCCCGTTAACTTGGTCTTTCGTATTTAAACAGAACATATCAAATTGGATTATCACTTTGTTTGAAAAAAGTTGCCACCCATACTCTCATCGCTTACTTTGTTCCAAGCTCAGAACAACTCAGCTAACATACTTACCGAATGGTTGTGGTGCCATCCGTTTCAAAATCTTCGGAGTTCACACCGGTTACCCCCTCCGGCTTGGTTAAAGAGATTAGTCGACCCCACTCATATTTTAACGGGTCGGTGGACCTGGACTGTTTAATGAGCTCCCAATCCGCATACGTAAGAATGCAATGCAATATCAGCGGCAGTGTAGGGGTCGGGATGGGTCGGGTCCGTTGTCTCTCAACCCGGATCCGTACTTGACCAAGCGTAACTTATATATATCCAAAGCATGGATTATTGGGTCTGAGTACTTTTAAGACTTAATCCTATTTAATTCAACCAAGTCCATATATATAAAAACTAAGACTTATACCTATGTAATTAAACCAAGTGCATAATCAAAATTAACACGTGCTTATGAGTCTTTGTCCATTGGCTCATTGTTATAGTTGTTTCAAAGATGGCCTTCCTTAATAAACAGAAAACATATTTAAAATTACAAAACTTGAGCTGCATATATAGCACACGATCTGTGATGTATAGTTGATATTTGATTCATGCTCCTTTTTTTTTTTTTTTGGTAAGAATATGTGATAATACTGCATGATTGAAAGGTAAACACATCCATTTGCGACTCTCGATCATGTTTAGCAAACTGAATTTTAGACTCATGCATGCAGATCCCATTCATGTGAGAGCTATGCTAGATGGCTATCTAAATTGTATCTTAGACCCATGCACGTAGATATTAAGACGCAAGTTGAAGAGAAAAGTCATACATCGGTATGCAACAAGCTTGGTAGTTTTGAAAGTAAATAAATAGCAGTCTTTAGATGCTAATGGTATTTGATTTTGTAAGACCACAAGGAGGCTACTTTGTCATAAAGAAAAATAAATAAATAAATAAAAATTAATGCTGAAGAGATGGCCTTAACCTTTGAAAATATTATAATAATAGATGCAAAAACTTTAATAGAGAGAAAGAGAGAGCTGGCCAACTTTTATTGGCAACTAAACAGGAGAAGAGATATGTATTGCATTGAACATCCCATCATCTAATTTATTCTTGTAGCAGCAACACCAAGCACCAAAGCTACCTACCATATGCAACAGCAATTCTGATTGACGAGGCATGCTGCTGTAGCTCCCTTGTGAACACTGTTACATTTTCTACCGCAATTATCTGGGCAACATTTCAGAAGAAAATAGTTTCTCTTGCAAAGGTCACCAAGTGCCCCGACCAGCGAATCTGCTACAATTTTTGTTAATATTCGAATATGTCTTAAAGATGAAAACTTTCTACAATTAATTGGGAAGTCACGACACCAATAGAAGCGAGAGTAGGTGGTGAAGACAATTAATTTTGGGCCTCATTTTCAAATTGTGAGGCAAATAAAATTTAAGCTACGTGGCAAGTTTTTGTTTGCAGAAGTGTTGATGGTCATAACAATCTTTTACATCAAAATAAAAATTATTTTTTGTTTCGAAATAATAAATACATTCTGAAATCTTGCATGGATCACATACATCTATCAATAGATTGTATTCTATGTAAATTAACCTAGCCAATTTATCCTTGATATTATGCTTTATTGGAATAAATATTATGCTCTATTGGATTTATTCCAACAGCTGCATGAGAATAAACGCCCTTATGTTCATTAGACATTAGGGATGCCAATGTGCCAAGTCAAGTTTACTTTATCTTAAGATAGAATAGTGAATATATGTTGTATGATTCTATGTTATTGGCCTTTTTAGGAAAAGAATTCCTTGCATTCATTTTTTTAGAAATAATGAAAAAAATTTTGAAAATAAAAAATAAAATCAATATCACCAAACATATTTTTTCTTATGATTTATATAATTTTATTTCAAAATAAAAAAAAAGTGATGAATATAATCCTTGAAAAGGAATAGAACTAATAAATTGATAATCATGTAAAAAGGGTAAGGGAGTGATAGGAGTTCTCACCATTGGAAATGAGTAGCAAAAATATAGAGAAGATGAGGGTAGTGGATGTTTTTATATCTAAGGGTATGAGTAGGATGAAGAAATTTCTTTATCTAGGATTGTGAAATTTGTTTCAAGGGATGACAAATTTATAGATCTATTCTATCCCAAATTACAATTAATGCATTTAAGTGCTTTCAATCTTGTTATCCATAATGGATTGATGCAGAAATGCATATAATAATAACCCTAAGGAGGTTTATGTAATTATAATATAGGAATATATATCTTACCATATCTTACAAGTAATATTGATGCAGAATCAAAAGGATTTTAGGCTCTGGTTCTAAAATCTAAGCTCTCGTACCAAAATCTAATGTAGGATTTTGAACCATAATATCAAATCTAATATAGGATCAGACGAATTTTGAGCTTTAATATTAAAATCTAGTACAAGATTTTGAGCTATGATATCAAATTTCAATGCCGGATTAAAGGGATTTTTAACTGAATTTGATGAGGGTAATTTATTAAATATGATGATGACACCTAGCAGAATATGATGATGACACATGGTAGAATATGATGATGACATATGGCAGAAATAATTCAATAAATATGAAAAATTCAAAATCCATAAGCTAAATCCTAATTAGTTGAAATTAAATGATTTCGATCACTCCATAACCACCTTAACCATTCCAAGAATTGATTTAACAAATCAAGATTAAGAAGTAATTTTGGTTCACTAATTACTAAGAAGCCCAACTCATGGTTAACCCACTCCAGATGTCTGTAAATAAAGAACCAAGGCCCCAACTGAAAATCACGTAAGGCCCATTCTCTCTCCTATTTTTCTCTTTTTTTTTTTTTTTTGCTCTATTTTTCTTAGCTTTCGTTGCTGACTTAAGTATCGAAGGATTTTTTTAGAGGAAAACTCCGAGATATCTCACATATTTTCTGATTGAATGCAGGAGATCAAGAGAAGGTGGTAAGTTCTTTGGCTGAATTCTTAAGCGCTTGGGCTGAATTTTTGAATTCTTGGGCTAAGATTTCTATTAGAGGAGGCAAATCTTATTCGTTAATACAAAAAGTTAAAAAAAAGCATCAATAGAATTGATCATTAAAATAGAATACAATTAAGGTTTATTTATAAAGTGAGATCTCTTAAACAAAAAGACTTTCTAGTTCTCATAGGGTTAAAATCTTCTAAAGAAAAAGATAATTATTAAATAAATTTTTAAAAATAGATTCCTAACTCCTAATTGAATTCTAAGTCATGCAATATAAATTTTGAGACAAGAAATAAAAGTTTAGACAAAGTAAAAGAAAAATCGTCCTTCCCATCATGCATCACAGGATGGGATATTCAAAATTTTCTAAAAATTCATTAGCATCGATACTTCTATAATTAGCTTATAATTTCTTTATTTGACCTCCATTTTGAGTCATTCAAGATGCACTGAAAAGCTAACTTGATGTAGACATCATGGAGCTAAGTTTTTATTAAAAACCTTAGTTATGTTAGTGTTAGTGAAGCTTTCTTTTAAATTGATGTATGTTTTATCATAACTCTTATTATTAGAGGAGACAAAGTACCAGTCATAGCATACACATAATTTTTGATGGACGATCTTCAATCAACTCATTCTTATCATCTAATTCCAACTCTGACTCATCATCTAACCAATCATCATAATTGTAACATAGACCCTTATCTATCTTTAGCCTCTATTGATGTCAATCATTTGATTGATGTAGAAGCAAGTATAAAATTATTATTGGAGATAAGAGTAGGAGGTATTATGTGACTAACCTTACTTCTGTAAGGTAAGTGATTGCTCTTGCTTGAGATGAGACAATCCAATTGCTTGACTTATATTGGTTGATCAAAACATGCGAACTTCATGCTTCAATTCTTCATTAAGCCTACTTACAAAGCAACTTAAAAAGAAAAAAATTTCGGTTAACCCCATAGTTCGATAAGCTAATTATTCAAATTAGGTTTGATATTCATGAAGAATAATAGTTTGAGATTGCTTCGTGAGCTCTCCCATGTAAAGAAAGTGCATAGTCCCTCCACAAATTTCTTTTATACCAACATGATGCCTCTTTCTTTAGATAAAAATAGTCTAGAGGAACTTTCTATCTTTGTCAGTTTAGATTGAATTTGAAAAACCGTTCAACTTATAAATCCAACCATGGGGTCTTTTACAAAAGTTCAATATTCAATTATAATGGTATAACACCATTTCATGTTCGGAGCTGGCAGAAGTCCTCACATCACCAACTAAAAAGCTTTAATATAAAAGCCGAGCCAGATTCATAAGTTCTCTTGGTTCAAGTTCATTATTTGCAATTTGCTCTCCCGTAAAGAATTGGCTTTGCATCGAATGAATTTTTTTTTTTTTTAATATACAAATTCATCATTTGCACATTGCGATATATAAAAGGGACTCTCAATTATATTATTCAATTTTTCTCAAATAGTATACTTTCTTTAATAGCTTCTTGTGATGCTAATTGGGCAAACTATCCTCTCACATGGTATAGCACTCTATGTGCTCTTAGGTGCTAATTGTATTTCTTGAGCATCTAAGAAACAATCTATTGTAGCTTGGTCTACTATAGAGGTGGAATATCATGGTACGACATCCACCACAACTAAATTGGTTTGAATCACCTGTTTGTTGCATGACATTAGTATCTCTTTTCCTCACACTCCTCAATTGTTTTGCAATAACATTAGTGCTCTCTATACGTCCATTAACTCGGTCTTTAGTACTTGAACATAATATATCGAATTAGATTATTACTATAATGCCTCAAGTTCATCTATTGACCCAATTAACTCCGTTAGCAGGCTGGTCCAATTAACTCCGTTAGCAGACCAAAACCATATGGCTCAAAAACTCAAGTAGAAGTTAATTGATCTGAGTATAAGCATATAATATATTTCTTTTCCATATTTCTCCTTTATAATGCGAAGTCCACAAGCTAGCCAGAATCTACCCTCGAGTTGGATCGTTGGTGTTGCAAGGGTGGCTCCACGCTATAGCGGATCGCATGCCACAAGCTAGCTAGAATGTACTTTCGAGGTGGGTCGTTGGTGCTGCAAGGGTGGCTGCATGCCATGATGGAACTCCATCACCGTCTCATGGGTAGCCCATGAGTAGCCCGGACTTTGGTGCTGCAAGGGAGGCTCCATGCCATGGTGGAACTCCACCACCGTCCCATGGGTAACTCTTTCTTTATACCCACCAACTTCTTTACACTCGGATCGGTTCTGATACCATTTGTAACGCCCCAAATTCACCTGCTAGCCCAATTAACTCTGTGAGCGAATCAAAATTATGTGGCCCAAAAATTTGAGTGGATGTTAATTGGTACGAGATGGACTTGAGTATAAGCACATAATACATTTCTTTTCCATTTAATGTGAGACTAAATATGGGTACCACAATAACTTTGTTCGGTCTTTCACACTTGAACAAAAAAAGTTGCCACTGGTACTTTCATCACTGGCTTTGTTCCAAGCTCAAAACAACTTGCCGACATGACATGCTTACTGAATCATTGTTACGCCATCAGTTTCGAAATCTTAGATTCACACCAGGAGTTCAATATGTTACCCTCTGTAGCTTGAGGAAGAGTGAAAGAGATGAATCTTTAACTTTGGAAAATGAGAATAAAACTCAATTATGATAGCATGATCAAAGAGATTGGTCAACCTCATTACATGATTAGAGAGCACTCAATCATAAAATGTGTCAGTTTGATCAAAGGGATTAGTCAATCCCACTCCATGACTGAAGGAGACTCAATTACAAAACTTTAGCCTAGATTATTGTAATGAGTTGTAATTTCTGTACATTCCTTATTGATGTAAATCTCTGTACCTATATATTATTTTCTCTCAAAAATCCTGCCTCTTGAGGAGGGCCTAGAGAAGAGAAAGGAGAGAGGATTTTGGAGGAAGGCCTGCAATCCAGATGAGAAGATGGCGTCCATTGGATGTTGGATAGGCTTCAGGGGAAAAGGGGATGACGACTCACCATGAGAAGAAGCAGGAGGACAAACCTCTCAAAGAAGGAAGGAATGGTTGCGAGCAAGAGATTATTAGTTCAGGAAGAGCGAAGCAGCAGCTCTATTTTGAAAAACACCGTTAAAATAGGGGACATTTTAGATTACATCACAGCTTTGGGCAATGTATTTGTAACGCCCGCGATCATCACGGCATTACCATTGTGATGATCGTGCAGCTGTAAGACCTCATGGAATGAAACACTTGAATCCTCTCCATTCCCCTGTGTTGGAAAAAATTAAAAAGAAAAAAAGAAGAACAACTTTTGTTGTTCTCCTTTGCCGAGCTCTCTAAATGCTCGTGGGGATATCGTGATGTCTCCTCTGTTTCTTTTCTGAAACAAATGGAATCAAGGCTATACGGGCTCCTATAATTTCCATTACCAACCAAAACAATTCTCCCAAATTTTGTGCTGAAATATTCCTAAACATCTAGAGATGAAAATCTTGTCCAAGAATTAGCAGAAAATTTTGTTTAGCATCGCTCTTGCCTTCCAAATGCTAATCCCCCGTTATTCTTTTATTTTCCTTCTTTTGTTCCGTGATAGCAAAATCTTTAGCTAATTTTCAATCAGCTTTCTAATCCAAGCACCAGCTCATGCTAATCGAACTAAAGATGCTACCAGATCTCTTAATGCCCGTTGCCTCGCGCCACGACCATCGCGGCATTACCAACCTAGCCGGAGGAGGAGGATATTCCGCCGCCACCTCCGCTAGTCACTAGCAAGGGGAAGATTTATTGCTCTCCTTCCCCTTTTCTTTCCACCAGCGGCACCCATCTCTTCCGTTCCCATTCTCTGTAACCATTCGTCGCCGGATGTTCACCGGCGACTTCTTCGTTGGCTCAGCAACTTCGTTAGGTAACCTTCATTTTTATACTCTTCTTGGTTTGGGATCTCTTGATCGCCGGAGTGGACGGTGAAAATGGCTCACAGTGTCATTTTAATATGAAAATAGGGGCCTTTGGCAGCGATCTTTCGGCCACAATCTCTCCTCACCGGCAACCTTCTTCCAACAGGTAACCCCACAATTCCCTTCCTTGTTGCTTAAGCTATCCTGGGGTTTTTGTGGTTCGGGCATTGGCTACGGCGATCGCTGGAAAACTGGGAGGAAAGTTGCTCTGTTTTCCTTTGGGAACAGAGAATCAAAGAAGAGAAGAGAGTGGGAAAGAAAGAGAGAGAGAGAGAATGAGAGAAAGAAAGGAAGAGGGAGAGTGGCCGGCGGCTACCGGCATCATAGCGGCTGGCAGCGGTGGCCGGCCGGGCTGGAGAAGCCACCGACGGCGACCCTAGGCGGCGAGCACAGGTTCAAGGGAAGAGAAAAATGGAAACGGGGAAAGAGGAAAAAATGAAAGGGGCTTTTGGTTAGCTCTTTGAGCACTTCGAATCCAATTTTTGAAGTCCAAATTAGTCATGACCCAAAGTATTGGTATAAGTTAGGATAATCAAGCCCCAATTTAGATTGAGACTAGACTTAATAGAATGATAGCATTTATTTTGACACCATAATTTTTAAAAATAAAAAATTTAAATATTATATTATAAGTATCAGGAGCCTAAATAATTGATTTGAACTTGTGGATTAGCGACAGAAGGTAAGTAAGCTATTTATCATTAGTAATTTCAATAAATTATTAATTATGTAATTTTTGAATCAAATATTTTAGATATTGCTTTTTATCTGCTATTATCTTGCAAATAAATTCTAATATTTTAATATGTTCATTTGAAAGCTTGATAATATTATTTTTAGATTTTAGATAAATTCTGCATAATTTATAAAACAAAAAATAATAAATAAAAATGATAAATAAATGAATAATGATAATAATAGTAGTAATAATAATAGTACATGTGATAATAGTAAAAAGAATAAATTAATATTTCTTATTGCAAAATAAATAGTTATTTTTTATTCAAACCATAAAATAGTAAAAATATTTAATATCAATATTATTAACATAGCTAATATGATATGGATGTGTACTTATGCCAAGTTAACCTAAAGAATTTTGAGACAGCATTTAAATAAGAAATAAAAATAAATTCTGAATGAGAAAATATGTCACATGTGGTCCACTATGATATGATTTGTGATATGATTTCTAATATTGGGATCCACCTCCACAAAGAATATATATGGAGGATACGCCCTCTTGCATAGGGTTAAATATGGTATTTTGTTCTATCCCCTATCCAGAGGGATTATATATGGTGTTTTATTCTGACCCTATCATAGGAATATATGCGGCTATAGTTTGTGACCGTGGGGTATTCGTCATAAAATGAAATGTAAATGCTAATGACAAGAAATAAGAAAACATGACTAAGATGACATGAAATAGGTGAATTATGACTATGATAACATGATTTAAGTGAATTATGACTATGATGACATAAAATAAGTGAAACATGACAATGATGACATGAAATAAGTGAATTATAATTGTGATAACTTAAAAAGTTAAAACTAAAATTTTTGAGACATAAAATGGAATATGATTTTAATATATTTTAAGAATATAAGTAACATCAGATAATAAGATGACATAAAAGTTCTGACATATGAAAGTAAATAAATTATGACATGCTATATTCTTGAAGTTATATGATATGTTTTATATTAGGCTTACTTATTGAGTGTGAGCTTATTAAACTCATAGATTTTTTTTTCAGAGCTAAAGAAAAGACGGACATGGATAGATTGAAGCTCTTGTCAGCTTAGCTTAGATAAAATTTATGTTTTCTTATATCCTGAATATTTGCTTATTTATAATTTGTAATAAAAACGTTATTACTTTTTAATGGTATATTAATTAATTAATCTTTAATTTGATAATTACTTATGTTACTAAATGCCTTGCATGATTAGCATAAGCATGAGATGGATTATGACCTTCAAATTTACCCTAGGATCTTGAGCACGATAGTATTGCACATTCATCGGTAAGTAATGGGAAATGATAGGCTATCGAATCGCAATTGCAGCCCTTATTGATTGTCGATGCGAGTATTGCGGTCGCAGTGAGTTGCAACATAAAGTATTTTGGGTTTTTAACGGGTCGATGGATCCGTTTAATGAGCTCTTAATCCGCATGCAGAAGAATACAATACCGACTGCCGATATAGGGGTCAGGATCAGTCAGGTCCAGTGTCTCTCAACCCGGATCCGTACTTGACCAGTAGTAACTTATATTTATAAGTGTAAAGTTAGATAGGATAAAATTTATATATAAAAGCTAAGGCTTATACCTATTTAATTTACCAAGTCCATATCTAAATACCAGACAACTAAAATTATTTGTCATTTTATTGATTTCATTAAGCTAGTACTATTATTCGATAAGATAAATTCGACAATTCATAGATGATGGCCTGCTTTGTCACCCTAATAAATAAATAAATAAATAAAAAGTAATTGTTGCTCAAGAGATGGCTCCATGTCCGAATGATAATAGATGCAAGAGTCCATGCAGAAAGAACAAGGGTGAGGAAAGAAGAGAAAACGAATGAGAAAGGTAAACAGAGGAGATACGTAATGTTACATTGAAGTTCCTATGTGAATGATATTTATTCTTCTTGTAGCAGTAACACCAACCATCAAAGCTTCCATAGGCAACAGCATACGTATTTGTTAAGGCATTCTGATGTAGCTCCCTTGTGAGAATTGTTACACGCTTTAGCGCAGCCTTCCGGGCTACATTCTGTAAAATAAATGATGTCCCTGCAAAGCACATTGACTGCCGCGGCCAACGAAACTGCTAGAATTTTTGTTAATACCCAAACATGTCTTAAAGATGAAAATTTTCTACAAGTGAAAATTAACTGGAGAGTCAAGACACCAATACAAGTGAGAGCAGGTGGTGAAGACAATTAATTTTGGGCCTCATTTTTAAATTGTGAGGCAAATAAAATTTAAGCTGCACGACAAGTTTTTGTTTGCAGAAGTGTTGTCTTTTACATCAAAATAAAAATTAATTTTTTTTTGTTTAAAAATAGAAAATACATTCCAAAATTTCACATGGATCACATACATCTATTTATAGATTGTATTCCAATAGATTTATCCTTGATATTATGCTTTATTGGATTTATTCCAATAGCTGCAAGAGAATAAACGCCCTTATGTTCATTAGACATTAGAGATGCCAATGTGCCAAGTCAAGATTACTTCATCTTAATATAGAGTAGTGTATATATGTTGTATGATTCTATCTTATTGGCCTTTTTAGGAATCTTGAATTGTTATAGATGATATCAAAGTGGACCCAGTATAGGGTCCACATGGACCAATGATGCTGCACCAGGAATTTTTTGGAATTGATTGTGATTCAATCATTTTATTTATAATTTGATTAGATTTAGATCTTTAGCCTGATAAAAATATTAAAGTTTAAATAAAGAAAGTCCGTAAGAGCCAAATGTTATGGATGATATTGTTGAGGCATTGATGGAAGTGATAGTGGCAAAGAAAGAGGTGGCGATAGAGCCACTGGTGGTATGGTAGAGGCAAGAATGATGGTCGCAATTGGTAGTGGCAACATCTACAATGTATGTTGGTGGTGGAGGCTATGTTGGTAGTTATAATTCAAAAAACTTATTTTTTTAAAAAAAAAAATTGAAAAGAAGAATTTCTTGCATATTTTTTCTTATAATTTATATAATTTTATTTTAAAATAAAAAAAAGAAATAAAAGGGATGAGTATAATTCTTGAAAAGGTATAGAACTAATAGATCGGTAATCGTGTAAAAAGGGGAAGGGAGTGACATGCGTCCTCACCATTGGAAATGAGTAGCAAAAATATAGCGAAAATGAGGATGGTGGATGTTTTCATATCTAAGGGTATGAGTAAGGTGAAGAAATTTTTTTATCTAGGATCATGTAATTTGTTCCTAAGAGATGATAAATTTATAGATCTATTCTATCACAAAATACAATTTATGTATTTAAGTGCTTTCAATCATGGGTTGGTGCATAAATGCATAAAATAATAACCCTATTAATTTCATTCTATAAACTTACATTTAATATAGGTTTATCTAATTATAATACACGAACACATATCTTACCATATCTTACAAGAAATATTGATGCAGAATCAAAAGGATTTTGGGCTCTGATTCTAAAATCTAACTTCTTGTACAAAAATTTAATGTAGGATCTTGAGCTATAAAATCAAATTTAATGCTAGATTAAAGGGATTTTTAATTGAATTTGATAAGGGTAGATTTATTAAATATGATGATGACACCTGGCAGAATAGGATGATTACACATGGTAGAATATGACGATTACATATGGCAGAAATAATTCAATAAATAAGAAAAATCCAAAATCCATAAGCTAAATTCTAATTAGTTGAAATTAAATGGTTTATATCACTCCATAACTACCTTAACCACTGTACGAATTGATTTCACAAATTAAGATTAAGAAGTAATTTTGGGCCACTAATTTTTAAGAAGCCCAACTCACGATTAACCCACTCCAAATGCAATAGAGAACAAGGTCACAACTGAAAATCATGTAAGGCCCATTCCCTCTCCTATTTTCCTCTTATTTTCTTTATTTTTTTTGTTTGCTCTATTTTTCTTAGTCTGTGTTGCTAACTTGAGCATGGAAGGGTTTTTTCAAAGAAAAACTCCAAGATCTCTCACATATTTTCTAATTGAGTGTAGGAGATCAAAAGAAGGTGGTAAGTTCTCTGGCTGAATTCTTAAGTGCTTGGGCTGAAATTTTGAATTCTTGAGATGAGATTTCCATTAAAGGAGGCAAATCTCATTCATTGATACAAAAAGTTAGAAAAAAGCATCAATATAATTGTGTTAGAAAAAAGCATCAATAGAATTGATCATCAAAATAGAATACAATCAAGGTTCATTTATAAAGTGAGATATCTTAAACAAAAAGACCTTCTAGTTCTCGTAGGGTTAAAATCTTCTAAAGAAAAAGATATTTATTAAATAAATTTTTAAAAATAGATTCCTAACTCCTAATTGACTTCTAAGTTATGCAATATAAATTTTGAGATAAGAAATAGAAGTTTAGGCAAAGTAAAAGAAAAATCATCCTTTCCACCGTGCATCACAGAATGGAATATTCAAAATCTTCTGAAAGTTCATTAGCATCGATACTTCTATAATTAGCTCATAATTTCTTCATTTGACCTTCATTTTGAGTTATTTATGATGCACTGAAAAGCTATCTTGATGCAGACATCATGGAGCTAAGTTTTTATCAAAAACTTTAGTTATGTTAGTGTTAGTGAAGCTTTCTTTTGAATTGATATATGTTTTATCATAACTCTCATTATTTGAGGAGACAAAGTACCAGTCATAGCGTGCATATAAATTTTTGATGGACAATCTTCAATCAACTCCTTATCATCTAATTCCAACTTTGACTTATCATCTAACCAATCATCATAATTGTAACATGAACCCTTATCTATCTTTAGCCTCTATTGATGTCAATCATTTGATTGATGTAGATATTATTAGAGATAAGAGTAGGAGGTATCATGTGACTAACCTTACTTTACTGGTGTAAGGTAAGTGATTGCTCTTGCTTGAGATGAGACAATCCAATTGCTTGACTTATATTAGGTGATCAAAACATTAGAACTTTATGCTTCAATTCTTCATTAAGCCCACTCACAAAGCAACTTAAAAAAGAAAATTCTTTAGTCAACCCCATAGTTTGATTAGCTAGTTATTCAAATTAGGTTTGATATTCATGAACAGCAATGGTTTGAGGTTGCTTCATGAGTTCTCCCATGCAAAGCAAGTGCGTAATCCCTCCACAAATTTCTTTTATATTAGTGTATTTTAGCTTTTCTTCATTCACTAGTGCCAACATGATGCTTCTTTCTTTAGATAAAAATAGTCTAGGGGAACTTTCTATGCTTCTGAGATTAGATCGAATTTGAAAAACTGTTCAACTTGATAAATCTAACCGACGGGCCTTTTACAAAAGTTCAATATTCAATTGTAATGGAATAACACCGCTTCATGTTCGGAGTCAGCAGAAGTCTTCACATCACCAACTAAAAAGCTTTAATATAAAAGCCGAGCCAGATTCACAAGTTCTCTTGATTCAAGTTTATTATTTGCAATTTGCTCCCCCTTAAAGAATTGGCTTTGCATCTGTTAGCCATATAATAGGAACTCACCTCATTTTAGGCAGATAACAGAAGCAACGGATCAATGATGATGGTGAAGGCTATCAGAGTCTCCATAGCATCGAAGGTAGTGCATCGTCGGCAACAATAGAGGCTACCAGAGTCTCCACTATGGTCTACACCCCGAGGCTGCTATACCGAAGAGGGAGGAGGATGGAGGCTCAGAGGGGAGAACTAGAGAGCAAAGAAAAAAGGAAGACTAATCGTTCGTACTCTCCTTCTCTGGCTTCTCTATTCTTAAAAGACGCAGGAGATCAAGAGTCCCGCTTTCTTGAGAATAGAGACCCCACCGCATGGTGAACTGTGTGGATGCTTGGCCTGGCACCAGTGCCAAGTTAGCCCATAATCTCCCACTTGTCTATCAGGAACAATACTCGTAACCTCAACTCGTAACCTTTACTCACCTCTCTCCTCATGCAGTGCAGTTGGGTGTGCGATCCGACGAAATTCACACACAGTGACACATAGTGAAAGCGCTACGTTAAGTTAACACATAACGAACGTAGCACACAAGCATTGCAATCCAATCTCATTTGTGTTCTAGAAAAAACTGATCACACCTAATCAAGTACTCTCAATAAAAATATTCACTCTAAGCAATATTTGAAAAAATACTAAGTCAAAAATCTGTATCCATAATCATATACAACTTATGCACATGATTGCCCAGACTACATATCACAAACTCATGGTGTGTTTGCAAATAATCTTCCTTGAATACTCATATCAATCTATCTTTGCCTAGTCAACTTCCTAGGATTATCTTATATGGCCGTATTAATCATGATCGTTGGGTAATACATCTTTAGTCATTTTTGCTCACCATACTCTCTTCACTAGATATATTAAAACCATCTTTCTTGTCTCACTCACTCATTTTTAGCCCCAAAGGATCTCTTGAACTGTGGATTTTGAGTCCAACGTAAAGGATCTCTTGAGATTGTGGATTTTGAGTCCAACGTGAGGAGTTCGAGAGGCGTGGCTGTCGTTCGTCAACATATATGGCTGTCGTTCGTCAACATATATACCTTCAAGGCACTATTGTAGTAGCTGAGAACCATGTTGGAATGTGAGGCAACCTACTGCGATCTTGGAAAGTTTGCTAGAGATAATCATCTGTTGACCCATCAAATAATAATGGAAATGAGTATTTCCAACAATTCTCACTAGAGATAATCATCTGTTGACCATTAAATAATAATGGAAATGAGTATTTCCAACAATTCTCAACACTATGCTTTAATGGATTTATTTCAATGGGCGTGTGAGAGTGCGTGCCCTTCTTTTCATCCGATATTAGAGATGCCAATGATTAAAATTGATATTAGAGATGCTAATGATTGAAGTCAAGAATAACTTATTTCCATTCCTGCACAATACAGAGAATCTACATTCCAAATAAGACAGGATGAGATGGAGCCTCGCTTGATGAATCGAAATTGTCATTCTTGATTGTTTGAGATGGTGATGGCAACGATTATGATGATGACAAATATACTGAAGATGTGGGATATACCATAGTAATGATAGTAGTAGTATGACGATAGTGGCTACCATAGATAAAGAGATAGTAATAGCAGAGACGAGGGTGGTGGAGGCTGTGTTGGCTTTGGTGATAGAAAAAAAACATGATCTTCTATTTTTGAAAAATATTTAATTAAGAATTTCTTTCTTTTTTTAGAAATTAAAAAAATTTGAAAAATAAAAAATAAAAACAATAGCATCAGACCAATTTTATGATTTATATAATTTTATTTCTAAACGTGAGGGAGGGAGGGAGGGAGGGAGAGAATTTTCATAGCAACGTTTTAAAGATAGTCTATTTGCATTGAATGATAACCCAATATCATGAAAGATATTACGTTGCAGCTTGCGCCAAATATTCTTTTTTGATTCAATAATTGTTGTACTCGCAACAACATTTGGTAAAGCTGGCGCAAGATCCATGAGCCCCGGGGTGCTCTTGGGAGCAAATATTACTGCAGTATGCTTCGTTGCATTCCAGAACTGTCACGCTTAAATCACATTTTTGGCCACCAACCTCAGCCACCAAACCTGCTACAAACTTCTCGTTAGTTATTATGCGACAAATATGGTAGATTTCTAAACGTAAAAAAGGTTATGTGATCAGACCACTAGAAAGCTGAGTGAGAGATTCTTCTGTTCTAAACATTTCTAAACTTCTCAGGTTAGGCCCGGTTTTTAATCTCAGGATTGATAAGCATCATTATGCTAGCGATTAATTAAAGTAGTTTCTGTTTGTTGAACGCCTGATGTGATAGCCATCCAACCTTTACGTTAAAACCCAATATTATGTTATGTTCGGAAACATGGCTCTTGGTTTCTCAAGGATCACGTACATGTGTCACTGGACTAATAATCCGGCACATGTAATGTAATGTACATTGAAGAGGGAGTGATAGATATGTCTTAAATCCAATCAGAGTAAGGGAGATAAAGTCTAACAAGTTCAGAAATTTTCTCATAATTTACATAATTTTATTTCAGAAATTGAAAAAAGCAATAAGCATAATCTCTGAAAAAAATAGAATTAATAGCATTAATAATCCTCTCAAGAGAGGGAAGGAAGTGAAATGAATTCTCACCATTAGAAATGAGCATCACAAACATAGCGAAGCTGAGAAGAGCGGATGTTTTCATATTTGAGGGTATGAGTAAGGCGAAGAAATTTTTTCATTTGAGGCAAACAAATTTATTCGAATGGATGAAAAATTTATAGACCTATTCTATCACAGAAATCAAATTATGCAAGTAAGTCTTTCCAATATCATCACCCATAACAGTTAGCAAGGCATAAATAGAAATGGTAATTAATATATTTCCTCCTATAAGCTTGCATTTAAAATAATAATTATGCTTAAATTATTACTAGTCATATGCTCAAACATTGCATGGCTTATCCTTCAATATAAATTAATTTTTTTAAAATGTGAAAAGAATCTCTAAATTAATTCTTATCTTCATAATTTTTAGAAACTATCTTTTCCATATAATTATATTTATATCATTTTTATATTATATTTAAAGTAATAATCATGCTTAAATTATTACTAGTCATATGCTCGTACATTGCACTGCTTATCCTTAAATATAAATTAATTTTTTAAAATGTGAAAAGAATCTCTATATCTTTTCCATATAATTATATTTATATCAATTTCATAGTATATTTAAAATAATAATCATGCTTAAATTATTACTAGTCATATGCTCGTATATTGCTTGGCTTATCCTTAAATATAAATTAATTTTTTAAAAAGTGAAAAGAATCTCCAAATCAATTCTTATCTTTATATTTTTTAGAAACTATCTTTTCCATATAATTATATTTATATCGGTTTCATATTATATAGTATACTATTATAAATTTTATATTATAATTTTTCTATGAATGGCTATATAATATAGTATTATATTATACATGAATGAAGTAGACAAAATTGGTCTATATATGAGTTTTTTATACATAGCCGGTCTCGAGACCGGATAAAGAAGGAGGGTTGCGATAAGTTAACGGTCAACATAAAATTATAAAGAAAATTGATAAAGTTAGGGTTCCCAGAAGCAACGTATTGCATCAGACCCCAAATGTAGTGGAAACGACAAGGGTAGCTAGGACGATCCTTGGAAGCGATGCGTCACATTGGCATCTAAGTGTGACAAAAAATAAGCAAGGGTTCCCACACCTTTATGGACGAGTGTAGGTAAAGAAGTTCGACCAAGAAATGAAAATAAAAATAAAAATAAAAATAAAATAAAATAAAATACATTTAACAACTAAAAATATAGGGTCATTAATAAGAAAATTAATGAAACTAATACATACAATGACTAGAAGGATAATTAATGTAGCTTGCTTGCGGGAGATCAAGCGGATAAGTAAAAAAACAAAAGAAGTTGATGGTTTTAAACTTTGCAGACATTGTGCAAAGATAGGAATAAAAATAGAGTAGAAATTATTGTAGATAAAAGTTTAAAATATAAAGTTGTAGACATTAAGAGGATAGGAGATAGAATAATTTTAATTTAATTAGTGATAGATGAGGAGTCAATAAATATTATTAGTGCTTATGCTTCTCAAGTAGGTTTAGAAAGTGTAACAAAGCAAAGTTTTTGAGAGGATATGGATGAACTAATTTAAGAGATTCATACCGAAGAAAAAATATTTATTGGAAGAGATTTAAATAGATATGTAGGAAAGTATAATATAGGTTTTGAAAGAGTACATGGAGGTTATGAATTTAGAGATAGAAATAACAAAGAAAATGTCATTTTAGAGTTTGCGATGGCATATGATTTAGTATCAGCTAATACATATTTTAAAAAGAGGGACTCTTATTTGATAACTTTTAAAGGTGGATATAATGCTAGTCAAATAGATTTCTTAATTACTAAAAAGATTGATTGAGCATTTTGGAAAGATTGCAAGGTTATATAGGTTAATGATTATGGATGTATGTATTCAAAAATGAAGGAAAAAAACTACAAGGTATAAAATCCAAGGATTAGATAATGGAATTTGAAAGGAGAGAAACCAATAACTTTTAAAGATAAAGTGATGAAGGAAAATAGAATATAGATGAAGAGATTAGTACCATATAGAAAGGATGGCTAATAGCATTAAGTAGCTATAGAGGTATTAGAAGAGTCAAAAGGAAAAGGATCATATGATAAAAAAACTTAATCATGGATGAGAAAGTTTAATTAGCAGTTAAGATTAAAAGAGAGTTCTATAGAAAACTATATAAATGTAAGAGTAAAGAAGTATATAAAAACTATAAGATGGTTAAGAAAGAAGTTAAAAAGATGGTATGAAAGGCTAAATGTAAGGCATATGAGGAATTATATCATAAGCTAGAAATTAAAGGTGGAAAGAAAGACGTAAATAAAATTGCAAGAGTAAGAGATAGAAAACTAGAAATATGTTTTAGGTCAAATACATTAAAGGTGAAGATCAAAAAATTTGGTTAAGAAGAAAAAGATTAAAGAAAGATAGAAAAGCTATTTTAATAAATTATTAAATAAAAATTATGTAAAGCTATTTTAATAAATTATTAAATAAAAATTATGTAAAAAATTTAGGATGCTCTATTAGCTCCATTGAAGGTAAAGTTATAATGTATACTCGTAGAATTAAAACATATGAAGTAAATGAGATTATAAAAAAATAAAAATAGAAAAAGCTATAGGACCTAATATGATCCCTATAGAAATTTGAAAATATTTAGGTGATGCTAGAATAAAGTGAGTGATAAATTTATTTGATAGAATTTTAGAAACTAAAAAGATGCCTAATGAATAGAGGAAAAGCATTATATTACTAATTTATAAGAATAAAGAAGATATTCAAAACTACTTTAATTATCGTAGTATCAAACTCATGAGTCATACTATGAAACTTTAGGAAAGAGTAATTGAACATAAGTTGAAATATACTACAAAAATATTAGGGAATCAATTTAGTTTTATGCTAGGAAGGTTAATCATATAAGTTATTTTCCTCCTTAGGAGGTTAATAGGAATGTATAGAGTAAAGAAACAAGATTTTTATATGCTTTTTATTGATTAAGAGAAAGCATATAATCGGGTTCTTAGAAAAATCATATGATAGGTGTTAGAAAACAAAGGAGTAACTATTATATAGTATAGTATTATATTTTTGTATTATAATTTTTCTATGAATGGCTATATAATATAGTATTATATTATACGTGAAAGAAGTAGACAAACTCAGCCTATGTATGAGTTTTTATACATGGCCAGTTCAAAACTCAGATAGAGGAGGGTTGTGGTAGGTTGATGGCCAATGTAAAAATATAATCAGACCTTATAAACATGAATCTAATAGAGAATATCAATAAAGCTAGGACATTCCAAGAAGTGATGCATTGCATCGGACCCTAGATGTAGTAGAAATGGCAGGGATTGATAGAATGATCCCTAGAAGTGACGCATCACATCTACACAGTGTGATGAAAAATAAGCAAGGATTTCTACACTTCATGGATGAGTATTGGTAAACAAATTTGACCAAAAAATTAAAATAAAAATAAAAATAAAAAAAAATATATTTAGCAACTTGGAATATAGGGTCATTAATAAAAAAGTTAATGGAACTAATAGATACAATGATTAGAAGGATAATTAACATAGCTTCCTTGCAGGAGACCAAGTGGATAGATAAAAAAACAAAGAGGTTGTTGGCTTTAAACTTTGGTATACAGGCTAAGATAGGAATAAAAATGGAGTAGGAATTATTGTAGATAAAAGCTTAAAAGATGAAGTTGTAGACATTAAGAGGATAGGAGATAGAATAATTTTAATTAAATTAGTGATAGATGAGGAGTCAATAAATATTATTAGTGCTTATGCTCCTCAAGTAGGTTTAGATAATGTGATAAAGCAAAGGTTTTGGAAGGATATGAATGAACTAATTCAAAAGTTCCTACTAAAGAAAAATACTTATTGGAGGAGATTTAAATGGACATGTAGAAAAGTATAATATAGGTTTTGAAAGAGTATATGGAGGTTATGGATTTGAAGATAGAAATGATGAGAGAAATGTCATTTTAGAGTTTGCAATGGCATATGATTTAGTATCAGCTAATATATATTTTTAAAAAGAGGGACTCTTATTTGATAACTTTTAAAAATAGATATAATGATAGTCAAATATATTTGTTCCGTACTAGAAAGATTGATTGAGTATTTTATAAAAATTGTAAGGTTATATCAGGTGAGGATTTAACTACACAATATAAATTAATAGTTATGGATGTATGTATTCAAAAATAAAGGAGAAATACTATAAGGTATAAGAATTCAAGGATTAGGTGGTGGAATTTGAAAGGAGAGAAACTAATAACTTTTAAAGATAGCATAATGAAGGATAAAAAATAAAGTATAAATGGAGAGATTAATACCATATGAGAAAAGATGACTAATAGTATTAGAGAAGTAGCTTTAGAGGTATTGGAAGAGTCAAAAGGAAAAGGACCATATGATAATGAAACTTAATGATGGAATGAGGAAGTTTAATTAGTTATTAAGGCTAAAAGATAGTGTTATAGAAAACTACCTAAATATAAGAATGGAGAAAAATCTAAAAAGTATAAAATGGTTAAGAAAGAAGTTAAAAAGATAATATGGGAGGCTAGATGTAAGGCATAAGTGAGGAATTATATCACAAGCTAGAAACTAAAGATGGAGAGAAAGACATATAGAATTGCAAGAATAAGAGACAAAACTAGAGATATGTTTTAGGTTAAAAGCATTGAAAATGATGATCAAAAAGTTTTAGTTAAGGAGAAAGAGATCAAAGAAAGATGAAAAAGCTATTTTAATAAATTATTAAATAAAAATCATGTAGAAAATTTAGGACACTCTATTAGCTCTATTGAGGATAAAGTTATAATGCATACTCGCAGAATTAGAACATTTGAAGTAAATGATACTATAAAAAATTAAAAAAGAAAAAGTCGGGGGCTTGATAGGATTTCTATAAAAGTTTGGAAATGTTTAGGTGATGCCTGGGAGTAAAGTGGATGATAAATTTATTTAATAGGATTTTAGAAACTAAAAAGATGCCTAATGAATAAAGGAAGAGCATTATAGCACCAATTTATAAGAATAAAGGAGATATTCAAAACTGCTTTAATTATCGTGATATTACACTCATGAGTCATGCTATAAAACTTTAGGAGAGAGTAATTGAATATAGGTTAAGATGTACTACAAAAATATTAAAAAATTAATTTAATTTTATGCTAGAAAGGTCAACCATAAAATCTATTTTCCTTCTTAAGAGGTTAATAGGGATGTATAGATCAAAGAAACAAAATCTTTATATGGTTTTATTTGATTTAGGGAAAGCATATGATAGGATTCCTAGAAAAGTCTTATGATAAGTGCTAAAAAATAAAGGAGTACCTGTTAAGTATATTAACATAATAATAGATATGTATGATGGGGCAATTAGTAGTGTAAGAACTATGAATGATAATACTAACAATTTTCTTATTACAAAGAGCCTTATATTAGAAATTTATTTTTAGTCATTATCTTTTTATTTTAATTATAAATGAGCTTACTAGACATATTCAGAATGATATTTTATGGTGCATGTTATTTGTAGATGATAGAGTACAAGTAGATAAAGCTAAGGTTGGAGTAAATCAGAAGTTACAATTGTGGCGAAATGCATTAGAAGTTAAAGGACATATAGAATGCAATTTAATACAATTAGAAATGGAGATGGATGTAGAGTACAAATTGAGGACCATAAAGTTACTTAAAATGATCATTTTTAATATTTAGGATTGATTATTTATAAGAAAGGAGAGATTGGGGATGATGTTGTCCATAGGACTAAACCTGGTTAGATAAAATAGAGAAGTACAATTGAAATATTATGTGATCGTAGAGTATCAGCCTAGTTAAAGAAAAAGTTTTATAGGAAAGCCATAAGACCATCTATGCTTTACGGCATGAAATGTTGAGCAGTTAGAAAAATATGCGTACATAATAAGATGAATATGGTGAAAATAAGAATATTAAAATAGATGTATGGTAATATAAGAAAAGATAAAATAAGAAATAAAACTATTTGTAAAAAGGTAGAGGTAGCTCCAATCAAGAATAAATTAAGGGGAAGACGACTTAGATAGTTTAGACATATGTAACGTAAACCTAAAAATATGAAAGAGTAATTTCATATATGTAAGAAAAAAAAAGAGATAGAGGTAGACCCAAAATCACATGGAAGGAAATGATAAAGAAAGATTTAAAATTTTTGCATCTTAAAAAAATTATGAGATTAATAATATAGCTTAAAAAATTAAAGATGATGAAAGAAAGAAATTAAGGTTGGAAAAAAACATTAATATATATTATAATACTATATATGAAAATATACAAAAGCATTATAATATTTAAGTATGGGCTAATAGATTAGTGATGAGGTAAAGTGGTGTGGGGATATACTTATTATCGTCTTCGGCCCATCTCTGCTAATGGGAACAAAAACAATTTCAATCCCCATCTCCATTCTACACAACACACAGAATTCCCATCCCAAACAAGAAAAGGCGAGATGGATCACTGCTTCATAGGTTGAAATTATCATTCCTGATTGTTGAGACGGTGATGGCAACGATTGTGATAGTAGCAAATATACTGGAGATATGGCATATATGACAATGATGATAGTCGTAGTAGTATGACGATAGTGGTTACTGTAAATAGAGTGGCAATAGTAGCAAAGACGAGGATCGTGGAAGCTCTATTGGCTTTGATGATAAAAAATAATTAAAAAAAAAATTCATTTTTAAAATATTTAATTATGATTTTTTTTTACTTTTTTTTAGAAATAAAAAAAATAATTTTTGAAAAATAAAAAATAAAAACAATAGCATCAGACCAATTTTATGATTTATATAATTTTATTTGTAAACGTGATTTATATAATTTTCATGGCAACGTTTTAAAGATAGTCCAATTGCACTAAATGATAACCCAATATCATGGAAAAGACATTACATTGCAGCTTGTTTATTTTGAAACATAAATGCGCCCAAATATTCTTTTTTGGCTCAATAATTGTTGTACTCGCAACAACAATTGTCAAAGCCGGGCGCAAGTTCCCCGAGCCCCGGGTGCGCTTGGGAGCAAATTTTACTCAAGTACCGTCGCGATGCATTCCGGAACCGTCACGCTTAAATCGCAATTTTGACCGCCTAACCTCAGCCACCAAACCTCGCTACAACTTCTCTCGTTAGTTATTATGCGTCAAAGATGGTAAATTTCTAAACGTAAAAAAGGTTATGTGATCGACCACTAGAAAGCCGAGCGAGCGACCTAAGTGCAAGACAACCAATTAGGCTAGGCCCGGATTTTTTAATCTCAGGATTGATAAGCATCATTATGCTAGCAATTAATTAAAGTAGTTTCTCTTTGTTGAACGACTGTTGTGATAGCCATCCAGCCTTTACGTTAAAACCCAATATTTTGTTATGTTCGGAAACATGGCCCGTGGTTTCTCAAGGAACACGAACATGTGGCACTGGCCTAATAATCCCAAGACATGTAATGTAATGTAATGTAATGTACATTTGAAGAGGGAGTGATAGATATGTCTTAAATCCAATCAATCAAAGTAAGGGAGATAAAGTCTAACAAGTTCAGAAATTTTCTCATAATTTACATTATTTTATTTCAGAAATTCTTTTTTTTTTTTTTAAAAAAAATGTAATAAGCATAATCTCTAAAAGCAATAGAATTAATAGCATTAATAATCCTCTCAAGAGAGGGAAGAAAGTAAAATGAATTCTCACCATTAGAAATGAGCACCACAAACATAGCAAAGCTGAGAAGAGCGGATGTTTTCATATTTGAGGGTATGAGTAAGGTGAAGAATTTTTTTTGTTTGAGGCAAACAAAATTTATTCGAATGGATGAAAAATTTATAGACCTACTCTATCATAGAAACCAAATTATGCAATTAAGTCTTTCCAATATCATCACCCATAACAAGCTTGGCAAGGCATAAATAGAAATGGTAATTAATATATTTCCTCCTATAAGCTTAAAACTTGAAAAAAATAATTATGCTTAAATTATTACTAGTCATATGCTCAAACATTGCATGGCTTATACTTAAATATAAATTAATTTTTTTAAAATGTGAAAAGAATCTCTAAATTAATTCTTATCTTTATAATTTTTAGAAACTATCTTTTCCATATAATTATATTTATATCATTTTTATATTATATTTAAAGTAATAATCATGCTTAAATTATTACTAGTCATATGCTCGTACATTGCACTGCTTATCCTTAAATATAAATTAATTTTTTAAAATGTGAAAAGAATCTCTATATCTTTTCCATATAATTATATTTATATCAATTTCATAGTATATTTAAAATAATAATCATGCTTAAATTATTACTAGTCATATGCTCGTATATTGCATGGCTTATCCTTAAATATAAATTAATTTTTTAAAAAGTGAAAAGAATCTCCAAATCAATTCTTATCTTTATAATTTTTAGAAACTATCTTTTCCATATAATTATATTTATATCGGTTTCATATTATATAGTATACTATTATAAATTTTATATTATAATTTTTCTATGAATGGCTATATAATATAGTATTATATTATACATGAATGAAGTAGACAAAATTGGTCTATATATGAGTTTTTTATACATAGCCGGTCTCGAGACCGGATAAAGAAGGAGGGTTGCGATAAGTTAACGGTCAACATAAAATTATAAAGAAAATTGATAAAGTTAGGGCATTCCCAGAAGCGACGCATTGCATCAGACCCCGAATGTAGTGGAAACGGCAAGGGTAGCTAGGACGGTCCTTGGAAGCGATGCGTCACATTGGCATCTAAGTGTGACGAAAAATAAGCAAGGGTTCCCACACCTTTATGGACGAGTGTAGGTAAAGAAGTTCGACCAAGAAATGAAAATAAAAATAAAAATAAAAATAAAATAAAATAAAATACATTTAACAACTAAAAATATAGGGTCATTAATAAGAAAATTAATGAAACTAATAGATACAATGACTAGAAGGATAATTAATGTAGCTTGCTTGCGGGAGATCAAGCGGATAAATAAAAAAACAAAAGAAGTTGATGGTTTTAAACTTCGGTGTACAGGCAAAGATAGGAATAAAAATAGAGTAGAAATTATTGTAGATAAAAGTTTAAAATATAAAGTTGTAGACATTAAGAGGATAGGAGATAGAATAATTTTAATTTAATTAGTGATAGATGAGGAGTCAATAAATATTATTAGTGCTTATGCTTCTCAAGTAGGTTTAGAAAGTATAACAAAGCAAAGTTTTTGAGAGGATATGGATCAACTAATTTAAGAGATTCATACCGAAGGAAAAATATTTATTGGAAGAGATTTAAATAGATATGTAGGAAAGTATAATATAGGTTTTGAAAGAGTACATGGAGGTTATGAATTTAGAGATAGAAATAACAAAGAAAATGTCATTTTAGAGTTTGCGATGGCATATGATTTAGTATCAGCTAATACATATTTTAAAAAGAGGGACTCTTATTTGATAACTTTTAAAGGTGGATATAATGCTAGTCAAATAGATTTCTTAATTACTAAAAAGATTGATTGAGCATTTTGGAAAGATTGCAAGGTTATATAGGTTAATGATTATGGATGTATGTATTCAAAAATGAAGGAAAAAAACTACAAGGTATAAAATCCAAGGATTAGATAATGAAATTTGAAAGGAGAGAAACCAATAACTTTTAAAGATAAAGTGATGAAGAAAAATAGAATATAGATGAAGAGATTAGTACCATATAGAAAGGATGGCTAATAGCATTAAGTAGCTATAGAGGTATTAGAAGAGTCAAAAGGAAAAGGATCATATGATAAAAAAACTTAATCATGGATGAGAAAGTTTAATTAGCAGTTAAGATTAAAAGAGAGTTCTATAGAAAACTATATAAATGTAAGAGTAAAGAAGTATATAAAAACTATAAGATGGTTAAGAAAGAAGTTAAAAAGATGGTATGAAAGGCTAAATGTAAGGCATATGAGGAATTATATCATAAGCTAGAAATTAAAGGTGGAAAGAAAGACGTAAATAAAATTGCAAGAGTAAGAGATAGAAAACTAGAAATATGTTTTAGGTCAAATACATTAAAGGTGAAGATCAAAAAATTTGGTTAAGAAGAAAAAGATTAAAGAAAGATAGAAAAGCTATTTTAATAAATTATTAAATAAAAATTATGTAAAAAATTTAGGATGCTCTATTAGCTCCATTGAAGGTAAAGTTATAATGTATACTCGTAGAATTAGAACATATGAAGTAAATGAGATTATAAAAAAATAAAAATAGAAAAAGCTATAGGACCTAATATGATCCCTATAGAAATTTGAAAATATTTAGGTGATGCTAGAATAAAGTGAGTGACAAATTTATTTGATAGAATTTTAGAAACTAAAAAGATGCCTAATGAATAGAGGAAGAGCATTATATTACTAATTTATAAGAATAAAGAAGATATTCAAAACTACTTTAATTATCGTAGTATCAAACTCATGAGTCATACTATGAAACTTTAGGAAAGAGTAATTGAACATAAGTTAAAATATACTACAAAAATATTAGGGAATCAATTTAGTTTTATGCTAGAAGGGTTAATCATATAAGTTATTTTCCTCCTTAGGAGGTTAATAGGAATGTATAGAGTAAAGAAACAAGATTTTTATATGCTTTTTATTGATTAAGAGAAAGCATATAATCGGGTTCTTAGAAAAATCTTATGATAGGTGTTAGAAAACAAAGGAGTAACTATTAAATATATTAACATAATAAAAGAAATATATGATGGGGTAGTTAGTAGTGTAAGAACTATAAATGATAATACTAGCGAATTTCTTATTACAATAAGCTTACATCAGAGAATTGTTCTTAATCCCTATCTTTTTGCTTTAATTATAGATAAACTTACTAGATATATTCAGGATAATATTTCATGATGCATGTTTTTTACAAATGATAAAGTACAAGTAGATGAAGCTAAGGCTAGAATTAATTGTAAGTTACAACTATGGCGAGATACATTAGAATCTAAAGAATATATAGAACACAATCTTAATATAATTAAAAATGGAGATGGATGTAAAGTACAAATTAAGGACCATAAAATTACTAAAAATAATTATTTTTGATATTTAGGATTGATTATTTATAAGGAAGGAGAGATTGGGGATGATGTTGTCCATAGGATTAAAGCAGTTGAATAAAATGAAGAATTGCAATTAAAATATTATGTGATCGTAGAGTACTTGTCGAGTTAAAGAAAAAGTTTTATAGGAAAGTCATAAGATCATCTATACTTTATGGTATGAAATATTAGGCAATTAGAAAAATACATGTATATAATAAGATGAATTTGGTGGAAATAAGAATGTTAAAATGGATGTGTAATAATATAAGAAAAGATAGAATAAGAAATGAAACCATTTGTAAAAAGGTAGAGGTAGCTCCAATCGAGGATAAATTAAGGAAATGATGACTTAGATGGTTTGGACATATATAATGTAGATCTAGAGATACATATATGCGAAAGAGTGATTTGATATATATGGAAAAAAAAAGAAATAAAGGCAGACCGAAAATCATATGGAAGGAAGTGATAAAGAAATACTTAAAATTTTTGCATCTTACAAAAAATATAACTTATAATAAAGCTGAATGGAGAAAAATGATTTATGCAGCCGACCTCAACTAGTTTGAAATTAAGGCTTTATTATTGTTGTTATATAAAAGAAGTATACACCTTATTCTTATCTTATAGTTATATAATATTATACATATTCATACCATGTGTATATATATTAGCTTTGGAACAACAGAGAGAAGCAATTGCCTATTCTGACATTATTCTCTTTGTGAGTGTGCATCCATTATGAATAAGTGCTTGATGTATTGATTCACTTTTGATCCTGGTCCCAATCTTAATAAAGAAAAAATATATAATAATAGCGTTAATTTTTGAAGAATTTTGGTTATTTTGAAATTAAATCATGTTTCAATCTGGCATAAGCAGCTTGAAAAAGTAAGAAAGAGAGGGAGAAAAAAAAATGCATAGCCCACCCTAATGAAGCGAACCCAAGTTTGCTTCTTTGATAAATTAGGTTTCTCCTTGTGGCACCAAACCGAGATAAGAGAGAGGATGATATCATGTTCTCAACAAAGTTGAGAACATGTAATTATCAATTCTTTTTCTTGGTGTAATGTGTATTTTGGTGCACCTGCGTTATTTTGTGACCCATAAAGTTGTAAGAAAAGCTGAAATGTTGCTTCCAGTTATAATAATTTTTTCCATTATATTTTAGGCGAAGGAATTGATTTTGTGAATGAGAGAGAGAGAGTGTGTGTGTGTGTGCACGCACAACCTTTTCAAAAGTTCAAAATTTAATTATAATAGAATAACACTGTTTCATGCTCCGAGCCAGCAGTAGCCTTCACTTCACCATCTAAAAAGCTTTAATATAAAAGCCAAGCCAGATTCAGATTCTCTTGGTTTAAGTTCATCATTTGCAATTTGCTCCCCTAAAGAACATCGAATGGCTTTTTCTTTTTATTTTCTTTTTTTTTTTTTTAATTTATAAGTTCATCATTTGCACACTGCAATATATAAAAGGATTCTCAACTATGGTCTTTGATCTCTCAAATGGTCTACTTTCTTTGATAGCTTTTTGTGATGTTGGTTGCGCAAACCATCTCTCACACAAGCCTAGTGGATGTGTTCTTATGTGCTGATTATATGTCTGAAGCATCCAAAAAACAATCCATTATAGCTTGATCCACTGCTGTGGCAGAATTTCATACTATGATATCCACCACGGCTGAATTGGTATGGAGAACCAATTTATTGCATGACATTGATATCTCTCTTCCTTAGACTCCTTAATTATTTTGTGATAACATTACCATACTGTATGTATATGCCCGTTAACTTGGTCTTTCGTATTTAAACAGAACATATCAAATTGGATTATCACTTTGTTTGAAAAAAGTTGCCACCCATACTCTCATCGCTTACTTTGTTCCAAGCTCAGAACAACTCAGCTAACATACTTACCGAATGGTTGTGGTGCCATCCGTTTCAAAATCTTCGAGTTCACACTGGTTACCCCCTCCGGCTTGGTTAAAGAGATTAGTCGACCCCACTCATATTTTAACGGGTCGGTGGACCTGGACCTGTTTAATGAGCTCCCAATCCGCATACGTAAGAATGCAATGCAATATCAGCGGCAGTGTAGGGGTCGGGATGGGTCGGGTCCGGTGTCTCTCAACCCGGATCCGTACTTGACCAGCGGTAACTTATATATATCCAGCATGGATTATTGGGTCTGAGTACTTTTAAGACTTAATCCTATTTAATTCAACCAAGTCCATATATATAAAAACTAAGACTTATACCTATGTAATTAAACCAAGTGCATAATCAAAATTAACACGTGCTTATGAGTCTTTGTCCATTGGCTCATTGTTATAGTTGTTTCAAAGATGGCCTTCCTTAATAAACAGAAAACATATTTAAAATTACAAAACTTGAGCTGCATATATAGCACACGATCTGTGATGTATAGTTGATATTTGATTCATGCTCCTTTTTTTTTTTTTTTTGGTAAGAATATGTGATAATACTGCATGATTGAAAGGTAAACACATCCATTTGCGACTCTCGATCATGTTTAGCAAACTGAATTTTAGACTCATGCATGCAGATCCCATTCATGTGAGAGCTGTGCTAGATGGCTATCTAAATTGTATCTTAGACCCATGCACGTAGATATTAAGACGCAAGTTGAAGAGAAAAGTCATACATCGGTATGCAACAAGCTTGGTAGTTTTGAAAGTAAATAAATAGCAGTCTTTAGATGCTAATGGTATTTGATTTTGTAAGACCACAAGGAGGCTACTTTGTCATAAAGAAAAATAAATAAATAAATAAAAATTAATGCTGAAGAGATGGCCTTAACCTTTGAAAATATTATAATAATAGATGCAAAAACTTTAATAGAGAGAAAGAGAGAGCTGGCCAACTTTTATTGGCAACTAAACAGGAGAAGAGATATGTATTGCATTGAACATCCCATCATCTAATTTATTCTTGTAGCAGCAACACCAAGCACCAAAGCTACCTACCATATGCAACAGCAATTCTGATTGACGAGGCATGCTGCTGTAGCTCCCCTGTGAACACTGTTACATTTTCTACCGCAATTATCTGGGCAACATTTCAGAAGAAAATAGTTTCTCTTGCAAAGGTCACCAAGTGCCCCGACCAGCGAATCTGCTACAATTTTTGTTAATATTCGAATATGTCTTAAAGATGAAAACTTTCTACAATTAATTGGGAAGTCACGACACCAATAGAAGCGAGAGTAGGTGGTGAAGACAATTAATTTTGGGCCTCATTTTCAAATTGTGAGGCAAATAAAATTTAAGCTACGTGGCAAGTTTTTGTTTGCAGAAGTGTTGATGGTCATAACAATCTTTTACATCAAAATAAAAATTATTTTTTGTTTCGAAATAATAAATACATTCTGAAATCTTGCATGGATCACATACATCTATCAATAGATTGTATTCTATGTAAATTAACCTAGCCAATTTATCCTTGATATTATGCTTTATTGGAATAAATATTATGCTCTATTGGATTTATTCCAACAGCTGCATGAGAATAAACGCCCTTATGTTCATTAGACATTAGGGATGCCAATGTGCCAAGTCAAGTTTACTTTATCTTAAGATAGAATAGTGAATATATGTTGTATGATTCTATGTTATTGGCCTTTTTAGGAAAAGAATTCCTTGCATTCATTTTTTTAGAAATAATGAAAAAAATTTTGAAAATAAAAAATAAAATCAATATCACCAAACATATTTTTTCTTATGATTTATATAATTTTATTTCAAAATAAAAAAAAAAGTGATGAATATAATCCTTGAAAAGGAATAGAACTAATAAATTGATAATCATGTAAAAAGGGTAAGGGAGTGATAGGAGTTCTCACCATTGGAAATGAGTAGCAAAAATATAGAGAAGATGAGGGTAGTGGATGTTTTTATATCTAAGGGTATGAGTAGGATGAAGAAATTTCTTTATCTAGGATTGTGAAATTTGTTTCAAGGGATGACAAATTTATAGATCTATTCTATCCCAAATTACAATTAATGCATTTAAGTGCTTTCAATCTTGTTATCCATAATGGATTGATGCAGAAATGCATATAATAATAACCCTAAGGAGGTTTATGTAATTATAATATAGGAATATATATCTTACCATATCTTACAAGTAATATTGATGCAGAATCAAAAGGATTTTAGGCTCTGGTTCTAAAATCTAAGCTCTCGTACCAAAATCTAATGTAGGATTTTGAACCATAATATCAAATCTAATATAGGATCAGACGAATTTTGAGCTTTAATATTAAAATCTAGTACAAGATTTTGAGCTATGATATCAAATTTCAATGCCGGATTAAAGGGATTTTTAACTGAATTTGATGAGGGTAATTTATTAAATATGATGATGACACCTAGCAGAATATGATGATGACACATGGTAGAATATGATGATGACATATGGCAGAAATAATTCAATAAATATGAAAAATTCAAAATCCATAAGCTAAATCCTAATTAGTTGAAATTAAATGATTTCGATCACTCCATAACCACCTTAACCATTCCAAGAATTGATTTAACAAATCAAGATTAAGAAGTAATTTTGGTTCACTAATTACTAAGAAGCCCAACTCATGGTTAATCCACTCCAAATGTCTGTAAATAAATAACCAAGGCCCCAACTGAAAATCACGTAAGGCCCATTCTCTCTCCTATTTTTCTCTTATTTTTTTTTGTTTGCTCTATTTTTCTTAGCTTTCATTGCTGACTTAAGTATCGAAGGATTTTTTTAGAGAAAAACTCCGAGATATCTCACATATTTTCTGATTGAATGCAGGAGATCAAGAGAAGGTGGTAAGTTCTTTGGCTGAATTCTTAAGCGCTTGGGCTGAATTTTTGAATTCTTGGGCTAAGATTTCTATTAGAGGAGGCAAATCTTATTCGTTAATACAAAAAGTTAAAAAAAAGCATCAATAGAATTGATCATTAAAATAGAATACAATTAAGGTTTATTTATAAAGTGAGATCTCTTAAACAAAAAGACTTTCTAGTTCTCATAGGGTTAAAATCTTCTAAAGAAAAAGATAATTATTAAATAAATTTTTAAAAATAGATTCCTAACTCCTAATTGAATTCTAAGTCATGCAATATAAATTTTGAGACAAGAAATAAAAGTTTAGACAAAGTAAAAGAAAAATCGTCCTTCCCATCATGCATCACAGGATGGGATATTCAAAATTTTCTAAAAATTCATTAGCATCGATACTTCTATAATTAGCTTATAATTTCTTTATTTGACCTCCATTTTGAGTCATTCAAGATGCACTGAAAAGCTAACTTGATGTAGACATCATGGAGCTAAGTTTTTATTAAAAACCTTAGTTATGTTAGTGTTAGTGAAGCTTTCTTTTAAATTGATGTATGTTTTATCATAACTCTTATTATTAGAGGAGTCAAAGTACCAGTCATAGCATGCACATAATTTTTGATGGACCATCTTCAATCAACTCATTCTTATCATCTAATTCCAACTCTGACTCATCATCTAACCAATCATCATAATTGTAACATAGACCCTTATCTATCTTTAGCCTCTATTGATGTCAATCATTTGATTGATGTAGAAGCAAGTATAAAATTATTATTGGAGATAAGAGTAGGAGGTATTATGTGACTAACCTTACTTCTGTAAGGTAAGTGATTGCTCTTGCTTGAGATGAGACAATCCAATTGCTTGACTTATATTGGTTGATCAAAACATGCGAACTTCATGCTTCAATTCTTCATTAAGCCTACTTACAAAGCAACTTAAAAAGAAAAAAATTTCGGTTAACCCCATAGTTCGATAAGCTAATTATTCAAATTAGGTTTGATATTCATGAAGAATAATAGTTTGAGATTGCTTCGTGAGCTCTCCCATGTAAAGAAAGTGCATAGTCCCTCCACAAATTTCTTTTATACCAACATGATGCCTCTTTCTTTAGATAAAAATAGTCTAGAGGAACTTTCTATCTTTGTCAGTTTAGATTGAATTTGAAAAACCGTTCAACTTATAAATCCAACCATGGGGTCTTTTACAAAAGTTCAATATTCAATTATAATGGTATAACACCGTTTCATGTTTGGAGCTGGCAGAAGTCCTCACATCACCAACTAAAAAGCTTTAATATAAAAGCCGAGCCAGATTCATAAGTTCTCTTGGTTCAAGTTCATTATTTGCAATTTGCTCTCCCGTAAAGAATTGGCTTTGCATCGAATGAATTTTTTTTTTTTTTAATATACAAATTCATCGTTTGCACATTGCGATATATAAAAGGGACTCTCAATTATATTATTCAATTTTTCTCAAATAGTATACTTTCTTTAATAGCTTCTTGTGATGCTAATTGGGCAAACTACCCTCTCACATGGTATAGCACTCTATGTGCTCTTAGGTGCTAATTGTATTTCTTGAGCATCTAAGAAACAATCTATTGTAGCTTGGTCTACTATAGAGGTGGAATATCATGGTACGACATCCACCACAGCTAAATTGGTTTGAATCACCTGTTTGTTGCATGACATTAGTATCTCTTTTCCTCACACTCCTCAATTGTTTTGCAATAACATTAGTGCTCTCTATACGTCCATTAACTCGGTCTTTAGTACTTGAACAAAATATATCGAATTAGATTATTACTATAATGCCTCAAGTTCATCTATTGACCCAATTAACTCCGTTAGCAGGCTGGTCCAATTAACTCCGTTAGCAGACCGAAACCATATGGCTCAAAAACTCAAGTAGAAGTTAATTGATCTGAGTATAAGCATATAATATATTTCTTTTCCATATTTCTCCTCTATAATGCGAAGTCTACAAGCTAGCCAGAATCTACCTCCGAGTTGGATCGTTGGTGTTGCAAGGGTGGCTCCACGCTATAGCGGATCGCACGCTATGGCGGATCACACGCTATGACGGATCGCACGCCACAAGCTAGCTAGAATGTACTTTCGACGTGGGTCGTTGGTGCTGCAAGGGTGGCTGCATGCCATGATGGAACTCCATCACCGTCTCATGGGTAGCCCATGAGTAGCCCGGACTTTGGTGCTGCAAGGGGGGCTCCATGCCATGGTGGAACTCCACCACCGTCCCATGGGTAGCTCTTTCTTTATACCCACCAACTTCTTTACACTCGGATCGGTTCTGATACCATTTGTAACGCCCCAAATTCACCTGCTAGCCCAATTAACTCTGTGAGCGAATCAAAATTATGTGGCCCAAAAATTTGAGTGGATGTTAATTGGTACGAGATGGACTTGAGTATAAGCACATAATACATTTCTTTTCCATTTAATGTGAGACTAAATATGGGTACCACAATAACTTTGTTCGGTCTTTCACACTTGAACAAAAAAAGTTGCCACTGGTACTTTCATCACTGGCTTTGTTCCAAGCTCAAAACAACTTGCCGACATGACATGCTTACTGAATCATTGTTACGCCATCAGTTTCGAAATCTTAGATTCACACCAGGAGTTCAATATGTTACCCTCTGTAGCTTGAGGAAGAGTGAAAGAGATGAATCTTTAACTTTGGAAAATGAGAATAAAACTCAATTATGATAGCATGATCAAAGAGATTGGTCAACCTCATTACATGATTAGAGAGCACTCAATCATAAAATGTGTCAGTTTGATCAAAGGGATTAGTCAATCCCACTCCATGACTGAAGGAGACTCAATTACAAAACTTTAGCCTAGATTATTGTAATGAGTTGTAATTTCTGTACATTCCTTATTGATGTAAATCTCTGTACCTATATATTATTTTCTCTCAAAAATCCTGCCTCTTGAGGAGGGCCTAGAGAAGAGAAAGGAGAGAGGATTTTGGAGGAAGGCCTGCAATCCAGATGAGAAGATGGCGTCCATTGGATGTTGGATAGGCTTCAGGGGAAAAGGGGATGACGACTCACCATGAGAAGAAGCAGGAGGACAAACCTCTCAAAGAAGGAAGGAATGGTTGCGAGCAAGAGATTATTAGTTCAGGAAGAGCGAAGCAGCAGCTCTATTTTTGGAAAACACCGTTCAAATAGGGGACATTTTAGATTGCATCACAGCTTTGGGCAATGGATCGCACGTTCATCGGCGAGCGATGGGAAATGGTAGGCCATCGGATCTCAATTGCAGACCACATTGACTGTCGATGCGAGTATTGCGGTCGCATTGAGGTGCGACATAAAGTATTTTGGGTTTTTAACGGGTTGGTGGACCCGTTTAGTGAGCTCTCAGTCCGCATGCAGAAGAATACAATACCAACATAAAGTATTTTGGGTTTTTTAACGGGTTGGTGGACCCGTTTAGTGGTGAGCTCTCAATCCGCATGCAGAAGAGTACAATACCAGCTGCCAATATAGAGGCCAGGATCGGTCAAGTCCGGTGTCTCTCAATCCGAATCCGTACTTGACCAGTAGTAACTTATATTTATAAGCGCAAAGTTAGGTAGGATAAAATTTATATATCCAGCATGGATTATTGGGTCCGAGTACTTTTAAGACTTAATCCTCTTTAATTCAAATTCAACTAAGGCCATATATAAAAAGCTAAGACTTATACCTATTTAATTAAACCAAGTCCATATCTAAATACCAGACAACTAAAATTATTTGTCATTTTATTTATTTCATTAAGCTAGTACCATTATTCAATAAGATAAAATTCATTAAGTCAGCTTTTTCACACTAAAAAATAAAAAGTAATTGTTGCTCGAGAGATGGCCCCAAGTCCGAATGACAAGTAGATGCAAGAGTCCATGCAGAAAGAGCAATGGTCATTGGCAACTAAACGGAACAGTTTAGGAGATACGTATGTTAGTTACATTGAAGCTTCCTCCCATCTGAATAAGATTTATTCTTCTTCTTGTAGCGATAACGCCAACCATCAAAGCTTCCACAGGCAACAGCATACGTGATTCTCAATGCATGATGATGCAGCTCCCTTGTGAACATTGTTACACATTTTAGCGCAATCTTCCAGGAGACATTCTTTAAAATAAAAGCTTGCCCTACAAAGCACGTTGAATGCCGCGACCAGCGAACCTGCTAGAATTTTTGTTAATACCCGAACATGCCTTCAAGATGAAAATTTTATACAAGTGAAAATTAAGCTGGAGAGTCCAGACACCAATACAAGTGAGAGTAGGTGGTGAAGACAATTAATTTTGGGCCTTATTTTTAAATTGTGAGGCAAATAAAATTTAACCTTGCACGACAGGTTTTTGTTTGTAGAAGCGTTGTCGATGGGCATAATCATCTTTTACATCAAAATAAAAATTATTTTTTTTTTTGTTTGAAAATAATAAATACATTCCAAAATTTCGCATGGAGGATCACCTACATCTATCAATTTATTGTATTCCAATAGATTTATCCTTGATATTATGCTTTATTGGATTTATTCCAACAGCTGCATGAGAATAAACGCCCTTATGTTCATTAGACATTAGAGATGCCAATGTGCCAAGTCAAGATTACTTTATCTTAATATAGCATACCGAATATATGTTCTATGAACACAATGATTCTACCTTATTGGCCTTTTACAACGTCCTGAATTATTATAAACCATATCAAAGTAAACCCAGCATCGAGTCCACATGGACCAATGATGCTGCACAAGGAATCTTTTGGAATTGACTGTGCACCAATCATCGTGTTTGTGATTTGATTGGATTTGGCTCCTTAGTCTGATGAAAATGCTAAAGTTTAAATAAAAGAAGCATGACAAAGTCAAATGTTATGGATGATATTATTGAGGCAGTGGAAGTGATAGTGACAAAGAAATAGGTGGTGGTAGAGCTGCTAGTAATGTGGCAGAGACAAGAAAGATGGTAGCAAAGGGTAGCTGCAACATCCACAATAGTATGGGTAGCAATGATTGTTATAGCAATGATGATTAAAAAATATGCATTGGTGGTGGAGGCTATGTTGATGGTTATGATTTAAAAAACTTAATTTTTTTTAAAATATTGAAAAAAAGAATTCCTTGCACTCATTATTTTTCGAAATAATGAAAACATTTTTGAAAATAAAAAATAAAATCAATATCACCAAAGATATATTTTCTTATGATTTATATAATTTTATTTGAAAATAAAAAAAGAAATAAAAGCGATGAGTATAATCCTTCAAAAGGAATAGAACTAATAGATCAATAACCATGTAAAAAGGGGAAGGGAGTGATATGAGTTCTCACCATTGGATATGAGTAGCAAAAACATAGTGAAGATGAGGATAGTGGATGTTTTCATATCTAAGGGTATGAGTAGGGTGAAGAAATTTCTTTATTTAGGATTGTGAAATTTGTTCCAAAGGGATGACAAATTTATAGATCTATTCTATCCCAAAATACAATTTATGCATTTAAGTGCTTTCAATCTTGTTATCCATAATGGATTGATGCAGAAATGCATATAATAATAACCCTAAGGAGGTTTATGTATTTATAATCCAAGAATATATATATCTTATCGTATCTTACAAGTAATATTGATGCAGAATCAGAAGGATTTCGGGATTTGGTTCTAAAATCTGAGTTCTCATACCAAAATCTAATGTAGGATCTTGAGATATGATATCAAATTTAATATAGGATCAGATGGATTTTGAGCTTTAATGTTAAAATCTAGTACAAGATCTTGAGCTATGATATCAAATTTAATGCTAGATTAAAGGGATTTTTAACAAAATTTGATCAGTATAGATTTATTAAATATGATGATGACACCTGGCAAAATATGATGTGACACATGGTAGAATATGGTGAGGACATATGGCAAAAATAATTCAATAAATAAGAAAAATTCAAAATCCATAAGTTAAATTCTAATTAGTTGAAATTAAATGATTTAAATCACTCCATAACCATCTTAACCACTGCAAGAATTGATTTATCAAATCAAGATTAAGAAGTAATTTTGGGCCACTAATTACTAAGAAGCCCAACTCACTGCTAACCCACCTGCACGCCCTTTGTAAATAGAGAACCAAGGCCTCAACTAAAAATCGCATAAGGCCCTTTCTCTCTCCTATTTTTCTTTTATTTTCTTCTTTATTTGTTTGCTCTATTTTCTTAGTCTTTTTTACTGACTTAAGCATCAAAGGGTTTTTTCAAAGGAAAACTCTGAGATATCTCACATAATTTTTTAATTGAATGCAGGAGATCAAGAGAAGATGGTAAGTTCTTTGCTTGAATTCTTAAGCGCTTGGGTTGAATTTTTGAATTCTTGGGCTGAGATTTTGATTAGAGGAGGTAAATCTCATTCATTGATAGTAAAAGTTAGAAAAAAGTATTAATAGAATTGATTATCAAAATAGAATACAATCAAGGTTTATTTATAAAGTGAGATCTCTTAAACAAAATTACTTCCTAGATCTCATAGGGTTAAAATCTTCTAAAGAAAAAGATATTTATTAAATAAAAATAGATTCCTAACTCCTAATTGACTTCTAAGTCATGCAATATAAATTTTGAGATAAGAAATAGAAGTTTAGACAAAGTAAAAGAAAAATCATCCTTTCGACCGTGCATCATAGAATGGGATATTCGAAATCTTTTGAAAGTTCATTAGCATCGATACTTCTATAATTAGCTCATAATTTTTTCATTTGACCTTCATTTTGAGTTATTTATGATGCACTGAAAAGTTAAGTTGATGTAGACATTATGGAGCTAAGTTTTTATCAAAAACTTTACTTATGTTAGTATTAGTGAAGCTTTCTTTTGAATTAATATATGTTTTATCATAACTCTTATTATTTGAGGAGACAAAGTACCAGTCATAGCGTGCATATAAATTTTTGATGGACAATCTTCAATCAACTCCTTATCATCTAATTCCAACTTTGACTCATCATCTAACCAATCATCATAATTGTAACATGAACCCTTATCTATCTTTGGCCTCTATTGATGTCAATCATTTGATTGATGTAGCTACGACGAAAAAAGAAAATTGAGGAACCCGTGAATATCGGCAAAACAACAAGTATTGTTTACCAAGGAAAATAACTCGTGATAAAGACAAGATATGTTTTGACCAAAAAAACCCATGCTTAGAATAATAAATTTTATCGAGTATGGGCTTTTGCCAGCAAAGAGGAATCAAATGATTCAAGTGGAGTTTTTTGTAATAAGTTACCCTCTGTAGCTTGAGGAAGAGTGATAGAGATGAATCTCTCTCTAACTTTGGAAAATGAGAATAAAACTCAATTATGATAGCACGATCAAAGAGATTGGCCAACCTCATTACATGATTAGAGAGCACTCAATCATAAAATGTGTCAGTTTGATCAAAGGGATTAGTCAATCCCACTCCATGATTGAAGGAGACTCAATTACAAAACTTTAGCCTAGATTATTGTAATGAGTTGTAATTTCTGTACATTCCTTATTGATGTAAATCTCTGTACCTATATATTAGTTTCTCTCAAAAATCCTGCCTCTTGAGGAGGGCCTAGAGAAGAGAAAGGAGAGAGGATTTTGGAGGAAGGCCTGCAATCCAGACGAGAAGATGGCGTCCAGTGGATGTTGGATAGGCTTCAGGGGAAAGGGGATGACGAAGAAGCAGGAGGACAAACCTCAAAGAAGGAATGGTTGCGAGCAAGCGATTATTAGTTCAGGAAGAGCGAAGCAGCAGCTCTATTTTGAAAAACACCATTCAAATAGGGGACATTTTAGATTACATCACAGCTTTGGGCAATGCATTTGTAACGCCCGCGATCATCACGGCATTACCATTGTAATGATCGTGCAGCTCGAAGACCACCTCATGGAATAAAACTGTAAACCCCCCTCCCACGTAAAATGTTATAAAACTGTATATAGCATGGGTGCGCGACACGCGGCGCGCTGCACGCACGCGCACATGGGCGCAGGGGAGGGCTCAACCCTCCCCTCGCTGGAGAAAAAAGGGAGGGGATTGCCAGTCCCCTCCGTCTCCTTCGCCTCTCCGTCTCCTTTGCCCACGCTGCCGTTGCCGCTATCGCCCTCCGCTCGTCTCCGATGCCTCGCCGCCGATAGGTAACCCCCCTCATCGGCGAGGAGAGTGGAGAGAGAGAGTGAGAGTGGTAGAGAGAGAGGGAGAGGGCCGCAGGAGGGCCCTCCCCTGACGTGGGAGCCAAACCAGCTCCCGCGCTTGGTTTGGGCCCGGCGGCGTGCCCGCAGGCTCGTTGGGCCCGATCTCCGGGCGACAGCCCCCACCGGCACCAAGGCGGCATCCGATGGGGTCCGACTGGTCGGAGGAGGCCGACCGTGCCACCGGCAAGGAAAGAGGGGGGAGGGCCGCGAGATGGCCCTCCCCTTGCTGTGGGTTCGGGGCCCCGGCGGCGTGCCCGCCGCTCACCGGCCCCGGCTCGGCGCGACCCCCGCCGGCGCCGGCGGCCGTCCGACCGGTGGTGGCCGATCGTGCCGTCGGCAGGGGAGAGGAGCGAGGGAGAGGGCCGAACGACCCTCCCCTGTTGCGGGAGCCAAACTGGCTCCCGCGTTGGTCCGAGGCCGGCGGCATGCCCGTCGGCTCGCCGGGCCCGGGCTCCTGCCGTGGCCGACGGCCCCCACCGGTGCCGGGCGGTGGCGGCCTCCACCGTGCCGGGCGGCGTTTGGTGGGGTCCGGTCGGCCGGTGGCCGTGGCCGGCCGTGCCGCCGGCACGGTGAAGAGAGGAAGAAGAAAAGGAAGAAGAAGAAGAAGAAAGAGAAGGAAAGAGAGAGAGAAGGGGGTGGCCGCCGGCGACGGCCGGCCTGGGGCCGGTCGGCGGCCAGCCGACCCCCAGGGAGGGCCGGTGGTGGCCCTAGGCCGCCGGCCATCCTTAGCCACCCCTGGTTCAGGTGAACCAGGGGTGAAACAGAGAGAGGCAACAGGACTGGGCCGGGTTCGGCCCAGTCCAGTTAGCCTGTTTGGGCCAAATTTTTGGGCCCCAAAATGGGTCCGGCCCAATAAAAGAAAAATAGGGTTGTGATCAGCATGGATCCTAGTTTGTTAGAAAATTTTTATTTCCCCATTTGGGCTTCTATATTTGGAGATATTCAACCCCCAATTTGGGCCCAGGATTAGATTGGGTTAATTGTAGGAGTCAGTTTGACATCCTAAAATTGAAATTTAAAAATCTAAAAAATTATGTTGTAAGTACCCAGAGGTCCATACAGCTAATTTACACTTTGGGATTAGTGTTGTGAGATAAGTAAGCCAGTTATAATGATTTTTTAAATCATTATTAAATTATGCCATTATTGAAATAACGAAATTGATTTATAGTATTATTTGAAAAATGATATTGGTGGTACCATATTTATGCAAATGAATTATTTGACTTGATTATTATTAATTTTGGTAAATTAAATTGGTATTTTTATACATGCAATTGATTATGGACATGATTATATGAAATTACCAAATTTGGTAAAATATGAAAAGTAAATTGATATATGTTTGCAGTTATGCAAATAAATGTTATTTGTGATTGTGTTATTATATGTCATTATGGTCCATATTATATGTTACATAACTCCGGGACCCACCTCCACAGGGGGAATATGTGGAGAACACACATTCTAGGGATGTGTTGTGACAGAATATGGCATTATATGCTAATTGACTCTGGCACCCTTCCTCCACTTGGGGCGTACATGGAGGTTACATTCTCGGGATGTTTATTACGTGAACGTGGAACATTAGTATAAAATGAGATTTACAGTGATTTGGAATTGAAATGGTATTTTGAAATATTATTTCATAATATTTTCTTCCAATTTATTTGAACATGAGATTTGCATAATTCTATAATATGATGAAATGTTTTTAAATTTGGAAGCATGACATGTATTTGACTTGGTAAAATTTCGATTTGGCTATATTATGTTATAGTAGGCTTACTTACTGAGTGTAAACTCATTAAATTTTACAATATTTTTTCTAGAGCCACAAAATTAGCAGGGGCAACAACAGGGGTAATTGGGAGCTTCATGATGTAAATAGTTTATATTTTGTTATATGTAACCCCATTTGAATTTGTTTTGGAATTTTGGTTTGTTGCCCAACATTACATAATTGATATGACATGTAACCCCAATTGTATGACATGTAGTTATTATCCCTCCTTCTTTGAAATTGTATGCCTTGCATGCCTAGCATGCGGCGAGCTGTCACCCTGGGCCACCACCTTTGGATCCGAGGCGTGACAGCTTATAGTGGTATCAGAGCAAGGTTTGACATTGGGCCAAACACATGATTAACTCTAGGCCAAATATTGACATTAGGAGGGTAATAACTCTAGGAAAAATATATGATACTGCATGACATCTAAGTTAAGTTAATCTTTATGACAGGTATATTTAAAGTAGGCAACACTTATGCTCAAACTTTAATTGATCCGGGTGCTACACATTCATTTATATTTGATAGTTATCTTGCCAAGAATGCATCATTGACACCCGTTCCTCTAGAGTAAGAGTTGCATATTGCCTTCCCAAATGGAGATGTCATGATGGTAGACTCAGTATGTAAATCCTGCCTGATTGACATGGAAGATAGGAGGTTGAATGCTGATTTGATAGTCCTCCCACTGAAGTTCTTTGATGTAATCCTAGGGATGGGTGGTTGGCCTCCTATCATGCTTCCATAGATTGTTTCGGGAAAAGGGTGATCTTTAAAATTTCCTAATCTTCCGAATTCAGTTTTAGTGGGAGTCGTGAACATTTGGCTTCGCATTAGTGTCGGCCGCAAGCCGGGAAATACTTAAGAAAAGGTGGTCGGGGGTTTCTTCTTGTGGTCGAGACCTTCAGCAGAAGAACACCGCTTGGAAGATATTCCGGTGGCTCGAGAGTTTCTTGATGTCTTCCCGGAGGAATTGAATGAATTACCTTCGGATTGAGAAGTCGAGTTCATCGTTGATTTAGCCCCCGGCACTAGACCTATATCCAAGGCTCCTTACCGCATGGCCCCAACCGAGCTAAAAGAGTTAAAATGTCGATTACGGAGCTTTTGGATCGGAGATTTATCGGACCTAGTGTCTCTCCTTGGGGTGCTCCGGTATTATTTGTCAAAAAGAAGGATGGCGCCTTCGGCTTTGCATTGATTATCGAGAAATTAATAAGGTAACAAGTGTGGAATAAGTACCCTTTGCCAAGGATTGATGATCTATTTGATCAACTCCAAGGAGCTCTATTCTCAAAGATTGATCTTCGATTAGTGGTACCATCGCCTTAAGATTAAGTCTCGAGGATGTTTCTAAGATCGCATTCCGGTAATCCGTGTATGGCCATTATGAGTTCTTGGTGATGCCGTTTCGGTTGACTAATGCCCCTAAGCATCATTCATGGACTTGATGCATGTAATCTTCAAACCATACCTCGGATCAACATTTATAGTGGTCTTTATTGATGATATTTTGATATATTCTAAAAGTCATATGGAGCATGAAGACCACTTAAGGATTGTTCTCGTACTCTTCGGGAGAAGAAACTTTATGCCAAGCCGTAGAAATGTGACTTCTCCGGATGAGCTAAATATCCTTCTTGGATCATATCGTATCCAAAGACTCAGATATTCCGTAGACCCTAAGAAGATCGAGGTCGTCGTGAACTCGGTGCTCGGCCTTCCAATGTATCGAAGTCGAAGCTTCTTAGGGCTGGCAGGTTATTATCGCAGATTTGTGGAAGGCTTCTCTCACATTGCTTTGCCTCTGACTCACTTAACTCAAAAGCGAGCAAAGTTTGTTTGGTCAGAGGAATGTAAGGGAAGCTTCCAGGAGCTCAAGCAGCACCGGGTGTCAGCCCCTATCCTTACCCTTCCATCTACATCTGGAGGATATACTTTATTCACTAACGCCTCTCGAAAGGGATTGGGAGGTGTTCTGATACAGGAAGGGAAGGTGATAGCCTATACCTCCAGGTAGCTAAAGCCTTATGAGCAGAACTATTCTACTCATGACCTGGAGTTGGCCGCCGTGATCATTGCACTGAAAATTTGGCGGCATTATCTATATGGGGAGACTTGTGATGTGTATACAGACCATCAAAGTCTGAAATACATTTTCATCCAGAAGGAGCTAAACTTGAGGCTTAGGAGGTGGCTAGAGCTACTAAAGGATTATGACTTGAACCTGCATTATCACCCAGGGAAGGCCAATGTGGTAGCTGATGCCTTAACCAGAAAGTCCTCCTCAGAGCTAGCTTCCATAATTACTTCTCAGCCTCACATTCAGAGAGACCTTGAAAAGTTAGAGGTTGGTTTGCGAGTACAGCGATCTGATGGACTTCTTGCAACACTTGTACTGCAGCCAACCCTGATTGACAGGATTAAGTCTTCCCAGAAAGAAGACTTGGAACTGCAAAAGATTAAAGAAGCTATGCAGTCAGGGGTTCAGAATGAATTCCAAATAAATGAGGATGGATCCCTAAGATTTAATACTAGGCTCTGTGTGCCAAATGTAGAGGATCTAAGGGCTGAAATTTTGAGGGAGGCTCACTATTCTCCCTATACTATTCACCCAGGAGGCACCAAAATGTACAGAGACCTACAGAAAAATTTTTGGTGGAAAGGGATGAAAAGAGAGATTGCTCAATATGTGGCCAAGTGCTTAGTGTGCTAATAAGTGAAGGCCGAACATCAAAGGCCTCAAGCGGACCTCTTCGCCCGATGATTCCCCGTTGAAATGGGAAAAGATCACTATGGATTTTGTGACAAGGTTTGCCCAAAACTCTGCAATGATGCGGTCTCGGGTTATTGTTGATAGATTGACCAAGCCGCCCCATTTCCTACCGTTCGCAGTTGGGGGTCTCTAGTGAGAGATTGGCCACCATGTACATTAAGCGTATAGTGAGACTTCATGGTGTCCCCGAGTTGATTGTGTCGATCGGGATACCAGGTTTGTGTCCCGCTTTTGGAAGAGTCTTCATAGGGCCTCGGGGACGAAACTGAATTTCAAAGACAGCCTTTTCACTCCCATAGATGATTGGGCCCGAGAGGACCATACAGATCTTAGAGGACATGTTACGAGCCTGTGTGATGGACTCTGGTGGTGCTTGGGACAACCACCTACCTTTGGTAGAGTTTGCTTACAATAATAGTTACCAAGCCAGCATCAAAATGGCTCCATTTGAAGCTCTATATGGTAGAAAATGCAGATCTCCCTTGTGTTGGAATGATGTGGGGGAAAGAAAATTGTTGGGCCCTGAGCTAATTCAGCAGACGGTAGAAAAAATGCAGCTGATTAAGGAAAGACTGCGAGTAGCTCAGAGCCGACAGAAAAGTTATGCTGATGTTAGAAGAAGGGAGCTGGAATTTCAGGTTAGAAACCATGTCTTCTTAAGGGTTTCACCAACCAAAGATGTGATGAGGTTTGGGCTTAGAGGAAAATTGAGTCCATGATACGTTGGGCCATTTGAAATCTTAAGCAGAGTGGGGGAAGTGGCTTATAGCCTAAAAATACCTCCTGCACTTTCTGGGGTACATAATGTATTCCATGTCTCTATGTTGAGGAAGTACATTCCTGACCCCAGTCATGTGATAGAAGCGGAGCCTATTTTGCTAAAGAAGAATTTGACATATGAAGAGCATCCTATACGTATTGTGGACCATAAAGATCAAGTTCTGAGACAGCGTAGCATTCCCTATGTTAAGGTTCAGTGGAGTAATCACTCTGAACGGGAGGCTACGTGGGAACTTGAAGAGGAGGTGAAAAGGAAATATCCTCATCTATCTATATCTGAATAGATATTTGTATATATGCACAAAAGTGTATTTACCGTTGTATTTTGATCAGAAAGATAGATAAATACAGCTAGTAATTTCCATTTTGGGCCTCAAAAATTTTATTCGTGTTATGCATTAATTTCGAGACCAAAATTTTTTTTATAAGGAGGGGAGGATGTAAACCTCCCCCCATGTAAAATGTTATAAAACTGTACGCGGCGTGGGTGCGCGACACGCGGCACGCTGCATGCGCGCCACTACGCATGCGTGGGGCGTGCGCACATGGGCGCAAGGGAGGGCTCAGCCCTCCCCTCGCTGGAGAAAAGAGGGAGGAGGGGACTGCCAGTCCCCTCCATCTCCTTCGCCACTCCGCCTCCTTTGCCCATGCCGCCGGCCGGCCGCCGGCCGCCCTCGCTCGCCCCCGATGCCTCCCCGCCGATAGGTAACCCCCCTCACCAGCGAGGAGAGTGGAGAGAGAGAGTGAGAGTAGTAGAGAGAGGGAGAGGGCCGCAGGAGGGCCCTCCCCTAACGCGGAGCCGGGGACGCCACGGAGCCCAAGCCCGCGAGGTCCGGCCGTGCGCCGCCTAGGGGAGAGGGGAGCGAGGGAGAGGGCCGAATGGCCCTCCCCTATTGCGGGAGCCAAACCGGCCCCACGTTGGTCCCGGCCCGCGCATGCCCGTTCGGCTCGCCGGGCCCGGCCTCCGGCCGACGGCCCCCACCGGTGCCGGGCGGCGTCCGATGGGTCCGGGAGTCCGATTGGCCAGCGGTACCTGTGCCGCCGGCACTCTGAAGAGAGGAAGAAGAAAAGGAAGAAGAAGAAGAAGAAAGAGAAGGAACGAGCGAGAGAAGGGGGTGGTCGCTGGCCGGCCGCCGACGGCGGGCCGGGTTCGGGGCCGTCGATGGCCAACCAACCCCCGGGAGGGGCCGCGGTGGCCCCTAGGCCGTCGCGCCATCCTCGTGAACCAGGGTGAAATGGAGAGGCAACAGGATCGGGCCGGGGTTTGGCCCTGGCCTAGTTAGCTCGTTTGCACCGAATTTTTGGGCCCCAAAATGGGTCCGCCCAATAAAAGAAAAATAGGGTCGTGATCAAGATGGATCCTAGTTTGTCGTAAAATTTTTATTTCCCCATTTGGGCTTCTATATTTGGAGATATTCAACCCCAATTTGGGCCCATGATTAGATTGGGTTAAGTATAGGAGTCAGTTTGACATCCTAAAATTAAAATTTAAAAATCTGAAAAATTATGTTGTAGGTACCCAGAGGTCCATACAGCTGATTTACACTTTGGGATTAGCATTGTGAGGTAAGTAAGCCAGTTATAATAATTTTTTAAATTATTACTAAATTATGCCATTATTAAAATAATGAAATTGATTTATAGTATTATTTGAAAAATGATATTGGTGGTACCATATTTATGCAAATGAATTATTTGACTTGATTATTGTTAATTTTGGTAAATTAAATTGGTATTTTTATACATGCAATTGATTATGGACATGATTATATGAAATTACCAAATTTGGTAAAATATGAAAAGTAAATTGATATATGTTTGCAATTATGTAAATAAATGTTATTTGTGATTGCATTATTATATGTCATTACGGTCCATATTATATGTTACATGACTCCGGGACCCACCTCCATAGGGGAATATGTGGAGAACATAAATCCTAGGGATGTGCTGTGACAGGATATGGCATTATATGGTAATTGACTCCGGCACCCTTCTTCCACTGGGGGCGTATAGGGAGGTTACATCCTCGGGATGTTTATTACGTGGGACATTAGTATAAAATGAGATTTACAGTGATTTGGAATTGAAATGGTATTTTGAAATATTATTTCATAATATTTGCTTCTAATTTATTTGAACATGAGATTTGCATAATTCTATAATATGATGAAATGTTTTTAAATTTGGAAGCATGACATGTATTTGACTTGGTAAAATTTTGATTTGGCTATATTATGTTATAGTAGGCTTATTTACTGAGTGTAAACTCATTAAATCTTACAATATTTTTTCAAAGCCACAAAATTATGAGGGGCAACAATAGGGGTAATTGGGAGCTTCATGATGTAAATAGTTTATATTTTGTTATATGTAACCCCATTTGGATTTGTTTTGGAATTTTGGTTTGTTGCCCAACATTACATAACTGATAACCCCATTTGTATGACATGTAGTTATTATCCCTCCTTCTTTGAAATAGTACTCAATGCCTTGCATGCCTGGCATACGGCGGGCTGTCACCCTGGGCCACCACCTCTGGATCTGGGGCGTAACAGAAACGCTTAATCCTCTCCATTCCCCTGTGTTGAAAAAATAAAAAAAAAATAAAAAAAAAAGAACTTTTGTTTTTCTACTTTGCCGAACACTCTAAATGCTCGTGGGGATATCGTGATGTAGTTCTTCATTAGCTCCTCTGTTTCTTTTCTGAAACAAATGGAATCAAGGCTGTACGGGCTCCTATAATTTCCACTACCAACCAAAACAATTCTCCCAAATTTTGTACTGAAATATTCCTAAACATCTAGAGATGAAAATCTTGTCCAAGAATTAGCAGAAAATTTTGTTTAGCATCGCTCTTGCCTTCCAAATGCTAATCCCCCGTTATTCTTTTATTTTCCTTCTTTTGTTCCGTGATAGCAAAATCTTTAGCTAATTTTCAATCAGCTTTCTAATCCAAGCACCAGCTCATGCTAATCGAACTAAAGATGCTACCAGATCTCTTAATGCCCGTTGCCTCGCGCCACGACCATCGCGGCATTACCAACCTAGCCGGAGGAGGAGGATATTCCGCCGCCACCTCCGCTAGTCACTAGCAAGGGGAAGATTTATTGCTCTCCTTCCCCTTTTCTTTCCACCAGCAGCACCCATCTCTTCCGTTCCCATTCTCTGTAACCATTCGTCGCCGGATGTTCACCGGCGACTTCTTCGTTGGCTCAGCAACTTCGTTAGGTAACCTTCATTTTTATACTCTTCTTGGTTTGGGATCTCTTGATCGCCGGAGTGGACGGTGAAAATGGCTCACAGTGTCATTTTAATATGAAAATAGGGGCCTTTGGCAGCGATCTTTCGGCCACAATCTCTCCTCACCGGCAACCTTCTTCCAACAGGTAACCCCACAATTCCCTTCCTTGTTGCTTAAGCTATCCTGGGGTTTTTGTGGTTCGGGCATTGGCTACGGCGATCGCTGGAAAACTGGGAGGAAAGTTGCTCTGTTTTCCTTTGGGAACAGAGAATCAAAGAAGAGAAGAGAGTGGGAAAGAAAGAGAGAGAGAGAGAATGAGAGAAAGAAAGGAAGAGGGAGAGTGGCCGGCGGCTACCGGCATCATAGCGGCTGGCAGCGGTGGCCGGCCGGGCTGGAGAAGCCACCGACGGCGACCCTAGGCGGCGAGCACAGGTTCAAGGGAAGAGAAAAATGGAAACGGGGAAAGAGGAAAAAAAGAAAAGGGCTTTTGGTTAGCTCTTTGAGCACTTGAATCCAATTTTTGAAGTCCAAATTAGTCATGACCCAAAGTATTGGTATAAGTTAGGATAATCAAGCCCCAATTTAGATTGAGACTAGACTTAATAGAATGATAGCATTTATTTTGACACCATAATTTTTAAAAATAAAAAATTTAAATATTATATTATAAGTATCAAGAGCCTAAATAATTGATTTGAACTTGTGGATTAGCGATAAGCTATTTATCATTAGTAATTTTAATAAATTATTAATTATGTAATTTTTGAATAAAATATTTTAGATATTGCTTTTTATCTGCTATTATCTTGCAAATAAATTCTAATATTTTAATATGTTCATTTGAAAGCTTGATAATATTATTTTTAGATTTTAGATAAATTCTGCATAATTTATAAAATAAAAAATAATAAATAAAAATGATAAATAAATAAATAATGATAATAATAGTAGTAATAATAATAGTACATGTGATAATAGTAAAAAGAATAAATTAATATTTCTTATTGCAAAATAAATAGTTATTTTTTATTCAAACCATAAAATAGTAAAAATATTTGATATCAATATTATTAACATAGCTGATATAATATGGATGTGTACTTATGCCAAGTTAACCTAAAGAATTTTGAGACAACATTTAAATAAGAAATAAAAATAAATTCTGAATGAGAAAATATGTCACCTGTGGTCCACTATGATATGATTTGTGATATGATTTCTAATATTGGGATCCACCTCCACAAAGAATATATATGGAGGATACGCCCTCTTGCATAGGGTTAAATATGGTATTTTGTTCTATCCCCTATGCAGACGGATTATATATGGTGTTTTATTTTGACCCTATCATAGAAATATATGTGGCTATAGTTTGTGACCGTGGGGTATTCGTCATAAAATGAAATGTAAATGCTAATGACAAGAAATAAGAAAACATGACTAAGATGACATGAAATAGGTGAATTATGACTATGATAACATGATATAAGTGAATTATGACTATGATGACATGAAATAAGTGAAACATGACTATGATGACATGAAATAAGTGAATTATAATTGTGATAACTTAAAAAATTAAAACTAAAATTTTTGAGACATAAAATGGAATATGATTTTAATATATTTTAAGAATATAAGTAACATCAGATAATAAGATGACATGAAAGTTCTGACATATGAAAGTAAATAAATTATGACATGCTATATTCTTGAAGTTATATGATATGTTTTATATTAGGCTTACTTATTGAGTGTGAGCTTATTAAACTCATAGATTTTTTTTTCAGAGCCAAAGAAAAGACGGACATGGATAGATTTGAAGCTCTTGTCAGCTTAGCTTAGATAAAATTTATGTTTTCTTATATCCTGAATATTTGCTTATTTGTAATTTGTAATAAAAATGTTATTACTTTTTAATGGCGTATTAATTAATTAATCTTTAATTTGATAATTACTTATGTTACTAAATGCCTTGCATGATTAGCATAAGCATGCGATGGATTATGACCTTCAAATTTACCCTAGGATCTGGAGCACGATAGTATTGCACATTCATCGGTAAGCAATGGGAAATGATAGGCTATCGAATCGCAATTGCAGCCCTTTTTGATTGTCGATGCGAGTATTGCGGTCGCAGTGAGTTGCAACATAAAGTATTTTGGGTTTTTAACGGGTCGATGGATCCGTTTAATGAGCTCTTAATCCGCATGCAGAAGAATACAATACCGACTGCCAATATAGGGGTCAGGATCAGTCAGGTCCCGTGTCTCTCAACCCGGATCCGTACTTGACCAGTAGTAACTTATATTTATAAGTGTAAAGTTAGATAGGATAAAATTTATATATAAAAGCTAAGGCTTATACCTATTTAATTTACCAAGTCCATATCTAAATACCAGACAACTAAAATTATTTGTCATTTTATTGATTTCATTAAGCTAGTACTATTATTCGATAAGATAAATTCGACAATTCATAGATGATGGCCTGCTTTGTCACCCTAATAAATAAATAAATAAATAAATAAATAAAAAGTAATTGTTGCTCAAGAGATGGCTCCATGTCCGAATGATAATAGATGCAAGAGTCCATGCAGAAAGAACAAGGGTGAGGAAAGAAGAGAAAACGAATGAGAAAGGTAAACAGAGGAGATACGTAATGTTACATTGAAGTTCCTATGTGAATGATATTTATTCTTCTTGTAGCAGTAACACCAACCATCAAAGCTTCCATAGGCAACAGCATACGTATTTGTTAAGGCATTCTGATGTAGCTCCCTTGTGAGAATTGTTACACGCTTTAGCGCAGCCTTCCGGGCTACATTCTGTAAAATAAATGATGTCCCTGCAAAGCACATTGACTGCCGCGGCCAACGAAACTGCTAGAATTTTTGTTAATACCCGAACATGTCTTAAAGATGAAAATTTTCTACAAGTGAAAATTAACTGGAGAGTCAAGACACCAATACAAGTGAGAGCAGGTGGTGAAGACAATTAATTTTGGGCCTCATTTTTAAATTGTGAGGCAAATAAAATTTAAGCTGCACGACAAGTTTTTGTTTGCAGAAGTGTTGTCTTTTACATCAAAATAAAAATTAATTTTTTTTTGTTTAAAAATAGAAAATACATTCCAAAATTTCACATGGATCACATACATCTATTTATAGATTGTATTCCAATAGATTTATCCTTGATATTATGCTTTATTGGATTTATTCCAATAGCTGCAAGAGAATAAACGCCCTTATGTTCATTAGACATTAGAGATGCCAATGTGCCAAGTCAAGATTACTTCATCTTAATATAGAGTAGTGTATATATGTTGTATGATTCTATCTTATTGGCCTTTTTAGGAATCTTGAATTGTTATAGATGATATCAAAGTGGACCGAGTATAGGGTCCACATGGACCAATGATGCTGCACCAGGAATTTTTTGGAATTGATTGTGATTCAATCATTTTATTTATAATTTGATTAGATTTAGATCTTTAGCCTGATAAAAATATTAAAGTTTAAATAAAGAAAGTCCGTAAGAGCCAAATGTTATGGATGATATTGTTGAGGCATTGATGGAAGTGATAGTGGCAAAGAAAGAGGTGGCGATAGAGCCACTGGTGGTATGGTAGAGGCAAGAATGATGGTCGCAATTGGTAGTGGCAACATCTACAATGTATGTTGGTGGTGGAGGCTATGTTGGTAGTTATAATTCAAAAAACTTATTTTTTTAAAAAAAAAATTGAAAAGAAGAATTTCTTGCATATTTTTTCTTATAATTTATATAATTTTATTTTAAAATAAAAAAAAGAAATAAAAGGGATGAGTATAATTCTTGAAAAGGTATAGAACTAATAGATCGGTAATCGTGTAAAAAGGGGAAGGGAGTGACATGCGTCCTCACCATTGGAAATGAGTAGCAAAAATATAGCGAAAATGAGGATGGTGGATGTTTTCATATCTAAGGGTATGAGTAAGGTGAAGAAATTTTTTTATCTAGGATCATGTAATTTGTTCCTAAGAGATGATAAATTTATAGATCTATTCTATCACAAAATACAATTTATGTATTTAAGTGCTTTCAATCATGGGTTGGTGCATAAATGCATAAAATAATAACCCTATTAATTTCATTCTATAAACTTACATTTAATATAGGTTTATCTAATTATAATACACGAACACATATCTTACCATATCTTACAAGAAATATTGATGCAGAATCAAAAGGATTTTGGGCTCTGATTCTAAAATCTAACTTCTTGTACAAAAATTTAATGTAGGATCTTGAGCTATAAAATCAAATTTAATGCTAGATTAAAGGGATTTTTAATTGAATTTGATAAGGGTAGATTTATTAAATATGATGATGACACCTGGCAGAATAGGATGATTACACATGGTAGAATATGACGATTACATATGGCAGAAATAATTCAATAAATAAGAAAAATCCAAAATCCATAAGCTAAATTCTAATTAGTTGAAATTAAATGGTTTATATCACTCCATAACTACCTTAACCACTGTACGAATTGATTTCACAAATTAAGATTAAGAAGTAATTTTGGGCCACTAATTTTTAAGAAGCCCAACTCACGATTAACCCACTCCAAATGCCTGTAAATAGAGAACAAGGTCACAACTGAAAATCATGTAAGGCCCATTCCCTCTCCTATTTTCCTCTTATTTTCTTTATTTTTTTTGTTTGCTCTATTTTTCTTAGTCTGTGTTGCTAACTTGAGCATGGAAGGGTTTTTTCAAAGAAAAACTCCAAGATCTCTCACATATTTTCTAATTGAGTGTAGGAGATCAAAAGAAGGTGGTAAGTTCTCTGGCTGAATTCTTAAGTGCTTGGGCTGAAATTTTGAATTCTTGAGATGAGATTTCCATTAAAGGAGGCAAATCTCATTCATTGATACAAAAAGTTAGAAAAAAGCATCAATATAATTGTGTTAGAAAAAAGCATCAATAGAATTGATCATCAAAATAGAATACAATCAAGGTTCATTTATAAAGTGAGATATCTTAAACAAAAAGACTTTCTAGTTCTCGTAGGTTTAAAATCTTCTAAAGAAAAAGATATTTATTAAATAAATTTTTAAAAATAGATTCCTAACTCCTAATTGACTTCTAAGTTATGCAATATAAATTTTGAGATAAGAAATAGAAGTTTAGGCAAAGTAAAAGAAAAATCATCCTTTCCACCGTGCATCACAGAATGGAATATTCAAAATCTTCTGAAAGTTCATTAGCATCGATACTTCTATAATTAGCTCATAATTTCTTCATTTGACCTTCATTTTGAGTTATTTATGATGCACTGAAAAGCTATCTTGATGCAGACATCATGGAGCTAAGTTTTTATCAAAAACTTTAGTTATGTTAGTGTTAGTGAAGCTTTCTTTTGAATTGATATATGTTTTATCATAACTCTCATTATTTGAGGAGACAAAGTACCAGTCATAGCGTGCATATAAATTTTTGATGGACAATCTTCAATCAACTCCTTATCATCTAATTCCAACTTTGACTTATCATCTAACCAATCATCATAATTGTAACATGAACCCTTATCTATCTTTAGCCTCTATTGATGTCAATCATTTGATTGATGTAGATATTATTAGAGATAAGAGTAGGAGGTATCATGTGACTAACCTTACTTTACTGGTGTAAGGTAAGTGATTGCTCTTGCTTGAGATGAGACAATCCAATTGCTTGACTTATATTAGGTGATCAAAACATTAGAACTTTATGCTTCAATTCTTCATTAAGCCCACTCACAAAGAAACTTAAAAAAAAAAATTCTTTAGTCAACCCCATAGTTTGATTAGCTAGTTATTCAAATTAGGTTTGATATTCATGAACAGCAATGGTTTGAGGTTGCTTCATGAGTTCTCCCATGCAAAGCAAGTGCGTAATCCCTCCACAAATTTCTTTTATATTAGTGTATTTTAGCTTTTCTTCATTCACTAGTGCCAACATGATGCTTCTGTCTTTAGATAAAAATAGTCTAGGGGAACTTTCTATGCTTGGGAGATTAGATCGAATTTGAAAAACTGTTCAACTTGATAAATCTAACCGACGGGCCTTTTACAAAAGTTCAATATTCAATTGTAATGGAATAACACCGCTTCATGTTCGGAGTCAGCAGAAGTCTTCACATCACCAACTAAAGGATCTTTTGAACTGTGGATTTTGAGTCCAACGTAAAGGATCTCTTGAGATTGTGGATTTTGAGTCCAACGTGAGGAGTTCGAGAGGCGTGGCTGTCGTTCGTCAACATATATGGCTGTCGTTCGTCAACATATATACCTTCAAGGCACTATTGTAGTAGCTGAGAACCATGTTGGAATGTGAGGCAACCTACTGCGATCTTGGAAAGTTTGCTAGAGATAATCATCTGTTGACCCATCAAATAATAATGGAAATGAGTATTTCCAACAATTCTCACTAGAGATAATCATCTGTTGACCCATTAAATAATAATGGAAATGAGTATTTCCAACAATTCTCAACACTATGCTTTAATGGATTTATTTCAATGGGCGTGTGAGAGTGCGTGCCCTTCTTTTCATCCGATATTAGAGATGCCAATGATTAAAATCGATATTAGAGATGCTAATGATTAAAGTCAAGAATAACTTATTTCCATCCCTGCACAATACAGAGAATCTACATTCCAAATAAGACAGGATGAGATGGAGCCTCGCTTGATGAATCGAAATTGTCATTCTTGATTGTTTGAGATGGTGATGGCAACGATTATGATGATGACAAATATACTGAAGATGTGGCATATACCATAGTAATGATAGTAGTAGTATGACGATAGTGGCTACCATAGATAAAGCGATAGTAATAGCAGAGACGAGGGCGGTGGAGGCTGTGTTGGCTTTGGTGATAGAAAAAAAACATGATCTTCTATTTTTAAAAAATATTTAATTAAGAATTTCTTTCTTTTTTTAGAAATAAAAAAAATAATTTTTGAAAAATAAAAAATAAAAACAATAGCATCAGACCAATTTTATGATTTATATAATTTTATTTGTAAACGTGATTTATATAATTTTCATGGCAACGTTTTAAAGATAGTCCAATTGCACTAAATGATAACCCAATATCATGGAAAAGACATTACATTGCAGCTTGTTTATTTTGAAACATAAATGCGCCAAATATTCTTTTTTGGCTCAATAATTGTTGTACTCGCAACAACAATTGTCAAAGCTGGCGCAAGTTCCCTGAGCCCCGGGGTGCGCTTGGGAGCAAATTTTACTGCAGTCTGCTGCGATGCATTCCGGAACCGTCACGCTTAAATCGCAATTTTGACCGCCAACCTCAGCCACCAAACCTGCTACAACTTCTCTCGTTAGTTATTATGCGTCAAAGATGGTAAATTTCTAAACGTAAAAAAGGTTATGTGATCAGACCACTAGAAAGCTGAGCGAGCGACCGGTGAAGACAACCAATTAGGCTAGGCCCGGTTTTTAATCTCAGGATTGATAAGCATCATTATGCTAGCAATTAATTAAAGTAGTTTCTCTTTGTTGAACGACTGATGTGATAGCCATCCAGCCTTTACGTTAAAACCCAATATTTTGTTATGTTCGGAAACATGGCCCTTGGTTTCTCAAGGATCACGTACATGTGTCACTGGACTAATAATCCGGCACATGTAATGTAATGTAATGTAATGTACATTGAAGAGGGAGTGATAGATATGTCTTAAATCCAATCAATCAAAGTAAGGGAGATAAAGTCTAACAAGTTCAGAAATTTTCTCATAATTTACATTATTTTATTTCAGAAATTCTTTTTTTTTTTTAAAAAAAAAAATGTAATAAGCATAATCTCTAAAAGCAATAGAATTAATAGCATTAATAATCCTCTCAAGAGAGGGAAGAAAGTAAAATGAATTCTCACCATTAGAAATGAGCATCACAAACATAGCAAAGCTGAGAAGAGCGGATGTTTTCATATTTGAGGGTATGAGTAAGGTGAAGAAATTTTTTTGTTTGAGGCAAACAAAATTTATTCGAATGGATGAAAAATTTATAGACCTACTCTATCATAGAAACCAAATTATGCAATTAAGTCTTTCCAATATCATCACCCATAACAGTTGGCAAGGCATAAATAGAAATGGTAATTAATATATTTCCTCCTATAAGCTTGCACTTGAAAAAATAATTATGCTTAAATTATTACTAGTCATATGCTCAAACATTGCATGGCTTATACTTAAATATAAATTAATTTTTTTAAAATGTGAAAAGAATCTCTAAATTAATTCTTATCTTTATAATTTTTAGAAACTATCTTTTCCATATAATTATATTTATATCATTTTTATATTATATTTAAAGTAATAATCATGCTTAAATTATTACTAGTCATATGCTCGTACATTGCACTGCTTATCCTTAAATATAAATTAATTTTTTAAAATGTGAAAAGAATCTCTATATCTTTTCCATATAATTATATTTATATCAATTTCATAGTATATTTAAAATAATAATCATGCTTAAATTATTACTAGTCATATGCTCGTATATTGCATGGCTTATCCTTAAATATAAATTAATTTTTTAAAAAGTGAAAAGAATCTCCAAATCAATTCTTATCTTTATAATTTTTAGAAACTATCTTTTCCATATAATTATATTTATATCGGTTTCATATTATATAGTATACTATTATAAATTTTATATTATAATTTTTCTATGAATGGCTATATAATATAGTATTATATTATACATGAATGAAGTAGACAAAATTGGTCTATATATGAGTTTTTTATACATAGCCGGTCTCGAGACCGGATAAAGAAGGAGGGTTGCGATAAGTTAACGGTCAACATAAAATTATAAAGAAAATTGATAAAGTTAGGGCATTCCCAGAAGCGACGCATTGCATCAGACCCCGAATGTAGTGGAAACGGCAAGGGTAGCTAGGACGGTCCTTGGAAGCGATGCGTCACATTGGCATCTAAGTGTGACGAAAAATAAGCAAGGGTTCCCACACCTTTATGGACGAGTGTAGGTAAAGAAGTTCGACCAAGAAATGAAAATAAAAATAAAAATAAAATAAAATAAAATAAAATACATTTAACAACTAAAAATATAGGGTCATTAATAAGAAAATTAATGAAACTAATAGATACAATGACTAGAAGGATAATTAATGTAGCTTGCTTGCGGGAGATCAAGCGGATAAATAAAAAAACAAAAGAAGTTGATGGTTTTAAACTTCGGTGTACAGGCAAAGATAGGAATAAAAATAGAGTAGAAATTATTGTAGATAAAAGTTTAAAATATAAAGTTGTAGACATTAAGAGGATAGGAGATAGAATAATTTTAATTTAATTAGTGATAGATGAGGAGTCAATAAATATTATTAGTGCTTATGCTTCTCAAGTAGGTTTAGAAAGTATAACAAAGCAAAGTTTTTGAGAGGATATGGATGAACTAATTTAAGAGATTCATACCGAAGAAAAAATATTTATTGGAAGAGATTTAAATAGATATGTAGGAAAGTATAATATAGGTTTTGAAAGAGTACATGGAGGTTATGAATTTAGAGATAGAAATAACAAAGAAAATATCATTTTAGAGTTTGCGATGGCATATGATTTAGTATCAGCTAATACATATTTTAAAAAGAGGGACTCTTATTTGATAACTTTAAAGGTGGATATAATGCTAGTCAAATAGATTTCTTAATTACTAAAAAGATTGATTGAGCATTTTGGAAAGATTGCAAGGTTATATAGGTTAATGATTATGGATGTATGTATTCAAAAATGAAGGAAAAAAACTACAAGGTATAAAATCCAAGGATTAGATAATGAAATTTGAAAGGAGAGAAACCAATAACTTTTAAAGATAAAGTGATGAAGAAAAATAGAATATAGATGAAGAGATTAGTACCATATAGAAAGGATGGCTAATAGCATTAAGTAGCTATAGAGGTATTAGAAGAGTCTAAAGGAAAAGGATCATATGATAAAAAAACTTAATCATGGATGAGAAAGTTTAATTAGCAGTTAAGATTAAAAGAGAGTTCTATAGAAAACTACATAAATGTAAGAGTAAAGAAGTATATAAAAACTATAAGATGGTTAAGAAAGAAGTTAAAAAGATGGTATGAAAGGCTAAATGTAAGGCATATGAGGAATTATATCATAAGCTAGAAATTAAAGGTGGAAAGAAAGACGTAAATAAAATTGCAAGAGTAAGAGATAGAAAACTAAAAATATGTTTTAGGTCAAATACATTAAAGGTGAAGATCAAAAAATTTGGTTAAGAAGAAAAAGATTAAAGAAAGATAGAAAAGCTATTTTAATAAATTATTAAATAAAAATTATGTAAAAAATTTAGGATGCTCTATTAGCTCCATTGAGGGTAAAGTTATGATATATACTTGTAGAATTAGAACTTCTGAAGTAAATGAGATTATAAAAAAATAAAAATAGAAAAAGCTATAGGACCTAATATGATCCCTATAGAAATTTGAAAATATTTAGGTGATGCTAGAATAAAGTGAGTGACAAATTTATTTGATAGAATTTTAGAAACTAAAATGATGCCTAATGAATAGAGGAAGAGCATTATATTACTAATTTATAAGAATAAAGAAGATATTCAAAACTACTTTAATTATCGTGGTATCAAACTCATGAGTCATACTATGAAACTTTAGGAAAGAGTAATTGAATATAAGTTGAAATATACTACAAAAATATTAGGGAATCAATTTAGTTTTATGCTAGGAAGGTTAATCATTTAAGTTATTTTCCGCCTTAGGAGGTTAATAGGAATGTATAGAGTAAAGAAACAAGATTTGTATATGCTTTTTATTGATTAAGAGAAAGCATATAATCCGGTTCTTAGAAAAATCTTATGATAGATGTTAGAAAATAAAGGAGTACCTATTAAATATATTAACATAATAAAAGAAATATATGATGGGGCAGTTAGTAGTGTAAGAACTATAAATGATAATACTAGCGAATTTCTTATTACAATAAGCTTATATCAGATATTTGTTCTTAATCCCTATCATTTTGCTTTAATTATAGATAAACTTACTAGACATATTCAGGATGATATTTCATAGTGCATGTTTTTTACAAATGATAAAGTACAAGTAGATGAAGCTAAGGCTAGAATTAATTGTAAGTTACAACTATGGCGAGATACATTAGAATCTAAAGAATATATAGAACACAATCTTAATATAATTAAAAATGGAGATGGATGTAAAGTACAAATTGAGGACCATAAAATTACTAAAAATAATTATTTTTGATATTTGGAATTGATTATTTATAAGGAAGGAGAGATTGGGGATGATGTTGTCCATAGGATTAAAGCAGTTCGATAAAATGAAGAATTGCAATTAAAATATTATGTGATCGTAGAGTACTTGTCGAGTTAAAGAAAAAGTTTTATAGGAAACCATAAGACCATCTATACTTTATGGTATGAAATGTTAGGCAATTAGAAAAATACACGTATATAATAAGATGAATTTGGCGGAAATAAGAATGTTAAAATGGATGTGTAATAATATAAGAAATGATAGAATAAGAAATGAAACCATTTGTAAAAAGGTAGAGGTAGCTCCAATTGAGGATAAATTAAGGAAATGATGACTTAGATGGTTTAGACATATATAATGTAGATCTAGAGATGCACATATGCGAAAGAATGATTTGATATATATGGGGAAAAAAAGAGATAAAGGCAGACCGAAAATCATATAGAAGGAAGTGATAAAGAAATACTTAAAATTTTTGCATCTTACAAAAAAAATAACTTAGAATAAAACTGAATGGAGAAAAATAATTTATACAGCCGATCTCAACTAGTTTGAAATTAAGGCTTTATTATTGTTGTTATATAAAAGAAGTATACACCTTATTCTTATCTTATAGTTATATAATATTATACATATTCATACCATGTGTATATATATTAGCTTTGGAACAACAGAGAGAAGCAATTGCCTATTCTGACATTATTCTCTTTGTGAGTGTGCATCCATTATGAATAAGTGCTTGATGTATTGATTCACTTTTGATCCTGGTCCCAATCTTAATAAAGCAAAAACATATAATAATAGCGTTAATTTTTGAAGAATTTTGGTTATTTTGAAATTAAATCATGTTTCAATCCGGCATAAGTAGCTTGAAAAAGTAAGAGAGAGAGGGAGAAAAAAAAATGCATAGCCCACCCTAATGAAGCGAACCCAAGTTTGCTTCTTTTGATAAATTAGGTTTCTCCTTGTGGCACCAGACCGAGATAAGAGAGAGGATGATATCATGTTCTCAACAAAGTTCAAGAATGACCACAATTATAAATCACATATTTGATGAAGGCAGCACTCCGGTTATCAAGGTAGGGGATATTCTCACCAGCACTGATTAGACTCGGAACCTTAAGGTACCCACGCCGAGTATGATAATATCCACTCAAAAGCAGAAGGTGGTCCTGTGAATCCATATTGCCATCGCAAAAGATTTGCATCCATAAGCACAAAAAGCTTTCGATTGCTCCACCTTGCGACTGCTGCTGTGGCCCTTCCTCTCATAAAAGTTATGTCTTTATCTACGGATACAATATTATATAATAATAGAGTATTCGATTCGAGTAAAACCAAGACGACAATGAAAGGTAGAGGGGAGGACGACTCCGCCGCTGCTGATCGAGCTTGATGAGAGCGAGGAGGTGACGGACCCCATCGAGGATGACAGGTTTTGGCGGTTATCGAGTGCCGACGGTGGCGGAAACACTGCAGCAGATGACGCCCCTTTAGCGCTTTTTTAAAAGAGCATCAGGCTCCCGCCTCTTTTCGCGTTCCATGACTTAGGTTTGACCGTCGCAACGCCCGCATAGTCCAAACCAATTGAGTTGGTTTCAAAAACTAGCTTCCACGCTCAGATAATTCATCTTCTTTTTCTCACAAACCCTCTCTAATTACTTAGACAAACAAAAATCCTGCTTGACATGGTATATACTACCAAACTGAGAGACATTCATCTCCAAATTTCAGCACAATATCCTATGGCGGTCTTAGAAACCTACCCTTCTCAACAAGATTAATATCATTAGATCAGATGATTATTTTAGAAATAAAGATGATTTAAAATTGCTACGACATAGGATTACTGAGGTACAACTAAACTTAATGATCCCATTACCTCCGCTCACATGGTTGTTCATGTGTTATTTATCAAGTGCAAGATCAAATGCCGAGCACTTAGTGAATTGCACCTGAGTTTTAGGCTTAAGAAAAGATAATGCGGTAAACTTTGAACCAGTTGCAGGGAGATAAGAAGGAGAGAAGGAAACAAAAGGTAAAGAGGGAAAAGAAGGTAGGCTACCCATTCATCCTGCTTTCTCTCTTGATACTCTTGACCCATATATGGAGCATGTTTCGATCTCTCAAGATTGCTAGAATTTATGTTCCTAACCTTCGTCCACATCTTTTCTAGTCTAAAGAGAGGTCGTCGAACCTCATGATGACATAGGAATTAGTTTTCATTGTATACGCAAGGGCCAGTTAACCAAGGGCTTAGAGTCAGCCTATGCTGTCATTGACCCAGCGGACATGGATTCAAGCCCTAGACCAACTTGCATTAGCCCAAGTTTTCTCGAGTCTAAAATTAAAATCTGAAGAATCAAGGCTTGCCCAAGTGAAACATTACTCCAAAATCAAGTTTGCTTAAGTGGAGCATTGCTTTAAAATTAAGTTTACTTAAGTAAAGCATTATTCCCAACCCAACTAAACCCGAGTTCACTATATAGAACACTGCTTCAAAATTAAGTTCACTGAAGTAGAGTATTGCTCTAAAATCAAATTCGCCTATGTTATCTACATTTCTTGACTACATGCTTTCATATATGAGATTCATGTTACCTAGCTGGCCTATATTGCTAAATGTGCACATGCGCGCGCACGCACATCAAAAGAAAAAATGTTACTATTCTGATACTATACTAGTGGAGCATCAGTACAGTTTTCAAAACCAGTACATAGAACTTGAAATAGAGAATATACAATTCTTCAAGTCTCCCTACTGAACTTCAATCAGAAATTCTAATTATCTTCATACAGAGAATTCTGACGTTTTATTTCAGTTCTATGTTAATTCAGTGTTACCACTAATATCAACATTTGCAATCAGACAAGTACAAGAGGATATGAAATTACCAAATCTCCTTACTCCAGAGTATGCATGATAGAACATTCCTAGGGATTCATAAAATCCATTGATATATATATATATATATATATATGTTACCAGATCATCTAAAAGTATCAAATTACAGAGTGGTCAACAGAACAATTGTTTACAGAGCAAACTATCACATTTGGATCTAAAAACTTTTTTTTAATCAATAATTTATTGTTCTAAATACCTAGTACTACAGCCTATATTCCTGGCCATGATTTCAATTATAAAAAAAAGGAAATAAGAAGAAGAAGAAGAAGAAGAAGAAGATAATGCGACCAAATAAATTTTCCATTCATTTTCTGATAGAGCATTCTCAAATGTGGTCATATCCAATGCTTCCCACCATTTAAACCATTCTCAAGGTAAATGGTAACCATATTACAACAGATATAGGTCTAAAATAAAAGGAGCAAAAGTGATTTCAAAAAAACAAGGAAAATAAACTCAGACTTTACCCCTGGTTGGTCAAAACAAAATGCCAAAGTAGTTGGATGTTTCAAACAGGCAGTAAGTATTAACAGTCCAGTATATCAAAGTTTTGCAACTGCAGCTGGATAAATTAAAAAAATTTCACCAGGCACAGAATCTGACAGTTATCTCAGTAGCAAGCATAAATAGACCAACTTACAGAATGAGATTGGCACTCCCTTGCAAGAGAGGCAGCATGCTGGGCATCCTCCTGTTGCAACAACCATGCTAAAGTTGCATCTCTCTATTCAATGTTGGAACAAAAAGAGCATCATACGGAGACCAGCTTCCTTAATAAATACACATACATTTGTGGGGGGGGGGGGGGATCTACAAATTCTCGTAATTCATGATAAAACTACTCTTGGAGCTGACGACCTAATATCTCATCTGACTCTACTTTCCTATTCTTGCACTAGAGTCACTGTAAAGTGTGAACTCCACAACTTTCACCTTGAAAATTGCTACATCTTACTTCTGGAGAGTTTGGTTCATCAACTTTAATAACTGGTTGCATAAATGTGCCATGGCGCTAAGAATTACGACTTCTTGTTAATGTTGGATTTGAAGTTTGCTTAGAGGATTGGATGTACATGATTTCTGAATCCCCCAAAGTTAGACTGGATCATTTACTAAAATGAGAATGAACGAAACCAAGTTAGACCCCAATCAGAAGGTTGGCAGGTTGGTGTATAGATTTTCTATAGTTATTCAAGTAGACCAGATGGTGTGTATGCCATTCAAAATTAAAAACAATATTGACATGGAGATGATGCTTGACACATACGTATCCTATACAGCATTTTCTAGGATAAAGATGAATGTAGAAGTAGAAAATACCATAGCTTTTTTTACCATGGGAGCACTTGCCACAATATAGTATGCCTAGTTCGCATGCACAGTTTGATAAAAATCACACCGGGCTTGGCTTATATACTCAATTGTTGATGGATACTAGGCTATCAACATCTCTTTCTTTAAGTAGACACTAGTTGCCGCCTTCCTCATTATCTGAGACTCTTGTAGTACAAATGGTTATATGTCTCATATTGAACATAGAGCTGCGGGATACGAAATGAATGTACCAAGTAGTTCAACTTCTCATGTTGGCTTGGACTTGAATAGAGTGGGGGATTTAACTCATCGCTTAGATTATTTTGTAGTAGCAGAAGATCCGACTAACAATACGTATTTCTCAAGCCTAGGATGGAGGACGAGGAATTGGTACCTGTTGACTATTCGGATGATGGTGGTGGTGATGATGTACTTTAATTAAACTTTAATGATAATGGGCCTTCTCATATTTTTGTGCCAACTGTTACAGCATTCGAACTTCCTTTTATTGAGCAAATGTATATGCCATCCTCTATACTTTGTGGCTAGCTAAATTGGATTGTTATTGATGCACTACAGCCATAACTCACGAAGGTTACATGGCCTGCAAATTGAGATCCAGGCTATGAGTTCAAATGAGGTATGCTATTTTATAGCAAAGGCAATGTGTAAATAGTAGTAAGGCTCTATTTTCTAAAGAGATATCAGGAGTGCACAATGAAGGAGTCGCAACTATCATACTGGACTATTAAATGCAAGCAGCAAATGAGCGGTTGTAGTTGGAGGCTCCAAGCAACTAAAAGGAAGAATGATGATCTATGGAAGATCAAACGATATAATGGTCCACATTTGTGCATGCATCTTAGGATGTCACGGGACTACCATCAGCTGTGTTCGAAGGTTATTACTAATTGCATAATAGGTATAGTGAGTGGGTATAGGAGCAGATTTCCATACTAGGTATCATATAAGAAGGTATGGTCTGACAAGCAAAAAGTAATTATCAAGGTCTTTGACAATTGAGATGAATCATATAGATATTTGCCTAACTATATGCCTGTGTTGCAGTGGTTTAACCCCAGATCTGCAGTCCTATGACATACTGTAGAGATGAGTACCGATGGCTAGCAATTTGAGATCTTCATATATGTATTTTGGGCATTCAAACCATGCATTAATTGCTTCAACTATTATAGGCCCATAATTCCAGTGGATGGTGCATTCCTCTATGACAAATATCGAGGTACTTTGTTGATTGTCACATCGGTTGATGGTAATAATTGGATATATCTCATCGCATTTATCATTATTGAGAGTGAGAATAGAAGTAGTTAGTCGTTTTAAAATAAAATATTTAAAATATTTTTATCAAGTGATGATTTTTTAAAATATTTGTATTATCATTTTACTTTTCCCTTAGTGATGATTTTTTATTAAAATTGGTGAAAAATTAAATAATTGGTGCAAAATTTTACATATTTAGAAAAATTTAGAAAAATTGGTATCATATTTAAAGAAATTAAAATATATTTTCTTTCTTTTTTTCTCACCCTTTTATTTTCTTCTTTTTATTTTTTTTATTTTCTTCCCAGAGATGATTTCATTGGAATTTTTTTTAAAAAAAAATTGGTATCAAATTTTAAGAAATTAAAATATTTTCTCTTTCATTTTCCCTTTTTTCAAGAGAAGAAAGAGAAAGGGAAAAAAAAATGATGAAATCGTTTATCCAAGAGACGATTTCAGTATTTTTTTTTAAGAGAAGAAAGAGAAAGGTGAAAAAAAAAAGATGATGAAATTCTCCCCAATAGACTATTTCATCTGAAATTGTCTCTCCAAGAGACGATCTCATCCCTTTTTTTTTTTCTTTCCCTTTTTCTCTTAAAAAAAAAAGCTTAAATCATCTCTTAGACGAATGATTTCAGCTGCGCCTATTTTTTTTTAAGTAGTCGCAAAAGCCTGTGCAGCAATAACTCATCTGTTGAACAGATAATTTTAAAAATTTGGTTCACTAAGCTGATGTCCTACATAGTTTAGCAGTCATTATTTTTGAAAATACTTTCCAGGGGACATTAAACCTAAAAGTTATTTTTTTGATCATTAAACAAAGAAAAATCCCGTTGTCCTGCCTCATGAAACCTCCAAAAGTCAAAAAAAAATGAATGCCTTATTTTATTTTCAATTTAATGATTAGAATCTATTTATAAAATATATTTAAAAAAAGAGAAGAAAAGGTTTGTTTATCCCTATTCCTTTGGCATGTAATTATTATATCCGATTTGATTTAAAATCATAAAGTAACTGAAATCAAATAATTGAATCAATAAAGGTGTTTGAAAAATAGTAATAATTCATCATTCATCTTAGTCAAGTAAAAAATAATAAATAGCATTTTATTTATAGTGATTGTATGACTATCCTACTTTATGAAATAATAATTCTAATTTTCAATTGCCAATATAAGAGCCTAGTTTATTATTTCAACTTTAAAGTATTCTTAAATTCTCGATATACATGGATTCAAAGATAAATAGATAAAGGTTTTGAAAGATGCTAGCTTAAAAGGAAAAAAAAAAAAAAAAAAAAGTAGAGCACTAATAATTAAAATAATATTTATTTATTTCTTATTTTTATAATAAGTTAAGAAGAAAAAAAAAAAAAAAAGGAAAAGAAAGTAGAGAGAACTTTATCTACGAGAGACATAATGGAAAAAGAAAGATATTTATTTTTTTAAATCTTTCCACTTTCATAGAGATTAATAAAGTTGCTTAAAAGATAAGTCTCTTCCCTCTTCTCTTCATTTAACCAATTAAAATATTTCAATCGTTCACTCTCTTCTCTCCTGACTATAATAGGAATTGTGACTCTCTCCCCTTCTCTATTTTCTCCTCTCCAAATATTTTGATCCAATATATCCTCTCTCTTTTTTTTGTTTGCTTAAAAGAAACCATTATTCTTTTTGTTTGATTTTAAAAAAAAAAGAAAAATAAAGGGATTTACTGATATATAGATCATTTTTAAGGGACTAGCATATAACAGAGAGAGAGAGAGAGAGAGAGAGAGAGAGGGCATATGAGTTGTTAAAAGAGATTCAATTTAGTCAATATGGAACTCGAAGTCTCATGTCTCTTGCCGCATGATGCCAATGTAAAACTTTCATGTAAATCCTTTCACTTGGGTAAATCTTTTTGGTTTCCACACCTTAAGAAATCAATTATATTTCTTGGTAGACCCCTAAGTGATGGAAAGTTGAAAATTTGACCACATATATCGGTTGAAATGATCGCAACCAACCAACCAATTAACCATCCATCCATCCATCCATCCATTGGGTGGGTGGCTTTGGCTTCGCTTAATTACACATCGAGAAGAATTCAAATGCATTTGATAAAGGCAGTAATAATATCCCAAGGGATATGCATGCATTGATGGAGAATGGCAAAGCTCTAACGGAAAGGAATAAATTCAGATGGACTCCGCAGGCAGCGTATTTTGTCCAGATGCAGGGGGCCTCACGCTTCTCGCGAAGGCAACTGACAGCGGCGCAAAACACCATTCCACGTGCGCAGCGCGTGCCACCTGGACCGGATGAGTCAGTGCCTCCGCGGCCTCGGACGCAGCGCGCTCTCGAAATGACCCAAACGCCCCTCCCGTCAAGGCGCCGTGTCGGAACCAGCCGAGGTTATTCGAGTAAAAAGGCCAGCTTCAGACCCCCTCTTCGCTCCAGAAAAGGGAACAAATAAATAAAAGAAACCAAGAAAGGAGGCGAAGAGCCGCTCGCTCGCTCGCTCTCTCTCTCTCTCTCTCTCTCTCTCTCGCTCTCGCTCTGTTCCTTTCTCTTCTTCTCAAATATCCGACGCCCTCCGCCCAATTTTCCCCCTTTCTAAATCGATCCCCGTGCGAGGAGTTCTTCGAATTCGGGTTCGTGTCCTTTTCTTTCTTCTCTGTTCGATTTCTGGAGTTCAATTTGTTTCTTTTTAATCCGATTGTTGATGGTTTCTGTATTTTTAATCTGATAAATGGGAATGGAATCGTATTTTGAGCAGCGATTTCTTCGTGTTTCTTTGAGAGCTATCAGTTCTTTTTTCGCATTGTATTTGTGGAGAAGAGATGAAACGGATGGAAAGGTGATATCTTGTTCAGGTATTAGTCCTTCAGAGAGCTGGATTTTTTCTGCTTTTCCTGGTTATTGTTTTGTGATGTTTTATTTAATCGGATGGAACATGCATTCTTTATCACTGAAGTATCGAGATTTTGTTTGATTTTTTTTTTTTTTTTTTTTTTTTTTTTTTTTTTGCTGTTCATATTTACTGGAGGGTTTGGTGTTCCACTTGAAAGTTTTCATAGCTTGTGTCGGGAGACGGTGTAACCCTAAGTAGGAGGAAATGGTGGAGAATGACTCAAAATTCCGTCTTGAAGTACTTGGGCTGAGTTCTTTTCGATTTGGTTTCTGACGTAGGGTATTTGTATAATTTAATTTAAACTTTATAAATTTTATCAACTTGAAATTCTCAATGAATAGTTTGGCAATATTAACTAAGGGGTTTGAGGCATTGCATGAATGGTGATAGCATGTTCTTCTATTCGATTTCTGCAGAATGCTGTGAACATTAAAGTTTGTGGTTTCAGGAAAAGTGATTGGGCAGAATGATAGAAAAAAAGGTGGTATTAACATACAAACGCAAGCGCTTCTCGTCCCAGACCCATCATGGTAATAGAATTACTGCTGATTCAAATTCAAAGTCTCCCAGTGGTGTACCTTTAGAGATATCAAGCCAAGAAGCTGAATCTGGCACTGATAATGAGAAGCTGAAGAAAGACAATGCGGTGACAAAACTAAACCTATTAGTCTTGTAACATTTGTTTTTATAATTAAAATGCACCCTGGTTTTCTTGTTGTATTTTTTTTTTTCCTTTTTTAACAAATCAGCAAACATATTATTTTGGCTTCTGTAGGTAACTTGTAGGTCTTCCTGGTTATTTTGATGGCTCTAGTCTGATCTTGTCATATAAGACAGTGCCTGAACCAGTGGGTTATTTTGAAAATATTGTTTCTGGGGTTTCCTTGTGGAGTTCTTTTAGCTGCCTTATGAAGTTATGGATTTGTAATGTAGTTGCATGTGCCAAAATTTATTTGCTAAAGAATCCATCTCTACCTAGTAAGAGACTCATTGTAGAGAAACAAGAATACATTTGAAAGATCTATCTTTTTTCCTCATGTAATGTACTCTTGGTGGCTTGCTAACAATCATGTTGATGTTTTAGAAATCTAAATTGAACAGTTCACTCATCCAGAAATATTTAAGGGAACAAAACCATCTAAAGATGGTATATAGATTGAAGAGCTAATGACAAGATGTATGTCAAAAATCAAATCACAAGTACACAAGCTTAAAGGGATGTCTAGATGTCCTTTGGTAACACTCCTATTATATTTCCCACACGTGTGAATTGGCTATTGATGTGTGGGAGGGAGATATAGGAAGGAACAAGGACTCTGTTTGATCATTCATCGTCAAGCCTTAGGGACAGTGCATGATATGTCCGTATTAGGAATATATTTTGATATCCTGCATCTAATAAATAGGTGTGGTTTGAGTCTAGCTGCAATACAATACAAACTTAGAGATTCTTCTTTTTTTCCATAGTGTTCTATAATGCATTGAAGAGTGATCATGAAGGTGCATATGAATCTTGATGTCTGTTTTCTATTACTTTCATGGCTTTAGTGAAAACTCAGTTTCCACCATTAGGAGACCTAAACCATGACTCTAACAAATACTTCTTGTTGAGAGAGTTGATGTCAAGATAGTAAATATGAAATATATCATGTCCCTCATTTTAGATTTTAAAATCTATTTTTTATTTCTAAAGTCAACATAATTTTATAATTATACTTCTGATTATTTTTTGATTTCTTTTAATTTCTTATGTTTTATTTAATTTTTTTAATAATAAATATGTATGTTCCGTGCCTATGTATTGGTATCAATTCAAAGGACAATGCTTAATTATACTGCTCAATGCCTTTGAATCCTCTCACTAGAATCTTAGAGCACCTTCGACATGATCTTGTCATCTCTCTTGCTCAGTGATGCATTTGGCCCGTGTCTATCATAAGTTACTTTTTATTTGGTGGATTTTTGGCAGTTGTTGTTGTTGGATAATGTGGCCCAGATTCTTGGTATGGGTTTTTATGATGGGAAGGAATGGCTGATGGGTACTTCTTATCTATAAACCAATTCATCATCACATCTTCTCCTTCCATGCTATTTGCTCTTTTCAAAAGGCCTTCAAAGACAAAACACTATAAAATGCAACATATAATATGTATGTTGTCTCAACTCATGGAGGCATGATTGTTTGTTAGGTCTTACCATTTTACCGCATAATGCTAAGAGAATAATAATTTTTTTCAAAATGTGTCTTCTTTGAACCAAACTATTTTCCCCTAAAAAGATAAAAATCAATCACATACTAGATTACTTGATCTTTTGACTTAACACAAAGAAAAAAAAGAAAAAAAAAAAAGAAAAAGGGAAGATATGTCATATATAATCAAAATCAGGCTCTTTTTCCCAAGAGGTTTTATGGATAACCTACCTGTGGGACTGAAGTACTAGTTTATCAATTTGCTGGTTCATCTTTATACATTTACTATACTATTCTTCATATGGTTGGGGTAGAATTGATTGGTTTTTATTTGTTTGTGTATCTTTAAGAATAGATGATGAAGTTTTAGATGCTCCTCACTAAGGTTTTAAATCCCCAGATAAGGTCGTCTTGGTTTTTCTATGTAACGGGGCGAGCCGCACTTCTGTCTCGCTTTGTCCTAATACTTGGGATGGAGTATGTCCCAAGAAGCACCAATAGGGATGTTGGGGCGATGGCAAGACGGTTCTATCGTGACACTTGGGATAGTAACCCATCCAGATATCTCATGGAACATCCCATTAGAATTTGAAACTATGCTCCTCACTCTTCTATTTATATCTTGCTCATAAGCCAAAGGATCCATAGATCAATCTCAATGCTATTGTTTGGAAATAGAATTCTTTTGAAGCAAGATTTAAATGCTGCACCATGTCCTATCATGTTGCATTGGAGTCAGCATGATATGGTGGTGCATAACCGCATATCATGTACAGAGATCAACTGTAAAAACTGGTACAGATTATTATGTGATCAACCTACAAAAAATACAGTTGAATTTATTGCATTGCTTAATAACTATCCCACTTTTCCCCTTCTAAACCTTTTGTGGGCTAAGAGTAGTCAGATTCATAAGTCCAGAGGTTGAAGAACATTCGAATTGGGTGCTGGTTTATGTTACAAGGATTTATGAGATAAAAGATTTTTAAATAAAATGTATGTTCCCCACCAAAAACCCAGCATAAATCCATACTTTTCCCTTTTTCTAAATATAGTCTTTAGGTAATGATCTAATCACGTATGGTTGCTAGAATATGATCTAAAATAACTAAAGATTCTAGATTTTTTTTGAAAGGGTAATTTTTTTCTTTTGAAAGTTCATCAGTTGTCTGGTAGTTGTTAGAAGAGAATGAAATTAGCCTACTGTGACAAAAATAGTTCACCCAGTATATGTTAGGATGCTTTAAGTGTACTCGCAGTATTAGATGTCTTTTCATGCCAATGTGTGTCAATACTTGATATGCTGTAATCTGATGGCTGTCGGCAGGCACAGGAATCATGCATGTTAGATATCCATGTTCTGGCCTGTTTTGTTACCTGTAAATAGGCAGTGGAAACTGGCTTTGCCTGGAACTCTCCACTATGGGTGTTTGGTTGGCTTCAAGCGAGCTGAAGCAGTTCTTGCCCAAGCCATACTTACTCAAGAATATCCAAAGTGACTTAAATTGGTATTGTGTCAGTGTTCTCACCTGCTGACTACCAACAAACCAAACACACCCTCTTGGAAGGTGAAATAACATCTAATCAGTAGTCCTAGCATGATTCAATCTTTGAACTTTTGTTTCTGCTTCCGATCAAGTGGAACCAACCTACTTTAATGATTTTAGGTTGTAGAGAGGTCTGCCATGCAACATAATATAAGTTGAAGCAACTGTTAGTGAAAAGGTGGATTTATGAGTGATTTGTTTGACTTAGAAAAATTATGGGTTCTATTATACATGAGATATGTCATGACAGAATATAAGTTGAAGCAACTATTAGTGAAAAAGTGGGTTTATGAGTGATTTGTTTGACTTAGAAAAATTGTGTGTTCTATTATACATGAAACATGTCATATCTTATAACACCTCTCTAGATTGTTCACCATGCAGCAATACTTTTATTATGAAATGAAGCTGCAACCCTTAGTTTTGGTCTTTTGGAGTTTGAACTGCTTTTTTAGGAAACAATATGTGATTCTACCAATGATATTAATGATCTCCATTTTAAGTCGTTGGTTCCGTTGGATGTTGGGTTGCATAAATAGATAAGGATTGTTGCTATAAGGGATCTTGCTATCCCAATGAATCTGATGTTGCATCGCCATTTTATCAGCTACCTTGAATTATCTTGACATATGAATCATGAAAACCTTTGCATAGTAGATGGATCCAGTTTCAATATCTTGATTGTCTTCTTTAAGCCTCCTCATTTTAATGCTTGCATTTTTTTTTTACCTTGAAATAAAGGGTGACCTTTGGCATAGTGGTAATATTTCTCCATTGTGACCTTAGTGTTGTAGGTTTGAAACATGAAAACCTCTCTACATGTAGGGGTAAGGTTGCATACATCTGATGGTACTGGGATGCTTTATCATGACGGCTATCAAGATGGGGTGAGATAACGAGGCATCCATCGAGATGGGGCAAGACAGTAGGGCGCCCTGTTTCATAGAGAAATCAGGACAGTGTTGCTTCAGGGGATTTAAAATCTCGGTGTCAATAGAATGCTTATTGTTGCCAACTTAAAGCCCCATTTTTTTAATTACCATCATTGAGATTTTTCATCTAATGATGTGCCACAAGAAGGTTCCCAATGGCTATGGATATTAAAACTTCAACTTCTTATTAGACCTATGAAATCTAATCACATTTTATTGAATTTTTTCTAATTATTTATTCCCAAGGTTTGAAAATATGACTATATTAGGGTACATACCACCCCATACTGTGATAAGTATCATTCCATACCAACATGATATTGGTGAACCATAAGTAATGCAGTGGTATATGATTGTATATAATGTACCAATACATGACCAGCAAGTTTTTAAATCTCATAGAATGAGGCAATCTTGATTTTTTCATAAAACGGGATGTGTCATTGTCCTACCCTATCTTGACACTTGGAACGAAAGATATCGCAGGACATACTGATTGAGACGTTAGGATGATGGTGGGATGGTCTTATCTTGACACTTAAGATGATGACCCACTCGACGCCTTACGAGATATTCTGTCAGGATTTGAAATTATAATAACCGCTATGCCTCTATACTGCATTAGTTCAAACCTTGCTTGTCACCCTCTCTCCTTATAATCACTATAGTCATATGGGCAAAAGCTTCATGTTGTAACAAAATCGCCACACCGAGTTATATTTTAATATTTTGTTTCTTAATAGGTCAAATATCATTGTGAATGGTAATTTTATTGCCATAAATTGTATACCATGGAGTCTTCCTCTTTGGGTATTCTTGATAACACATTATAAATAACTTCCCATTACGTTTTCATATCATCATTGCAGCATCGCTCTAGATGTGGTTCTATTGATGCTGATGAGAACCTGCTGGGCTGCATTACATGCTTTAGCAGTTATCATTTGAGATGCATCGACCACCATTCAAAGGTTTTCATTTAATATTAATTAGTGTTAAATGAAAATTTTTGATGGACATGCTAATCTAATGATTTCTATCCTCTATTCTGCATAGTATATTCCTCAGGAAAAATGGCAATGCTCATCTTGTATCAAAAGTCATAAATTTGAAGAGTCCATGCAGCAGCTGGAGACTAATGAAACAAAGAAAAACAAAAATATTGAAGAGTCTTAGATTGGGCAAATTAAACTTCAATCACATAAAATGTTGTTGTACAAGACTGATTGGGAACAGCTCTACAAAGACAAGTTCCTCCACAAATGATGATCTCTTAACAAGATAAAAAACATTATATGGACAGATGATTCATACACTGATTCTGGTTAAGCATGCAAGGTCACATGCATTGAAGGGAGTTCAAGGAAATAATAGACTTGGAGATTGTAGGAAGAATGAGTTCCATATGTTTGGATTCATTAACTGACAGAAAAAGTTGTTCTGGACTCAAGACGACTGTGTTTCCATTTTGCTGAATTCAGATAAAAGAGATAGTGTTATATGCAATAATAAATATCCAAAAGAGAATTGCAGCACTCCCTTTATTACCTTTTCTAGGAGAGTTAAAAAAAAGCATGATGTAAGCGAGAAATTTATGAGAGGGAATTTAAGGGCTGAGGAGATGCAGTGTTCAACAGGCACTTGGAGCAGTTTTGAAATAGGTCCTAGTTGTAGATGTGAAGGACCAAGAATGCAGTTTCATGGGTCATTCAACTAAAGCTGTTTTACCAGAACAAGCTGACTATAGCCCATTGCATGTGATTCAACAAACTGTGGTATAGTTTGAACTTTACTGTGGTCAAGACTTTCTTTGAAATGGTTAATTTGTGCATGTCTGCTGCTGTAGTCTTGATTAGAAGCATGATAATATTTCTTCTACAACTTTTTGAAAGGTTTTGCTATATGATCTCGGTATCAAGTTTTGCTGTATCGAAAATTGGTACCATTTCAATGCCGAACCATTATGTTCCGATATTAGACTAGTACGATTTGGTACGAAACGTACCATATTGAACCAACGGCGTACTGATCAAGTAGACAGAGAGGCCTCAACCTATGAATTGTCTTGTAAGGAGCTAAACAAGATGGTTCAGGATGGTACAGGGCAAGATTCGTCATATCGAGAATCGGTATTGTTTTGGTATCGAACTGGTACAGTTCGGTAAGGAATGCACCGTACTGAACCAACAGTGTATCGATCATTCCGTATCGAACCAACGATGTACTTAGGTGAATTGGAATGTTTCAGCCCATAAATCGTCTGGTACGGCTCGATACGAGGTCAGTATAAGATGGTTCTGGGCTATATAAGGCAGTTCAAAGTAGTGCCGGCCCTGTGCCATTTCGAAATGGTGAATCGTACCAGTTTCGCATCGATATGATTTGATATGCCTCATATCGGGTGGTTTGGTACAATTCAGCATACCTTGGTATAGGGTGATTTGGTATAGCTTGAGGTTGGTACAAGGTGATTCGGCCTTTATACCGAATTGAACCATCGAACTGTACTGATTCTGAGCTAGTTTGATATAGTTTTCCTCGAACCATTCAGTTCGATATGGTTTAGCTATCTTTGCCCCATACACTTGGTGCCATACCAGCTCTTGCCTTACCTTTCGCTAGTTAATTCACCAATAGATTCTGATATACCATATGGTCTTAGATATTTTTTTTGTATAGGCTATCAAACAAGGTTCTTTATCTTAGTTTCAGACCTCACACCTATATCACATTGGTACAAGGTCAATACGCCGGTCGATTCAGCATATCAAGACTTGGTATGCATCTTCTGCCAAGTTTCGATTTGATACTAATATGGTGCGGCATGTCCGATACAAAGCAGTATGTATCGGTAGACATACGATGCTATCAAATGGTTGTTTATACATGACATATTTCATGAAAGACGGAAGAGGTTATGTTGCTGGTGCTAGTGTATGTATTAATATAGGTCACGAAGACATTAGTTTTAGACTATAGTATTTAAGTTTTATTAGCATATCTGCACTTACACGGGATGATATGACTAATAACTTCAATTTAATAAAATCTATTATATATTGATCAACGTTTCATGCAACTTAAATTAATAATTTACAAGTATTATATATAACAAATATACATTTTATAGATAAATTTGCATTCATTCTCATCCCGTTAAAGTAGATTACTATAAGACTATGCATACGAAGAAGCTTGGCATGCTATACCGATGCATATCACCCTATACCAGGCATACTGTATCGTATCGATACTAAACCGAGACTCGGTAAATTGAATCGATTTGCATATTAGGTGTACCAACACTATAGCAGCGCGGTACTAGTATAGCATCCGGTACTGGGATGGTGAACCTTCCAAAGAAGTGTACCATTCTGTAGTGCAGGTTCCAACTGAATCCTTGCATATGAATGCATATAGATGGGAGTTTGATGAAATTAAAGAAAGAACTCGGAGCCATCATAATATGAATTATCAGATTAAGTGGTGAATTTATGTGAGAGTTATATTTAGTAAGTTTTCATGAGTTTATCATATTTAATGCAAGCAGAATAAAGTAAGACAAATAATATAAATAAATGGCTTAAGATACTTGGAGTTGATTTTATGATATTAAAAGTAAAATTGTTTGAGTGTACTGAAAATTTCAAAATGGATTGACTTAAAATGAAGCTTCAAGATATGGATTAAAATTAAAAGGAAATATAGGCTCTTTTTTTTTACATGTATTTTGCACACCTTACATGTGCATTGATTTCGTTCGAATAGCTAGAGATGGCCATAAATTTTATGTAAGGGCCTCTTACAGTCACCAATATAGGAGTTCTTTATGGGGAAGGAATTGGTTAGGCATGTAAACGAGAAGAGCCAAGCCTATTATGAGGTTGTTCACCTTGGCTTCATGTATCAAAATAGCTTCTCGAGCCTGGCTTGAGCTCGAACTATGCTTCACATCAAGGTTTTAAATCTTATGGGATAGAGGTGTCCCGATTTTTCTAAGAAACTATATTACTTCGTGTCCATTCCATCTCGATCCCTGACCTAGTCAGGTGTCTCAATACTTGGGATACTTTTTTCTTAAAAATAATTGTGAAGCTTTAGTATTTTATTCAATTTTTAAACATTTTTTAACTTCAAAAGTTATATCTTTATGATAAATTAGATCGATTTAAAATTGATATTATAATGTATTATGGCCAGGACAGGATGGAACAACTGAGATCGGTCTCGAAATCTTTGGGATGAGATGTTTCGGCTATCTCAGACCCTGTTCCGTCGAGACTTAAATCATTGCTTCACATAAAGTGTCCAAGCTTGGCTCAACTAAGCTCCTAGTCAAGTTTTATTTGAGCTGAGGCAAGCTCTTTCACTGTTTTCAAACGAAATGGTGTTCTGGCTCGGCTCGATTACGGAGTTGAGATCTGAAAAATGTTTGAGCTTGCCTCATTTTTTAGCCAAGCTGAGCTAAAATGCGTAATTAGCGACCTGGGCTTGAGCTGCTTATGATATGAAGAGAGGAGTTGGTAGTTGATGAATAAATTAAAGTGAATTCAAGATAGGAGTGGGTAAACATTTAAATTTCTTTTTTTTTCCTCTTCTTTTAATTAGATGGTGAGAGGAGGATACCAATGTGGAAAGGTTAGAAAGAGAGATGATGGTAGCAAATTTTTTTAAAAAAAAATAGCAGTAATTTGAGCCTATCCAATGTCATGAATTGTAAGGACATGGGATTTTCACCATCATAAACAAGAGACATTTAAATATATATAAAGAGAGAGGGTGCTGAGATCATGTTTTTATGCACTCATCACATGTTGACATGTCATTCATTGATGAGAAATGTGCATATTGGTGACTTCTAATCACATACTGCCACATTTTGTCTGAAGTGAACACTTGTACCACCATTTGACAAGGTTCAGAATTCAAACAAGCCGAGCCAAACTGAGTATCAGGCTTCTTGGGTGTGACTCACTACATAAATGAGATGTGTGAGCTTGGCTTGAGCTCAAGCTGAGCTTAATGCATGCTGTTCAAGCCTGGCTTTGTATAAGTTCTGACCTGAGCTTTTATCGAGCCGAGCCAAGCTTCCTCTAATGTTGGTCCACTTGTGTTCAGGCCTGGCTTGTTTATGAGCCAAGCTCTGAAATCTGTTTGAGCTTGTTTCATTTCCCAACTGAGCCAAGCCTAGACTGAGCTGTCATAGAGCTGTCCCTGAGCTGCTCATGAGCAGCTCAAGTCATTTACAGCTCTAGACAAGGTATGCAGGGAAACTACAGAAGACTGATCAATCATAACAGGGAACTAGAGTTACTAGACTATTGATGGGTTGGATGACATTATTATCAAAGGAAGGAAAGAGAAAATCAAGTCAAGGAGTAAAAACAGATCTTGGATGCATCTAGTTGCTTGTGATGGCTGTCTAATGATATCTGAAAGAGAGAGAAAGGCAGCATTGGAAAGTTCTAAAATAAACAAAGAAACAATATCCAACAGCTTGTGATGGTTGTTTAATGATACTTGAGAGAGAGAAAGGCAACATTGGAAAGTTCTAAAGTAAATAAAGAAACAACGTCCAACAGAAATACAAAACAAAAATAATATAAATAAAACAGCGAACAAAAAAAAAAGTCTAAATGTTAACTCTGAAAAAAAATAAAATAAAAATAAAAACTGAGCAGAATGTTTGATAGGTGGTTGTAATGTAATCTGTCAATGCATCTGATTATTTTTTTATGCAAATTGTTGAATAGACCCGTCTTTGGTTTACTTGCCTTTCTTCTTTCTCTAGAAAGAAAGGGAATCAGTTGGGAATGCACATGAGAAAAAGGAGTGGATACACCTATCTGGTATCGAACTGGAATTATAGTGGCACATCAATTAATATGAGAGAGAGAGAGAGAGAGAGAGAGAGAGAGTTGAATCAAAAGAGGAAAAAATGGAGTCTCTTTTCATGAGGGAAAGGAAATGCTGAAATTGTTAGAATTAAGTTTTAAATCCTGTAGGAAGAGATTGTTCTAGTTTTTCCATGGAATAGGATGTGCTGTCGTCTCATCCTGACCCGTCCCAATGCTTGAGACAGAGGGTGTCTCAAAACATACCGATTGGGACACTAGGACAATGGCAAGACAGTCCCATCCCGACATTTGGGACAAGAATCTATCTCGGCATCTCACGAGAAGTCCCACCTGGACCTGAAACCATGGTTAGAATCATGTGCTAAGAAACAATGTAATTGATATAGCACTGTTTGCTAGGCTGCATCAATAAGTTGTGCATGAGAGAGTTTCTTACTGTTTGCATTTTCAGAAAAGAAATAAACTAGTTACCAAATTTGTTATGATATATGTGGGATCTTGGGTGCGAGCTATGTTGCATGGACTTAGGTTTGTGTCTTGGCTATCAAATCCTTTCAGTATTTAAGAATTGCTTCTTATGAAGCCATGTGCTAGTGTCATGCTAACATGTGTTTTGAGTGTCTGTGTGAGTATTTTAGGCTAAAATGAAGGGTTCAGGTAACATGAGGTTCAAAAGATATGCTATTAATTGCAGAAAATTAATCCAGTTTTCTTAGAAAAGAAACCTATTTGTTAGCAGGAGTTGATTGATTAGGTTTAGTTGGGTTGATAGGGCACATGAGATGGTCAGTTTGTGAATGTTTCTCAGGAGGGAAGAGAGATGAGATGGTCAGTTTGAGAATGTTTTTCCAAGGGAAAAGAAATCAAACCCATAAAAAAGAGAAAATTTATAGTGCATGATGAGTAGAGATTCTAATAATATGTAAAAACTGAAAAGAATCAAAATTACCAAAAAAAAACAAAATAATAGAGAGATTAAGGGTAGCCTAATGCACAAGGCTTCCGCCATTATGGGGTTTAGGAAGGTTCAAATATACATAGCCTTATCTTTAAGTGCGAAGAGGTTGTTTCTGTGTTTCGAACTTGTGACCTTCATGTCATAATGGAGCAATCTTACTGCTGCGCCAAGGTTCTACCTCATCAAGACAGTTTATCTTGGCACCCTCACATAGTGCTAATCACTAATACACCATGAGTTAAAATTCCATCGACAACACCATCTCACTGTGTTGCACGTGAGATTCACGTGATTGATGAGTAAATGGGAGGATATTCCCAAGAGGACAACCCGTGAGAAGAAAAGCTATCGTTCTCCTACAGGAAAGCTTACAAACATTGATTGAAGATTCACATGTTATGAAGTGTGAGATACGGACCCATCAAAGTTAAGGCTTGGTTTACACAAATTAGTTGGCTCTCTTAAATGCTGTCTACATGCATTAATTCAATACTTAAATGTCTATGATGCCATAGGGCTTTGTGGATCACATATACAGTAGGTCGACTTTGAAAAAGAGAGATGAATGCTCTGCAAGCAACGTTGGAATCACTACCTATTCATAAAATTTGTGATGGTAGTGCATCAACTTTCGAAAGTATAGAGTGCACAGAACGTATTCTTAGGAGACATGTGGTACATAAATAGATATTCTCAAGAGACACGTGGCAACTGTAGAAAGCTCTTAAAACACATACGTGTCAAGCTAATATCCAACACTGCCGTAGCAGCCAATTTTTATTATATAGTATGTGATACTTTGATGGTGTTTCATTATGCTTATATCATAAGGCATATAATGTAGGAAGTTTCAGAAAAATTTTTAAAATTGTTTCAAGGTTACAATTGCAACAAGTCAAATAACATGTTTTCTCATCTGTCAAAATGGGATGTAGGCAATAAAGCATAGCTCTAGGTAATGAATTTTTTGAATTAATGAATGTGAACGCAATAAACAGCTATAAGCACACCTCAACTGTCTCATCCCATACTATGTTTCTTATCTGTACTCTTTAATTGTCTCAAGATCCATCTTCAATGATTCATAACAAAGGCTAGGTCCAATGGTTCAACGTCAGACCAAGTCCTTTTAGATTTTCTATGATCCCTCTATCCCTTTATGTCAACCCTTTGATGAGGAACTCCTGATTTATCTATTCTACTGTACTAGTCAACCTCTAGAATGGAGTGTGTTAATGTAGCTTTCTGCATCATGGTGTTTTCCTTGACTCTCAGCATGTGCATCGCATGTGCCATATTTATTCTAGGGTTGTAAATTTTAAAGTGTGTGCATCGGCACATGGCCTACATGTGTCATGAAATTTTTATAATCTGCTCCCCTCCTTGTAGATGGTTTAGCCATGTCAGTTGTCTGAAAGTGATTGAGCTATGCTAGGGTTTAAATAAATGAATATGCCACATATGTTTGTGTTTTTTTTCCTTTTTTTTCCTTGATCTCTCTTTTAGAAATGATGGTTGACATGAAATTCTTTATGTGAGGTTGATGCAAGCATGTATTAGATTTAATTACATATAAATTATATTCCAAGGGAAAATTTGTCTCATGTGAATATGTTGGACAGACGGCTGATGTCGGAAAAGATGCTGGAGTTGAATCTGCACCTGAAGGGGGTGCTGAAACAAAAAAGTAAATTTCTTTTACCCTATCATTCTTTATATGTTAAATTTCCTTTACCCTATCATTCTTTATATGTTAAATTTCCTTTACCCTATCATTCTTTATATGTTCTTTGTTGCAATGAAAGATGACTGATATGGCTTTTTTCATCAAACAGTGCTGGGGACACTGGTGACAAGTTATCTCTTCAATGCCCTGATATTCCAGAGAAACCAAATTTGGGTCATCAGCATCCATTGCCTTCCCAACTTGCAAGACATGTTCCTGAAGACCCATCAGGAAAACTTGCAGCTGCACATACAACTGATGTCGTCAGAGATCCCATATTAGTGCATGAATGTAGGGGATCAGACTTATCCGGAAATAAGTTAGCTGATATTATAAAGAGCTCTGAGAAAGCAACCACACTTTATGATGTTTCAAAGGACAGGAGTCACCTGAGTGATTTGGAATTTTCTGCTGTCGCTTCTGCATCTCCTAGTCTAACTAAGATAGAATCAAGAAAATCAGCATTCAATGTAATGCCCGAAAATATTTTGGAGTCTCGAAGTTCATCAAGTCGAAGTTTCGGTCTTGTTATGGCAGATAACAAAACTGATGGAAAAGTTGGTGAACTTGGATGGCTTGAAGCACTTGATAAAGAACTGAAGGATACAAACAAAGGGAAAAATATATGCTCATCCTGGGAGCAAAGTGTTATCAACTGCAAACAGGCAGCCAATGGAAAGGCTTCCTCTATATTGCCAGTTAGCTCATCCACACAGAGTCAACATGATCAGGTGAATTGTAGAATAAGAATTAACTAATCTAATTTACAACTTTTCTTGGCTCACCAAGGTTAGGTCTATCAGCTCTCTCTGCAAACTTGAGGCAATGTCAAATTAAATTGTCAGCATAGACATACCCCTGGCCTGCTCCCTGTAAAAGAAGTATTCACTCTTGTTATCTGCATCTCAATCCTTTGTTTCTGGCTATGATGATATGAAGGGAAGGATGATTGATATTGCTGGTGTTGATGCAAGATTTAAGACTGTAATTTTAATATTTGAATATTTGCCAAATTTTACATTTTTTTGGTTCTAATGTTATTTTTTTCTTTCTTTTTTCTTTTGTTGGTATTTGGTTGCAGGATGCATTGAGGGAGTTCCCGAATCAGACAGCTGGATCCCAACAAAGGGCATTTCTGACAGAATCACTTGAGACTGGCTTTGAAAGGCAACAACATGGAGGGACAAATAAGTCTTCTTTTTCTACTGGTATTCTAGGTCTGCCATTCAATTTGGAGGGACCTGATGTCTCCGTTAAGAGTTTTCAAAACATGCATCCATCATTGAATTTCAATATTAAAGACACTGTTCTTGAATACAACAAACAACCTCCATGGCCTAGCATTGATGAGAATGCATCTGTATCAAAGCAGAAGCAGATAGTGGACCATGTTTTAAGTGACTTACGGATGTTAGAAGAAAGGCAAGCACCTCTGTTAGATAAGTTTAAGAGGAACACCAATGAGTGGTCGGAAGAAGAGCTGGATTTTCTTTGGATTGGTGTGAGAAGATATGGGATAACCAATTGGAATGCAATGTTAAGGGATCCAAAACTTTGCTTCATGAAATCAAGATTTGCTGAGGACCTAGCTGAGAGATGGAATATAGAGCAAAGAAAGATTCTGAATGGTGCGCTACTCCAGCCAGGAAGAATATCTGGACCAGAACTTTCATTGCTGCCTCTTATGAATGATTCTTGGTCAGCAAAACCAGCACCGAGTAACCACTATGGCAGGAATGGTACCTGGTCAGCATGTTCAGAACTCCCAATGCTCACAGCTGAGCCTAAACTTTCTCTTGGAGGAATCTATCTTCAGGATGAGAACACCTCCAACAGAAGTCCATTTCATTCAATAGGCCAGGGCACAGCCAATCATCTGACAAGTGTAAGTCTGTCTACAGATTCCATCGCCGGCAACTTCCCGGTAGGTTCTTACACAGGGTCTGGAATGAATTACCAGATGTCTTTCAATGCTTACAACACAAGGTATGACAGTGAGTCATCTTCTTCGCATGAAAAATCAGTTGAAATGTTGACCCAGGATCATCACTCCACAAGTCTGCCAGCAAGTAGTAATCTCCCCCACTGGCTCAGGGATGTGGTGATCTCCCAACCAAAGTCAGGCAATTCAACACTGCCTGCTGTTTCAGCCCTCACACATCCTGCAAGCATGCTTAATAATGACCCCAGAGTAGATCCACCTGCTCCACCTAAAGATCCTCGGGGTCGGGGAATTCTGAAGAGAACGAGCATCACATCTGATTATCATGCCAGCAACTTAATGGAGTTGGACAATCAAGCGTATACGGATGAGCATAGGATGGGAAGACGACCAGGTGTTCTTCCAACCCCAGCTGTGAACTCTCAGACACTAACATTGGTTAATGCAGGTTCAAGTCTGAATGGTGCATCTGATTTGAATAAGAAAAATTCAGGTCCTGTTGGACCAAGTAACTTGGTTGTTATTGATTGTGATGCTTCTTCCGAGGAGACAATATCGGACAGCTAGTTCTGTAACAAATGGCATTGCAGTTGGTAAGTTGTACAGGGTTTTGTTCCGAGCCTGTACAGTTTTTCTGTATATAAATGACCTGTTAATTTTGTTGTCCTCAGTATATTCATTTAGAACTAACCCCAATCTCTTTCTGTTTACATTGTTTTTCACTAATTTGATGCAGTATCTATTTGATAATTTGCAAGGAAATGGATTGTATGACAGCATTTGCATCAGGTAGGGTATGCTTGCAGTGGATCTCGTTATTAAACTTTAGAAAAATTCAAGATAATGCTTGGTGCAGCACATAAATAGCCCTGCTTATTTGTATGTTTAATATTTTGCTGTTTATTAATCAACTTATTGATAATTACAACAACAGAATGACATCAGTCAAATTCTTCTACATGCATAAGCCTCAAATCCTTTGTGCAGTCCTACAACCACTAAGACTAATTCTATGAACCTAAGCTGATCTAATTAACCTAAACTTTAAACATCTAGCCAATCCTGTCACTCCTGAACCTCTGCTGATTAACCCAAGCCAATCCAAAGTTCACCCATAAACAGGACCTCATGGGTCTTAATTCTGTAACCAGAGCCTAGAACTTATAATGGACAACCTCTTGTTATTGGCTACTCCTTTTGGGATCTATGCTTAAGCTCATATCCACAACCCTGATTTCTTTGTTATTGGTTAATCCTTTTGGGATCCATGCTTAAGCTCGTATACACAACCCTGATTTCTTCCTATGGCAGCTGAGGTTAACTCATAACCCCATCTAAATGCAAAAGTAAGCCCAACTTTGGTAGGTAAAGGCTCACTCAACTCAACTAGTCTAACATGGCAAACAAAGCCTTTTCAAGCCCAGCTATCCATGCCTTCAAAGCCCATTTATCAAACCACTGTAGAAACAGTATGATAAGCCACTGTTTGGCCACCCTACAAAGTCATCTTATGGTTACCTCACATTCACCTGATTCCAACTATTTTCCTCATCAAAGCAAGAAAAAAAAAAAAAAAAGTTGCTTCTGCATAGAGCTACAAAGAGGAAACCTCCAGCTTTAAAGTATCCTTATTCAGCACTTAATAGCTAGTTCCTTCCCTCCTGACTTGAGTCCTAGCTACCTTTCTTCACTTCAAAATCTAACACAAAACCACTTTTTTTTTTGTTTTCATGGCATCCTACATACCAACGACCTCCCTTCACTCATATCATGTTGGGCATGCCACTACCAAAATCTCCCCCTAATGCATGAGGATGAAAGGGCTGTCAACAACAGGCCAACAAGGCAGCCTGCTGGAAATCTTAACCCACTTCCTCCAAAATATATAGCAACCATAACTTGTTACAATCGGAACCCACATGGTTAATCAGTAAATTATCACTTGGAGAAGTAAAAGACAGCCTCTCATTCAGTAGGTATGATATTTCTTCTTCTCATTCTTTCTTCTTCTTCTTTCTTTTTCTTTTTCTTTTTCTTTTTCTTTTTTTTTTTCTTTTTTCTTTTTAACAAGTCAATTGCAATCTATATCCTACGCTTGCATGTAAGCTATGCCTTTTCAACAATGAAGAATGGTGTCCAGGAAGTTAGCATCCCAATCTTGCCGGGTTTGATTCTGCCTTTCCTGCCAACCAGTTGGCAGTCTACCCTAACAGGTATAGGCTGTGAATGGCCAACAACCCTGGTCACATCAAACATTTCCTTCCAGCTCTCCCATATATATATATATATATATATCTCTTTCTTTTCTTCCAGACTTTGCTAGGTTGTTGAGCGAAGGGGGGAAAAAAAAAAGTCAATAGAAGAAAATAAGAGGAGAGAAGAAAATCAAGCAATTTCTCACGTTTTTGTAAAAAGAAATTGTCGAGGAAGTGGATAAAATAGGATTGAGTCATGTTGACCCAATCGCCTCTTTGTTATTTTTTCTCAAAATCATTATCTTTTGGAGAAGGAAACATTAAGTTCGTTATAGAAAACTGACCTTATATCTTCCATCCGATTATCTTATTAGAAAACTTTTTTAGTCCCAAGCAACAAAAAAAAGACAGATTCTTTCCCAACAAACTTTTGTTCTCACTTTCTCTGACTCATTATCTCTCTCACGGTTCCTTACTTTCTCAGTAACCACATAAAACATGCTCTTCACCTTTCTCTTTATAGACTTCTTATAATAACCGTTATACATAACTTCCATTCACCAAAATGATTCTCTCTCTGTTTTGTTGGCCATGTATATTTACAATACTTTCATTTGCAAAGACAGCATGTAAATTCGGAATGTTGTATGTTATAGTTTTAAAAAAATACACTCAATTTTATTAACCAAAGACGTGATTTTTTTTATTTTGCTCTTTCGCAGATCAAATACAGCTGATTAATGAAGACATCTCCAAAGGTTTCTGGCTGCTGAGGACATCGCTTTAGCTTTAGCTACTTTGTTCTGTTGGCGTTCAAAACTTTTTTATGGTAATCCCTGGTTAATGTTTACTTGGTCATGGGCACTTTTATGCTTTCTAATGCATGTAAGCTGGATTTGATGGACAAAATGACTTGGAAATTGAGACTAGTCTTTTGTTTGTTTATTGGATAAGCCCAAAATTACTTTAGTGCTTCCTAATATATGTGACTTGGATTTGATGGACAAATGATTTGAAATTTTATAGTATATTATAGTAAATGTTTTTGTTCAGTTAGTGGATTAGACTGAAATTTCTTTGCAACAGAATATGAATGTCTGCTAGGCATGCTCCAGTTGTACATGATCGACATATGACTTGGAATTTGATGGTATAGGCTTTTGATCAGCTAATGGATTAGACCGAAATTTCTTTGCAACAGATTATGAATGTCTACTAGGCATGTTCCAATTTTTGGGTTTTTGACTGCAAAGATTTTAAAGCTAGGGAATAGATTGCAGTTCACAGTCCCATCAGGTTTTTTACATGCAGAGATAAACCTACAACAATGCAAAAAATTCAACAATTTACTAGCATGATAACCTTATATGAAATGGAACCACTGATAAACAATTCTCAAGATCAATTTCTTAAAAATATAATCTGCAAAGCACATCTAACCTAGAATGAACCTGTAAAAAGATTTTCAAATATGGTTCAAAACATGATTATCAAGATTGTCTCTCATCTGATCTAGATCTCATGAACCTTCGACGCCTCCTTGGAACCAGAATGTCATTCGTATCTAGGTTCTCATTGTCATCATCATCTCGTAGACCCAATAGGTTATCACCCCATGGATTATGGTGGATGGATGAGGTCCGATGCCGCCTCCAAGCCCTAGACGAGCCTCTTGCTTCATCAAGTGACCTAACGGGGTTGCCAAACATGTGCATGTGGAACAAAAATAATGTGGACCACCATGGTCCATTGCTTTCACCAAATTCATGTTCATGAGACAGTCCATCTCCATTATCGATGACATAATCTCCAAATATGATTGCTCCAGGCATAGCTGATCTGATGGCACTAAGGATGTCCCCATATTCTTGCTGGTGTTCCAGGTGGCGCCATGCACGCTGCCTCAATGGATCCACATCAGCAGGTCTTGTCATAGGGTGAACCCTCCGAGCATGTCTGCGGAGCTCCATGTAGTTGCCAGAAAATGAGCATGACTCCCGAGAGCAGCTTCTAATTTTATGGTCCAGATAATGTCTCGCTTCTTTAACAATCGTCCAACCCAGTACCATACCTCGGCAAAGAGGACACTTCAAGCAATTTTGCTCTGATCTATCTTCCCCGCCAGATTCATCAAGACTGACCCTTCCTTCCAACTGAGTTTCTAAACGTCTATCTGATTCTCGATTATTATCAGCTCCTCCTAAACCTTCAAATAAGCCTGCAGAGATCGTATTGCTATTTTCTCCTAGACCATAATCTTCATGGGTTTCTGTTGAGTTGCTAGTCATTCTTAGGTCCCTGAAGAATCGTTCGGAAGCAGGAGCATGAGTGCTCTGGCCATATCTTTCCCTATCAGCATTGTCAAACATGGAAGAGCTGGAATGGGAAGGACGATCCCTAGAGTCCATTCTCAGTTTTCTGAATCGGTCAAGGCAATTTGAATGCCGGTAACTGGTATCACAAATGTAGGATCTGCAACCTTTTTCATGGGAAGTGCAGAGGAGAAGAACAGCATTGTGTGGATGGTCCATGCAGATGGGGCATGAAATCTCATCCCATTCCTTGTGCAGCACATTTATATCATCTGTGCCGGCAGAAGTGGTTCCTTTTATCTCCATCTTAGGTGCACTGTCAAAAGTTGGTCGCATTATTAGGTTAACTACAATCCAAATATGTATCATGTCTATAAATAGATATATCAACCATCAATAATTTTATATATATAATATCAGATAGAACTTAAATAAAAAACACATTTTCACATGCGTGTGTTAATCCATCATATAGTTTCTGCCAGGCAGATAATTATTCACATCTGGCTATAATTGTGCAAGAGAATGATGGCTTACTTCAAAGAAAAAGACCAGGCCTTTCCCCCTCATTTTCCTTTTTTTATGAGAATGAAATAATTTGATCAATTTATAAGAATGAATGAGCAATACCAGATGTGGTTGCACCTATTTGAGAGCAGAAGTCACATTATATGGTTGCAGAACTTCCAGATGAAGCTACCATATATCAAGTGAAAGACTAACAATGCAAAGCTGGGATCTATTATGTAATGCCCTGATTTAAATGTTAAATCTTTGGTAAAACTGTAAACTATTAGAAACTCAGGTTTTGTGAGTATCCAAGAAAACAAGGAAATTTATATACAGCTAGCCCCATGATAGTACACTCTAAATCACATGACAGAGCTTAACAGAAAACTCACTAGCTTTCTCCACTACTGTTGAAGTATCCCTCTCTATCAGCATATATATCTAAAAAAACTCAAATATTATCTTCGCTAGATAGCATCTTAGGGCTTTGAGAAAGTTTGAATCATGAGAACAGATCGTTTGATTTTTGTCCCTAATGTTTAAGCCTCAAGAGTGGGACCAGACACTCCATAGGGAAATAACAAACTCACACATGCCTGCACTTGATCATGACCATGAAAGCACTCTGACTTTCCAAAAGCATCTCAACACAGAGGAAGCTGCCTCCGAAGGCCCTATTATATCTCACGCTACTAACACATCTCCATAAATACCCACCTCCAATGCTTCCATCCCCTGAGTTGCCATTCCTTTCTCCGTTAACAGTCATATGCATTCGCTCTTTCATTTGCCCCTTCAGCTTCAGACATCAAGACAAATCCAATTCATACATACAAAGCACAAAGGTAAAACACTATCATCTTTGATGCTTAAGATGGATGTTTCAAATTTTATCACATTTTTCACATAGTTATTTAGTGTGCTATTTTGGTTCCATTCATCTAGGACCAATTCAAGAACTCATCAGAAAAAGCAAATACCTTGCAACCATTTATATTATCCGGGATTGGTTGAGATTAAGTAGACAAAACGAAGAGAACAAACATAAAAGAAAGACTACTTTTTCTCATTGAAATATAGGGCACGGATATAACTCACCAGAACAAGAATCTGGAAACTTCAACCCCTTACTGGAAGCTTATCCTACTCCAGAATTGTTGCAGTCTTGATCTGTTTGATTTGTTTTGTTCTCAAACGATGAAAATTTCCCAGGTTCCACGACAATAAATCAAAGCCTCACAGACCCTCCAAGTATGCAAAGGCTTGAACTCGACGATTTAGGTTAAACTCCACACCACCAGCAAGCTCGGGTTAAACTCCACACACCCGCAAGCTCAAGGCCCTGCATGCAAATTGTGGAAAAGGAAACAAAACTCATCTTTAACACAGAAAAATGCGCATTCTTGCAACACTGACATACCAAAGAGCTCATACCAAAGAGCTCATGCTACAAGTTGTTGCATTGCATTCCCAAATCACATTTAGGAACGGGAAAAAAATTGAAAAATAGAAAATTCTAACGCATAGACCGATCCTCATAGCTACATCATGCTTCTAGAATTCAATTTCACGAAAGGAGCAACAGATACAGAGAAAAGAAAAATCTTTTCCTATCACCAGCAAGTAAACCCTGACTCATAAATTTCCTTCCAGCCAAATAAAAAGAAATAGGAGTCCTTTATCCACATTAAGCCAAAGTCCACCATCGCAGTTTATATTGCAAGATCTGATGAGAATCGTGATCCGCTTCTTCTTCACGCGCGCGCGCGCGCACACACACAATCAGAATCACAGAACTCCGATCTTTTCCTTTCCCTATCGAAACCCTAACAAGACACCACTCCTCCACCCTCGCTTCAAGAAACCTCGAACCCATCGTTGCCACAACTGCGGCTCGTCCTAATCCTAGCCCTAACCCTAGGCATAACTCGATCTCTACCAAAGCCCATCAAGAAACCAGAATTACGAACAGAATCCATCAGAAATACGAAAAAAAAAGGAAGAAAAAAATTTAACATTCTAGAAAAAGTAACCTTATGAGAAAAACTTGCGAATTTCACATTAAATTTTAAGAACAAATCCTCTTCTTCCTTCCCTTCTTCTCCTCCTCTTCTTTGGGAAAGGAAAAGATCGGGAAGAGGGGGGAAGAAAACAGAGAGAGAGACCTGCTGGTGCTGTTGACACGGTTTTCTCGTCTCCTTTTTCTTTTCTTCTTTTATCTTATACCAACTCTATTTTAACTATCGTTATGGTTATGATATTATATATATATATAGGAGGAGGTGAGCAGATGCCACGAAGGTTTCCTTCCGCCCTAACCGACTTACATGCAACAGCGGCAAGATGGACGGTTCGGAGTGGGCTCCACTGATCAGAGGGTTACCGCTCGTTCAATTCATTTGATGGCACCTTTATGTTGGCTGCCACATCATCGCTTTGGTAAGATCATGCTATACCCACCCATGCATAGATAAATAAATAATATTTCATTGTTATTTTGTTCTTATTTTGGTGCACAAAGAAAGATCAATCATTATCCTTTAATATTTTGCATCTTTGAACCAATTGGAAGAATAATGCCTCATATTTATTATTGATTGTTTTTTTTTTTTTTTTTTTGTGATAAATAATAGCTATGATGTTATCAGGGTCCTGGATAGAGGTGATGTGATGCCATTGCTTGCGTAGATTGGAGGTCATGCTTATTTTCGTTGGCCGTTGGAAGTTTGGCAAAGGGGATAGATACTAGGGTTGCTTTTGGCCATCTTTTTGGAAAGGATGGTGTTCAAGGGAAGGGCGGTCTAAGACACATAAACAGCATTCCCTCATTTCATTTCCTATATCTTAGAGCCATGCAGGCTTCTAATTCTCTTATAAGATCTAAGATCTATAAGATTTTATATGAATCTCGAAAAATCTTCGGCACCATCTACGCTGGCTTACTTCCCTTTGGATAGCATTGGTTTTGATGTGAGCTGAAAAATATTTTTTTTATGAACAGAGATGATAATTTTAATCTATTAAAGCCTATCTCACTTCACTTCATTTGGAACGAGAATTTTTTATCTTTTGTTAGGATAAAAATGAAGATAAATTAGTTTTATTTCTACTAACAGAAATAAGATGGAGATGAAAATGAATATAACTTCATTCTATGTTATTTTTGTTTCATTAAATTCATATTTAAATACAACAGAATATTTATATATTTATATATATATATATAATTATCATCATTATATTAATATTTTTTTATTTTTAATTTTTTTTTCCATCATCTTTAATTTTTTTAGATCAACTAGGATAGGGATAGGGTAGGAATAAGAACAAGGATAAAATAGAGATAAAGTAAAAATAAAAATTCATTATTTTTTATGAAACCAAAATGAGAATAAAAAAAAAGAAAAAAATCTTTGTTTAAAGAGATAAAGCAGGAATGAAGATTTGTTTATGAAAAAATAAAAATTAAGATGAAGATTATAATCGAGATGAAGATTGAGGTTCTTTGCTCATCCCATCTTATTTATAATTTTAGGTTTGGTAAAATATGACTTGCATTTGTAAGCATCATTTAGTTGGAATCATAAGACTTACTCCAGCATTGATTGATACCCACGATTGATGCTACCTCTCTATCATAGATTTAAAGAGCGCTACGAAAATTAAATCAGGCATGCTCATGCTTCATGAAATACCTGATGAATAATCGAATCCAATCTATCAGTCAATACTTCTACCAGTCTCTCTAAATCACCTTTTTTTTATTATTATTTTTATTTTATCTAACTGCAGGCTGTCATTTACCATGAGATTTTCCAACTTTGGATTTGCAGCATCAAATCAATCATTCTGTTCGTACTTTTGTTCCCCTGCGGACTGATATGGCTTTCGCCAATTGAAAAATAGCCTCTCTGAAAAAAGTAACAAGATTCTTGATACGAATGCCGGATGTAGCGGTTATTATGCAGCATGAAAGCCAGAGGGTGGCGGCTAGCTCTTAAGTTATATCCCAGGGGCATTCACTATCATCATCAGAGGTGAGGTCCTCCAATCTTTTTTTTTTTTTTTTTTTTTTTTGTGAACCTTCCTTTATTTCTCAGTTTTCCCCTTTCATCATCATTATGTATGCAAAATAGATAGGCAATCCTCCATGTTGTAATTACATGTAAAGTGGCACACTTATGATAAGCTACATGCCTTTCCAAACCCACTAGCCATTTGTTTTTGTCCCCTTACCTGTAGGTCACATGATGCTCTCCTCCTCTCTTGACTTGACCAAGTATTTTGAACCTTGGCAGGTGCAACAAGATGAATTAATATTGTGGTGGTTGGTTCTCAAGAAGCTGGGAGAGCTTAAACTATAGGTAGAGGATTTGGCCCTTGCCAATTTGGACACCTAGATGAAGTTTGCCACTACTCGAAATGATAAAGATGTCCACATGAGATTGTTCTCTTAGGTGTGGGTGATAAAATACACTGCCTTTGCCTGTGGAGAACATGATCACAGCCAGCTTTTAGAAGACCCAGTCACCTCTTTGCTCATGATATCTCATGATACCTTCTAAGGAGACCATCTTCTCTGTGAAGCCAGCCACTCGTGTATATATATATATATATATATATATATATACACACACACACTCGAGCACAGGATAAATTAGATTACTCCAAACTTGGTTCCCCCTTTTCTCATCAAGATGCCGTTCCAGCCAATCCAACAGTGGCATACCTCAGCAATCATCTCCTACATTGCGAGACATATCATGCCACTCCAATGATCACCACCTCACCCTCTCTTCCATCCAAACTGCTCTTAAGCGCCACCTCTCACCATCGGTCTTTCAAGTCCGATCCTAAGATGATGGACAGGACCCAACATGGAGCTCAGCTTCTGGAAGAGCTCGATCTCCTCCACAAAGCAGGGAATCCTGCTGAGGCCACGAGCCGAAGGAATGTGCTCTGTAATTGGAAGTGGAAGGTACTCAACTTCCTCGATGAGCACATCTGGAGGCGACGATCACGGTGCGTGGTGTGCCTCCAGGTCCACCAGGTAGGTGGCTTGCCGCCGGCAATGGACGGCCAGGTACTGGTTGTCGGATGGAAGACCAAAGGGTGCAAGGGAGAGCACACGCTCCCTGTCCAAGTCTGTGAAGGGATCGCCATCTTCGATGAGATATTCTTGCACTACTGCAGTGCCGACATCCGATCCATCTTGAAGAATTTCACCATATGGGTGTCTCTAGTCGACGCAGCCGATTGTGATCTCGGCACGTTTCATGTCGATCTTAGTGAGTTGGCGATGGCTGAGAATCTGAATTCCAAGTTCGGTGGGAAGAGCATGAGCTTTGTCCTCGGGGGGATGGCCAGTGGCGGGGCCCTGAACCTTAGTGTGTACTGTAGGATGTTGGAAGAAGAAGAAGAAGAAGAAGAAGAAGAAGAAGAAGAAGCTCATGGTGTTGTTGGTATGTCGGTAGCTTCATTAGATTTGTCTTTGTTAATACGTTTTGATTTCTTCATTCACCAGTCTGCTCGACTTGTTTGGAACGCATGCAGGGAAAAAACAAAGCAGAAGCAAGTGCTTTTCATGCCTCCCGGATCTCGGTTGCCTCCGGAGCCGGCCGGTGACTGTTTCTGCGCGAAGAATCCCCTCGCTCCGATCTGAGAATGGCTTCATCACGATCGAGAACTCCATCGAGGAGTGCGTTCCAATCGATGAGGAAGATGGTGGCTTCATCACCATCGAGAAAGGAACTGTCTGCGCTCGCCCACGAAGACCTCCCTCTGAACATCTGGTGAACACTGATGATGAAAGCACTGGGCTTGAAGACGAGAAGCCTTGCCTTGTGATGGAACTCAACGAGGAATTTGATGTTGAGAAGGTGGAGGATGAGTTCCTTAAAATGCTAGAAGACAAGTACTGGAAGGGAAAGAATGGCGAGCCATGGAGGAGGGGAGTGGAGGGGTGTTTGAGTCTGAGCTTAGATTTGAGCCTGGATTTGGATTTGGACTCGCTGATAAAGGAAGCGGAGATGGAGCTCACCAAGGCAGCACAGGTGTGGAAGAGTAGAGTTGGGGCAGCCCTCCTAGAGAAAGAAGAGTATGAGGAGCTGCTGAAGAGATGGGGATCAAACGAGAACTCTACTTCGGGGTACTCTGAAGGGTATGGGTTCGGTAGTCCCATCTAATGTAAAAATTCATCACTGTTAACTTAAACAATGAGCACATTGCCTACCGTTGTTGTCAAAACCTTTCATTTGTAGTTGCTATATTATTAAAAGGCATTTTATATCTTCTTTCTTCTTGAAGTGTTGCATTATCTTGAGATAGCTCGCACACCAAATATGATGAGAGAAGTTGGTTAAACATGAATCAATTGCTTATATAAAAGACTGGTAACATGTGATCTTTCTCAGAGGGATGAAGTACAATGACCAAGAATCAAAGCTGTCAAACAAAAGATTGCCCGTGTTTTCAGATCAAAGTTTCTACTCATCAATAACTCCGGGGATAGCTTTGATTCAAAATATATATTGTGATGTCAGAATTTCTTGAATTTTTACATATTTCTCTTTTGTTTCTAGGTGGTTTTACGTTATCTTTAGCTTATGAATTTTTTTACTCACTTTAAAACTTTCTTTCTTTTGTTTAATTTGGGAGTCTTAATTGGAGCATACTGTTGATATGGCTGGCACTTATTCGTGCATGTGGCACACGAGTGAAATTGAAAGTACACCCGCATCCGCTCATGGCTAGCGGAATCAACACAACTTCAAATCAAGCCATGAGCCTACTAATTCGAGTCCGACCTAAACTTACATTTAGAGCCCAAAAATATTTTGAGCCAGATTTGAACTGCTACTTAATCTGGCTAAAACCTAGTCCGAAGCCTGTGCTCAAAGAAACGCTAAAATATTAGCCCTTAATTAGATTTAAATCTATTTTGAACCTAATTTCAACTAGTTTAAATTGTTTGAATCTTTAAATTTTATATTAGATTTCTTTCCAACTGTGTGAGAGCAGTGCTCTATGTCAGGCTTAAACCTGATTCAAGGATCAATAAAAATTTTCTATGTGAGCCCGAGTTAATGTGTGGCCCTGGAGTCTCTAAAATCCTAGTGCCGAGACTGTTAAAACGCTAAGTTCTACGCCGGTCCTTGCATGCCAGGTACCAGGACTGCATTCAAGCATGACTGGAGGAGAAGTGCTGGAAGGAAAAGAGAGGGGAGCCCGAGGGAGGGTGGAAGACTTTTCTTGAACCTGGATCAGGACGAAGAGACGGAGCACACCAAGACAGCACACGAAGAGCAGACTGGGACTGCGGGAACAGCCCTCATCAACAAACAAGTAGGAGGAAATTTTTATTTAAATTTTTTGAGAGAACTGGACTTCTATTTGAATTGAGTTGATTCATGTAAGTACCATTCATCGAACGGACTTCAGAGAGTCTTTTGTGTTGCTTATGTAACTTGAGGAATAAACTCCTGCTTTTTTTTCTTTTCTTTTTTTTTCTGAAAGACTTCCTTGTTTCTGTACTTGAAGTGAACTTGGAGGGATATATTTATCAAGTTATCTATATAGGATGAGAAACATGTAGGGTTAATCAATCGATTCAAGAACTCAGCATTATAACGTTAGAATTTTTCAAGTTGTTACAGGGAACTTAACAATGATGGTCATGTCCGGCAAGAGGTTATGTGATATTCTTAATTTTCACCAATTTCAAACTAATCTCCAGTAGACTGAAAGGATTTGTCCATCTATAATTGATGAGGCCTACTGATGATTTTTGTTTACTTCATTGGTAGATTAATTGTAAGATTTCTCACAAGTTTTTGTTAGTGATGAAGCATCAATTTAACTAAAAGATATAAGTTTGACATCGGTTTATGTCTACCCTGTCCTTCATCAAGCTGGAACTAGTTCTTCTCTCATATGCCCATGAGTGATTCAAGCATCCCATGAGATTTATTGTAATTTATATTTATTAGAGGTTTAATTATAATGATTCTGATATTAAGTTTGAACTAATCTCTACAGTCCGGCTGCCAGGTCTTACCTTTTTTTTATTATTCTTCTTGATCTAAGACTACCAATCACATTAATCTCGCTGGATTACGCAACATTGTCGAAATATACACCCAATTTTATGTTTTTTTTTTTTTTTTTTTTTTTTTTTGCTAATGGAAAGGATTAATAGAAAGTTGAAAGAAGATACCGCAATAGTCTTAACAAATATTGCCGTAATCCATATTATTATATCTTTGATTGCATATCGATTTTGTATTCTAAAGATACAAAATTAAAAAGTTTAAATAATAATTTATTAGTTAATTTTTTTAAATAAAATTTTAAAAATTAAATAATAAAATATGAAATATTTAAATTAAAATATATTTAGTTTTACAAAGATTATGTATAAGAAAGATCCTAAAAATTTATATAGAATCAAAGTTTAAATTGAAATATATTTAATTTTCTTATAAGATTTTAAATTATTATATATATATATATATTACTTTACTTTACTGCATCCGTTTTTGGGGTTTAGTTCATGAGCCGCGCCGGGACACGCGTAATCTTTAGAACGACTCCGGCAAACTACCTGCCGAAGTCGATCCATTATTTTCTTCATTTTTACCGGCCACCGCTTCCACCCCGCCTGATCCCTTCGCCAGTCCCTTCCCTCCGCTCTAAAATCGGAGCTGCCCCAGTCCGTTTCCCTCCTTCGGGTCGGCAGAGCGAGAGATGTTAGCGAGAAAGTTGTCGTCTTTTTCCCACCTCCTCACCAGAAGCTCTTCCTCCACCGCACCCTCGACGCTCCTGAGGCATCCCCAGCCTCCGCTGTAATCCCCTCCCATCCCCGCCCCCTTGCTTTCCTTCTTCCTCCTCCTACCGGCAATTAATGATATGGTGATAGAATTCTTGATGCAGTTTCTTCTCTTCTACTTCCTCGGAGCAGGCCGCAAGCTGTAGCAGCGACAAGAAGAGATCTTTGGGCCGAACGGTCTTTCGGATTGCTTTGATCAGCGTCGCCGGAGGTTTTGCTCTCAGTGCTCTTAATGACCTCGCCATCTTTCACGGCTGCAGCAGGTGCCCTTTCTCCTCCCCTAATTCAATTTTATTGGTGAATCGTGACGGATTGATGGTCTGTTGTTCAAGATTTCATCTGGATGCAGCTTGGAATTATGGTATCTTCTTGGATTTTGGTAGTTTGGAAAGTTAATATAATATTGATTATATAATGTAGTTATATGAATGTGTTTGGGACACTCGCAGAATTGGTGTAAAATTGGAATTGGAAATTGCCGTTCTTGAGTAGAAAAGGAATTATTTGTTCTTAGGAAAAAAAAAAAAAAAAAACCATTTTTAAAATTGATTTAAATATTCTCTTTTGCTTTACTGGAAATCAAATTTGCGATTCCACGGGAACTAACTTTATCAATGGCATTATCTCTAGTTGAATGTTAACATTAGTTTTTAATCAAGCAGTCAATCTACGTTCCATTGTGCATTAACTGATCTCTCTTTATGTGCATTGATACATCCACTGTACAGCATATACTTTTAAATCATGGCAAAATCCTAGCTAATCAGATCTAAACTAGCCTATTAAACCATTGCTAGATCTTACTGCTTACCTATGATTTAGCATCCTTCTTGGACATTTGTTTTACTTTTCGAATCCGCATGGATAACAGAAATCTGCTTGACATTTATCACATCATCACATCCCTTAGAACTCAGTCCTAGTTTTAGTCAAGATTCCCTCTGATGTTAAATCAGAGCTTCCTGTATTTAGCTAAAGATTTTCTATGATGTATGTGGAGTTGGGAAAATAGATGACATTATATTGTGCCCGACCAATAAAGCTTTAACTTTTCATGCATTACCCAGTCCCATTCTTTCTTCTCCTCTCTCTAAAATATTTATGAATAAAGGCATTTCTTCATTTGTTCTGATCCTAGAGCTACCATCTACACTATGTGGCTTTTGGCATCTTGCCAAGCATTCTCCTCAGTTACTGCTTTAGCCTTCTCCAAGACCAGTTTCCCTACATTGTCATAATCACTTAAAAGTACTAAAATGATTTCCAATATGAAGATTGCTTGGCTAATTGGCAAGCTTGGTGTAACATCTTTCTGTTATTTTCTACATGCCCTCAATTATCTTAAGTTCCATTTATTGTTAACTTGAGCTCCTGCTCCTAGGGATGGGATAAAATGACTACTTTGAAGTTCCTTAACATTGGCTGTCTTATGCTAGGGCTTGTGATAATGATCAATGCTCAGATGCTATTTTGTGTACGGCGAATTAAGCAACTTTTGTGATCATGAACTTATCAATGATGTAAATATTTGTCAAACTTTGTGGTGAACTGTACTTTTTTCATCTAGAGATCTAAAGCTGACTGGGTTTCCAAAGCCACATAAACCCACATCTTTGGCATACTGGCAGCAATGTCTGATTTTTTGTTCATGAGATCTCGCTGCTGCTTTTATTTAGCATATCTTGTTTGGACATAATGCCCTCTAATTTCTTAAATGATGCTGTTACCAAGTTTTTAAACCAGATTAGAGGTAATTATCAATATTTCTTGAGCAAAATTTGGAAATTAATTATTTTTTATTATTTTGCTTCTTTTGTGGAAGGGTGGAACAATCAGTTTGCCAACCTTTATTCTGCATTGCAGTGTCACTCACAGTGTTTGATTTATTTTGAACTTTGGATATGAACCAAGCTATACAATATATATGCCTTGTAATATGAGGTTCCAATTCCCACACATCTTGGTAAAATGATTAGGCAAGTTTACACAGGACCACATTATATGTGGTATAGCAAGAATCAAACGGTTATTATAACTTTGTATGATGTTCCTTGAGTTCACAGTAGGCAAAACTGAATTATCTGTTCAGAATATTATCCATTCTGTATTTTCCTAAACCTGTTGTCAGTGGTGATAGCCCAAAGTAGTTGTTGTGACACATTCATTGATATTTTAAATCTTTGTTATCCAATGCTGTTATGTTTCTTCTCTCATGCATTAGGCTGGATATTCTTGCTTAACAATTTTTTTTCAGTCCATGTACTAGTATAGCTAAAGTGTTGTTTTCTCATTAAGTGAACATATATTTGACAAGGGAAAATATCGTGTTATTTTATTTTATTAAGTAAAACTATGAAGTTGATCTTGATGAAAGTGTAGATGTTGCATTATGAAGATCCTTACAGGTGCCATCTTGTTGATTTGCTTTCAGTGAGGCAATTGAAAAGGCTAGCCAGAATCAAAAAATTATAGAGACTCTTGGGGTACCAATTGTAAGAGGTCCATGGTATGATGCATCTCTTGCAGTTGGTCATAGGAGACAGTCAGTATCTTGCACATTCCCTGTTTCTGGGCCACAAGGATCTGGCATTTTTCAGTTGAAGGCCATCCGACGTGGAGGTTATACATACTTAACATACTGCAAGTTTACCTTAGCTTCTTGTTTGTGCATTGCTTGATTAATTCTGTCTAGATCCTACTTCATATTTTGGCAAGCCTTTTCCACATTTTCTTTTTATACCTTCATGTGTGGCTTTGCATATGCTCTGCAGTTGAGTCCAGAAGATCTGACAACAAGTATATGTTCTCACATTACCTGTAGATTGTAGATATGGTACCAAACATTTTTCTTCTGTTGAAGCAATTTCTTGGATTTCTGCTACTCTATGTCATACAATGGTTGCTCAGATGTAATTCTACCTAGCCTTACCATCTGTTTTGTTGTTATTGACTTGGAGCTGAAATTGTGATGCTTTAGCAATGAGATGAACTGGCAGATTATCTTTCATAAAATATCATCATTGGCTGTATGATCTATAAATGTACACAAAATTTTCTTTGTAAAGATCTGTATTGTCAAAGAAGGTTGTGTGCCAATACTTCAGAACCTAAATATAAAAATATTCATATCATAGTTTTTACTGGTGCTCGATAGGTTCAAGCTTGTTCAACCTATTGAGAATACTTACAGTACAAATTTCACCAAGAAGATTGCCCTTGAAATTATTTTGTATGATATCCTCAAGTCTGGTAAAAAGAGCAGACAAGAATTGCCTATTATCTGACCCATTGGTGGCAGAATTCCATTACTTACCCAGCAGTCCTTAACTTGTCTATTTTTGTTATAATATCATTTCCTATTACATCTGAACATAAATGTTAACTAATCAAATGCCATCTCTCAAAAATTGATTTTCAGAACTTCCACTTAGATCATGTGTGGAAAGATGCTCGATCTCTCTTGGCCTTTATCAATTAATTAGTTCCATGACCCAAATTAGCTCGACATGGAAGTCAGCCTGGTCTAGAAGTTAATGCCTTGTACACTATAAAACCAATGAACGCATAATATACTTCAGGGAAGCCAACTGTTTGATGTCTTTCTTTTCTGATTCATAAGTTCGAATCACCAACACCACTGAATCACCAACTTTTTAGTGTCTTGCAATCCTGATTCATAGGTTTGACATCAATTCTTACCAAGTTTCAACTTGTAAAGAGCCTGTGCTATGTGATAGAGATTACCAGGCGGTGGAGATCAAGGAGAAGAATTGAAAGAAGAAAAATGCCGATATTGGAAAATTCAATGAAAAGAATAGGAAGAAGAAATATAAATTAGAATTCGAAAGGAGCAATTCATATTAAAAAGAAATCAAAAGATGGATTAAGTTGTACATGCTCATGACTCCACTAGTAAGCAATATTTTCTCAGAGATTGAGCCGACTTGTGATAAGGAAAGATTCTGAGTTTACCATGTCCAAGGTCCGCTAGAGTACAGCTGAGTTACCTTTTAGATAATACTATGTGAACTTGCTCATCCGATTTTGGTGCATCAGAACTTATTTCACACTGTTGCTTTTGTGCTTTTCTGTGGTCAATAATCTGTAAACTTTGTTATAAGGGTATGAACTTGATTTTATAACATAAAACCTTCACTCAGATTGGAATGGGCTTGGCTCTATTGTTTATGGATTAGATGTGACAATGAGAAATATTTCTTGGTCATGACATTTAAAGCTTTGACATATTGGTAACAAACTTGGATTAAATGAAGGAAACTTCTTGACCACAAATGTGGAATACAGACTATTATTTTCTATTCCTGTGCTTCAGAGGATGCTACATTTTCGTTTCTTCGGTACCATGACTGGGACATACTAATTATGGAGGCTCTTCTTCATGTTCCTTCAAATGACGAGAAGCACCAGACATTACGGATAAGCCTCACCGACAATTTCCCTCCTAGATCCTCTGTGGGATGCCATGATTGTGGATCTCCAGAATCAGAGATTCCAGAGAAGTGAACCTGGCTTCTGAGGTTAAAGCATGCCTTTTGCCTAAATTAGGAATTCATCAGATGATTGGTTTTATGTGACATATATGAAATAAATTGGGTTTAGATATTGCGAGGATTTCATGGTCTCGCTGAATGCCTTTTTTTTTTTTTTTTGCTTTCTATTGAAAAGAAGAAAATTGTTGCAGTGATTTATGACAGGCCCCGAACTCGTCACAAATATCCTCTGAAGTGGCTGAGAACATGCACTCTCTCTCTCTCTCTCTCTCTCTCTCTCTCTCTCTCTCTCTCACGGACTGTGCCGAGGTCTTTTTGAAGTGCTTACAGAGTTCTGTTGACGCAAGGAGGCAAGACTTGAGACTTATATTGATCATAAAAACAGCTTGAGAGTTATTTATATTGTTAGAGCTTTGCCACCAAATGTTAATTCACTCGTTATTTTTTGATTTTTCTTAAAAAAGGGAGGACAATTAAGAGTAGATGGGGCAATTTCTCATCATTCTTGTGAGGGGTTGATGTTAGTCACTGGGAAAGGAGGAAGCTCAGTTGAATACTGAGACAAAGGGCATCAACATAATATTTTATCAAGTCCATCCCCTGACGTTCTCTCTATTTTAACTTATTCAAGATCATCGCTGCACTTTGTCCATTGAAAATTGATGCATCTAAGAATATGGAGCTAAGAATGTGCTCAACATTTGCTGCTTGAGTCAAAACTTAATGAGGATCGTGCCTCCCTTGTGTTTGAAGCTAAAACCTCCTCCAATGTGAGTGGTGCCAACCGAAGAATGGAACTGCATTGTATTCACCCCTCTGGACTGGAGTGCCCACAGGCTTCGTATGGTTTGCTTTTGCTCGTTGATTGGTTTGATGCATGCAAGGGATCCTGCATATATTTTCATTAAATATATATTTTCATAAAAAACCATGATTCCTGCCGTTTTAATTAGTGAGGAAAACATATATTTAATCTAATCTAATACATATATACACGCGCGTGCGCGCGTGTGTGTGTGTGTGTGAGAGAGAGAGAGAGAGAGAGAGAGAGGTATATATATATATATATATATATAATAAATTTTATTATTCATATTAATATACAATAAAAAAATTTAATTAAAATTTTAAGATAATATATTATATTAAAAATTTATAATATTAATTATATATATATATTTTTTAATAATTTATATATATATTTAATTTATAGTTATATAACATACAAGTTATTTGCGAGATTTTTTTATCCAAAAGGTTTGGCATTAAATTTTTCATCTGCGGTAAATTCACAAAATTATCTCTTGGCAGTGACCATGTTACCATATTTAAGTAATATGATTTTTATGAGCGAATAAAATGTGCTTAGATTTGTTAGAGTAAAAATAAAAATCTTAAAATATTTTTATATGATGCCTAGAAAATTTGAAGGATTTCACGAACCAAAAAGCTTATAATATAATGTTAGAATGAAATCTTTCAATTTAAGAACCAAATGCCTTCTTACAATTTGGATAGAGATGGCTTTTGTTATTCTTATATTGGATGATCTTTGAAGACCGTCCATTTAGAATTGGATTCATGAAAGATGTAACTATATGAGTGCACACACTAACCAATTTTATATGCATTTTAGTATTGAATGGACATCCATTTAAAATTAATATAAATACAAATATTTGCATCTACACTTAATTAATATACTTAACCATCATTAATATGCACCATTAAAACCTTATATTTATTATAATTTATTACATTGATGGGCATTAAACATAAAATCAACCTTTAGACTTTTCCTGGTGCAATGTATGGACACGAGTGTGATTGATAAGGCAAGCAAAAGATTCAAATTTATTTTTAAAATTTTTATATTATTAAATTTGATTTTTAAAAATATTGATTTTAAATTTAAAAATAAAAATAAAATAAATAAAAATGCATGTGTTAGATAAAAATATTTTTAAATTTAAAAAGATTTTAATTAATTTGCAATTATAAATTAATAATAGATGAAATCTTTATTTAAAAAGATTTTAATTAATTTGAAATTATAAATTAAAAATAGATGAAATCTTTACTTACATTACATATCTGGTAACATAATGTTGGGATGAAATTGTTCAATCTATAAACCAAAAATCTCTAGCCAGGCATGTGATTTTGGAATTTTAAATGCTTGTGCATAGGATATCATCATTTGTTTCACGTAGCAATTTGACTACAAAATATTGAGTATCTTATATTGACATGTTTAATTAATAAAATAAATTATTAAGAATCTTGCTAAAAAATATATTAAAATTTTAAAAATATCATTATTTTATAAATTTAAAAAATAAAATTAGAGTAATATTTTTAAATATAATTATTATATATTATATAAAAATATATAATATTTAATTTTATTATTATAATTATATAAATAATAATAATTAATTATATTATTTCTATAATTTGTTATAAATTTATTATTAATAATATCATATAGAATATATAATTAACGCACAGTATAGAATATATTATAAATATATAATATAATTATTATAATTATATTATATAAAACTATATAATATTATATTTTTAATGCAAATAATTATTTAAAATATATTATTATAATTAAATATTTATGAATATAATATACATAATATTATTATCATTAAATAATCATTATAATTATTTAATACAATTAAATATCACACAGTATTAATAATAATAAGATATAAATATAATATAATAATTAATATATTATATTATTATTATAATCATATTAATACAATTATATATTATATCATAATATGTACTATTTATTATATTATAAAAGAAATATAATAATTATATTTGATAATATTAAATTTTATTAATATATTAGAACAAAAATAATATAATAACTATATCAAAATAATTAATTAGTATACATAATTTAACATAATGTTTTTTTATTATTTATATTAGTATATAACAAAAATAGTTAAAATCTTAATATAACATATTATATTTATATATATATATATATATATATTGTAACCATCTTTATATATAATTAACTTATAATTATATAACTTAACTTTTTCTATTCAAAAATTTTGATGTTAAATTTTTAGGCCTTCTCATGTTGCTACATTTGGTGATAATGTATTTTTCATGAACAAACCAAATGCGTCTGGATTTGATGGTAAGATAATGTGGCATTTTTTCATGAACGAATTAAATGTGTCTGGATGGATGTGGATTTGATGGTAAGATGATGTGGCATTCATGAGCGAATTAAATGCCCAGAGCATTCATGAGCGAATTAAATACCGAGACAAGCTTTTGCTAAATCAAACGCGTTATGGATTTTAAAATATCTCAGGGAAAGAGAAAGAGAAAGAGAAAGAGAAAGAGAAAGAGGAAGAGAGAGAGAGAGAGAGAGAGAGAGAGAGAGAGAGATGGGAGGACGAGACGAGAGCGGCTTATTCTGCCCATCTACGGGCATCTACAGCAGTCCATGGAGTTCATTTCCACCTCCAATCCCCTCTGATCTCTCTCTCCCTGAATTCCTCCTCTCCCACTCCGCATCTTCTTCCTCTAAGCCCGCATTCATCGATGCAGCGACCGGCGCCGCCCTCACCTACGCCGACCTCCGCGCCCTTGTCGCCGCCGCCGCCCGCGGCCTCGCGGACCTCGGCGTCTGCCGCGGCGACGTCGTCCTCCTCGTCTCCTCCAACTCCATCCACATCCCTGCCCTCGTCCTCGCCGTCATGTCCCTCGGCGCCGTCCTTTCCTCCGCCAACTTCCTCTGCACTCGCCGCGAGATCGAGTCCCAAGTCCGAGATTGCAACCCCGTTCTCATCCTCACCACCGACGACCTCGCCCCCAAGCTCGACGGCCTCATCCCCCGCCCTCTAACCCTGATCGACCGCTTCATCGAATCGCTCTCCGTCGACCGGTCGGCCCCGATCGAGTTCGCCCGCGTGGGCCCCGCCGATATGGCTGTGCTGATGTACTCGTCGGGGACGACGGGGAGGAGCAAGGGGGTGGTGAGCTCGCACGGGAACATGGTGGCGATGGCGAGCATTCTGCGGCACTTGTGGGGGAGGGAGGAGGTGCACGCGTGCGTGGTGCCTCAGTTCCACATGTTCGGGTTCTCGGTGTTCGTGTGCGGGGCGGTGGCGGCAGGGGAGACGGTGGTGGTCTTCCGGCGGTTCGCGTTGGGGGAGCTACTCAAGGCGGTGGAGGAGTACCGGGTGACGCGGCTGCCAGCGGTGCCGCCGATGGTGGTGCAGCTGGCGAGATCGTCCGGTGTGGCGAGGCGTTACGATCTGAGCTCGCTCAAGGAAGTCATCTCCTCGGGGGCGCCGCTGGCGAAGGACGCCATGGTGCGCTTCGCCGACGCGTACCCCGGCATCAAGCTCTCCCAGGTCTCTCTCTCTCTCTCTCTCTCTCTCTCTCTCGCGTAGCTACGGGGGGACGCGCGCAATAGATTTTTGAATCGAATGAATGCGGTCGGTACTTGTACTGTTACATTTAATGGCTACCAGGGAATATTTATTTACTCGCAATTTGATAGTTTACAATACAAACACAATCTACAATTAAAAATATATTGTAATAGAAATTGCGATTACAACCAAATATTTTTGTTTGATTGCTTATGTTTTGTAAACAACCACCATACTTAGAGCTATTGTACAACGATTGAAGGGATGTAGTAACCCTATGCCAAGGTTATACTTTTTGAATCACTAAACTATTTATTTTTTAAATATGATCTATAAATTATCATATAATTTTTATAATTAAAACAAAAAATTGAAAGAATCAAAAAATATTAGATTATAAGTATGATCATTAGATATACAATTATAATCATTATTATTGTTATTAGGATATTGTATATAAATTATAATATAGATCAATATATTAATAAATGATTATTATATTATTATTATTATCATAATTTTATAAATATAAATATTAAAAAATATTTTATATATTATTATAATAATAATTTAATTTTAATAATAAATTAATTAAGATCAACTATATGAATTCTTATTCTCTATTCTTTTCAATTTAAGGCTACATTTTTTATATCGTTATCATTTTCTTTAACATAATTTTTAATTCACTTTTGCCCATCTTGGTATGAAATCATTTTTATATTACTTTATAATATTTATTACAATAATTAATATATATTTAATTATTAAAATTATATCATATTAAATTTATTTTGAATTTATCTGTTGAGAGAGTCACAAGACGCAAACGGGCAAGATTTATGTGCTATTTAAGTTACAAGTCATACTATTTGCATTTTTGTCTGCAATTGTCAATGTAATTTTTGATTTTGACTTTTTTTTTTTTTTTTTTACTATTCAAAACTAGGCTGAAGATGTAACTAAAAACTTACAATTCAAGATGAAGTATTTAAAATGACAACTTTTCAATTATAGATAAATAAAATAAATTATAACATTAAAATAATAAAATGAGGCTTTTCAGATCGTTGGAGGTATTTTGAAAATTTTCTTCTTCTTCTAAAAGGTATGTTGAGATTTTTTTTTAATGTATTTCTAGAGAAAAAATCACAATAATAATTATAACACTAGTTATTTATCTAAAAGATAATTTAATTTTTTTAATATTAAAATAACCAGTAAATAATGATTAAAATAATGAAAAATAATAAAAGCAATGATGCTATTTTTTTCTTCTATTTTTACTAGATAAAATAATATTATTTTTTTGAGAAAACTAGAAAATAAAATTCAATCTTAAATATAAAAATGAACATTATTGATGTTATAACAAACAGATAACAACAGTTTTTTTTTTTTTTTTCTCATATTTTTATACTAATTTCAATAGATACAATATTTTTTTTAAAAAAAAAAAGGGCCACATCTAACTTACAGCTGAGAAGAAAAGGTGATTAAATTCATGAAACGACACTTGAGCCCTTAGGTTCATGTAGATTTTCCGATTTGAAAGATAGGTACGATCTATATCTTAGTTTTTTTAAAAAAAAATAAAAAAAAGAAAACAAAAAGAAGTGCAAGAATGGATTCAGATGGGGAAACAGGAGAATGGATCATCTGTTAAGAAAATTCTGAACAAGGAAATGAGTATGGCAACGTATTTTTAAATGATCTCAGAAAAAGGATTTCACAAAGAACCTGAACTGGATGCGCCACCCAGCAAGAAAGATTCCAGCGTGCTGTGATTTATTACTGCATCACACCATGAATAACTGATGCAACTGCCAACTCAGAGCCATATCCATTTGCAAATAAATCCGGTCACAGTTGGGCCTCACCTAACGGACCATAATACCTCTATCAAGCTGTAAATATTCTGCTGTTTTTTTTTTTTTTTAATTTTAACTATAAGATTTACCAATTTGAGAACCAAATGGCATGTAAAAATCTGAGCATAAAGTCCCATGGATCCAAGCCATGAAGACAGTAGTTGGTGCCTTGATCATGGGTTCTGTCCTTTAAGAAGGCACATGCCCCTCTCCCAACCCACCCTCATAAAACAAGGTACACACCAGAATATTTATATTTTTTTTTTTTTCATCTTCGACTGTAAGATTACCAACCTGAGAACCAAATGACATGTAAAATTCTAACCATAAAGTCCCATGGATCCAAGCCATGGAGAGAGTAGTTGGCGTCTTGATGATCATGGGTCTCCTTTGAGGAGATGCATGCCCCACTTTACCGGCACCCACGCACCAGACAAAATTACAAGTACTTTGGACCCCTCGATTTATTAAAAGGAAACATCTGTTTGCATTTACGTGAACGGATGGGTGTTTCTTCTTTTAGGTAGGATGTTCGTGCGTGCATGCATGCATGCATGGCTGTCTGCTGTTTTGTAGCGACCTTTCATTGCTATTAATTTATAACTTTGCGGTGGTGCAGTGCTACGGCTTAACCGAAACGAGTGGTCCGATCACAGTTGGTGATGGGCTTGAAGGTCGATTCCCACATTCCATTGGAAGGTTGATCCCCACTGTAGAGGCCAAGGTCATTGACGTGAGTACGGGGAAAGCTCTTCCACCAAACGAACATGGCGAATTATGCGTGAGGGGGCCGCCTATAATGCAAGGTACTTCTGTCGTTTATCCACATGGACGTACGTACGTACAAATGAGTATAAATTAATAAATAAATATATTCGCATACAAAAACATATGCATGCATAGCTTTCAATTCCATATATATATATATATATATATATATATATATATATATATATATATATATATATATATATATATATATATATATATATATATACATTTGAACCTCGAGCGGACGCTCGCGGTCATCTCACGGGAGCGTTCTGCCCAGTCGCGAGCGTTCCGTCAATGCTCACGTGAGGCGCGAGCATTCGCAAACATTAGGCATGCGTTCGCACGCTAATGTTCGTGAACGGACAGAAACGGCCCAAATAATTTGATTTTTGGGCCGTTACTGGTGCAGGCACCAGATTGAGATAGAGGTTTCAGGGTTCCTTATGAATTCCTGATTTATGAGAGTCCTTTTCTTTATTCTTAGAGTCCTTATCGAGTCCAATTGTGTTAGTTAGCCTGGTTCATTGTTGGAATTCAGGAGTTGGTCAAGTGTCTAAGTGTTATTTTCTTTCATTAAGTCCTGTAATAAGTCAAGAGAAGGTTTACCTTGAAGACCCAAGAGAAGACCCATTAACCATACAATGACACATGTCTTGGACCATTCCTGAACACATAGCATCACCAGAGCAGAGCAAGGAGCCGGCCCACATCAATTTAGGAAGGAATCTAGACGCCAACATCCTGCTTCCTTATTTCTTCATGCCATCCACCCTTATATGGAAGCTTTTTGGGCGCTCATTGCCTTCCACACTTATCATGTGGTCCCCTGGCAAACATCTATGGAAGAAGAAATTGGCTGCCCCTCTCTAATTGGAAGATTTTCATACGCCTTAGATGGAAGAAGGTTGCCGCCCAGTCAAAGATGGCAGGAGAAATTAAGGGGCGCCCATTCTTTTCCTATCTCAAGTGATCCCCCTTCTCTACAAGCTTGGAAATTGCAGCCACTCTCTCTTTTTGGCCGTCCCAGATAAAGCATGCAAAGATCCCTGCCTCTTCAAGAAGAATCACATGTCATACATTACAATCCATGTCAATTATGTACTTAAAATGAATGATTTAACTTGTATTGACATGAAAGGGTTATAAAAAGACCTTTCTCTTGTAAATGAAGAAAACAATTAATGAGAAAAAATTTCTGAAGTTCTTTTCCATTGCTGTGAAGGCTCTGATACTCCGGGAAGGAGTGGGTGTGAAGCCCTTTTTGTTTCCTTTCATCTTCTCTAACCTTCCTCAAACCCAAACCCTAGTCGTTCCCCTCTCCAGAAACCCTAAAACAACCCTGCCGCCAACCACAGGCCTCCATCTCCTCTTGCTATTTTCTCAGGGATTCACGAGCCGAAAAGGAAGTCGTCTTTGCCCTGAACCATATTTTGAAGATCCTTTCCGATAGACAGCTTCTTCATCCAGGACTTTCAACCTGTCAGAGCGATCTTCCTGTTTCAATCTTTGGATGATCACTGTTGGTATATGAAATTCTTTCTCTTATTCTCTTTCTCTGATTTAGTAAATGTTGAGAGCATGTCCTAACCAAGGGTTTCCTAACCTTCACTTTCCTGGCTTCGTTAATATTCTAACAGTTCTAGTTCCAGTGTATGCTTCCGCCTGTCTTGCATAGTATAGCTTAACTAGTTTTTTGATCTTTCTGATAATTAGTCATTTCATAAAATATATATATATGTATATATAAATATTATTTCATTGCATTCGTGTCTCATACACGTTCTGCATTAATTTTGGTATCAGAGCAGGTTGTTAGGACTTGTTCTTGCATCATATTAGGAAAGTAGCTTTGCATAGGTGCTGAAAATTTCAGCTTGCTAAAATTTCTGCACACCTCCCATATTTGCTTATTTTCCTTGCATATAAAAAAATTTAAAAAAAAAAAAGAGCATATCTTGGTCTCTACTGTGCTCATTTAGGGATAGTCCAAAGGGGGAGGCTAGAGGTAGTACCCCGGGCTATTTGACCCAACGGGCGTTTGGTAGGGATATCAGGGACGTACCAATAAGGGAGGCTACCGGTAGTACCTTGGTACGTTTGACCCAACTACCTACGTTCCGGGAGTGTCGTAGGCTACCAAGAGGGCTGTGCATAGCCGTCGCAAGAAAGGCTGACTTGAGGCAAGGCCTTAAGTGACACACATAGGCAAAAAAAAAAGATAATTAAAACATTTTAATTACTGCTATTAATTAGTTTCATAACTGAAAATTAAAAAAAAAATTCTGTATTGCTGCATCCTTTTTGGTTAGAGACCCGACATGTTAACTCAAGTCTTTAGTGTTCCATCATCTCTGCATTAAATTGACTTAAGGGCACCGCTATCTCAGATCAGGTGGGGATTTCATCACCCTTCCTGGGTCCAGAAAACCATCAACCTACATATGAGCCCAAACCTCCTAATTTTAAAATCCAGTAGAATAATTGAGAATTAGGGACACCCACGGTCGGGTTCACATATTTTGTTGAAACTGGTATGAGTCTTTCTCCATTTACGATTGGAACCTGGTGTCAAGGCTGGAGGTCAAATGTCAAACGACTTAAGCGGAGTGACGGGGTTACTCTAATTAGGCCCCTGTGTTAAGCAGGAAGAACCTCCCCCCCTCCCACCTGCTACCTGGCCAGCTATAGGGTACTTGGTGATTGATTAGCATTTAGTTGACACACTTTATTTGAGCCCTAGGTCTAGGAGCCAGTAGTCGTTCTTTTTTCTTTTTTGTGTGCTTGCCTGCATGCCAACCCAGTCCGAAACCCATACCAACCCAGTCAGAGTCAGTCCCCATCCGACCCACCCATGGACAATGACATTGGAGTTATGTTTAGGACCATTACTAAACGATTGACCCAATTGAATGATCAAGTGAGCTCCCTAGAAGAAAGTCGTAAGATCAGGACTGAGCCTAAGTTCGACCCTCGTCTACCTACCCCACATCCTGACCCTAGGAGAGCCTATCATTATGATTTTACCTTTGAGTATCACCCTAGAATCTCATACCCATACTTAGTGGACTCAGAGGAAAGATCCATTAGGAGCACCTGGCCCTATGCACCCACTTTTGGTGGTGATCTAGAGCTAAAGGATTACATTGATTGGGAAAGAAGGATGGATGAGTATTTCGATCGAGAAGAAATGTCAGAAGAAGGGAAGGTAAAATTTGCTAGGCTTAAACTAACCCAATATGCTAGGATATATTGGAAAAAGGTTGAGTACGTATGTCGTCAAATGAGGAAGATGCCCATTAGAACATGAAGAGTCATGAAGATTAGACTTAGGGAGAAATACTTACCCATGTCCTATAGGCATAAAGAGCCCATCACCCATCAGACCACACTTAATAGGACTAATATCCTTGGAAATAAGTTAAGTCCTAATATAGGTTCATTTAGCCAGTCCATCCCTATTGCCCCATGTGTTCGCCAGAGTCCACCCTTCCCTACCACCCCGTTTATTCCCATGAGTCGACCCACTCCTATTCCCCCACTTGCCCCATCCATTCTTACTATCCGGCCCATTCCCATCTATCAGTTTGCCCAACCCATTCCTACCACCATAATTGAACACAGGAAGGAAAAGCTAGACATGGCCAGCCCAAGTATAGTTATTCAGAATCCTACTCAAATTGACAATCTAGAAAACCCTGAACCTATTGACTGTGATGAGGAGAGAGATCAAGAACCCCTTATAGGTTGTATCGAAGAGGTATATGAGGCTGACGCAAGTTTAGTTGATGAATACGAAGAGGATGAGGAAGAACCCATTGAAGGCTTTAAGGACGAAGAGGTTGAGCCCAATAATCATTTAGAGGTCGATAGTCCCGAGTCCCTATACATTACAATCCATGTCAATTATGTACTTAAAATGAATGATTTAACTTGTATTAACATGAAAGGATTATAAAAAGACCTTTCTCTTGTAAATGAAGAAAACAATTAATGAGAAAAAATTTCTGAAGTTCTTTTCCATTGCTGTGAAGGCTCTAGTTCTCCGGGAAGGAGTGGGTGTGAAGCCCTTTTTGTTTCCTTTCATCTTCTCTAACCTTCCTCAAACCCAAACCCTAGCCGTTTCTCCCTCCAGAAACCCTAAAACAACCCTGCCGCCAACCACAGGCCTCCATCTCCTCTTGCTATTTTCTCAGGGATTCACGAGCCAAAAAGGAAGTCGTCTTTGCCTCGAACCATATTTCGAAGATCCTTTTCGATAGACAGCTTCTTTATCCAGGACTTTCAACCTGTCAAAGCGATCTTCCTGTTTCAATCTTTGAATGATCACTGTTGGTATATGAAATTCTTTCTCTTATTCTCTTTCTCTGATTTAGTGAATGTTGAGAGCATGTCCTAACCGAGGGTTTCCTAACCTTCACTTTCCTGGCTTCGTTAATATTCTAACAGTTCTAGTTCCAGTGTATGCTTCCGCCTGTCTTGCATAGTATAGCTTAACTAGTTTTTTGATCTTTCTGGTAATTAGCCATCTCATAAAAAATATATATATAAAAAAAAATATTATTTCATTGCATTCGTGTTTCATCCACGTTCTGCATCAGTTACTGACGTGATTTGAGGATAACGGTTATCAGGCCTTTAAGGCCATTATAGGCTCAGTCGTTGGGGGTTACTTGAACCAAGTTTATAAATAGGCTCAAGGATCCAAGGTTCTGAGCATTCCAATCCAAAAAATTCTCTTTCTATCTTTTCAACTACCAAAACTCTTCTTGAGATTTTACTGTGAAAAGCTTTTGCTGAGATTCTGCAAGCGATGCTGTCTGTGTCTCGGAAGCCCTACTCAGAATAAGAGCTCTCTCACCTCTTTTTTTAAATTATTTCTTATTCTTCTTATTATTATTTTATACTTATTTTTCTTTGGGTATCTGAAGGAGTCGTTGGATTGCACCTCTACGCAATCGTGCTCATAGTAGGAGGTTCGGATCGAGTCGGATCATTGTACCTTGGGGACAGATCGCCTACAACCTGCATGAAGGGACAAAAACTAGTCCTTAGGGCAGTATCTAACATGCCTCGATCCAGACACGATTCTTATCTTCTTTTGATTTTAATTTTTGTATTTAAACTTTTAAATTAGAATTTCTAGCAATTTCTAAACAGCTTTTCAAAAGCAAAAGCAATTATTTTTCCAATAACTAAGGACTAGTTTTTCTCTTCATTAGAAATTACTATGATTTTTATTGTAACTTACTGATAAAGGGAAAAAAAAAGACTGTTTTTAAAAGAAAAAAAGTTTTTTTCTACTTTGAAGTCTATGCAAAAGTCTTAAAAATAATTATCTTCTTTTTGAGAAAAAAAAAGAGGTCTTGATTTTATTTATTTTCAAATTTAAAATTTAAAATTTAAATTTTTGAAATTTGAAATTTAAAATTCAAATTTTGAAATTTAAAATTTGAAATTTAAATTTTAAAAAATCTTTAAAAATTTAATATTTTGAAACTCAAATTCAAATTTAAAATTAATTGAGGTAATTTTTGCTTAGTGGTTACTTTATTTATTGCAAGTAGTTTCTAGATTTAAATTTTTGAATTTAAATTTAAAATCTAGAAAAATCTGAAAAATCACTAATTTAAAAACTCAAGCTATAAGGCTGAACCTTCAAATTTTTATTGTGCAGAACCAATTAAGCAACCAATACTCTCATAAAATGGGTTCAGATGACCTTAGTACAATCAAACCCAAAAAGTTTAATGGATCATTCTTTAGGAGGTGGCAAAGCCAAGTGAAATACTGGCTTACCACTTTAAGATTATTTTCTGCCATAGAATTTCCAAACCCCGAATCCACTTCTCAACCAAGTTCTTCTAGTCCAGTTGAAACTTCCTCTTCCTCAATATTAAAAACACTCCAAGAAATAGATTTTCATTGTAGACATAGAATTCTAAGTGCTCTTTCTGATAACATTTATGATGTTTACCTTCCAACCAAAACTGCTAAGGAACTATGGGATGCACTTGAGGTTGAGTATGGGATGGATGATGCTGGTCTAGATCGATTCACCATCTCAAAATTTCAAAAGTATGTAATGGTGGATTCTAAATCTATTAGTGTTCAAATACATAAGTTTCAAGATCTTCTTAGAAAGGCTGAATTAATTGGCTGTAGTTTTTCTGAAAACTATAAGGTCCAAGCCTTAGCAGATGCCCTTCCATCTTTTTGGTCAACCTTTTCGCAAGAGCTAAGCCACAAGCAAGGTGACTTGACCGTAATAGAAATGATTAACTCTATTAGGATTGAAGAAGAACATCGGCTTAAGCTCAAGCAAAAACCTGATTTTGGACTATAGATCCATCTAACTGAGTCAAATTCAACCCCAGATCAATTCAAACCTAGGGGAAAGAATTTTAAGAAGAAGAAATTCCAATCTAGATCCAAACCTCCTCAAAACCAGCCAAACAAGAACCGACCGAACCAGAAGTCAAAGAATAATAAAGAAATATTCTGCTTCATGTGCGGAAGGTCTAATCATGTGGCGAAGGACTGCTACCACCAAAAGACTGAACCACTGAGGAAATCATCCAAACCTCAAGTTAACATGGTCGAAAGTGGTATCAAGCCTTCTGTCAGGTCGGTAAATCAGAAACCCTTAATTAACTTAACCCAATTTTCTTGTGATTGGTGGCTTGATTCAGGAGCTAATGTTTATGTTTGTTCTGATCGCTCTTGGTTCTCCACCTTTCAGGAATCAAGTGGAGGAGGTGTAACACTTGAGAATAATTTTTCAGCACAAGTGCTTGGAAAAGGTCAAGTGGACCTAAGGATGACCTCTGGGAAGATCCTGATCCTTCACGAAGTGTTGTTCGTCCCTAGCGTTAGAAGAAATTTGATTAATGGATCTCTCGTTATATATAGGAGATATAAAATTGTTCTAGAGTCAAATAAAGTTGTAATTACTTGTAATAATGAGTTTGTTAGAAAAGGCTTTGCTTTTGAAGGACTTTTCAAATTAAATGTAATCTCCAAGTTATCTAATAAAAGTCTTCTTATTTTCAATGTTGAATCTTTAAATGCTTGGCATGGTAGACTTGGTCATGTGAATTTTGATCGTATTCATCACATGACAAATCTTAATCTAATACCTAAAGTTTATGTTGATAGAAAGATCAAGTGTGAGATTTGTATTCAAGCCAAAATGCCTAGAAAACCTTTTAAATCAGTAAATAGAAGCTTAACTCTTCTTGAATTGGTCCATAGCGATGTGTGTGACTCTACCAAGTTAGCTACACGAGGAGGAAGTCGTTACTTTGTAACATTTATTGATGACTTCTCACGGTATTGTCACACATATTTGATAAAATATAAGGATGAAGTCTTAGATAAGTTTAAGATCTATAAAGCAGAAGCTGAAACACAAATAGAGAAAAACCTTAAGAAACTTAGGTCTGATAGAGGTGGTGAATATACCTCAAATGAAATGACTCTATTTTGCCAAGAATATGGGGTTATTCATGAGGTTACACCACCATACTCTTCTCGGTCTAATGGTGTAGCTGAACAAAAAAATCATACCTTAATAGATATAGTTAACTCAATGTTAATCAGTTCAGGCGCACTCGAGAACTTGTGGGGGAAAGCTCTTTTAGCTGCATGCTATATCCTAAATAGGATACCCTTTAAGGATAATCCTAAAACACATTTTGAGCTTTGAAAAGGTAGAACACCCAGGCTAGATTACCTTAAAATGTGGGGGTGCCTAGCTAAGGTAAGAATATCTAAACCCAAGAGAAGAAAGATAGGACCTAAAACCATAGATGCTATCTTTATAGGTTATTCTTTGGATAGCAGCACCAATAGGTTCCTTATGATAAACTTTGAAATAAGTGGCATCTCAAATAATACTCTTATTGAATCAAGAGATGCTACTTATTTTGAAAATATATTTCCTTTTAAGAACCAAGTTCCAAGTCAAGTCTCTTCTAATCCTTTCTTGGTTCATGATTTTTTTAAATCTAGGTCCTCCAATGAGTCAAGAAAAAGGAAAAGATCCAACTCTGAAAGTGGACCTTTTGAACTTAGAAAAAGTTCAAGGACAAGAAAGAAAAAAGACCTTGGTGAAGGTTTCTTTACTTTCTTAGTCGCAGGCGAACCTTCCTCTTTTTCAGAGGCGATGTCTTCACCTGATGTTCCTTTTTGGAAGGAAGCCTTTCATTCTGAATTTAATTCAATTTTATAAAATCAAACTTGGATCTTGTCTGATTTACCCCCTGATAGCAAACCTTTAGGATGTAAGTGGATATTTAAGAAAAAATTTAGACCTGATGGTTCAATTGAAAAGTATAAGGCTAGATTAGTAGTCAAAGGGTATAACCAAAAGAAAGGGTTATATTTCTTTGATACCTATTCTCCTGTAGCTAAAATAACAACCCTTAGATCTTTTCTTGCCATTGCATCCATACATAAGTTGATCATTCATCAAATGGATGTAAAGATTACGTTCCTTAATGGAGATCTCGAGAAGGAAATCTATATGGAACAGCCTAAAGGTTTTGTTATAAAGGGACAAGAAAACAAGGTTTGTAAACTTGTTAAGTCCCTATATGGTCTTAAATAGGCTCCAAAACAATGGCATGAAAAATTTGATCAAATCATCCTATCCTTTGGATTTCAGATCAATAATCATGACAAATGTATCTATTCTAATATCATCGACGATGATTGTATAATCCTTTGCTTATATGTCGATGATATCTTAATTTTTGGAACATCTCTTGAAATTGTTTCAAGTATTAAATCTATCATTTCTTCTAAGTTTGATATGAAAGATTTAGGTGAAGCAGATGTAATCCTAGGGATGAAGCTTATCAAATCCCATGAAGGGATAGCTCTTTCTCTTTCTCACTCTATAGAAAAAATTATCAAGAAATTTGGTTATTCTAATCTTAAACCAGTTTCTACTCCATATGATCCTAGCTTTCACCTAAAGAAAAATTTAGGTAACCCAATTGATCAATTAAAATATTTTCAAATCATAGGATCCCTCTTGTATGTGGCAAATAGGATAAGACCGGATACTGCCTATGCTGTAGGAAGACTTAGCAGATATAATCAAAATCCTGATCAATCTCATTGGATAGCCTTAGAAAGAGTGTTTCGATATCTAAAGGGAACACTTAATCTCTCTTTGATGTTCACTGAATATCCTGAGGTGGTTGAGGGTTACAGTGATGCTAATTGGGTCACCGATTCTCATGATCTTAAATCGATCACTGGATATCTTTTTCTTCTTGGCGGTGCTGCTATTGCCTGGGGATTAACTAGGCAAACTATCATATCTAGAAGCACCATAGAGGCCGAGTTGATAGCTCTGGATACCACTTGTAATGAGGCAGAATGGATTAAAAATCTAGTATCAGAGCTACCTTTGGTACCTAAGCCAGTTCCAACTATGTCAATCCATTATGATAATAAGGTCGTATTCGAACTGACTAATCAAAAGAGAATCAATAAAAAGATGAACCGTCATATACGGTTTCGTCATAAATCTATAAGGCAACATAAGAAAAATAATGTTATCTTCTTGGAATTTATCAAGTTTGAGAAGAATTTGGCAGATCAATTGACCAAGGGACTATCTAGGAGTGGAGTCCTAGAATCATGAAGGGGGATGGGGCTTAAGCCCATTATTTGGTCACCAGCAATGGATACCCAACCTTTGTGATTGGAGATCCCATGAAAGAGATTCAATGTGGTAGAAATGAAGTTGATTGAGTGATCGTGTTAGAGCACATTTTTTTGAAGAAATTTCTCATCCCATCCCTATGATGAGTGCTCTTATAAAGTGACAAAATAAATCTGTGTAAGGTTGAGTTATACTCTTAATGGATCCAAGGTAGGTTATCTACAGGGTATTAGTCACAAATACCCTTGGAGGATTCACCTATATGAGAATTGTCATATTAGGCCGTGACTAAAGGTTTGGGCTAACCTTAAGAAATTCTCATGAAAAATCAAGGTACAAAACGCAAGGCTTTTAATATGCGCTGACCGCTTAAACCCAATTATTCCATACTGTGTATGTGATTAGTAGAAATCTGAGTCAATGACCTAATTCAAGGTCTAATCCATTATGATTTCTTCAGATGTATACAATCAACAGGGTTCAAGTCTACAGGACACCTCACCTATTGCGCAGTATAAGATGCCCTAAAATTTATGTTATTTTTTTAAATTTTTTTTTATTTAAAAACTTTTATGGGGGATTGTTGACTTTTTAAAAAAAAAGAAAAAGTTTTAAATTAAAAAAAAAAGGGAACGCCCGTGAGTGGATGCTCACGGACGTTTGCGTCATCTCACACGAGCATTCTGCTCGCGTGAGCGACGCTCGCGAGCGTTCCGTGAACGCTCGCTAAGGCGCGAGCATTCCGCCAACACTCGCGTGAGGCGCAAGTGTTCGCGGACGTTAGGCATGCGTTCGCACGTCAACGTTTGTGAACGGCCAGAAACGATCCAAATAATTTGATTTTTAGGCCGTTACTGATGTGATTTGGGAGTAACGGTTATCAGGCCTTTAAGGCCATTATGGGCTCAGTCGTTGGGGGTTACTTGGACCGAGTCTATAAATAGACTCAAGGATCCAAGGTTTTGAGCATTCCAATCCAAAAAAATCTCTTTCTATCCTTTCAACTACCAAAACTCTTCTTGAGATTTTGCTATGAGAAGCTTTTGCTGAGATTCTGCAAGCGGTGCTGTCTGTGTCTCGGAAGCCTTGCTGAGAATAAGAGCTCTCTCACCTCTTCTTTTAAATTATTTCTTATTCTTCTTATTATTATTTTGTACTGATTTTTCTTTGGGTATCTGAAGGAGTCGTTGGGTTGCACCTCTATGCGATCGTACTCGTAGTAGAAGGTTCGGATCGAGCCGGATCGTTGTACCTTGGGGATAGATCGCTTACAACCTGCACGAAGGGACGAAAACTAGTCTTTAAGGCACTGTCTAACACGCCTCGGTCCAGATACGATTCTTATCTTCTTTTAATTTTAATTTTTATATTTAAATTTTTAAATTAGAATTTCTAGCAATTTCTAAACAGTTTTTCAAAAGCAAAAGTAATTATTTTTTCAACAATTTATACATGCAAGAAAAGTATGAAGCCTATTGCATGATTTTTGTAGGTTATCTGAAGAACCAGGAAGCCACATCTCTGGCCATCGATGAAGAAGGATGGCTACGCACTGGGGATTTGTGCTACATCGACCAGCAGGGGCTTGTCTACGTCGTCGATAGAATCAAGGAGTTGATAAAATACAAAGCTTACCAGGTTTTGATTTGATTTATAATTTTTGTCCAGTGTACATGCAAGCAGACCAGGTCTAATGTTGGCGTGCTTTGATACTGTAGGTAGCCCCAGCAGAGCTTGAAGATGTTCTCGCCACCCATCCGGATATTCTTGATGTTGCTGTGACGTCGTGAGTGTAGATTTACTTGCAAAATTAGCAGTCGTTGCTGTTGTCTTGGCTGTTCTTCTTATTTATGAATCTGGAATTTGATGCTAACTATTTAGTATCGACGTTAGATTAGCTATAAATTTTGATATATGGATGAATATGAAAAAGAAATCAAAGTTGGTGTATGAAAAGTGTTGCTATAAATGGTGATATTTTGATATATAGGTACCCAGATGAGACGGCAGGAGAGATTCCAATGGCATGTGTAGTGAGAAAGGCAGGGAGCAAAATGAAAGAAGATGATGCCATTTCTTTCATGGAGAACAAGGTATTAACCCGGTTCATTTCATGTTTACTGGTAGAACGGACTGGATAGCTATTTGAAGTGTTTCTTAAGTTTATAATATGAGTTCATTCATGGGTATTCTGATATTTTTTGCCAATATAGTTTACCAACGAACTAAAGTAAACTTCAGAAAATTTAACCATGGACCGCTGTTGTGAACCAATCTCTTGCACCCACCCTTCTTTTTTAATGCATGCAAAAGTACTTGAAAAAATATCAGATAATGCTTAAATATGCACACATGGTTGTTAGATTGTTATGAGAATCAGAAAGAGAAATACAAGCACAACGAAGGCTAGTATCTACTGACTGCCGCAACCTCCAGGCTTTTCTTATGGCGAAGTTGCTTCTCAAACATCCATGCTTTTCTGAGATAAACTATATCAATTTTTTGATATCGGTTGTGTATATATATTGTTAGGTCGCCCCTTACAAGAAAATCAAGAAAGTATTGTTTGTGGAGTCGATCCCAAGATCACCTTCAGGAAAGATCCTCCGGCGGCTTCTAAAAGCTACAGCCATGCCGCATCATTCTGCAAGGATGTAGAAAGTCCTCTTCGATATATTTATATATTGAATTGTTAAAAGGAAACTTTATAGCTGATGGTGAATAAGTAGGTGTGACATTTTGCATCACAACTGGTTCATTTGATGATGTTATGTTGCTCAGCTCCCCAAGGGGATAATTGCCTGGGATTTTTGTTTATTTATTTTTTATCCCCGAGAAAGAGAGAGAGAGAGAGATGGGAGGAAATATTTGGTAATAAATAATTGCCTTGAATTTGAAGATTCATTCTTTATAGATTGCGAAGGTTTGGTGATTTACTTGATTGGCACTTTAACTTCTAGCAATTGACTTGTACCATAATATTATTATTTATCTACTTCGTAATTCAAATTTTCTTTATGAATTATGAAACACTAACATCTTAAGTTTATTTGCTGGTCTAATCTAACATCTTAAGTTCACTTACTATCCATTAACTTCTACTCAAGTTAAATCTATTTGCTACCTATTAACTTCCACTCAAGTTTTGGTCTAATCTAACATCTTAAGTTCACTTACTATCCATTAACTTCTACTCAAGTTAAATCTATTTGCTACCCATTAACTTCCACTCAAGTTTTTGGATCATGCGGTTTCGGCCCGCTAACAGAATTAATTAGGCCAACAGGTGGGTTTGGGGAGTACAAATAGTATTAGAGCCAGTCTGAGTATGCAAAAATTGATGGATGTGAAGAAGAACTACTCATGGGATGATGAAGAAGAATTGCTCATGGGACGATGGTAAAGCCTTGCTATGGCGTGTGATCCGCAGCAGCCAATACATCTCGTGGTAACAAAAATGTATTGTTCTGAGGTATATCAAGATTTAGTCTCCGGTTCATATTTCGTCGACCAATCCTTCCTAATTCACATCTTTGTTGAAAAAATTTCTTTTGTAATTCCTTACACCAAGAGAGATGTACGGTCTAATGAGGCTACTACGAAATATTTACTCATGGGTGGGGCAAGCTCTTCTATTCTGGTTCATGGTTTATCTTGGCTATATGGTTTATCTGGGGGGGAGATCGAGCTTCAAGAAATAGTGAATGGTCTTATCAATACACAAATGTATAACTCCCCAGGAATTTCAATTGCGCTTATATCCCTCACTGTAGGAATTGGGTTCAAGCTTTCCCCAGCTCCTTTTCATCAATGGACCCTTACAGCACCAACAATTCGGTTCGGAAGTAAATTTTGACTAACTTGTGGCGTGCAATGAGAATATTTTCCACATTGAATAAAAAAGAAAGTGTTACCCATTAATTTCTATTCAAGTTTTGACCCACTAACAGAGTTAATTGAGCCAACAAAATTGAGTCAGCATTATAAGCACATAACGTTTTCTTCATTCAGAATTTCTTTCTTTTCACCGGTTGAGGTGATTAATCTACATATTTCTTCATTCAGAATTTCTTTTCTTTTACCGGTTGAGGTGATTAATCTACATCGTGCGTAAATTTTTTAAATCTACCCGATGTGTGCGTCTAGCATTAATTTGATACCGAGCAGCCACGTGGGAACTACCACATCAATAAATCTCCCATCATATTGAAACATGCAAAATTACAGAAGAATAAAAAATTAAAAAAAAAACTTTAAATAAGGATAATAACATTCTCCATACTTGTTATTAAAAATACGTTCTCAATATTTTATCCAATGCCAAAGATTGTAGATAGATTTTTTAAACAAAATTGATTGAACTCACCTAACAAAATGGGAGGACTCGAACTCTCAATTAAAGTAGAAACCAAACAACTCCGAACTCCTGATCTCTCCATCTCTCTCCGGCCTCTCTTATTTCCTTTCTTTTGTCCTGATCGCCTTTCTTCTGCGAGTGACCCATGAGCGCATCACCCTCACCATTTGCTGAAACTCGCCTGACCTCCTCTTCCTTTCGGCGTCGAACCATGCCCAACATCAGCGCCAGTGGCAATCCTTTGCCATCTGATATGTTATTTGGTCCATCCAACAGCCCTGGCTCTCCTTCTAGTCGATACAACTAATAAGATTTGCTCTCCACCTTGCACTTTGTGCCCCTTTACCCTCATCTCCCCTTCTTTTCTTGGAGATATATAAAAAAAAAAAAAAAAGGTAAGAAAGAACTAATTTGGATGATAAAATATCTACCCCTACGGGTCTTGCAGTCATTGTGTTGTTATGGCATGGTCGGGCTAGAACTAGCACGGATCAGGACACTGATAAAACGAGGAACATGGATGACCCGTACCCAACTTTATTCATGCACTTGGAAGAAAGCGGTTGCAAGACAACTAAAGTATCAGAGAGAAAAAATATAGAATAATTCACTCCACTGAGAATAATTTCTTAATGAACTAATACCGATAAAACAGTTAATATCGCAACATTCGGTGCAAACAACTTTATACACAATACAATACAATAAAAGGAGGAGTAAAAACGAAAATATTCCTTAGCTTGCGATGCAACAGAACTGAAGAAGTTTTAGGATTCCCACATCAAGGATAACCAACTTGAAGTCATTATGGAACATCAATGTCATCCAACTCCCATATCACCAATTTACCATCCAAACCTACATGAAACAATATAGCATTCATAAAATTTGTCCTGTAAGGTGGAAAATTTAGATATTTGGTCTAACCTGACGTGCTGAAACGCTTCACGACTTTCTCACCACCCTTTCTTAGAGGCACGATGCAACTGGAAAAGCCAATTACATTAAAAAAAATCATCACAAGAACTGAAACATAAAAAAACAGCAACACAGAACTGTTGCTTTCCAGGTAGAGACATACGTTATGCAATTTTCATGAGCCCCGCCTCGAGGTCTTGACGGTTCGACCATGTCACTGTTCACTCCCTGTTTTGACTGGCCATAAAGCTTCCCAAAGGCTTCAGAGAACTGGGAAAATTAAAATTGCTATTATTACTATTTTCTGGCTTGTATGATAACCTTATACACATACAACAAAATAAGTAGCCATAAAATACATGATTTCCCAGGGTCTATATAAAATAAGTAGCTATAAAATATTTTCTAGATAACGAGGCAATAAGAAATGGATATTGCTCAAAAAATATTAATATCTGATCAGCATTCCTTATGCATTCCTTATAAAGGGAGTAAAATCGAGTAAATCTTGAACAAACCTGAGAACCATACTTTGAGCTTGTTTGTGTTGTTTTCTTCTCATCTAAGAATTTGACAAAGCTCCTGTAACAAAGAACATTAACATCACTCCAAAAGGTCATCTCCTTTTTCTTGCTTTTTTTTTTTTTTTAGAGCAATGCCTTGGATTTGGACCCTCTTAAAGGGCAAGCCTATATGTGTGACGTGCCAACCAACTGCACTAACAGTTGCCAACAGAAGTCATCTCCTTTCAATACAGATTTATTGCACTACGGAGAACATCATGCAACAAATGTATATCAAATCCAACTCAAAGAATTTCTCTTCTTTTCCTTTCTTTTTTTTAACTTAAGCACTAATAATAACCTAGAAAACATAGAGGACCTGCTAATCATTTGCATCACCATTTTGTGCATGTAGTTTATGTCAAGAATCTTTTAAAGGCAAAACTACATTGTTCCTCAAAATAGTGAAGCAATCAGAAAAGAAGAAGGCTCTAGATGATGCCAAGAAACCACCAGTAGTACCCTTACATCACAAATTGATGATTCTCACAATCTAAGGTGATAAGAAAAGAAAGTTAATTTCATGAAATTGTAACATACCATAGTCCTGTTTCATCTGCAGTGAAAACCATGGGGTTGCAATCAAATCCCACACCAATTAGCATTCTCTCAGAAACAAAGAGGACCTGAAAAATAGTTGGTGGTTGGTGAATAGATTCAGTTCAAAATTAAAGAAATGTCTAAGCTACACTGATATACAAATAGAGAAGAGAAAATGCTGACCCACATCACGGAGAGGCAGGTCACGGAATGCCACATTTTGAGCAGAAGGAGAAGATTTGACATCCTCAATGAAATAGATCATAGAGTTGTGACCTAACAGTTAAATGGACATTAGGTCATGTAACATACATAACAACAAAAATGAATAGAAAAACCCAGTGGACTACGTAATGAACCCTATGATTGTGACATGTAACAGTTGCTTGCTACCAACTCTTCCCTGTTAGAGTTTACAGTCAATAGTTACATATTAGATACATCATAGCCCAAAATACATAAATTGAACGGTCATCATAATCGAACTCCTAGTTTATGTTTGCAGCATCTAGTAACTTGGTTAAACAAAACTTGCAGGTAGAAGATGTGGAAATGATGAGATCTTGTTCATTACTAAACACAACTTGAAGTCTGAAATACAACATTCAGTTTGAGTCTTATATTGAAATAAAGTTTACAATTTATTGATGACCAGAAACATCAGCATCAGGGAATTCAGACTCATAATATGCTGGAGTCGACTCTAGATATGGAATTTTTTAACTCACAATTCATATCACAAGCTGCCATAGCAATTCTCTTCTTTTCACTGAACAAATTCTACTACTCAAGCAAAATAAATAAAAAGGACCAATATAGTTGGTGCAACTTTTCATGAGCGCATATCATTTTAGCCACCAAATAAGTACTGACTATAAAATAAATGATTCACCTTCAAATGAAATAATAAGAGTCTTCATTGAGGACCATTAGCATTGAATGTGACTCCAATATTCCTCTTAATATTTTTAGAGATCATAAACTTAAAATAATCATGAAGAACAGAAGCAAATCATTAAATAAACTATAATACAAAATGATAATGGGAAGGATCCTTTTAAACAAAAACTAGGAAAAAGGTGAGAGATCTGACCTGCATAAGCCAAGGTATGGCCACTTGGAGACCATTTCACACCAAATGCCCAAGTAAATGAGAGATCAAGCTGTGCAATTTGCTGCTTTGAAACAACACAAAAATTGTAGCATCAAATTCATGAACCATTAGTAAAAATATGAAAGAAATTTAGGGGGAAATCAAGAGCAGACTGATGCCATAGAGTAAACATAAATATGCAAATCCAGCAGCAAAATTTTGAAATATACAAATGATCTACTCAGAAAAGCATAAACTACAAAAGGAAATAATAAGCAATACAAATCATATCTCTGGGACTTTATGCAATTATCAAGTTCTTAAAAGCTATCAAATTTCAACTTTGAATCTTCCTAAACTTAATTCTATTGGAACCAACCATAATCATAGCATGACAGTAACAGTTTTCTAATGGGAAGAAAAGTGTCAATGAGTCAATGCTTTCAGGTACAGGGGTTTTATGCTATCGTGTGCAATGATAGTATCAACTTAGATGACCTGACGCATGTAGACAGATTCAGTTCAAGCACATAGTAAGGCATGGAGAGGTTCGCTCACAAGGAGAAAAATTCAAAATAATTTGTTGCATAAACACATGAACTAATTTCATTCCTAAAATTACATAAGGACATTATATAGTCTAGGTAAAAAGGTTAGGTGACACCAACCTCTCCAAATTTTAAGTCATTAGAAGAGCTTGCTCCCGCATCCCTGCTCACAAGGCAAACAAAGATAAGCCATCTGTTTACGTTTCAAAATTTTTTGCTGAATAATCGTAAAATATTTATACTGACCTTGGATCTACACCCTTGATGAAAGTTGAAAAAACACGACACTTTCCATCAGTAGATGTTGTTGCAAGAATAATCTGTGAAAAATCAGAAAGAAAGAAAAAGGGAAGACTTGATAGTTTAAAATCTCAAGCAGACAAGCACTACAATTTTTCAATTACTACAAATTAATGAAGAAACAAATAAATATGCAGTATATGCACATATAGGTGAAACCATCCTATTTGACACATAAATTGCAGCTTCCCCCTTATTCAGTTGGAACTCGCACCACTGTTTTATTGGGGCCAATAAAAAGAGGGGAAGGGGCACAAAGATTATCATGAACATGCTCATGTAGGTTTAGCATCACAAAATATTGCACAAAAAAAAAAAAAAAAAAAAAAATCATGACTCACAGATATAAATGATTTGATATATATGATGGAAAAGAACAACTCAGAAATGCCTAGCATGTTATCTGTGCCACACTTTAGAAGAAAAATCTAGAAAAATTATATTGAATATACTTTTGGGGAAAAAGTTATCTTGCTGCAGAAAAGTAATCAATTCAAAAAAAAAAAAAAAAAAAAAAAAAAAAAAAAACCAGAATATCAATAATAATTAACATATGTCAGGACATGTAAACATAGGCCTGATCTGATATTCACATTTCCTGCTACTGCAATCCCAATCATTAAGTTCAGAATCACTTTTTTGTTATTCAACCTCATTTGACTATTCATTCCATTGAATTACTTTGCTGCTAGTTCCATTTGGTTGTTATTTCAGTCAATAATAAACCATAAAAATAGATAAGGCGCTCCATCAATAAGTTCGTGATACATCAAATGAAGTTATATATCTGTAAGAATATAAAAATTTCACATCTTTATTTCAGTTCTTAATTGTAAATAACAACGAGTCATGTATGTTAATAAGCATACATCTAAAAGTTCTTGTATGCTGCCTATGACCTGCAAATTTCTTTTCTTTGGAACTGAACAAATGATTAACAGGTTTGGAACTGTTGGGAGGTGGCTGCTAGAACCATGTTAGATGAGTGAGGTTGACCTGTTTCTCATTGTACATTGGAAGGGTCTTGAGATTTAGATGTCCCCAGGAATAGTGTTTGGATGCTATCATGAGGCAGGCAGAACTAAGTGGCTAATCAAGGTTTAGCAACTCTTGGATGAGAATTTGTTGGGCTGCAGAGCCACCCCTTGTCTCTAACAAATCTAGGGCCTAGGATGAGAGAGGTTCCATATTAGAGTGATTGGGTGAATGACATGGGTTCTTTCTTGTAGAAGAAGGATAAACTCCGATATGGTGTAGTATCATACTACTCAATCTATGGGTTTGCATGCTTTTCTTTTTTTTCCAAGTTCTGGTATTTCATGGCTAAGTTTGAATGGGTTCATGGCGACTTCTCTGGAAAGGTGGAGGAAAATAAGGTAGAAAGGGAATTCATATTGTTCCTTGGAATATTAGAATCAAGGATCACTAAATTAAAGTGTCAACCAAATCTCGACCCACATACCAGTTTACTTTCTTCCTGTGCCACATTGAAGTGTGAGCAACATAGAACTAAGGGTTAAGTGCAAGTATGTACTTATCTTAGAGTACAAATTCTAAACAGACATAGTCAGGATAAAGCATTTAAAAATGATGGTAAAATACATATTATCTAATATAAGAGAAACTTGAAAGAAACTCACATTGTTAGGATGCCAGGCAACACTTGTGACAGAAGAATTATGCTTTTTCCTGATAAGTTTACTAACCCACCTGAAGGAAAAGGCAGTATCTAAAATAAGAAAATAAACTCAGAAAACAATTATGTCAGAAAGTAATCCTGAATACCTGACTGATTCGGTGAATTGGCTGACTAAGCGACCAACAATATTTAGTGAAAAATTTACTGAAACTGAAAATCTAAGAGAATGCGAGTAGGAAAGAACTATAACTACCCTATTTTCTGATCAAACCTTCACAACATGCATATCAACAGGCAAATTTGTTGGGAAAAGAAATCCAATATCATGGATAGTTTACAAGAGGAACAAAAATGTACATTGCACACTGTCAGATAACATAGTCTAGCACACTGTAACAAGGTTTTTAGCAGAGACAGCTTAGGAGTCAGTAGGCTGGTCACAACATGGGCAAGAAAGGAGTGGTCAAGGAGCAATTGGAGAATGGTTTTATTCTGTTGTAAAAGAGTGAGTGAATGAATGAATGAAAGTAGGAATTGGATGTGCAAAATATCACAGAACTTACATGGTATAAGATCCCCTTCAATTTAATTAAGTTGTTCCTACAGCCAGTTTATGGATATCACAACCCTTCCTAAGAAGATAGAGAAATAACAAAATATTTTTTTAAAAAAGGAATAATGGCCTCCACTTTAGAAAGCACAACCAATGGTTCCTTTGCTCACCATATTACGAGGTGGAGTCAGCTTGAATTGCTTCCTGGACCACCTAGCCAGCCTTGGCTTAACATTACCAAGAGAATTTCTAACCAAACATTTTCAACAGATTTTACACCAGATGCATCAATAAAGGGGAACAGAAACAAAATTCAGTCCAACTCCAGCTACTGAGACTGAATCTAGATTTTGTTTAAAAAATAATAGGCCCAAAATGATTGATATCTATTTAAACCAGAAAAACCACTGAAGAGGGGCAATATTGTTGAAACATATTTATCACTGAAAGGTTTTCAGTTGGCTGTTGAATAAGAAAGGTAAGAAGCACAGAACTGAAAGAAAGCAAACTAAAGGCCAATTACCAGTTATTCTCCTGCTCATAGTAGCATATGCAAACAGTTTTAGCCCCACTTCCAACAGCAAACTTGTTTTCTGGAAGTACATCAATGGGTTAATCAAAGCTACAGAAAAGGGAACCTCAATAAAGATTTATTTTAACAAGAATCTCATAACAAATCAACTCAGAAAAGTTAGGCCCTTGAGAATGCTACTTTTAAAGTGATTGAAATAACAGCTTTTATTGCAATCCGCACTTCCTACAAAATCTACTCAGTTTAGAACCAAATCACAGCTTCTGCTATTTGCCAAGTGACAATTACATAAATAACAAGTCATGTCCCATTTATTTGGTGTTCCCTATGCAAAATTAATTGCTATTTGTCACTATCAGCAGCCAAATCTTCTAAAATGAATACTCATCAGTAATAGATTATTACTTCCTCAATCCAGATCCACATAGGTCTCCCTCTTTTTTAATTCAACCATTAATACTCCTCTTTACCAATAGGTGTCACCAAACAGCAACATACACAACAATACCATCATGGGCAGTTGTTCCTCCCTTTATCCTTCTAATTTTCCTGCACGACCACCTATCATCTCCGCACAGATGAATTTACTGACAAATAGCAACAGTAACTGCAAAGATGATACGATTTAGTTAGATTTTGGCACATAAGCTGGTTTTGCTACTGCCTTGTTAGAACATTTCCTAAAGTCACATTATTATTTGATGATTGATGGTCAGAGAAAACATTAAAAGTCCATGTCCACACCATCTGCCTCATAGCGAGTTTATCATTAGCACATTACAATCTTGACACTCTCTTATTTTTCATAGTTGAAAAACTTGAAATAACCTTAGGTATGCACTAACCATAACACTATCTGAAGCTTAAGCTTGTGTCTGTTCACCATTTGTGCATCATATAGTAGGTTTTCACACCACTAAATTTTTTTAGACCTATATCATCTAAGCAACCCTTCATGATAAAGTCAGCATCCTTTCCTATCCTGGTACCATAAACTAAAACTGCCACATCTGTACATTAACATGCAGCAATGGGCAGCCCCAACTGTAGCAAATAATTCATCATTAGGAAGAATAAACTAGCATCTTAACATTGTTCCTGTGATCAGTTATTGTATAGTTCAGTATATTAAAAAAATAAAGAAACATTTAGCAAATAAGAGGTTATTGAGATTGATTGATAAAGTGTAAGAGGCCAGGCCTTTGGAAAGAGAGCAAAAATATAATAACCATCTCAGGATTCAGGAAAGCCATTAAGCAGATCGGTAGACATACCAAAAGCACTGACAATTCACATTTATAATGACATGAAAAATCCATATATGCTAGCCCTGTCCTGATACCTTTGGGACTCCACTGAACACAAAGAGCAGCACGGTTGAGCCTGAGAATGACAAGGGTGGGTATCCATTCAGATGCTTCTTGGTTCCAAACATATCTAGAAAGAAGACCATCAAAAAGAGACCAAACCCAAAGCTGTTAGTCACAACTCACCATAGTGGATCTTTGACTGTCTTGGTGACCGAACCCAAACAAATGAGCAACATTGGTGAAGTTGATACTTACGAATTCCGATCATGTGACACTGTTACAATCTTATTGGATCTTATGCTCCAATCTATTCCAGATATTATTTGGTCATGCTGTGAGATAAAAATTCATAAGGAATGAGAAATGATGTAAATTAAAGAAATATGAATAAACCAGTTCAGGTCTATACAGAAGCATGAATAGATAAGCGAAAAAAAAAAAAGGGCTCCTCTATAAGCAGTTAATCTCGGGCTCTTTACTGGTGCAGCTGTTACCGTTTTCTCAGTTTTGGGTTACCTTTGCATGCTTCTATCTTAAAATCATGTGCTAAAACATATATGACGAGGAATGAGTTGACAATGTCAGGTGCAACATATAATCAAGATTCATAATTGTGCCTGCAGTACTAATCCACACTTCTTGGACCTTGGACTTTTAGTAACTTCCATGCCTGTTTACGTACATGAGTTTGAATGTTTAATGTGCATGTGTCTTGTGAGGGAACAAAGTATACATAACCATCACATTCCGTGTTGTGCACAATATCTATTACCAAAATATCTATATATTTACATAAACAGAAATGTATTGAAACTTGGAATGATATAAACAAACAAGCTAATAGATAATATGTCAACTATGTCATTTAACAACAAATCTCCTCATTATATAGGACTACCTAAAGAAATATATCAGACTTAGGAAACCAAAAATGCAAGATTTGCCACCTTTAAGACCTATAATTTGAAAGGAGAGAAAAAAGAGTGAAAAATCTAAGATGCAGAACAAACTAAACAAAACGCATTATATATGATGAAAAATTGATAATACCGATAATGATACCTTGTAAAGAACATATAGTTTCTCCCACTTGTCTTGCATCAATTTATAAATGTGTACTTCATTATTGTTTGGACATAATGCGACCACTGAAAAGAGATACCAATGTGTCACTGGCTTGGAATTATAAAAGAAAACAAAACTATTTAGTTCAGCATCACAATCTATCACCACTAATCATCACCAGAAAAAATGCAATTTAAAGAAAAGAACAATATAAAATGCAATTTCTGCTTGAAGTGTAAGACATTGAAACATTCTGCTTTAAACAGAATCTCATGGAAATTCAGGGCAAGCAAAACTAATTTTCTGATTTAAATAGCTGGTGGATATCTTTTTTATCTATTTTTCACGTTGGAAATGTCTGACCCTTTTCTGTTTCCCAGCTTCTTTTTTTTCCGCAGGGATGCTTTGCCGTGGTTTTGTTTTGGGGGAACGACTCATGACGACTGTTTTCATACCCGAATATCTGTTATTCCTCAAATTTTTCACCAACACATACTGATTCCATAAAAAAACAAACAGACAAAAAAATAAGGCAATCGTTTTTCTTGATTTCTTGAGATCAAACACCCATTCATCCATCGAAATTGTAAAAAAAAAAAAAAAAAAGAACAAGATTTAGAATTTCGATCTAATTCATACCACAGCACCAATAACCTCGCAAGAAAATGTAATTCGACCAACGGCAATACACTTGGCACCGTTTCAATCAAGATCAACATACATTAGAAAACAGTAAGCAAAAGAAAAAGAAAAAGAAATCTCACGACATGGATTCCAAGGTCTGAGGAAGCCAGTTTTCGCGAGAGGAGGTCTCGGGAAACGAAAGAGAAATTGGAAGGGAACTAGGGATTACTCGTTTGATCCGGGCTCCAGGCATGGCATGTGATGCACTGCGCGAACTGATGGACCGCGACCGCCGCCATGCCTACCGCCGCCGCCTCCTCTCGCCTTCTATTCCCTGCGATCCTTTTTCTTGGGGGAAGGGCGGGGATAGGGTGGGATTTTAGCGCAGATCGGAATGGAGCTGAGGACAAGGGAGACGAAAGCAGCACAGGACCAAACTATGGTAGCCGAGGTGGAAAGCGAAATTTCTTGGTTTCTTTCGGGGGCTCCGTGCGTTTTAGCACAGTATTCTCACCGACGTTTGCGGAATTGTTACTCTTCTCGACGATAGATCGGTTGCTTGCGACGCCTTATGCTGTGTCACCGTGATATGGCCAGCACCATCCGAGACCATCCGTTCTAACACCAATGGTCTCGTAGATTACATGAAATCATTGGACTTTGAAAATGACTTCATCGCGTGCGTCCAGTTGGTGCACCCTGGATACGAGCTCCATGTCCAATGGACCGACCGAGCAGCAAAGAAACGAGGGCCCAACATAGTTATTCACTGCTTGGAAATGAATTTGAAACCAGCATAACAATTTGAAAAGAAAAAAGAAAAAAAAAATATATATATATATATATAATTTATCCTAAATTTTTTTTTTTTTTTTTTCCAATTGACAACATAGACGAGTACGTTTTATGACCCAAATGCTCTGATTATTTCTGAGAAAATCTAAACTTTGTATTCCCTTATATATCTTTTATTCTCTTCAAATTTCGGAGGATGAGTCCAAAGGTTGAGACGCTTGCCAAATGGTTGGTTAACTCGATAGATTTGCTGTTATCGTTGTTTAAAAGCCGGAGATACGGGCTATTCCGAGAATGCGCGTTCTTCGTCATTTGCTCGAATACCTCGAGCGCACGATGCTGTGGAAACGCGAACGGAATGGAAGCCCGATTGAGAAATGGATTTGAGGCGCCCGAGTGCGTAACACTAACATCAAAGGCTGGACTGGTGACTTGCAAGGGTTGTTCAAGTGCAAGTGCTGAACCAGACCCTTGAATCAGCGTGAATTAGTGAATCAGATCCTGAATCAATTAATTCACTGAAACAGAACCCTGAAATTGAACCTATTCCACTGAACGAGAACCCCATTCGAGCCAAATTAGTGAACCAAAATTTAAGTTAAGACCAAATTATTGAACCAGAATGCTAAATTGGATACTAATTAATTAGGGTTCAACCTCAATGAAACCTGATTTGACCCAATCAAGCCCTAATTAGTCTAATTAAATACTAAGTAGGAGGATTGGTGACCTAGATTCAATTCTAATCATTTGATTTCTCAATATTAAGAATTAATTCAATTATGATGTTGACGGCTGTAGACGGTTATGATTTTAATTGATTGAATTGTGGATCATTGTTAATCTTGAAAGTAGCAAGTGAGGTATGATTCTTATACCTGCTTATATATATTTGATTTTATTGCATACATTTTTATAGCATGCATCATAAATTTAAACGCATTATTTTTTTAACATGTTTTTGACTATGTATGAATATGACTTATGTTTTTGATATGATAGTATGATTTCGAATTATGTATGGTTATAGCATACTATATACTATGATGGTATGATTTTGACGATATTAATATTATAGATTTGGAATCTGGTTATATGATGGTCAGAAGATTATTAGTGACGGGGTTTGCGACAATGACTGAAGGTCACCAATGTTCAAATCTATCGAAATGATTCTTGATGATCTAATAACACGGTTTATCAGGATTGTTGGAGGACCTAATAATAGGGTTTATGATAATGTTTGGAGGTCACTGGTGTCATTCAATTAGGATTTAAATAAAACTAAACTTAGTTTATGACACTAGGTTCATAATTGAAAATAAAAGCTAATAAAAGATTTCTTTGATACTTAAATACGAGATTTTATGGTATAATATTTGCAGTATGATTTATTTTATTGATTATATTATTTTTATATTATATAAAATTTTTTAATTTTTACTATGTACTCATATTTATATGTATGATATTTCTCTTTCTACTAAGCTGTTATAATAATTTATCATATCTTTTTTTAGATACCGAGATGTGGATGCTAAGCCTTTGTAACACTTTTTTTATTCATTTAATGATAATGAATTGCTCTTTCATTAGATGCAGTGAATGCTGAGGATAAACACGCCTTGGAAAGGATACATGGCGGTGTCATCGCTTCAAATCGGAGGGAGAAGGCGGGAGGAGGAGGAGGAGGAAGAGGAGGAGGAAGGCGATGGGAGGAGCACCGCACCACCACCTTCCACGGAAAGGGGAAAGGGAGGACTTGCGGGTTTTTTTTTTTTTTTTAAGTTTAAAATTCATGCGCGTCTTTTATGAAAATTTAATTTATGGCCGGTGAGCGAAGATGGATAGAAGAGCCCTTTCAGCTAAAAATATAGAATTTTGCACGGCATTTTTTTTGGTTTACTTTAATTTTCTTTCCTCGCTAGCGGAGTGATTTTTCATAGGAAAAAAATTGGGGTCGCCAACGCCGTAATATCTGTAAGGTACTTAAATTTTTTTACCAAATTCGACGGATCGTTATGCCGACTATTAATGGGCACGAATCGTAGAGTAGCCGCACAAGGCGCATAACGACGCGCAGAGTCCCGTTGGCTTCCTGCCATCTCTTTAAAGATTAAAATCTTTATTGCGAATAACGTCAAAAAGGAAATTGTCCGTTGCGAGAAGCTAAACTTAACACCTTAATTAAACCTGGGCAGCGTTCCTTTTCCGCGAAGCATCATGCGCTCGAGAATCATTTCGACGGCTCAGCTCTGCAGAGCAAAATAAAAGAGAAATTCTGCTACAATCAAACTAAAGCATGTAGACTTCGAGATCCGCGTCAATAAATCTGAACCAACACTAATTCTAGCACAAATCTTCATACTCCACGCGCATCCAATGCTACCGCAGTGCAAATTTGTTTTGCTTTTTTCCACCGCACACCAGACCCAGTCCAGTCTCTGTGCGATTGGGATGCCGTCTTCCCCGCAGGAGGCTTTTTTTAACCTCCAAACCCAACTTCCTCCGAGCCTCATCCGACCCATCTCCGTTTCAAAGAGAACAGATCGGTGATCGGTTAGAGGCTTAGAAAAGAGAGGAGCAAATATGGAGTACAGGAATTTGGGGCGATCGGGGCTGAAGGTGAGCCAGCTATCGTATGGAGCATGGGTGAGCTTCGGGAACCAGCTGGACGTGAAGGAAGCGAAGGTGCTCCTCCAGTGCTGCCGCGACCACGGCGTCAACTTCTTCGACAACGCCGAGGTCTACGCCAACGGCCGCGCGGAGGAGATCATGGGCCAGGCCATCCGCGAGCTCGGCTGGCGCCGCTCCGACCTCGTCGTCTCAACCAAGATCTTCTGGGGCGGCTCCGGCCCCAACGACAAGGGTCTCTCCAGGAAGCACATCGTCGAGGGCACGCGGGCGTCGCTGCGCCGTCTTGACATGGAGTACGTGGACGTCATCTATTGCCACCGCCCCGACGCGGCAACGCCCATCGAGGAGACGGTGCGGGCGATGAACCACGTCATCGACAAGGGCTGGGCCTTCTACTGGGGGACAAGCGAGTGGTCGGCGCAGCAGATCACCGAGGCCTGGGCCATCGCCAACCGCCTCGACCTCGTCGGCCCCATCGTCGAGCAGCCCGAGTACAATCTCCTCTCACGTCACAAGGTATGTATCTACACTTTGGATTGATTATGGATTAGGATGCGATCTACATCGATTTCGTCCGTAGTTAAATGACATCATGTTTGGAAGTTAGGGAAAAAAAAAAAAAAAAAAAAAAATCGTGGTTTAAAAGTCTCATAAAATATAAATTTATAATTTATTTTTATTTTTAAAAAAATTAAAAAATATTATTATTAAAAGGTTTGTCAGGGCATTAAAATCTCTTAAATCTTATCCTTCTACACTTAAAAATTTTCAAACAGTAGCATCTCAATGTTCTCCTATACTTTCTCCTCCATTTCCTTCAAAAAAAGTCCTCTCCCAAACAGCCCTAAAGATTGATTTCTCCCCCCAAAACAGGCCCTAAAGATTGATTCCGGAACTTGTGTTGAGTCTATCTATTATTCAATTTTTATTTTTTTAAAAAAAGTAATCTTCGTAAATTTTATTTCTTGCAGGTTGAGGTTGAATACTTACCTCTTTACAGCACCTACGGCCTGGGCCTCACCACATGGAGTCCGCTAGCTTCTGGGGTTCTGACTGGCAAATACGCTAAGGGGAACGTACCAGCTGAGAGTCGCTTTGCCTTAGAAAACTACAAGGTAATCGTGATCCTTTCGAACCACATTAAAGTTAACTTTTCTTAAATGGCACTCTATTTCGATTATGGCTGTAATTTATAAACTAAATTAACGATTTGAATATGGTTCCGGGGAACTTAGAACTTCGACGATTTATATAGTTTGGTGAATTAATTTGGTTCCATTTAAGCAGGAATTCGATGTTATTGCGTGTCAGATTGCGATTTTTGGCATACATCAGATATCGGTTTTCTTCTTTTTAACATCCAATACATAGTTTTGTGAATTCTAGACATAGAAAAGGGATATCTTTCTTTGCCAGTGATCTTGTGGTAATTTTTGGAAAGATGGATGCAGTTTTGGAAGCGAGTGCTCCAAAATAATGGAGGAAAACTGATGATAAGGATTTTATTCTTCTGAAATAATTATTTTCTTCATAAAGTTAGATTTTTTTTTTTTTTTTTTTTTTTTTTTTAAGTGTCTGCATCTTTTTGTCTTTTTACTGTTTTAATGCTTTCTAATGAGCAAAACCCATGCTGAAGTTTTGTTCATTTCAATTGGTTCTGTGCCGATTTACTGCTAGGATGTCCTAGATTATGTAATGAGCGAAACATTACTAAATTCTTGTTGGTCTGCTGGATTTCCTGACTGATATCATTTGCCTTGCAGAATCTGGCGAACAGATCATTGGTGGATGATGTGCTTAACAAAGTTAATGGACTGAAACCTATTGCAGATGAGCTAGGTGTACCTTTATCTCAGCTTGCAATTGCTTGGTGTGCATCGAACCCCAATGTTTCCACTGTAATCACTGGTGCCACCAAGGAGAGTCAGGTACATATTATCTACTGCATCCAATTTGTACAATTAAGATAACATATCTAGAGGCCTAGTGTTGGTATTGATTTTCCTTGTTCTAAATTTTTGTATTTTAATTTTTTCCAAGATACCTATGTTCCTCTCTTCGCTAAACATGGAACTATGTACTGGAACTGTCTTACATTGACTGTTGGAATCTGATCTATCTAGGGAAGCTCTCTGTATCTCCATCTTTCCAGTGATTTGAAATGTCAGTAGGTAGATGCTTAAAAATAATTGCTGGAAAGGATAGGAACACAAAAATAATGTTACAAAACATGTTAGATCTATTACAGAAATATAATCCTTTTTAATGTTTAATCTGTACTTGAACAAAGTATACTGTTGGTAAATATATGGCTCAGTAAATGTACAACTTATAAAAATATTTGTGGCAAGCAAGCTTAGGCCTAAGAAAAGATGAGTGAGTTTTTGAAAATTTAATGAACAGGAGCAAATTGGTGTAACCGACCATTTTCAATACTCTTTATGGAAAAAGCGCTCCTCTTGTTTCATGCAGTACCAAAATTGGATAATCTTAAAAACTATAATTATATCTTATCATTATTATGGGATTTTTTTTTTTTTTTGATACAAAAATGGACGTTACGATTTTTTTTTTTGGTTGTTGTTTGTGTTGAGTAATATGTAGGAAGAATCTTTAATTTATCATTTTGGAAGCAAGGAAGCAAAGATATTGAAAGATATAATTGAGCAAGACTTTGTTATGAGAGCAAAGAAACTGATGTGTTTTTGGGTGGCCATGTTTTGCTGTGTTTGGGAAGCATATATTAACAGGCCACCAATCTAAAGATTGATAGAAGAATGGATGATACATTATGACTGAACTAGGTCACTAACATTTAGGAATGTTAATGAATATAATTACTCAAGAAAGGCTGCAAAAGCATTAGACTGGCGCAGGGGTGAGTGATATTTGAAGGCTTGGGGGCAACATAGGTGGATTTCTTGGATATGATGGTCAAGTTTTAGTAAAAACAGATTAAATGGATGTAAAAATAATGGTGTTGATGTGTGGTAGAATCAGCGTTCTATGGAGAAAAAAAAAAAAAAAAAAAGAATACTAAGGTGAAGTGAGTGAGTTGCATTATCAAAGAAAAAAGCAACGAAGAAAATCTGTCCAGGTTAACAATGAATACCAGGGCCTGGTTGCAGAATTTTGACTTTCATCAACCATGATTCTATGGGGCCTTGCTTGCAGAAATTAGCTATAGCCTAGTTAGTTTTTAGTGTGCAACACTGCTAAATGGTGGACATAAAACCATTTTGCACTGTAATGGATGGCTCAGACGTGGCATAACTTGTAATTAAAAAATGCCACATCGACCGATTTTGCATAGACTTATAAGCTATGATTGATTAGATAGTTTGATAGCATGCAGTTAGAACATAAGGAGGCTCAGGAAAGAGGAGCCTGTGTTCATGTAGTTGGGTGAAGAAAACGGGTGTGGCCTATGGAAATGTTGACTGAAGCAATGCATACTCTCTTTAGGTATTGATTAGCAAATATCGTGTTTTTGTATTACCATGTCATGAATATGTGGTGCATGTATGAGCAGGTGGATCACTAGTTAATCACTGGTCACCTCTTTGTCAATATCCCTGCTACTTAGCAACAAAGCTTTTGGAAAGGCGGTGATAGCCATTGAGTTTCTGAAAACCTCTTAATCTTCATGTTTCCTTTATGCTTATCCTTTCATAATCACTAATACTAATACTGTAATTTTCATTATGTCACTACTACAGATAACAGAGAACATGAAAGCTCTAGATGTCATTCCACTTTTGACTCCTGATGTGATTGAGAAGATTGAGGCAGTCGTTCAAAGCAAGCCCAAGCGTTCAGATACATACAGGTAGATTCACAACCAAATCAAGCAGACCCTATGCTTTACCTTTGCATAATGACAGAGGGCGTTTGAGAATGTATCAAGCCTGGGTATATGATTATTCTGTTGTGATTGGTCTTGTTGAGCTTATCAAAAACATCGGGTTTGTGTTGTGGGCATTGCAACAATTTTTAGTACTTGAAGCCTGATATGGAAGGCCTATTTTAGATTATTTATATGAAGGTTTCTGAACTTCAATATTTTTCTGGTGCGTATTTTCTTATGGTGCTATCTTGTATTCTTTGTGGCTTATGATTATTCCAAGGTAGGGGGATAAAAGTTGGCTGATTCTATTGTGTTGATGATTATTTTCATGTTGAGATGATAAAGAATTGACCAACTTTTTGATTCTTTCAAGATTCAACTCTAACAAATGCTGTCAGTTCTCAAGGCTGAGAGATCTCTAGATGGTTGAAGGCTGAGAGATCTCCCCCTATGTGGTCCAGTGCAGTTTAGATGTGCGAAAGGCTGTAGTGGTTCTGGAATCCACATGAATGTCGTTTGAAGTGAATTCCATTGAGCTATATGTGAATGGAGAGAGGCTTAATGGTTTGTGCTAAACCAAGGGAGGTTATCTATTTGATGCTTAGTCTGCATCTGAGTAATTCTTTTCTTGGTTCTTCGAGTTTTTGTCTCTGTCAGGCACTTCGCTTGTATTAATCTTTGTTGTCTTGCATGACCGACAGACATGGTGACCCATCTTGTAGCCTTTGTTTGTGGTTGAGTACTTGATCTTTCCGTCTACTACTGACCTTAACAGATTTCAACTGTTTTACTTATCACTCACCATTTCCTGGTTGAGAAGATTGTGCTTCTCATCATCTTATTTTCACCAATCTGAAGTTCTGAGACTTCTTAGTCTCACCAAGTCCTAGTTGTTGTCGTTACTCTTTTCATGTCTGAGCATTTGAGATACCCGTTTATAAGGTTGGTTCTTTGTGGTTTCGCACTGCTATGGTAATACGCATCTCCATAAACTCCGTGCACGGATACAAATTTATCTGTGAAATTTTCATGGTACAACTTGGCCTTACTTGTAACCAGGATTTAACCTATCCGTAGGTCTCATCTCTGAGCTGATTTACCTTGAGCCCAAACAGGCTGTCAGACCTACGTTAGAGTGATGGTGCTAGACTGGCTTGTTGGCACTCTCCATTTTTCTGTGGAGGCCAAATTTTTTCCAATAGTTAACTTCGATGGGTTTGTAATTTGCCTAAAAGCTTTTCAATATCTGGCTTTATTTTCTTTATATTTTGAGGATTTGAGGGATCACTTTGCCTAGTAACAATTCATGGTTCCTTATTTCTAGGGGAAGTATTGAGGATTTATCGCAATGAGCAAGCCTTCATGATTTGTTTCGGAATACTTGCAAAAGCTAGTATTGTTTGTTTTAGTGCCAGACTTTTGTTCTCAATTCATGGCCACATGTTAATGTGACATAATCTTTGTGTGGAGTCTTTTTTTCAGAGTTCTGCTCCACGGTTCCTCCCACTCTGTCATCATAATTAGTGGCCGTTTTTGTTGCAGTTGTAAGTGATTGGAGCTAAGCGTATATCTGTTTAAATCTTAAACACCTGAATTTAGGTCTGCTTATGAGCTCAGTTTGAGATGGTTGCCTTCGGTTAGGCATGGAGCCCCAATTGTAATTGCAAGGAATGAGCCATGCACTGGCCTTCAACATGTGTTGAGTCATCAAAGTGCCCAAGGTTACGGTATGAGAGCATTCACAATACTGGAGTGGAATAGTTTGTCGTGCTACTCTCTGGACTGGTTTTAATCGAGAGAATTAGGGGCTCACCTGGGCATTGTTTCACTCGTCAACTAAGCCATCCAAAGTTGGTTATTTTATTCTCGGTGTCAAGCTAGATTTGAGGAGTCTGTGGTTCTTTAATCTTTGGATGTGAATTGATGTGAATTTGGACTTTTGATGCACAAGATAAATAGCTGTGGACGTGGAGGAATGGTAACTTCTAATTTTCCATGATGTGGCTCTCACCATCTCCTGTGGCGTGCGAATTGCACCCAAGGAAAATTCAAGTCCGAGCCACATTTCTATAATCGTACCCTATAAGACAGAAATGTCCTGAGCTTGCAAGCCTACACGTACGTTTTGGTGCTCGCCAAGAACAGAGCTTAGGTTCCACACGTCTAGTTCGAGTTTCAGATAGGTGGTTCCTAAATCTACGTTAAGGGCCAGGTGACCATTGTCCATGTTTGAATTCACGATATTGGCATGCAAAAAGATGCTTAATTTGTGTAGTTGACGTGGGTCGTAGCGGCCATGCTAGCTTTTGCCAATCACTTGGTCTAGTAGTACTCAAGCATGCATTTGCTATTTGATGAGCCCTGTCCCAAAGAATGTATCAATTGGATCTCTGGCAGCTCCAAAGTTGGCCATGAGACGAGCATTTCCGTTTGCTAGCACATGGTAGTGTTTTGTAGACTGGACAAACAGTCTCTCGCAGGCAGAATAGGCTTTTGGCGCTAATCATACACCTTTGAGATGCAGCTAGAAAGAGCCTATTGATAAGACACTGCCAACAAGGGCTAAAGTTGCTCATGCGACAGAATTCTGCCATGGGACACAGACGCAGAAGATTTTTGAATAAAGGCGTATGAAAAATCGCACCATCTTAGAATTCCAGAAATCTATTCTCCAGTACAGCAGGGTTCAAGCAGAGCTACAGCCACGCTTCCAGTTCCATTCATAAAGCCACAAAGATCACAAAATACATGAACATCCCACACCGAAAAAGAGACCAAAAAAAAAAAAAAAATTACAAAAGACATGAATTACAAAGACATGCATTATGAATTGATCAATGACACCATACCAAGAGCCAAAATATTGGAAAGCCTCTCAAATAAAACTTTGCAAAAAGAGAATAAAAAGCATCCATCCGACCCATATCTGAAGCGTAGATGGAAGCCACCACAGTAAACATCCGAAATCATCTATTTCACTGGGATACGTGAAACAGATGAACCTCATTTCATCCCTCAGATCTTGAAGCTAACAGACAGCAATATTTACAGTATTGGAAGCACCATTCATATACTAGTCATTCGTGTGGAGAGCTACACAGATATGGGAAACATATTGGTGGACCTAGCAAACCACCCAACAAAAGGAGTATTAACCCAAAAAAGGGATTCTAACAGCACAAGATTAAACAAATGGATAGTGGTAATCTAGGCTTGACCTCCCCAAAAAAAAAAGGCAAAAAAGAAAAGACCTTGTCTTTCTCTATTTTTTTCTACCTTTCATCTTCTTTTTCTCTGTATGGTCATCACCAGCACTTGTTCTTTCATCTCCTTTCAAGGCTTGTTTCGTATCAACCCACAAGATTTATTGGAGGATTGGAACCTTGGAGCTGCATCAAAATCAGTTCAGAGTTAAAGACATGCAAAGCTTCAAAAGTGTGATCTAATTCTAAAGTAAAACCACAAAGAGGCAAGTTGGTCAGTCCCATCAGATTAATTTTCACTTGGTTGAGCCACGGCCATGATATTGAGTTCAGTTTTGACAGAAAATAAAAATATCAATGTACTCGTAAAAGGCACATCAAAGTCTAATGCCATATATATAATGGTCTGGATCTATTTGAACCTAGTTATTCTTTTTAAATATGATTATGAGTATGCTAGAAAGCTTGCACCTGACTTTCCTAGGCTGAGCTCACTTACCAAGCCCACTGGCATCAGAGGTCCTCATGATTCTAAGTCTCTTGACAGTGTCCAAGAACATTCTGCATTTAAAACACAAATCGGAATTAGAAATTGCATACAATGCAACCATGTGAATGTAAGATAGAAAGACAAGAAATAACATCTTGTGCAGCAGCAGGGATGTTGGTCTAAAAGCAAATCTATGTTATGTATGAATACCATAGCCCAAGCATGCTATACATGCACTCTGTTCTACAGAAATGATGTCCGAGACACCATTATACCAACATCACAGTGCAAGTAGGCGGCTGGTATTAAGCGATTTGTTTTGATACTGCCTTAGCTCATTTATTGTATGCAATGGAAACAATGCCTACCCCCAAGGGACATCTCCAACCAGCATCCAGTCCCCATCCTTGTCTTCATAAGTAAGAGCAAATTCAGAAGAGCTATCCAACAACTTTGAGGCCTTCACACCAGCTGCATCATCATTCAATTTGACCAAATCAAGCTTCCATCAATGTAATTTTATTTTATTTTTTGAAAAAATAGAGATATAACTTCAACAAGTAGACTGCAGAAAAGCAGTCTTCCATGTTAAACAGTAGGTTATGGAGAACATGGAGTCAACAGCGAAAGTTACCATGTTTTTGTAACCACTTATAAATCTCATGCAAGATCCAGAATAAAGATTTTTTTTTTTTTTTTTTTTTTTTCTAACTACATCTTAGAATGTTTCAGCTAATGTTATTTTTAGAAAACATAACCATAGTGAGACTGATTTAACTACAGATAAAGCAAAAGGCAAGGGAATTTAGGAGGCTGGAGCTTACGGATAGAGTTACTGAGGGCCATGTTGGGCTTGTGAAACATGAGCTCCAAAGAGAGTGCAAGGGTTTCATAAGTGTGATGAGCAATAAGATCCACCTTCCTTCCAATGGGATCTCCATCCATGTTCACCTTAACAAAGCGAGAGCTCCTAGAAGTCTTCCCTTCGTGGTCCTGATCATTGTTCCCATTGGCTTCGTTCATATTGGTGTTATTTCTGTGGGTCTTCTTGTGGGCAGCAGCATTAGTCTCAGAGGGGTTATCTTTCGATTGGTTAAACAAGCTGTTCATCCTGAATGCTCTTATAGGTGGCCAGCCCACCACTGCCTGACTGCTCCCAGATGGAAATCATTTGCACCAAAGGAAAAACAGTAAATAGTAATCCAAGTATTCTCCAGATACCAACAATTGATGCCAACCATGTATTCATCTTTCATTTATTTTTCCATTCACCCTCCTTTTCCTTTTCCTTTGATTGGCATAAATATACTATTACTAGCCTCCAGACATTGTTTCCCCTTTGTTTCGGAAGTATAACATTATTAAGATCTAGAGAGTTCCCACGATGTAGTTATATATATATATATATATATATATATATATATCAAGAGGTTAGGAGTCGTAACTATGGTGCCTTATTTGGTATGGAAATAGGGAAAATAAATCAAAAGAAAACTTTTGTAAGGAGAAAAACTCAAGTGAATCATACAAAAATATTTCAACAAAAAAAGGGTTATTAGTCATTAGAAAATTGGAAAAACAAGCAAGTGCACAATATTGAAAAAAAAGGCTGCGAATCATCAGATTGAACCTGAGCGCCATCAACTTCATCGATCACAATGAAAGAAAGAGAATAAAGTTATATATACATATATGTGAACAAAATATATATAAAAAAAAAAAGCCTGGAGAGAGAGAACGGGGTAGAAAACATCATAAAAGACAGCGAATGTTTTCCTTTTCAACGTTAAACTGAAAAAAAAAAAATCAAACCCAGACAAAAGAAGCGAAGAAACAAATAGAGAAAACCCGGAAGACAGTTGCATGAAAAAACCATTTACCAAAAAAAAAAAATCGAGAAGGGAAACGAAAAAGAGTCTAACGCTGACCTGGGTAGGTTACCGGGTCCGACGACGTCCGGAGAAACGGAGTCGGCGGCCCTCTTAGTCCCGGCGACGCCACCGCCGGCCGCTCCTCCGCCCAAAGCAGCGGAGGAGGAGGAAACGGAGGAGGTGGAGGACGACCTAGGCGAAGCACGGCACACCAGAGAAGGGAAGTCATTAGCGGTCAGAATCCTGCAACGCTGCCCCCACGGCCCCGGCGGCGCCGCCCTGCCGCCGCCACTGCCGGCGACTTTCTTCGCCCCCAGGCTCAACCCTAGTTCCAGGTCCTCCTCGTCTCCGGCCTCCTCTCTCCTCCCCTCCTCCGCCTCCTCCTCCGCGGTGGCGGGCTGGGAGGTGGTGACCTCCGAGAGCCCCACGTAGTTCTTCTCCACCACCATCACCTCCCCCGCCAACGTCGACCCCGACGAGGCTACTCCCATAAAACCGCGACCACCTTCCATCTCTCTCTCTCTCTCTCTGTTGCCTGTTGGTCTCAGAGATGGTTTAAAGAGAGCGGTGACGGGAACCGAGGGTGGTGTCAGTGATGGGACTCCTTTTATGCAGAGGGGATTTGGGGAGTCGTGTTCGGGTGAAAAGATGGGTGTGACAAGGAAAAAGCGAGCCAAAAGCAGGCAAATTGGAACAGGGGACAGTGCTCGCTGTGGGGTGGGAGAGGGTAAGCAGTGGTCCTCCAAACAATGGATGCTAGGCTACAACTTACGTGTTACTTCCAAGCGGCGTTAAGCTTGTTCGCCATGGTGGGTTACGGGGCCTACGCGTTCCGTGTGAGCTTGGCACCGTGGACGTAGTCAAGAGGCATCTTCTCGGTTGGGTTTATCTCGTCGACAAAATATATTTGTCGGCGATATACTATGCAACGGCATCCTTTATCTGTTTTGGAATTGGACCACCACCACCACCTCCGCAAAAGCTGCCACTTTGCTGGCAGGAGAAGATTAGGCTCGCCGGTTGTGGGACAGCACCAGCGCGACCGGCCGAGGAGGTAGCCTGAGTGGTCTTGCCAGTGGTGGTCCTCATCAAAAAGGCTCTGGAGGTTAGTTTTCCTTCTCTAAAGAGACAAAGGTAAAAGCAAAGGAGGATGCTTGTCTGTCTAGTGGAGGAACGGAGATATGTTGGCTGGGACCGATGTTAGGCTCCAGAGGCTTGTACCGTGCTGTCACCATCTTTCAGAGTTTCCAGGTGCACGGCAAAATAATAATAATAATAATAATAATAATAAAATGATGCACCCATTTTGTCGAACACCCAACCGATGTTTCTTTCTTCATGGGATCCTCAGAGCCTATGTTGAGAGCTTGGGTGGTGTCAAGCAAAATACATGCATTAGTTACATTGTGATGTATGTCATTAGATTTTTATAGAATTGATGGAATATTATCGAACACATGTCGCATGACTTCTATAGCCATGCACTTTCACTAACTATCAGTTTTCTGGTGAAGACTGGATGTTGCAAGCATTTCCTTTTTTAAATTTAATGTTTGAAATTTAAAAACATTTTCTTCTTTTATACCAGGAGGAACAGATCATGGCAACTGGGCAAATTTGTTTTGAATAGAGACTTTCTCATTGATCTCGGTTAGCCAATTGAGTTCTAAACCTTCCATCAAATCTCTCCTCACCCTCGAGTCTAATTGTAATCACACATGCTACCTATAATCAGCGCCAATATTTTATATAATAAAATTTGTTGTAGGACTTGTCTCTGTTTGAAACTCAACTGCCATTATTAAATGAAACAGAGAGACATAAACGATAACAAAAAAAAAAAAAAAAAAAAAACAGTGTCTTCTTAGTTCCCTTATGGGCTTCTTTTAAATCTTATAATAATAATAATAATAATAATAATAATACCACAGTTCTATGTCTCATATTATGCATGATGGTTCTTCATTCTATTGCCGATTTTGATTATCTCATACTTTCACCTTTTACAAATAAGTTAGCATGAGGATGCTATGGTTGCCAAATTTTTTCATCAATGTTATGTATAATATAATTCATTTAATATTTTAGCCTTTATCATTCTCCTTCTGGGTTTCATAAAATAGGATGAACATGGGACTTCCACCTAGCTACGGTCTGTCATTCTCTCCCTAAATTCCTCTTAAAACTTACCTCCCTGGCCATTATTAGAATAACCTCATCCCGGTCATTGGATTAACTTCTCGAGGAGGACAAAGAGTATTATAAAATAAAAAACAGCAGCAAGAAGGCAACGCGAAACCAAAGAAGAGGTGGTGGCGAGCGGAAAACAGGGAGGTCCGCGGCTTCCACCGTGTTTCCCTCCGAACAACAGGCCTTCTTTCGGACGCGTTACAACGGAACGCTCAGAAAAAGGGAACTCTCAAACCTCGCCATAAATCTCATCCGTCGAAACGGCGTGGATTACATCGCCGTGCCTCCGAAGCTAGCGCTGGTCGGTGGGGGCTAGGGCGACAAGCCGACAGAGTGGGCCCGGCGGGATCGACACGTGAAGGCCTGGGTGCCACGTGTGCCGACATGTGGGCCCCGCCCCCCCCCCCCCCCCCCCCCTCGGGGTAATTTCCGGGTGAAACTGGAAAAATTCAGGGAAGGCACGGTTCTGCGTGTCCCAACCAACTCGCCAATCGCCTTCTCTTAAGAAAGGGAGGATGACACCCGGTGGCATGAGGCTGGGGTTTGGTAGCGTGTTTGGGCCCCAGAGAATTCTTCTGAGAAGGGTGGGGTTTTCCGGGTTGACGGTGGGGTGTCGGTGTCGAGAGAGAGAGAGAGAGAGAGAGAGAGAGAGAGAGAGAGGGGGACAGGCCCAGTGGCCCAAAAGTCGGGGCCCCACTGAGAAGATATTCGTCATGATGAGCCCAGGATACTACTCCATGATATTATATTATTTTATATGGAAGGGTCGCCTCACCCCCCCCCCCCCCCCCCCCCCCAGTGCTTGTTACCATCCCACGGAAGAAAAATTATAAATGAATACCCTCCATGCACTACAATAGTTAAGGTTTGGGTACACGATTGAATAATTAAAATATCATTAAAATTTAAAAATATAATTTTATAATAATAAATAAAAATAATTTTTATCTAAAATTTAACTAATCAAATAGCTTTAAAATTTAAATTTTTAAATTAAATTATTTAAACTATAATACCCTAAATTTACCTTTAGATCGGAGTTTAGATCGGAGCTCAAAAGAAGAAATCTGAAAAGAAATCTAGATATTTCAAGAAAAAAAAAAAAAAAATTTAAATAAGAAGTCAAATAAAAAATAATATTGATATCTAAATAATAATAATTAAAAAAATAATTTTAAAGAACATAAAAAAAAATCAATCGGCTTTATCTATTCTTATGAATCACCATCAAGCCAATAAAAAAAAAAAAATGATTGATTCCGATTTTGGATCAACTAAACATGCTACTAATTTAATTAAAGAATCAAATCAACTAGAGTTCTGATTGCTTGGTCGGACTGACTGATCCAATTTAAGTCTGATGGCTATGATGCATCATCCTCAAACTTGCCTAATCCAACCTTTAGTGTCATGATCAATGGAGGATTAGGTGAATGAGAGTGATGGTTTCTGTTCAAGATACTGGTGGGAAAACAGCTAGATGGTTACCGTGTGTTGGATTTATCTTCTGCAGAAGAAGACTTGACCCAACGACCATTGCTTGGTCCAATGATAACACTCGGGCTAACAAGCACAATAACACAAATTCAAGCCTTTTATTTCATTCCAGTTTGTCAAAACCATCACTAGATAATGTAGTTTATAAGATGCAAACTATATAACATTGATCCAAGTCTATAAAAATGAAAGAGTCCATGATCAAAACTCATTCTAAATTCTTTATTTAAAAAAAGGAAAAGCATAAAAATTAGGGTTTCTTGGTGATAGTATAAGCTTAGCGTTAGCCTCTTTCTCTTCTTAATTTTATAGCTTTGAGAGGAGGAGGAGGAGGAGGAGGAGGAGGAGGAGGAGGTGTGACACTGAATTTATGTACATGCAAAGAGTTGTTATGGCTTGACGTATAGAAGCCTGTAGGTGTGACTTAAAATGGTTATGATACAAAAGGAGTGTCTCTTGATGTTGTGAAATTCAACAGAGAGACAGACCCTCTTCCTTGGCTTTGTCAATAAGAAAAGGAAAATCTTGTAATCCCATTGCTTGTTGGAGATGGTAGAAGATTGATGTGGTGCTAGTCTCATGATCTTGCTCGTTGGGGGTTTTCTATGCAAAGCCTTGCCTCTCTTATCTGTTGGTGATTTATGATTGCATGTATGCCCTATTTTGTATTCACATTGCTCAAACATATGGAAAGAGATTTATTTTGCTGCTGCCTTTCTAACTCTGTGCACTAGTTTCAGGAGTGCATGCTCTGATAACTGCTAATGGATGCACTGACTTGGCCTGAGACACAGTTTGATCCAAAACTGATAATTTGGCCTTCTTTTCCTCTCAAGTGGTATCAAACAATGCCAATAGCCCTAAAAAGTGGTATTAGTGCCCTAGCTGTCAAGCTTGCGTGTGATTAATGGAGACAAGCACAAGTCAATCGATTAACCTACACGGCAACAACTAGAGAAGAAGGCAACCGGCAACTTGAAGGTAACTAGTAGAAAATCTTGAAAGAAAAAAAAAAAAAAAGAAAAAAAAAATGAGGAGAGAGAAAAGTTAGTCAAAAAATCTTGATGATCTGGATGATAAATCCTTTTCCAATTGCCCTCGATGATGCGGAGATGAGTAATGACCTTCCAAATTGTTAATCGAGGAAAGGATAGGTTAACAGAATTAAAGATAAAAAATTAAGAAATAAAAAGAAATCAAAATGTTAGAACTAATGAAAATATTAAATAATCTCATCACTCTCTCTTATCTTACCATTTTTATATTAAAGAAATTCACAAAATATTAGTGCCTTTTTGATGTTAATGATATTTACAAAATATTAACACCTCTTTTACAGGAATGACATTAACAAAACATTAATTATATTTTCATCTCTTTTACGTCAACTTAATTTCAAACATGTTTAACGATTACATTTATAATATTTCATTCTTTATTCATAGATACAATCACATAGTTAATAGAAGTGTAAAGCAAACATTCTTTATCTTGAATTAGAAGAAGAAATTTATCTAAAGTGGTTGAAGGTCTTAAAATCTCAAAATCAAAGGTAAGAAGGGATTTTGCATACGGGATCGAGAAAACTTTAAGATGGTGATACAAAAGTTATCCCCCTTCGTGGTGTCAAAGAAAAGCTTGCGTTTGTAGGAAGATCTATGCTTGATGAAGTCCTCATGAGCCAAAGAGAGGTAGATTATTGAGTCTATCCCTCCTTGCAAGGAGATGTAGCCTGTATGTCGTTGAGCTGGGTTCTAAAAAAAAGAGTACATTATCAAAGCCCATTTCTCTTCCAAGAGCTACCACTTGTGAAGTCGCAAGGCCATGGGATTGTGTAGTTGTTGAAAGGGTTTAGGAGTGATGTATGAGACAAAACCCTTCCATATCTTGGGAAAGTCTCTTCTTGCAGAGTGAACTACGTAAAGGAGGTCCCATTAGCCCCTTAACTTTGGTAGGAGAAGAGAGCAAGAAAGAGAAGGTTAGCATCACATTCATCAATACCTACCGAGAAGTCCATGGCTACGGTTCTTGCGATCCCCCAAGTCGTATTCTTCAAAGGATTTTAAGACTTCCATGCGGGTGAGTACATTCCAACACCTTGTATGTTGGTAATCCACCCTTGTTTGATGATGAACCCCTCGTGTATGGTATGACTTATTGTCTTTTGATGCATAGAAGCCTCAAGATGCGGCTTAAACGATATTATAATAAAAAAAAAGTTTAAGAAACTTATAACTTAAATTTATCTGCTACTAATTAATTTAGATTTGAGTTTAAGATCATATGAATTCAGCAGGCATATCCAATTTATGGGACATGGATTAATAGTATCGGATCCGAATGCTAGATGAAAAAAATTAGTTTGACAAGCTAACCTTCCACTTATTATACCCGGCTAAAAAGAAAAAATAAACCTTATAATGGATCAGTTTCTGAACCACATAGATCGTTCTTGGCATACATGTGCATTTTCCCCCTTCCACGGCTCATCTCCTAGGTGTTTGAGTCAATCCTTGTCGGAGGATTGAGCATTAATTTAATCAGAAACCAGTTGCATGAGAAGCACGGCCTCTGCGTTGCGTTTGGAATGGTGAGGGCTTTGTTTGATCGCTTCGCATATTATGCATGAAGAGATGATTTGACAATCCCTGTAACAACTACAGGAGAGAACCATCTTGCCGGAGATTCAAGTCCAAGTAGGCATATTTTGAGAGAAGCAATCATGTAAAACTGATGTATTGGAAATCTAATCATCTAAATTCTGGAGTTTCAAAATAGTTTAAGTGCATCAGTTGGGATGTTGATGTTCCCCGAAGTTGCAATTTTAAAGATGGAGCAACCTAGAGCTTACCTTGAAAAAGTGAATTATTTTGTGTTAGAGATATATGGGCTACAGTACCAGAAGTGCGGATGGAATTAGCATTCAAATTATTGAAAGTTATTACAAACTTTCTTAAAACTAAAATTAACTTTTAATCCTAACAACCCTATTCTTTTATAATAACGATCCCATTTTATTGTAATAAATTTTATTCTTTAATAGAAAGGATTAATTTTTAATTTTTGTAGCATATGAATTTTAATTTTCGTAGGATATGATTAATCTTTTCTCTATATAAACACATATAATTTTAAAATTAGGGTATTATCGATGTAAAACAGAGTTTAGAGAAAGAAAGGATCAAGAATAGGCTTTTATTTAATTATTATTTTTAATATATATATATATATATATATATATTATTATTTATTTTACATTGATGTGGCTTCGATCTTGAACCGGTGCATTTAATTTATATTGAAAATGTGCTGCCCTACAGTTTGAATTTAATGTATCAATTGTTTTCCTCAGTAAATACATGAAGAATTCTTCAAAAGGTTGCAGTCATGTAATACAAATACCTCCTTGTATCTCGGACATTTTTTCCCCTGGACAATGGAAGTGGTGCAATAAAATAGACAACCTACTGATGTCTACGTATTCTACGTTAGGCTAACTGCCGATGGATGGCTAGAACGATGGCAATGATACTAATTCCTTCGTAGAGACATCCGCCATGTTTTGATCCACGAATAACACCTGTTACTGCCTGCTTTCTTTTTCACCTTTGGATATGCCATTTTTTTTTTTTTTTTTTTTTTTCAGGGGAAATAAGTTCCATCAGAGCTTGTTTCGACAAATTCAGTTGGGAAAAGGCCCAAAGAAATACGAGTGGTGTTATTCCTTGGGAGATTCTCAAAATTTCAAGCATATTCTTTATGCTCAATTTATTTGCAATACTGGCACTAATCTTATGATAACTTCTTAAATAATAATAATAATAATCCCATGATTGCACCGGGGTAACTCAGCACTGACCCATCACAAAAGGAGCAAGATCTTGGACTCCCATCACTCAAAGAAATAAAGTTCCAATGTGTGTGTAAATTCTTCAGGACGTGCAAAGTCCTGCTCTCTCTCTCTCTCTCTCTCTCTCTCTTTGAAAAGAATAAAAGCTTCTACCCAGAAAGAAAAGAATAAAGGCTTCCTTGTTCTCACCTACGCTGAGTTTAAAGCAAGCATGTGGGTGATTTGAGAGGAACGCAAAAACCTCTGTTAAAAGGTGCGTGTTATGTTTAAAGAAATCTGTGTTGGAAGTTATGGAGTACGAATCCAAAAATAAATTTGAATCCGCCACTTCAACCACTTTTATAAGCTCTTTTGTCCTACGTCCATGTTCCACAAACCTTCACTCTCTCATTAAAAAGAAGTTTAAGAATATAGAATATTTTCATGCAACCATGGATTATAAACATACTTTTTATCTTCATCCTTCTCTTTCTTTAAGGTGAGGACATGCCTCCCACTAAAATCTGTGACCTGGAATGGAATCATTATGTTCAAATAAAATGGATGGTGCGCTTGTCCTACGGTACCATGTATACCTCTCCCACTCGCCACCTCGGTGCCGGGCTTCCTCATTTGATCTGAGAGGGCTTCATCCTTGCAATAATGTAGGCAAGATGCGGCACGATTTCATGAGGCCAGCTTCGTCGGATAATCCAAATGAACGATATGTTCGAGCTCATGCTACACACCTAGCCCCAAGGCATCACATGTTAAAACGAGCTTTTAAATGGCTCAAAAGAATTATCAGGGATGTAAAAAATGTTTTCCAGTATTTTTAAGACAAAATAGAATAATAGAAATAAAGGAAGCACTAAAGAATATGATGCTCTAAATTCATCTGTTGATCTAATTAACTTGTTAGTGAATCGAAACTAAGTGAAAGTTAAATGGATAGTAAATGAACTTAAGTTATAAGCATATAATACTTTTTTTTCTCATTCAATATGTGACTAAATTTGAGGTATCACAATTTTTCCTCCTTATAATGTGATATCCTCATTGCACGCCACAAGTTAGCTAGAATCTACTTTCAAGATGAGTCATTGCTGTTGCTAGGGTAGCTTCACATCATGGCGAAACTCTACTACCGTTTCATGAATAGTCCTTTCCTCATGCCCACTAACTTTCGCATACTCGGATCGGTTTTGATATCATTTGTAACACTCCAAGCTCATCCACTAACTCAATAAATTTCGTTAACAAATCAAAATCACGTGGCGCAAAAACTCAAGTGAAAGTTAACGGTAGCAAGTGGACTTGAGTTATAAACATATAACACTTTCTTTTCATTTAATGTGGAACTAAATTTGAGATATCATGATTTCTCCTTCTTATAATGTGACGTTCTCGTCGCACGCCACAAATTAGCCAGAATCTACTCCTAAGCCAGGATCATTGGTGCTATAAAGGTGGCTCCATGCTATGGTGGAATTCTACCATCGTCCTATGAGTAGCTCTCTCGTCATACCCACCAACTTTCGCACACTCGAATCTTATACCATTTGTAACGCCCTAAGTCCACCTACTGATTCAATTAATTCGTTAACACATTGAAACTATGTGGCTCAAAAGCTCAAATAAAAGTTAATAGATAGTAAATAAATTTGAATTATAAGTATATAATATATATATTTTTTAATGTGAAAGTATCACATCACATAAACAAAAAAAAGAAATGAGTTACAAGCTGCTCCAACCGGCAAAATGGCAGCATACACTGTTCATGTGAAATATTTTGGAGCGCTCCTTGTCAATAATACTTATTATCCTGCTCGCATTAACACCAGTCCCCTGTGGCAATCAGTACAGAGGGGATGGGGAAGTGGCACGGCACGACGAGGCAATTTTCAGCATGCTTGACCCAATAGCAGCAATACAAAGAATAAAAAACTACATTGGTACAGATTTTCAACTCTTAGAAGGCCTCGATGGCAATTAGATCTTCCACCTTGCTGGCAGCACTTTCCTTAACTTACAGAAGAGTGCTACCTAAACTACAATCTTCTTGTGATGACCTCCTCAGATCAGGCAAGGCATTATCCAATGCATTCTAAAACCTGCGTTATTAGTAGCACTTTTACCATGAATCAATTGTAATTTTGATGGATGACCCTACAGAGCATCCTTGGACAACAGGTTCTGTGATTGGATCTTCCGAGCGTTGCAGAGTTCATCGACTCCACCCCCTCTGTCAAAGACAGCTGCAGCACCCATTCCCGAACCTGTAGGTATAAAATAATAGGTAATTGGTCCACTCAATACCAATCAACTCAATAGACATACGAGAGAGAGAGAGAGAGAGAGAGACCCATGCACATTAAGTAAGAGAACAAGAATAACAATATCAGTCTACGATGAGGGCAACAACAATCTTAAGTTTTGAAGCCTGTCTTAAGGTAGCAGAATACAGAACCCACTTCTCCACAAACATACAATATAAAAGTGAAAGGAAGACAGTGGTATACGCATGATAGAACTTTGCTTTTTGGTTGGTCGAGACTTAGGAATGTGGTTTGAGCAAATGTCCTTGATCCTGAATGAATGGACTTTGTGTGGTACTTTGAAGATCATGTAAACATATGTTGAATGTCATATTTGAATGGTCTGCTGGGGATGAGATAGCATACGAATGTGTCAAGGATCCATTTCCATCCATCCTTTAAATCAAGGCACCATTGATTGCCATCATAACTCTCTCTCTCTATATATATATTTTTTTTAAAATGGTCATCTAATCCTCTTAAATTTTTTTCATATTGCAATTTCATTGATTACTTTGATCTGATGATACAGATGAAATCCAAGACTAGTTTTTACAATAACTTTGTTGCAGAAGAAAAAAATCCTAGGTTCCATAAACATTAATCAACTTCTATCCATGCTCTGGTCCACTACAAGAAAATATATGATCTCATTTATGTTACTGTTATCATTTTGCAGAAAACAACCAAGAAATATCAGTGCAAGTACTAATTTGAGCTTTTCAAGAGGTCAAATGACCAATAACCAAGAAAAAAAACTAACTTGCATGCATGGTTAGACTTTCAATTATACAATTCATGTTGTTGATCATTATAAACACTATTGATCTAAATTCAACAGTACGACAATTCTAAACCATAAGTTCAAAAAAAAAAAAAAAAAAAAAAACACTAGCATATTTTGCTCATAAAACTGTTCAACTTGTAACCAGATGATACATTAGTAAGAAGTCTCTGTAACGTTTGATTTTTTCCCCTATATTTCTTTAATATTACAGTTTATAATTAATTGCATGCTTTTATCACTTTGATGACCAATAGGATTACCACTTAGTGTTCTCTTGTACATCTATCATATAATCTCTTTTATAATTACATTCTTTACATTCCTGTACTAGCTTTGAATTCCTTTCACTGCTGCCGCAACCTGTATGTATCATCCTTGCTATTACAAGATAATAAGTGATACATGAGAGCATTATAGATAGCAATCAGAATGCACACTACAGGAATTGGGGAATATTTTTTAGGTTTAGGCAATCCAAGAAAATAGCACAAAAATCATACCATTCATATCTACATATAAAAGAACTATTAGGCATCTAAACATTTATATATGTCATAGATAGAATTATTAAGTCACATCCATTTCTTGTAATTATTTGCATTCTTTTTCAAGTTGTTCACCCTTTCTTTAATTGAAAACTAGATCAAGTTTTCCTTTTCAGAAAGGATGTAGTTCCTTTTCATCAGTATAGGAAAATAATACCTCCGGAGTGTGATGTCGTCATTTTTTCGCATTATGAAGCCAATTTGCAGGTGTCTGAAATCCATGTTGTGCTATGATCCACTAGTTTAACAGCTGAATTTAAGTTGACAAAGAACATTATCATATTTTTGTGGGATGGCAATTCTGATTAGGCTGATAATAAACTAACTACCATAGGCAATAATCTATCATCAATACCATATGTATCAGGTCAAGTAAGAACAGTAGTTCCCGGCTTGATTAACTCGGCATTAATGTCATCCAACTTAATATTCAGGGATTCTCTAGTTAAATCAATGCAGAGTTAAATTTTAATAATAATGACACATCATACTGATATATCCTCAAAAAATTAAAACTACCAGATTATTTAGATTTAGTAGATCAATGGTATCATTGTAAGATGCAAATATAAATAAAGTAAATCAGCACAATTAAGTCTACTATTATATATTATCTAGCAAGTGAATGCCATCCCTATGAAATCATATGACACCTCATAATGATCAGATATGATTATTTGGTCATTACCTGTTGCACCCACTGGATGCCCAAGAGCAATTGCACCTCCATTTACATTTACTTTTGCTGGATCCAGATCCAGTTTCTTGCAGCAATAAACAAACTGAGAGGCAAATGCCATACATAAAAGGCAATAATAAAATACAAATCAATTTCATATGAGTAAAATGTAGCACAGTATAGGATCAATATGGTTGTCCTAAACTATTACCTCATTTAATTCAAAGAGGTCAATATCTTCAATCTGAAGACCAGCAGATTTTACTGCAGCAGGTATTGCGACAGCAGGACTGATGCCCATAACAGCAGGATCCACTCCCACTGCAGCAAAGCTCCTAAATGGATCAGACCATCAATGTTATACATTATACATCAACAAATCAGTAAGAATATTTTTAAAATAAAATTCAGAAATTAATGTACACAACCTATGGACAAGATGCCTGGACATAAGGCACACTAAAATAAATCTGAATCTGAAAGATCAAATCCAGAACAGATATTAGAGAGAATATATATATACATTTATAACAACTTCTGGAGAATACAAGAAGAAAAATTCTAATAAGCTCATCGAATTCATGAAGGTTTGGCTTTACAATATGAACATTTCCCAAAGTCTAAGAATGTTTCACCACCATTTATCCACATGATTCCAACTCTCTCAATTGGTGCTGAATTCTGCGAACTCTGAGCAAGAAAAAGGTTAGCCATAAGACCTAAAAGGACAATTAGTGGATAGGAAAACTATCTTTATCAATTATGGACTTTTAACTCATTCAATCGGGGAGCAGTAGACCGCCTGGACTCTGAAAAGAGTTTAGTTGAAGGAGTACAGGGCCTGATGTAGGAAAGGATATCATCTCTATGAAACATTAAAGTAGTTGTGACTAGTTGATACTAGTCCATTTCATTTAGAATAACCAAAAAACCAAGGTGTTCCACTGATTGCGGAAAAATCAAAATCATCAATACCTAAAAACATGCTTAAGATAAGTGAATGTAGTTGGACGAACAGGCGCAGCTAAGACCAATAAATAGGCTTAGATACATCAGACCAGCATGCTACAAATAGTGAGTTAACCTAGCTTGTTGAATTAACTTTGTTCAATGGCAAAGTCGCCAACATAGTCGAGAGGGAAGCTTTAAACCTAAATATGCCAATTATGGGGAACCCCTTCTTCATTGCTGCATCCCTCCTCATGAGGAGGACTGCTCCAGCACCATCACTAACTTGACTAGAATTGCCTACAATTACATCATCAAAATGAACATCAATATTCAGAGAACAACATGATGCCTAAGAAAATCCACAAAAAAGAAATGCTTCATTACCAGCAGTTGTGCTCCCATCCTTTTTAAATACTGGTTTGAGCTTTGCAAGACTCGACAATGATGTCTCTGGAATAATTCCATCATCCATGGAAATTGTCACTTGTTTTTCTTCTCCCGTTTTTGGGTCCACAATCTTCACAAATAAGTACCAAGAAATCAAGCATTAGCCAAATTTAAAAGAAGAAAACTGGAGCATCAAGAATAGAAATGTCTGCTAAAGAAGATGTAAGCATATAAAGAAGACTGCTCTTCTCACTGTCATATTCCAGAGATTTCTAAGCTCTAAGCTGTGGCAATTAAGTTACTGCCAACAATGAAGTCACCAGTCACCCAGTGATTAACTTTCTAGGCTTAAGGAGGTTGATATTTAATACACATTAGTTTAATTGCATCTTTCTATTTTACCACCCAACCGGTTGAATGCAAGATTATCACAACTGTCATTTTGCAACAGTTTGCCTGCATCATTCACATTAATGTGGAACGATACAATCACCAAAGCAATATAATTTTTTTGAAAATGGGAGGCATTAAGACACGAGCATTTACAAAGATCTCACCTTGGTAGTAACAGGAATGATTTCATCTTTGAATTTACCGGATGCGGTTGCAGCTGCTGCCCGCCTATGTGATTCAATCTGACCACAAGTTTCAAGACAAGAATATAATTTTGCATAAGAGAGGCATTATCATGCTAGACCACGTTATAGAATATCCTAAAACTCACAGCAGCCTGATCTTGTTCCTGTCGGGTTACACCATAACGATGAGCAACATTTTCAGAGGTAATTCCCATGGGAAGGAGACAATCTTGAGCTTGTTGAAGTGTATTTACCTGAAACATTAACAAATAAATAAATAAATAAATAAGTGCATAATGGCCACCTCCAAATTATCTTATCCAAAAGCAAGTGTGAAGTTCACTGACATCTGAAGCAAAAAAAAAAAGAGAGAGAGGCATACTTTCGGATTTATTGACCCTTCCCAATTAGCTGAATTTGCAGTCATGGACTCTAGCCCGGCACCAATGCCTGCATGGGTAAATGAAATTTAGCCTGCTGCACAGAGAAATTTAACGACAAATAAAGAAAAAGCATGAACTTACCAATGTCATAAAACCCAGCAACATCAGCAACTGCATGAAGCCCAGATGAGCATTCCCAGTTCACAGTTCTGAGAGGCAGAGTTTCTGAAGGATCCAGAAAATTTGTTTATCCTGCTGGGTGTAACAAAAGGTGTTAAATTCATATCAAACAAGGAAATGTAAAATACCAGGGAAACCAGCATAGAATGCTGCCATCCTGCACTCAGTTGCTCTTTGAGAGCCTGGTGCCAGGACGGTGCCTACTACAATATCACCGACTTCACTTGGATTCAGTTTAGTCTTGTCCAACAATGCCTGTTATATCACAAGAATGAATAAAAGCTAAATAAGATGCTACTTGTTGCCAAATCATGTGGCAGTAAAAAGTTCAAAAAAATAAACCTTAAGAACAACTGCTAGCAGGTCCTCAGGGTGTGCATCTTTAAATCCTCCCCGTTTGGATTTGCAAATCGGAGTTCGATAAGCACTATACCATATGGCAAGAGAATAAAAATTAGCTAGGCAACATATCATTGCACTTGTAAGATACTAATGCTGAACACAATAAATCATTGACGCAAGATACTACAGATACAAGTCATCAGAGAGGCACTGAACATGATGACGACAAAGACAATAATGAATGCTAACATGATATAAACACATTAAAAGAACACAGAGATGATGAAGAAAAACCTATATATTCATATATGTTGCAGTTTAAGATATTCCATGGTAGTTTTGAAGGTAGTACCAAAATATTCTTCCATTTCTATCAGGGAAGCAAACAAAGTGGGAAGCAATGAAGAAAACAGAAGTGGGAAATGACCACGGATAATGAGGAAAACATGATATGTTCAGGAGAATAATTATGCAGATAAGATACATGACCGGGAACAGCTAAATAATGTACAAAAAGAGAGGGCATAAGAAGATAGGTATATAAGAACATCAAATACATTATATTATCTTGCCATGCCTGGCATATTAGATTTAATGATTCATTACTCTGCCAAGTAGGATAACCTTGAGATTTGCTAAAATAAAAATAGCAATAGCTAATACAATGTTGTCTGTAATTAAAAAGTATTCAATCAAAGACCAAGGTTCATTGTTTTGATACTAGATCCATACAAGTACGACATCATTACAATGTACCAATATATAATAGTAGGTCAGTTTAGCATACCAAGACTCGGTACAGACCATGTACCAAGTATTGGTTCAGTATTAGGACAATATGTCTGATACAGGTGCACCATACATCTAATTTTCGATATATTTTGGGTGCATTTCCCAAATGTTTTTTTGTTAATAGAGAAACAATTTCACATCAACTAGGATGATATACCATCAGTAACACTTATTTTACCACATATTGCCAATATGGAGATGATATCCAGCATAATCCAAGTTGACAGTGGAATATTATCTCATTGCCATATGATTCAGGCATATGCTGTCTTTCTTGTACTATCTTTTGAAAGAAACCATAATTCTATATGATCAATACCAGCTACATATTGAAAGTCCCAAAATTTAAATTAAAACTGAACAGCGGATCGCGTATATAGATAACAACAACGACATCATCTCCAAAGCAAGGACTCCTCTGATAACGCTGCACCATCGCCAGCAGCACAAATAGAAGCCTGCCCGGAAATAGCCAATTCTTTAATGTTAGATAAATAATTATAGCAGAAATTAAAAGCGTAGCCAAGAAAAGGACTTCAAAGCGAAAATAACCAAAGGCTTAAGCCTAGTTCCAAAAGAAGAAGGCCCAAAAATTTGGGATAAAATCCCGCGACCGAATCTGAAGCTACGAAAGATCCGCTTCCCATCAAGAAAACCTCAAATCCGGATCAAGAACCGGACGAAAGTTGTCTAAAATTCCGGATTCTACTGCCCGATATGGATGTCAAAACCAAGAAAGCTGCCAAAGAATAACTGCAGACCACCGAGGCCGAGCCAAAAATATTCCGACGAAGAGAAACGTCGTCGAGGAAAAAAAAAAAAAAAAAACTAAGCGATCCAAGAAAAAATTCAAGAGAGAGGAGATCAATTACCGATAGCATGGGCGACTCATTAGGGGAAGGAGAAGAAGGTTGGAGGTGTCGGAGGAGGACTCGCTGCCGGTCGACGGCTTTCTCCATCTCTTCCCCCGTTGGATTCTAATCTCTCTCTCTCTCTTTTCTTCTCTCGATCGCGGGCGGAGATGGATGAAGGAAGAAAGCAAGAAGGAAAGAAGCGTCACGCTACTAAGGAAAGAGAGAATGGACCTCGGGATGGCCCGAGGGAGAGAGATTCCACTACATATCGGCGGGACCGACGGAGCCCAACAAGAGTGCCAAGATTTTACATTCCATGTGGCACGAAGGCTCCTGGTTCTCATACCCTCTCCCCTGTGCGGCATGGTGACCGTCAACCCACCGGCGACTTTCCATTGACATGATAGTTTCCCGAGGAACGAAAGCGAAGTCGAGTTCTATCTCAAGTCAGAGTCATCCATCGATGCAAAGATTCATCCCCACATGCTCGTCATGCTCCAGCCGAGTTTTCAAGTGAAGTATGCAATTTCCCCGCCACTAGAAGAAGAAGAAGAAGAAGAAGAAGGATCCTATCACCTTAGGAGCCTTGTTCCGCCCATGATGTTCCACTTGGGATGCACATCTGGGTGGCTGCAGCTGAACAATTCTTTCCCTTTGTGCAGATCAAAGCAGTGAAACAATTTTGCTCCATGTGGTGCTTCTCCACACCAGCACGTGAGAACTTCCTCCAAGCTCATCTTCTGATCATCTCCTCCATTATATTACATTAAAGGTGAATTTTGATGCATCAATTCATTGAGCCTCATCGGTGTGGAAGTTATTATTAAAGATCATTGTGGACGTATTCTACTCGCTGTAGCTATTCCGCTTTCCACTTCATCGGTTCCTTATGGAGAGTTGACTGATGTGTAGCATGATTTGAGAGAAGCTACTTATCTATTCCACTCTATAAAAATTATTTTACAGGATGATTGCTCTACGGTTATATCTTGGATCAATGGTAAATCTCGCTGTCAACATCCTTATCTGAGAGACCTCAAAGCACTTATTTCAATTATTCCTTAGTTTATCTGTTCTCATGTTTATAGAGAAATCATTCAAGTAGCAGATTATGTGGCTAATTAAGCTGTAACTGATTTTTTTGTCAGCTTCTTTATATTGTTGCAAATGATGCTCGTGGAGATGTTTATCTAAGGTCTTAGACTTTCTTTCCTTACTTAAAACAAAAAAGGAAAAAGCTAGGTTTACTTATTTTCAATACCAAAGTTTAAAGCCTTGTTCAACCTAATGCAATATCAAGTTATAGCTTGGCAAGCTTTATATATATATATACACACACACATTGTCAAGCATTATTATAAACAATGTGGAATGGTAATATGACGCCTCGAGTTGTCATGATTCTGCTCGAGTTGGTGCCATATTCTAGTCAAAGTTCCATATAGTAGTGTAGTTCTATTGCAAAGCTTTACCTTGTTATGTGATCCTCATTATTTTGCTCAATTCATAGTTCTTCTCAGTTCTCTTGTTGAGTTGCTTGCAAGTGACTTAGAGAAAAATAACCAAGATGGCACGTAAACCATAACCTTCTTGCCTCCCACTTGTTCCACTGGCCAGTGAAAGCTCACGTCAAGAGTTGAAAAAAAGATGCAGCAAGCTTTGCCAAGAAGATCCTAAATCTTCCGGCATATCCAAAAGTAACTCTCGATTAGTTTTATGAAGCTCAATGACATCCAATTGCCTTTGAGCGTACCATTGTCTCTAAGTGTGGGTTTCTAAACTAGGATTCAGGTGCTGCTTAGGCTGAAGCTAACCTATTGAGCAATCCCCACAAAAAAAAAAAAAAGGGGGGGTGTTCATGTAGTTCACCAGAAAATAGATAAGTTTTAACAACAATAAAATGCATTATAATTTCGGATAATTATAAAGAGTATATATGTCACCGTAAAATAGTAATTAACATACAAATATAGATAATTTCAAGGATTAATTTGCCCCCCAAAAAAGAAGCTTTTTCATTAGACAATAATTCATATTTCATCCTTGTCTCTGGTGACTCTAGTATAGAGTTTTTTATTTTTTTTTAATTTTTTGAAAATTACTATATACTTGATATGATCTGCTAGTTTATACAATCAGGCTTTATGCAAGGCTTCATGTACTATTTTCTTGGGGCAGCTTATCTTAATCCGATATCCCCACATCCAGCTTGCAACTTTATTTTCATGTCTGGATTATTTCCTTCCCCTTTTTTCTTTTATTTGTTTTGGAAGGATTTATGTCCTGATTGGATGAGCAAAACTAACGCATTTAATTGTAACCAACAAAAACACAAACTTAAGATGGTACAATCAAGCCTAAGTTGATTACTCTTGCATTCCATCTTAAGTTGGACTAATGGATAAAATATTAAGTCAAACTTGGCTCAACTATTGTGAAACCAACCTGAGCATAAATTTGTTAGGTTAATTTGAGAAACTTAATCTATCTTTTTCTTTAAAAAAAAAAAATAAACAGCGAAAAAAATACATATTAGGCAATAAGTAAAACTAGTCATAGACTCGCACAATGTACGAAGTATACACCGATTCTAATATAATGACATAAAATATAATATTAAAATATATCACTTATGTAAGCTGGATATAGTATATATGAGTGCTGATATAAAAGTCTACCTCGTTGTCCTCTCAAGTCTTGACGATTACTGCTTGTCGATCTCATTGGAGTCATCATCCATTTTATTGTTTACACTATTTTAGAGATGCATAGCATTCGTTTAAATATAAAAGATAGATTAATTGATATATTTGTTTTTACTAATTGTTGCATGCATACAGATTCTTTGTCCTATTGCATAAAATTTATATAATACTATGATAACATTGATATCCTCAAACAATCAATATAAGGTAATTATTTTCTATAATAACATAAGTAATTTACTTTAGATGAAGCAGGTTAGTGCTTTCTAACTTTTTTTCTTAAAAAATAATAATTATTATTTTTTGGCTAGCTCCATGGATGGATTTTTATGAATTGAGTAGTTACTATAATAACATCAATAATTGTCATAGCTAATTATAATCAAAAAAATTATTATTTATTGAGGCTATTGCTTACTTAAAGAAGTATCTAAGTCTATAATGATTTGAATTTTTAAAATTATTACACTATTTGAATGAGTAATAAAACTTTAAATGAGAAAAAGACAGTTAGATATTAAAAAAAATCTGAACAAAGCTTCTGGTCAAATATTGAGTAGGTGTGGAATCGTTTGGTTGATAAGTTGCTATCATTGTCCTTATGTTTGAAACTTATGCTTATTCAAGTTTGACCGAACAATCTTTCTTTTCTTTTTTAATAAAAAATTAAATAAAATATTAAAAAGCGAGAAGGTTCTAGAAGAAATCATGATGATTTTTTTTATATAAATTTGGTTTTATTTCCACACAATACTTATATGTGGTAAAACCGCTCCAAGGTGAAGGGTATTTCTATCGGAAATGAGTGAAGATGGACATTCCTTGAACTCTTCTAAATGAGATTATAGTTAATATATTAAGGAGTATGTTGAGAAAGAAGATATGGAGGTAAGTAGTAAGTACTAACCTGGGAAAATACTTTTGGCATCAAAATTCGATAAACAATAGATCACTAGAGCTTGCAAGAGCATGCTGCTTATCATCCATGCCTAACTTTGAGATCAATGTATTTTGATTCATCAACTTAGATTGTGTAATATGAATCTCGAAATATTCTATCGGTGACATTATGTTGGAACCATGGTTTGGCTTACTTGGAGTTTCCTTCCGTAGGGTTGGCTTTGAATTTAGATTGGGCTTGGAGTGCAATAATTCCTTATTATATCTCTCAAGCTAATGTGACCATCTACTCCAATACATTGCTTACTATTCCTTCATATATTAATTGATTGAAAAGTTAAAATATAAACATTCTAATGCATAAAAAATGAATTCCATTAGTTTTTGTGAGGATTTGATGAATAGCCTAATTTTGTAATAAAAATATATATATATAAAAGAGAATCATCATTTCGGGCTCCTATGTAGTTTTCATGAAGATATTATGAAGGTGAGCCTCTTAAGATTTCTCCTTCACCTTCTGTTAATTATAAAATTATAATTAAATAAATTAAATAAATTTTATTTAAAATTATTTAATAGGAAAAAGATTTTTTTTTTATAGTCGGAGTAGGTGCAAAAAGTGGGGAAGAGTGATTTGGCTTATTTATATTGCTTTCTTTCACCGAGAAAGAGTGATTTGGCTTATTTATATTGCTTTCTTTCACCGGGAAAGAGTGATTTGGCTTATTTATATTGCTTTCTTTCACGGGGTGAGCTTTGAATTGCATTTCAGCTTCACTAATTTTTTGCTATTTTTCTTAGAGGTATGAAATCACTTAGATATAACAAAATATGGTGATCTCATCACATCTACTCGGATCATCGATGATCCTAGATAAATTATCCCGTATCAAATACATCCAAAAGAGCAAGTTTTGATTCCAACCATATTTCTATGGCATTGAATTAATAAAAATAAAAATATTTCATTGATTTACTTTCTAAAAGAAGAGAAGGCAAGTAAAAGAATTGGCAATAGTAGCGTCACTCCAGGAAAGGTTTTTCTCACTAATAAATTCTGCACAAAACATTCAGGACATACTCACATTAGCCATGTAAAAAGCTCTAAATAAGAAAATAATATACAGAGAGTTTTCAAGTCACTAGCTATTGCAAAATGCTTTTTGTAATTTAATATTTAATCAGCAAGACAAAGAGACAAACTTTAGATACAAGAAACCCCTTTTCCACACAAATGGTGGTCAGATGGCAACTATATCCAGCTGCTCACTTTAATTCCCATCACAGGAAGGAACCATCAGGAAACTGAGATCACAACAATAGAAAACCTCAGGAGATGAAATGCTCCGTAGGCCAAATAATTTGATGTATGGAAGCTAATAAACAACTTCTGAGCAAATGAACGACAAATAGGCCAGCGGGACACCTAATAGCGAGCAACTATATTATCACGCTACCATTGGTTCAACAAAAAGTTTTTAGTTCAATATAATGAGAACAACTTGTATAGAACTAATGCATAAAAAGCTAGTCTAAATGTAATATCCAAAATAATTTTATGTTAGATAAAAAAATTAAAAAGCATATAATTCAAAAATTTAAAGGGCTTATAACTTAAATTCATTTACTATCAATTAATTTAAGTTCTTTAAATTTTGAGCTACAGTATGTATAAAATTATGATATTAAAAAATATAAAAAAATATTATAAATTTAATCATGAAATCTGTGGCTGCATGTTTTTTTTTTAAAAAAAAAATTCTAAATGAGAAAACATATGAAATGCACCCAAAATAAAGAAGTAGAAGGCAAAGTGACCAAAGGTTCCGGTGAAGGAAATAGAGGAACACAATTTTTGCATAGCCAAAGTATGACAGGCAGCCTAAACAAATGTAGTTAATTAAAGCAACTCCAGCCAACATCAAATATTAAAATATCAGCATTAGACACAATGCCAGCTACCACTGGCATTGGCCAAGGATTGAATCAAAAAAGAAAAAAAAATCTTGAGGCATTGGATCAGGTTGATATTCGAGTCCCATATGATTGGCCAAAATCTAGCTCGATAAAAATCTTTTAAGGCTCCGTATGAGCAAAAGTTTGATCATATTTAAATTTATGAAGTTTAAATTTATTTCGATTCTCATCCATCACATTGTACTTTAAGAAATACATCTTGACTTATTAGATCTTGTGAGTGAGCAAGACAAGTTCTACCCTCAAATACTACAAAGTAAGAAAAATATTTTTAAAATTTTTCAACAGTAATAACTAGATAGTGCTTAAGAGAAGAAGCTCTCCTATTTGGAAGAAGATTGAATTTAGAAAACTGAACATTCAAATCTACCAAACAAATGTAACCGATCAAAAAAATCTTAAATGTAAAGCATAGTGAACTGAATTTGCATTAAAATTTAATTCGAAATGACAAAAAGTTTTGATTTTTTTTCTTTTTTTTTATCAAAGATTTGAACAACAAAATCCAATCAAGACTATGCATATGTGTCATAAAGAAATTTCGGATAAAAATAAACTACTTGAACTTTTTTATCAACTACTTAAATAATTAGTAACATGCAGGCGGTAGCAACGCAATATCTCATTCTATTCTTTGAGAGAAAGAAAGGCCGAAGTAGGAAGTTCTGGCTTTTAAATCTCCCGGAGGGACAAAAAAAAAAAAAAAAAAGAAATTGGATGAAGAAAACCAAAAGCCATTAAGTTAATACAAGAAATCTAACGCAAGCCAACCGATTATAAGAGAGGAGGTAAGAGGTTGGGATACAAAGAAAGCGATCAAGAAACAGAATAACGAACCTTGGATATTTAAATAAATAAATAAAATGAATTAAATAGAGTCAAAATAAGTTGCAAGAACAAGGTATTGTTAACGAAATGAATATAAATATTATATAATTCCTATAAATATAAGCATAGATATAAAATTTTATATTCGTAATAGATATGAAGTAAATGTGAGTATATTTTTTTTTATAAATATAAGTATAAAGGTATATTTTTTATATCTACTTTATTGCTATTGTACAATCCACATTAGATAGCGCAGAAGATTGCTTTGAAGTGCAAAATTTTTTTTTATAAGAAAGAAAGTGCAAAACTATTTAACGTTATAAACATTACTATTATTATGTTTCTGGTTGTACATCTTGGTGCCATAATTTATACTAATTGAGAAGTATAAGAAAGTGGTTTGAGAGGATAGAGCCTTTGTATTAGACTTTGTATGGTGAGATTGGAATTACTCTTTTGAAAATAACCCGACATTTAGTTAAACTCTAAGAATTTGTTTCGATGGAAAGGGATGAAGGAAAGGGAAAGGAAATAAAGGAAAAAGATTATAAAATATTTTGTTTGAGAAAAAGATATAAGAGAAGAACAATTAGAGTAACTCATTCTTCTTCATTTTTTTTATAAATTTTTTTTTTATAGTGCTCAGTTGTTAAAAAGGAAAAGAAAAAATATTTTAATAATTGATGTCGTTCTATCTAAATCTACCTTTTAATCCTTAAAAAATTATTTTTTTAATTTATAAATATAATTTTTTTCTTCTTTCTTTCTATTTAAACTATATATATATATATATATATATATATATATTATTCTTTTTTTAAAAAAAATGAAAAAAATCCTCTCTTCCTTTTATTATTATTATTATTATTATTATTATTATTTTATTATATATTTTTCATACCTTCCCCTTCTGTCTTTCTTCCCCTCAAAATCCAAGACTAAGGTATTTTTACCGGTACGATGACACGTGGCGGGGCCACTCAGATACCTCGACCGGGCCGATAAGATCTCGACACGGATCCCGAGGTTGAGAGCCGTTTCTATCCCGCCGTAGGCGATCCGCTGTGGGGACTTCAATAGCATTTTTGGGGCCATGAATGGTGGTCGAGCTCTTGTCTGACAACGTTGGCAGGCATTAAAAAAAACACGGGTGCGTGCAATCATCACTCACAAGGACAAAGATCATCCACATGCTAATATAATATATATATATATATATATATATATATATATATTTCTATCATAAAATAAAATAAAAAGATGCAGTATTACTGCAACAAAAATGTCACAAAAAAATATATGGCCCTTGGCCTCGCAAAATAAGTGAGGCTAGTGAAAAAGGTTGAACATAACAAGCCTAGATAGTGGACCCTTACAGGTAGGATTTTTGGATGGACCAACTTGGTTTCTTCCATCCAAACTTTTACAAAGATCGTATGATCTTCAATTCCTAGAATTATTGAAGCTCATGAATTTGATTGGCAAGAAACAAGGAGAATCATTCAGGGCTTGAATTTGATAGAGGAGAGATCGTTATCAACGAGGAAAATTACTATAGGTTCCACTGCTCCTCTTTTAAGTTCTACTAGAAATTCAAATAATTTTTAGTTTTCCAATTCATCTTGTATCTTGTAATATATGTTTTTCCATTTTGTGCATCTCCTTTCAATCTCTCAATCAAATGAATATAGGGAAACCAATTTTTCTCTAAAAGGTTTGTTGAAGATGTAAAATATTTCTAGCATTAGCATATTATATTTTATTTGGTTTAGAAAGCTCTCCATTGCTTCGAAATGAATAAGGCAAAAAAAAAATAAATAAATAAAAAAAATTAAGCAGAAAATGATACCAATAAATATTACTACTAATAATAACTTTTTTTGCATTATAAATCATCCATACAATCATACATCCATTCAATTTTATCAAGGAATTAAAAATAACTATTATGGATGTTTTAAAGATCATTTTAATATTAAGAAAATGAATAAAACATGCACAACATATTGATGTATGTTTTATACAATGGAAATGATATTTGATTTCCTTAACAAATGCTAGCTTTATCTTCACCATCATCAATTATATCAATCCATAGATCAATTTTTGTCGTATTTACTTGGCTACTGTAACTGCCAAATTTATATCATTTGTAAATTATTTTAACATAATTTTAAATCAATATAATGGATTTGAAGAAGCCTTGTTGCATTGTAATGAATATAATGGCCGAAAGATAAAAATAATCTTGAAAAATGTCATGCATTAGAACTCCTAAATTTTAATATTTATAGGCCAAATAATGCAATTACTTTTATTGAAAAAATTAACAACCATTATATAATAGCAAATAATTCCCTAAAATTTGCTAGACAAGTTAGATCCATTGTAACGTCATGAGAGAAAAAAGAAAAAAAAGCAAAAAATGGTTCTGGGTCCATACCATTGCAGTAGCTAAATAATGCTTTCAATACCTTGACAAATTAAAGATGAAGACTAGACGAAAAGATTGAGCACTTATTTCCTTTAAGAAGTAGGTAGGTCCCAAGGTATGGCCTGCCCCAGGGAAAAAGCGTCCGGTACTTTGGCCGGCCGGGATGACCACAGCATGTGGGAATACCTCACTTTATTTCAAGTCTGGAAGGCTGGAACTGACCAGTCCGAGACATCACACCATTCACTTCACCAAGACATCAGGCATTAGTCACTGTCACATTTTTTTCAGTCAACTGTTCAAGGTTGACGAAGGCACGCCCAAGCCACCAACCTGGAAAATATTCCCTGTGGAGCATCAATTTATCTCCACATTTACCTTTCCATTCCTGACAACCGTGGCCACTGGCCAGTCCATACATGCATGATGATGATGCCTTCGTGGACTTCATCCCCCTTGCTGACCATCATATGTAGCATCTGACACTGTCTCGGCATTGAAATATAGCAACATGTTAGCTGTGAGCCTTGAATTTCTGTATTCAACCTCACCCATTTTTTGACTTGGCTTTCTTTTTGAAAAGAATTTGAATGAAGAATTTTGTGAGGTCTTTTATTGTAGCATAAAAAGCTATCATGAGATTAAAAGTATCCAAGGTTAGGTTTCTGAAAAGACTTCCCAGAAAATTTGTAAAAAAGTTCTTTTGAAAGACTACAATGGTACTCCATGCTCCCAACTTCTGGTGGTGGAACTTTTTGCTCTTCTTTGTTCATGAGCATAAGCAAGTGGAGTGGTCAGACCACTTTAATTCTGCATGTTTTGCATTCTTGTCTCTTTTCTTTTCTCAATCCTCTGCATTCATTTATCTTTGATGCCCATAATTCACCTCAAGCAAGCCCTGTCCTGACCCATGGAACAGCTTTTTCCTCGACAAGAAGACATCTGGAGGGCAATCAGAGCTAAGTTGATCCATGCTCGACTTCCGCATCCACATCCAAAAGACTGAGATTACTTCTTGAGGGCAACCAGAGCAGGTTTTCCCCATGTCCGACATGAATTCCCGCATGAACATTTAATAGATTGTCAGGAATCCTCTGCGGAGCCTAAGAAGACTTCTTTATCAAATTCCACAGTGAGGTTGCCATGCATCACAAGTTTTTGATAGTGACAACACCTTGTTGCATTCATTTTGTTAATTTCATAAACGATCATTATTCCATTAATCTGGTTTCAGCTATATGATCCTACTAACTACTGCTCAAATTCTTAATTTATCCAGCCGATAAAAGCCTGCAAGTAGGTATGGAACCAAACTTAATTATAGCTAACCACTAAACAATGGGGTTTATGGCTGGCATAGACATCTAAATTGCAGCAAGTACTTTATAGCATTTAGAGTTATTCAGCAACCACTGATCATACAACACAGATGATAGAGACAAAACCTACCAGTGTCATTTTCCAGATATGATGGCTCACAAACGGTATGTCATCATCCATCCATCCGCTTGCAAAATTTGGATAACAGTTTACTACTGGTTTCTAACAAACACCATATACTGCTACATAACAGAGAATTCTAAATTTGATGATCAAAGTAAATGAAGTTCTCGATGCAGCAGGTCCGAGCATGGACACAAATATAGCTGCTATATTCCAAACTAGAATCATCAATATCAAAGATCAATACAAATCATCTAAGGATTGAGTTAAACATCCCCCTCCACCACGTACACAAATATAGCTGCTATATTCCAAAGGAGACTCATCAATATTGGAAGATCGAAACACTTGCCATCTTCTTCTCCAATCTATAACCATCTCCTTCCTTTCGAAGGGCTAGCAGAACTAATACAGCTGAAGATTTGGAAGGAGCGACTTTTTGGAAGGCCTCAGAAGGGTGTATCTATTTCACTCCTGGTATCAGTAGGACTATATAAAGCAGACCTGTTTCTTGGCCTGTTCTCCTCCAGCTGCTTCACGACTTCATTCATGTCTGGCCTCACTGATGCCACCGGAGCACAGCATCCCATCGCCAACTTCAATGCCTGCACCAAGCCATCCTCTGTCGGATTCCTTATCCCCTTCAAGATCTCCACGTCGAACACCTCCATCGTCGCCTCCTCCAGCACCGCCACCTTGACCAATGAGGGCAAGTCCACTCCGTCTCCACTCCTTCCGTTCCCAGGCTTCTTGCCCATCAGAATCTCCAACAGGAGTATCCCAAAAGCATACACATCTGTCCTCGAGCTGCACTTCTTCGTCTTCAGCAGCTCGGGCGCCTTATAGCCATCGGATTTCGCGGCAGACACCATTTCGTCAGCCACCAACGGCAGCATCAGCTTGTCCAGACCATACTCGGTGAGCCTCGACACGAAGAAGTCATCGACGAGCACGTTCTTGGACCGGACATTTCCATGGGTGATGGGCGTCTCCTGACCTGTGTGAAGGTAGGCGAGCCCCCTTGCCACTCCCAGTGCTATCTTGTGCCTTCTCGCCCAATTTAGCAGAGGCCTTCCTGCTCTAGTTTCTGCAACAACGTGAGAAAATTGAAGCTGATGAGCTTTAAGTGGTCAGATAGCTTGAAATTGAGCTCGGGGCAATCCACACTTACCATGAAGCAGATCATGGAGAGTTCTATTGGGGAGGTAGTCATAGATGAGGAGCTTCTCCCCTCTTTTACCCTGGTAGAAGCCTCTCAGGGGAACCAAGTTCTCGTGCCGGGCTCGGCCGAGCTGCCGGATTTCAGGCAAGCACGAACCCGCATCCTTGCAGCTTCCTTCTCTCAATAGCCTCAGGGCAATGGTACCTCCGTCAGTGAGCTTTGCCTTGTATACCGTCCCATAATTGGTCTTCTCCATCACTTGGCCAGTGGAATTCAGCACGTCGTCCAGCGTCAAATGATCGCCGCCCTGAAACACAATCAGCTTCCCCTCACCACCGTTGTTGCCATCCTCCCCTATCTCCATCTCCTCCTCTTTTTCGTTCCTTCCCCTGTTCTTCCTCTTTCTTCCCTGCACCCACCAAATGGACACCGACGCGACGACCACGGCCCCAGTCATCAGTCCGATCACCAACCCGGCAATCGCTCCAGAGCTCAGGCCAGAGCGCGAGCCACATTTCCCCAGGGGCGGCCCGCACAGCCCGGGGCTGTTGCCCTGGAACGCCGCCGCTCCGAACTTGGATTGCCCGAAGGCCTGCGGCAGCGGCCCGGTGAAGTTATTGTAGGAAAGATTCAATCTTTCCAAGCTTCTCAGCCCGGCAAGCGACGCTGGTATCGGTCCGGAGAACCTATTGCTCCCGAGGTCCAGCTCTTGCAAGCCATGGAAGCCGGCGACGAACTGGGGGAACTCTCCTTCGAAGCGGTTGGCTCCCAAGTCGAGAACTTGAAGGCGGTCGCAAGTTGAATTGGGGACGGCGGGGGCGGGGACGGCGCCGGAGAGATTGTTCCCGTGGAGGCGGAGGGAGACGAGGCGGTCGCAAAGGTTCCAGATGGAGGCAGAGAGAGAGCCGGAGAGTGAGTTTCCGGCGAGGTCGACGTCGGCGAGGGAGGGGCAGTTGCCGAGCTCGAGAGGGAGGGTGCCGGAGAGGGAGTTGACGCCCAGGTAGAGGGACCGGAGAGAGGAGAGTTCGCCAATCTCCGGGGGGATGGATCCAGCGAGGGCAGCGGCGGGGAGGCGGATGGAGAGGAGCTGGAGTGAGGGGTCGGCGGCGAGGGAGCGGTTGGAGCGCACAGCGGCGTCGTGGCAGTGAATAGGAGCGCCGGCGGCAGCGGAGGAGGTCCATTGGAGGCCGCGCCAGAGGCAGAGCGGGGTGGAGTCGTTCCAGGAGGAGAGCTGGAGGTTCTCCGGCGAGGTGCGGCCCTGGAGCGCTGGCTTTATCTTCTCCAAGAGGAGGCGGACGTCGGAGGACTCAGAGGAGAAGACAGAGAAGAACAAGAAGAGAGAGAACGAGAAGAAGAGAAGAGTAGGAGAAGCCATTGGAGGGGAGAAAGAGGACTCGGAGAGAGGAGGAGAAGAGAAAAGAGTTTGCAAGGAAAAAGGTGGGATTTTTGGCAGCTCAGGTGGGGGTTGGCTGGGAGCACGGGTTCCGGGAGGAATATGGTTGGGTTTTTGAGGTGGGTTTTTCCGAAAAAGTTATACTTTGGTGACAATCTTCCAACGCACCCAATTGAACACCCCCATCGTTGTGGGTCCCACGTGATTTACGTGCGGTTGTTTTGAAGGGGTGGGAAAACGGGGGAGAGAGGGCTGTGGTTTTCGGGGGAAAAGGAAAGGGCGGCACCGGTGGCGGTGGATCGCTGACTACTTGGTTCCGGTGGAGGGCGGGCGTTCGCCGCTCCATTTCGTTCTTCACCGACTTTTCTACGGCCTGCATGCTTTTCTTTTAGTACGTGAGTTTTCTAAGAGCATAATTCTTGGTCATATGTGACGATGATGCTGCATTCAATCAGCTTTTATTTTTTTCTTCTTTCGGTCAGAGTCAGGGGATGATTGGATTTCATTACTTTATCGAGGATCCAGAGACCAGAGAACAGAGATGGTGAACTGCCCTGCAAGCAACCTGTTTACGGTAAAAATGATGTACACCGCTGAAAGTTTTTCCAAATGTTGAATGAGAGAGACTGGAGAACAAAAGGTGGCGGCTATTCAATGCAAATGCATGCCCCCTGATCTACCTACCATTAGAGTTTAAGATAAAAAAATTTTTTTTTTTAGTTAAGTATGATTAGGTTGCTTTAAGTCTCAGTCATCAAAAGTAAAAACACATTCAATCTCAAAATTATAAAATCAATGGTGCTTCTGGTTAAAGATTACTAAGCTTTATAATTCTACAAAAAGATTTAAGAATAATCTTGCTTTGTTTTAACTAAAATTACTTAAGGTCTCATATACTGATGATAAAGTAAATTAATGAAAATATTAAAATTATAATACTAAACTAGTATTAATTTTTTTATTTGAAAATAAATTTGCAAACTCTTGCTTTCCACGAGGGCCCGCCATCCAGCCATATGCCTTTCGACCAGCCTAAGATTTTAAGGATTGCTAGCCTAGTTTTACGTTATGCTTGCAACTTTATTTTTTTTTGGTTATTAAAGCGCACTTCATGAAAGTGATCAGAAATTAAACAAAAAAGTATAGAATCTGACAATATTTATTATATTTAAACGCCGAAAATAAAGGAGGAAAGATGATTCCGTCTTCCTTAAGCAATAGATTTTTTTTGAGGGAAAAGATTGCAAAAAGGAATATCCTGTGGTGTTCATACCAATCAGGTGGTGAATATATCAATATCTAGATTATGTTACCTTTTATTTAATATAAATTGGCAAGACCACGGCCGTAGGCTTTGTTGAGAGTGCAGAGTTTTGACGAGGAAGCTTTGTCTTTCTGCAAAGAAAAAAAAGAAGAGGAAGAAGGAAAAAAAAAAAAAAAATCTAACTTTAATCTCGTTAGAGATGGGGTAACAGGCATTGAGCACAGGGAACGAGAGCAACGTGTGAGCTCTAGCTTCAAGAGCACCACTCCGATGGCACATCGTTTTCACAGCACAAACTTTATAGTTGATAATAGCTGATAAGCTTGGCCAGACCAGACCCAAGGCTGAAAATTTCCCGGTATGAACATGGCGAGAGCTTGGGTACCGTTAGACCAGGTTGATCTTGGAATTAGCCTCGATTTATCTTTTGCTTATCTTGGACCTTAAGCCAAAATTATTGGAGCTAGGTTTTTGAGCCATTATCAATAGGTTAAGACAGCTGCCGAAAAATTTAACAGCAGCTGTTTGCTATCAACTATATGAGATAACTGTTTCTCAACCGTGAAACCAATAATTATGATCTAAACAAGTTCATAACCCCTTTGCATCGGCATACAATCATGTGGCCAGGCAAATTGCATCCATCCTTGATGATTAATAAGAGAAACATGTAATATAACGTAGCATAAAATAGTTAATGTCACTAGTTGTTGAGTAGAAATGGTCCCTGGCCAGCCTTTGTATTGATTTTCAAGCCAATTTGGAACCAAGGTTAGGTCCAAACTCAGAGAGCCGAGGGCCAACCAAGATGACTTGCTTAATTTCGACATTATTTGTTTCAAGTTGCCCAGTGTGCATCCTGCTTGAGAATAACACTCTTGCACAAGCCTTGAAAAGCTAAGGTTTAGCACCTAAATCATCGAGTTCTGAGGTGAAAGGCGACATGCTCTTAAGGCTTATCGTGGAATGAGTCTTGATTCTTTGGAATTTAGTGAGTGTTGTTTACTGATCATGAGGGTGCCTGGGAAGACGGGGTTGTCTAATGGCAGACAAACCCGGGACTGGGCATTGGCTCCTCCCAGAGAAGACGACCGTTAGAAGACATGGAACAGTAACTGGGATAATTTATTAATTGTTGCTTGTTAGTACCTAACATTATGGGGATGGATAAAATGTTTTGCATAAGTGTAATTGGTGGCAAATTAAACCTTTAAATTTAAATAATTCCAAGCCAAATCTTGACTCTAATTACCGTAAAACTAGGTACATGCGCGTACAATGGACGAGAACAAATATGATTGATTATTTTTTTATAATATATTTTTACAAAAATATTATAAAATAAAAAATAATTATTAGGATATGCAGCCTTGGCGTTGAATTGATTGAAATTTATATTTTTATTAAATTTAAATGAGAATTAATTCATATTTTCGATATTTTAAATTTTTTATAATTAAAATTTAATTTTATCTTAGAAAAAACGTAATAAACTTTTTGAGGTCTTAATTTATCGATATTTTGTTTTTACTCTTAATTTATATTTAAATAATATTTAAAAGTATAATAAAAAGTTTATAATCAAAACTTCAATGGCTTTAAAGTCACTTGTACACATGACATAATAATGAAATAGTCAAAAAAAAAAAATAATCCATATTTTTTGTACAGTAGACTTCTTGAGTTTTTGATATTTCAATTTGTTCATTGTCATATTTAATTCCACATTTGATTAGCCTCATCTTAGAAAAAAAATAGAGGAAACTCCTCAAATTTCTACACCTTGTTTCGCAATTAATTTAAATAACATTTAAAAATATAGTAAAAGACTTATAACTCAAACTTTAATGACTTAAATAACATTTATATTTTTTGTATTTGTGACATGGTAAAAAAGTAGTCAACTTCTTTCTTTTTTTGGGTTTAATCCAAACTATTTCAGCTTTACATATACTTAATTTTATGTTTAAAAAATATTTAAAAATATAATAAGAGATCTGTAACTCAAAACTTATAAAATACTTAAGCAATCCATATACATGGCATAATAATAAAATAGTTATCTTTTTTTTTTTTTTTTATCGGGTCAGTTTTATAATGCATATATTAAATTTGGTTTGCAAGGTGGTGCATTAGCTGTCCAAGTTACGGATTGAAAAACTAATGCTTGCTAGGCTTCGTTTGCTAGACCAACGCTGGTGAGTACCAGTGAAAGAAACTCATGGCGTTTATATCTGCAAAGATCCAATTAATCGCCATATCAGTAGTTTTATCTCACAATTGGTTGATTTTTATGGAAGACAATCCAAGATGCCGCCCTCCAAAATTTAAAAAAAAAAAAAAAAAGACAATCCAAGATAACTTACTTTTTTTTTTTTTTGTGGATTGAGGAAAATGATGAAATTGTCATCACCATTTCATTGATCAAATGAAATGATAAACAGAACCAAGATGTTCCATGAAGCGGGCATGAATATGGATTTTTTATTTTCTTTCATTGAGAGACCTTTAACTCAATTTATTCTAAAAATTATTGCATGCAATTCATAGATAACATATGACTAAAGTAACAAATCCTTTAATGAAACGAGGTAGGAGATCAAATCTAATGGCGCAAAGTTTCCATCATCTATGCCAACAAATTACTCGGTCTACCACGAAGCCTTTCTGATTCAGGATTCTGATGCATATCATCACATATAATGATGGGCCAAAGCTGGGATGATCATCATGATGCTTAGAACTGGTGAAAAAGTAATCCTAAGTTCATGAAGCAAAATTTGCTTCATTTATGTAATGAATTTTAATAACATCTTCTGAACAAACACTTACATTCACTAATGTCAGAATCATCCTCATGTGCACAGCATGCTGATTTGCTACAGAGTGCTCGTGAAGTGCAAAGGCAATGGCCCTAACGGTTCCCTTTGGGCAGACAGTCCATGTTATCAGAGATAAAAAAAAAACTAAGCATGAGAGATTTTTTCTACAATGAAAGTGATCATCTATCTAGTCCTTGCAGCTTGGATGTTTTATCCATTGTCAATAGCTTAAAGTTGGTTAATGTTTGCCAGCCAGCCAAGAGTTTATGATGAAGTTTGAACTGGAATCAGATTCAGAAAGCCGCATCGAACTGCTCTGAAAAGAAAATAGCTCAAAGGCAGTGTGCTATCATGAGATGCTAAAAGTTCAGGTAGCTGTGACATCATATTCTTAAAGCACAGCTTAGGGTTCTGCTTCCTGGAATCAAACCTCTAAAGTTCAAGCTTAGTGTGTTCTGCTTCTTAGAATCAAATATCTAAAGTTCAAGCTTGGTGGCACTTGCTTTACACTGGAGAAGGCTTTGCATCCAACAGATCTGAAATGTGATCCAACTGACATGCAGGCCGCAACCTTATGCTGAGGGCCTTAATTGAGGGTTGTTGGGCCTCTCAACTTTGGCACACCATTCTCGAAGATAATGTAGTATAAGAACTTATTGGTATTCTCAAAATAATATAGTATAAGATCTTATTGGTACCTTAAACCATATACTGTAGACAGCTCATATCACATATACCACACTGTCTTCAGAAGCAAGCTTATGATTTTGCCTGGTCTTAGTTTGCAATTTTCGTATTAAATATACTTCTTCAACATTTTGATCAACGTCAGCGAGACAAAAGGATGAAACGCTTCGGCCTTTTTATTTCAAAGAGATTTCGAAATCCCTATCATTTCTTTTCGTTTCATTTCGATCATGATATATTATAGTATTAATTTTAAATTATTCTAATTATTCATAACATTTAAAACTCAAATATATTTAACAGTTAAATAAAATATTAAAATTTTGTAAATAATTTTTTTAAAAAAAAAAAGCATTCAAAATAAATACTGAAACATTTGATTGAATCGAATCGCAATACCTCTGTTTTATTAGATTTAAAACCTTGATTTTAGCTAGAAAGCAAAAAGGCTCAAAGATACCTTTTTTTTTTTTTTTTTTTTTGGCAACAATAAATGATTAAGAAGATAATTTTTCAGTCTTCACAATTAACTAATAAGTCATCCATAATCAAAGACTAAACTCTGTAGTTTGTAAATACGATCTTGGGACTGGTTTGGTATCTCATGTAACTAATTTCTGAATTGAATATTGAATTATTGATTTGCTGAATTCACGGAGGAATAACTGAATTGAATTCGAAAACATAAACTTTCAATAATTTTTCTTTTCACCTATCTCTAATACCGGACTGAAGAACAAAGTATTTCTGTCCAGGTTTGTCAATAGATATCAATTTAGTTAAGAGTCAGTTATATCATCATATAACAAAATTTTTTAAAAAAATTAGAGCAATGAAAAGATGAGTATAAAACACAAATTTTCCTGAAAATAAAGTTGCATCTGTTACAACATACTTGCATGCCATATTAATATCAATGTCTTGAATCTCATGTGAGAAAGGAGTGAAATCCTTAAGCCAATCAATCCTTGGACGATGAGAGAAGATTTATGAAAGAAAAGACACAAGCAAGAATCCCAAGAAAAAAGAATAGAGAAGAACAGGAACGATAAAACGACAACCCGCTTCACACTCGGATTAGTATGCCGGCATTCCTGGCCACGTAAAACCCAAAAAACTGCAATGCTGTGAAGTAGAGTACGTGATTCATTCTTTGTGCCCTTGGCTTGCAAACTGGTGGTGTGTGTCGCATTAGCATTGACCAGGCTTGCGGCATGAAAGGGGCCCTGCTCCTATGGTTAAAGCGCGAACCATGGAATAAGGCTTGGCCCCAAGACTGGAGGAATAGCTCGACGAAGCCTCTTCTCCAGAGGGGGTGAAATAGGCACCATCGAGAAACAGGTCACCCTCTGACCTCCAATTCCAGCTCCTCCATACACTTGAGTCCGCGTCCAATCTCTTGGTGACCCATCCGTTACACAGTTCAAATATGGAATTAAATTATACAGATAACAGAGAGAAAGTATGATGCATAACTTTACTTTAATTCTCTCAAATTGCCTCCTTGGCAAAGGCGTTGGGGGGGGGGGGGGCGCACGGTATCGGTTGCCCTGGCTGTTGATGGTTGGGCCTGCACTCCCACCGATGGCGTACATCTCCCAATGGGTGTAGTCATTATTTACCACATGGAAGTAACCATGCCTGCATCTGTAAATTTTTCACAGAACAACACAGGAAGATCCACTCCTGCTGACCAAAGTCAGCTTGCTTTCTTGTGACGCTAGGGGAAGGGAAAAGATGAAGCAAGTACCTTGGCATTCTTTGAACGAGGCCCTCACCAAAGTGATTGAATCCGATGGTGACCTGCATTTGCTTGTCCATCTCATAGGAATCATTGTGACCCAAAAGCATCACCTGCACCCACCCATACGTTGTTGGTCATCTCATGCATAACAGTAGCTCTTAGCATTTCTGAAGAAGATTAACGGAAGAAAGGGATACCTCGTTGTGGTTGGTGAAGTGATCGTTAGAGATGGTTATGGCAGTGGAACCCAGGATGGTATCGATGAGGCCGTCGGCGCAGTTGTACATGGAGCAGTGGTCCACCCATACCTGGCTGGAGCTCAAAATTGAGATTCCATCCCCGTCAGACTGTGTGATCCAGTCGTAGTGGGAAGGAGAGGTGCGGACCCCGGCGTTGCCGGTCGGTTTGCAATCATGGATGTGGAGGCCATGGATGATGATGTTTGTGACGTGTTTAATGGTGATGCAGGCGTCGTTGGCGATATGCACGTTGGCGCCACGGCCGTCCAGGGTCTTGTGGCTGTTCACGCTGAGCTCCTGTTTGAGGGTGATGACCATGTCACGCTCGAACACGATCCAGAGGGGCTCGTCCTGGGTGACGGCATACCGCGGCGTCCCGGGGCACGGGTTCATAGGGTCGTCGTCCGCGGGATCGGTCACCACGTAGAGACTCCCGTCGCGGCCGCCAAGGGCATTGCGGCCGAAGCCAATGCCACAGTCGGCGAGCTTCTTGCGGTTGCTACGCCAGTCAGGATCGCAGCGCCAGCAGTCATCGATGGGATTTTGCCTGTTCCACAAGAAACATATCCGAGGGCCCGGCGTGCCGTGCTGTTCCTTGCAGCCCTGCCAAATATTATTTGCTTGATTTGTAACTTTCGCTGCGTGCGCGCGCATATATCTCGCTAGCTTTACAGATGCAAAGTAGGGCGGGCACGAGAGCTCGGGTCGGGCCGGGCGACGGTAGAAAAAACGGCTCAAGGCATTGGATCGGACCGGATTAGGCCGAAATAAGGACAGGAATGGCCAGGCCATGTTCAGCCCAGTAACAATCTTTCAAACCTCGAGCCCAGTCCGGCTCGGCCCATTCTATGCATGTATAAAATGTAAAGCTCTAGCTGCTAGGATGGTTAAGCCGTATGCTCCGAATCTGGAGTGTTCAGTTCGAAGATAAAAATAATTATACGTACATGCATGCATGCATACATACATACATATATATATATATATATATATATATAAACTTTATCACTGGTCCCTCTGACAAAAGATTTCTCTCTTATCAGCAATTACCTTAACTACTAAGACTTTTTTTTTTTTTTCTCGTTGTGATTTATATCTCATTCCTGATCCTTTGATTCCAACCACATGTCCATCTACCCAAAATGTATAGTCTTGTCTTTTTAAGTGATTTTTTTTTTGAAATTTTTTAGAGGATTTGATAGGACATTGGTTTTTTTGACATCGCTTTTATTTTTTTTTTTAATTTTTAAAAAATAATAATTTCACCTTTGAGAAATGAAAGATGGTATCACTCTATAAACTTTGCAATTAACTCCGATCGTATTAGTCAAATTAATATCTAACACCATCTATATTGGCTCATTAAATATGATAAATTTTTAAATAATTTGATCTTGCTGCTCTTAAAAGTTTATTTCTACAAAATAAAAAAATTTTAAAAAATATAAATTATTTATGAAAAAGTGAATGAAAGCAATTTCAGGATAACTATCTAATTTTTATTTTTGTGAAATATTTTTAAAAAACCATAGATTTCTTAATCTATGGTTCTAATCAATTAGATTCTTTTTAAAATTTAAGTAATCTTTTATTGATTTCAGATGTTGAATGATGCGCTGCATAAAAAGAATAATATAACTTAAAATTTTAATTTAATAGTATTATATATATATATATATATATATATATATATATATATATATATATATATATATATAAATTTAAATTACATCAGCATCCGTGGATTGCTCTGGTGTAAACCTAGTATTTACCTTTACATAGAAAATGTAATGATGATTCTCATCGTATACTTATGAGTTTCATTGCATGCAGCACAGAAAAACTCTAAACGGAACTGCCTATAATGGTGTATTCAGCTTTTGTTTCACCAAACTAATTAATTTATAAACTAATAATGGTTCTACCCGAAGAAAACTTAAGAGGCGATAAATGGGAGAGCTGAGTTCCCACACTTGGTGGATAATATAACCCTTTTTATGCACTAAAACAAGCACTCAAAATCATCGGCAATGAAGGACGCACAGGTCAGAGTAGGAACGTCCAAAATGCGATCTCGCTAACATTCTTCGATGATGGCCAAGCTTTTGGGATAGCGAAAGCTTTGCCACTTTCACGCAAATTGCCGACCAAACTGGCCATGCGAAAATTTAATGCGTGAATAGCAAGTACATGATGGTCGCTACGTAAGTAAGCTTAGTGGCAGTAATCAAAGAAAGCATTAGCTAAGTACAACGAGCTATAACTAGGTCCAAATCATCTGTGGGTACAACCCCGTGGCCTGTGTCCATTGCCCGTAGACACAACGTGATGAGAACGTAACCACCAACTCCGAGGTGACATGAGTGAAGCTAAGAAGTACACGTGATACCATGTCATGTCATGAGAAAATGAGTGAAGCAAAGGAATAGCCATGGCTACCATGAAAACATATCAATGGATATGATTTTTGGTAGCAATTTGAATGCACGAGAAAGAGAAAGTAGGAAATAAAATGGAGTCCGATTAAGAATTAATTTGGACGAGGATGTGAAGCGAGGAATGGGGTTGGTCACGGAGGTTGGGAACTCCAACGTCAGCTCGGTACTAACGTTGAGGGGTTGAAGGGCAGGACCCCTGTAGCAAACCGGCAACCATGTACGGCAAATAAACCAAGAAAGGAGCCGTTGGTTCTTCTTTACTTAACTGAAAGTCCCCAGTGGCCGAAAAGAGAAACCGGTTCCAGTAAAAATAATAAAAAATAATAATAGAAGAGATTATAAAGTGAACCCTCCTCCATTCTGGGAATCACAAAATTTGCGAACACTAATTAAAGTCATCTTAATTGTTTGTTTGTGTGTTTAATCCAACTTGTTTATAGGGTTAAAACTAAACTAAAATATTAAGAAAACAAAAAAAAAAAAAAAAAGAGGGAGGAGGTTTACACGTGCACCATAGAAACAACTATTTTTGGGTAATCAACGGCTCACTCCACTGCCTTGAGCGAAGCTCTAGCGAACCAAACAGCAGTCAAATAAATCTGATAAATACGAACTAAAAGAGCAGCAAATCATATAGAATATTATAAAATTTGACATTCTTGATCTCTCACATGCCATTCTTTCACTAGGTGGTAGATTTTCTATCACATGATAATATTAATTTAAAAAAAATTAAAAAAATCATTTTAGCTAAAGTTGTCTCTTCTTTCTTCATAAATAATCTCTAATTTTTTTTTTTTTCTCTAGAATCCATCAAACATTTTCATTTTCTTCTATAGTTTTTCTTCTTTTATACTTCTCCTTACCTTACATATGGTCAAAACCATTAATAAGAGAAATAAATGACACAAAAATGAGCAGTTCTTTTACTTTTTTTCAACAGTATAAGGTTCTATTTGATAGAACTTTTGAATGACATAAAAATGCTTTTAGAACTTATTTAGCATTTTTTAAAGATAAAATTTCTAAAAATTTTTTTCTAAAACCATTTTTTTAGGGAAGGTTTCCCCAAAAAAAAAAAAATTATGTTTCATTGACAAAAAATTTGTTTTAAAAAATAGTTCTATAGATATTTTTTTTATATTTAATTGAGAATAATTTTGCATAAAAAAAATATCAGTTTGACTGCAATAACTTTAGAATAAAAATTGCATGGAAATTAGAAGGATATGAGTTATTAGGCCAGCACAGAAGGGAAATAAAAAAAATAATGAGGGATAATTTTGGTCTTTCATTGCCAAAATTTTTTTCGATGGAAGGGAGAAGAGTATGGAAAAATAAATACCATATTCTGGTATTTATTTTTCAATGGATAGAGAGAAAAAAATGTGCGGACTTTACATATAATTTTTTCTTACTCTTCCAACTAAATGCGAAAAAAATAAAGATAGAAAAATTTTTCATCCTCCATCGAAATGATCCCTCATGTTTAAATGTGCTATTTAGTAAACCCAAATTTTGACTTTTTTCAAAAAGTTTTGTTTGGACAAATTGTTTTGCTTGAACCTAAAGGTTATATACTTAAATTACAAGAGCAGTCATATATAACGTTACAACATAATAATACTATATTAAAATATTATTATAATTATAATATAATTATGTAATATAAAATAAGATAATATACTAATATAATATTTTATAAATTATCATTAAATTTAAATTTTTTAATATTTTCTTATACTATATTATAATACTATAATGCGATATATTTTAACATTATTATAATATGGCATTATTATATTATAATATTATTATAATAATTTATAAATTAAAAATAATTTATAATAATAGATTTTAATAATTTAAATTGTTAGATAGTTAAAAAGTACCATGCAATCCTGTCCATCAATTTTCATTCTAAATATATATATATATATATATATATATATATATATATATATATATATTTTAATTTAATTATCAAAGTTCAGTTATAAAAAAAAACTCAGCTTTTAAAAGCACTGTCGCCAAAAGTTCTGAATGTTCTAGGAAAGAACGGTCGTTTCATTGCAAGAGTGTTGGACTAACCTCTCAGCCGTGGAAGAAGAAGAAGAAGAAGAAGAAGAAGAAGAAGAAGCCTCATTCAGCTCTCAATCTCCTCCCCCAAGTTCGCCCTCCGTTCCTGTGACAATTTATTTTGGAAAGCAAGACCGAAAGAGTTAAAAACTATGAATACATTGTTTCTAAAGCTAGTAGGCCTCAAGAATTTGCTGGAAGCCTAAAGAAGAACTCCAATCTCCTAGAGGAAATACTATTCCAGTTCCACATAATAAAAATTCTCAGTTCTCTTAAAAATTTCTTATAGGAAGGTCCTTAGATATAGAGATTGGACTTAGCTTTACTTCAGTCCATCTGGTCAAGCGCATTCAAGAACTAACCATCATAAATATCGATGGTCCAGTCCATCCAAACTTACAAAGGTACTGCAAAACTTGAATCTTGAAGGATAGACGCATGCCTCTATAGCTATTATTATTATTATTATTTTGCATCACCTTCTTCACCGGATTCACAACAATTCATTCATATAAATAATTAAACATAACACTAAAATTCTTTTCAGACGAAGGGGAGAGGAATGTACGTTGAACTAGAGAAGCTCTCGGCCCCAAGCAACCCGGAGCCAGGAGCTAAAACCATCAGAATCCCAACAACTAGCAGAGGAAGCCACGTCGCCATTGCCACCGCTTCAGCTTCTTCTCCCTCTCTCTCTCTCTCTCGTCTCTATTGGATGAACGTCGAAGAAGAGTCGGAGAGAAATTAGAAGCAGAGAAAAAGCAAAGTTTGGAGTGGGAGGAGGGAGTCCGAAAACTGCTTCGACGAGCCGCCAATTTATAGAACCCAACCCACATCCTTAACGATGGTTAACTCTTTACCTCAGGAGCAAGCTTTGGAACTCGTGCATATAGTAACCATGCAATTATAAACTCTTCCATGATAAGAAATTTCCTTATGCGCATCAGAAAAGATTAATGCATCATGTATGTGTGTGTATATATAATTTTTCTTATCGCATAATCTAATGCTGATAGAAGGGATCTAAGGGCGTCCTATTCCAACATTCACAAAAGAACGAAAGTCGCGCTATCTCACGCCAGACGGGCCCCTATAGAATTTGGAGGTGGTAAGGGTCCCTTCCTTCCCTTGTTCTCCACAACGCTCTAGAGAATTCAACAATCCGGAATGGGGCTCAGAAGAGACAATATCATAATTTTTGTGTTGGATGGTATCTAGGGCTTTTAAGAGGCACGCCCTTGTCAACCACCACAGCGAAAACCACCGAAGATCCCCAGCATCAGCAATCTTGAGGTTCTTTTTTTTTTTTTTTTCCTTCCAGACCATAAGGGACTAATCCTTATCTTTTATCATTATACTCACCTCACACCATGAAGACGACGCTAAACCCAAATCAAGCCCTCAACCTATTGAACCAAAATCTTGAACTTTGGTTAGAATTGCCACCGCTTTCTTCTTCCATCCTTCATTATAAACATTGGTGCTGCGTGTCTGCGTAACTATTAGCTATCTTTTATATATATATATATATATATATATATATATATATATATATATATATATATATATATTTATTTATTTATTATTATTTTTATTTCTCTTTGTAAAGTCAAAAAGTTAGGCTAGAGGGGTGGAGAGGGGGAGAGGTGCCAAATTGCTAATCACATATCTTGCAACATGAGCACCGGACCACTTCCTAGTTCAACCAATACATTTTTTAACCATTAATTAGCATCATTTATATTAAGAATGTAGAAACACATGTTAGCAAATGTTAGTCTTACATTGATTATATATTAAAAAGATTTCGAATGTTAAGAAGTTTAAATAATATCTTTTTAGCCTTTTTTATTATTATTGTGAGATCTAGGTTGCAACTTAAACCATTTCCTTTTGTCCTAGATCCAACCTGTATAGCAAACCAGAGGGGTTTAGACTTCCCCTTTTTGGATTAAATTTAGCCACAAAACTTACTGTTGCCTTGCAAAATGGTGTGGAGATGGTCATTTTGGTGGTTTTATTTTGTGATATATATGTTTTGACAAAATTTATTTAACTTGTATTTGGTTGCAAAATGGTTCCATAATGCGATACTAGGTGAAATTATGATTCTTTGGTTATGCTGCTGATTTTGAATATTGATGACAATTGCACCTAAAAAAATAATATGGATGATAAGAAAGGAATTATGCGTTGATGCAGAGGATTGTGTTGTCTGTCTTGTCGCATCATCTAGCGACCGTGAGGAAAGGGCTTGTTGCATCATCCATTGCTTGTAAGATGGTGCTCTCGGTTTAACCCTTGCCTTAAATTTCAGTGATCCAATGATCATCATCATAGTTAGACAAGTTAATCAGTGGACCAGCTTAAGAACACAGTCTAGCCCAATCTCTACAAGTTTTTACACATCCATGCTATGTATATTAACTTTATATATCTATTCATATTTTTTTTATCCATATATTTCTGTTCACCTTTTCTTATGGTTAGGAATTTTTCTATACCACAAGTCATACCTTTTTTGTTATTTAAATCGATTTTATAAATAAATAAATCAGTGTATATATATATATATATATATATATATATATATATTGTACCTACGAGTTAACTTGCTCAACTCACGTTTCCAGTCAAGTCACTGAGAGTATCAAAGAATCTACTTTCATAGATCTGAATGAGACTATACGTGGCCTTCATTATATGGCATCTTTCATGAGTGGATGATGTACATGTATCTTTTTTTTTTTAGGAAAAAAAAGGGGCAAACGGCATCTGATACGAACAAAACCAATAAATAAGATGTTTCAATTGAACCAGAAATAACTAAATTTCAAGATATGCTTTCATGCAATTACTTGGACCGAACGTTGCCTGCATGGACTCAAATATAGTGGTAAAAATATCAATTGTTTGATGATGAGTCCATTGGGCTAGCTCTATTTGTATGGAATTCGAAGGACTTCGATTGCTCGATCCACTTTGATTCACAAATTAAAAGTGCTGGACCACGGCAACTTCATAAATAGAATGAAGCTGGCTGGCATGCCACAAGTTGCTGCTTGATGATGTTCTACGTGCATGTGGATGTGCAGCTATCACGTCGTTGGCCGTAAACATTCGTCTTTTTCTTTTTCCTTTTTTTTTGTTTTTGTTTTTGTTTTTAGCATGCTGATGTTTTGGACTGTACTCAGTGAGGTCCTGGTCCTTTTACTTTTCCTCGGGGATACAAACCAAAAAAAGAAGAAGAAGAAGATTCGAAGACCAACTTTACTCCAAACTAAGTCCCATTCTCGTGAGTTGTATGGTTTGTTTTTATCCTTTTTTGATCTTTTGCTAGTAGATAATTAAGACTTCAATATAGTAGTTGCATGGAAGATGAAGGAGGAAGAAGTTTTCCATCATCAACCCAAGTGAAGTCACAGGCACGAGAAGGAACGACGCTTCATCAAATGTGAAACATGGCCAATAAGACCAACCGCTTCATTCTACACAGTCTTTTATTACATTATATATATATATATATATATATATATATATAATGTCTCAATCAATCATTTCACACTCTTCGAATGCCGATAGATATTGCGACGAAATCCTGCCAAGTTGCGGAAATCTCCAAGGACCGACCATGCAGATGCCTTTCAGTTGAATTCACTGTGGAATGAGACATTATCGTTTGGACGTGCAAATACCACTCGCTAAATTCGATGGCTCTAAATGTTGACCTTAAAAGAAGGGCAACTTGTCTCACTTGGCAACCAAAAACAACTCCAGAAGTTAAACCCTGGTATTAATTATAGTAGTGTTAGGCTAACTGGTATTGTAATGTGGACTATGTAATGAGCTGATATTAGTTTACAATACCGTAATGCAAATGAGGATGATGCCTCAGGGTGATCCGTTCTTGCTTACTTTATTCACTCTTGTAACTAATGTGATTGTTGGACTTTTTAAAAGAAAGCCTTCATTGGCAATTTTCCTTTATCTCAACAGCATTAGAAGTCTCTACCATGTAGAAAACATCTTGCGAAGCTTGGTTCAATTAGATGGGATCGGCTAAACCATTAGTAATGGTAAGGCTTTGCCTTGGTTTCTTATATGAATTGGAAGCCTCTGTTCCAGCATGGCATTGCAGTGCCACTAGGGGCATCACGTGAGCAACGCTATGCCATGCCTTGCTCTCTCTCTTAAATCCTTGATAACTAACTGTTGCCCAGTTAAGCAACCTAAGAGGAGGGATGAATTGAGTTCTTTAAAAATTTTTAACAAATATGTGCAATTTTGCAAAACAGTAAATTGTATGTGAGTGTGAAGTGTTGATAGCAAGAACAAGTTTAGCAACAATCAGAGACAAACACACAAACACAGCAATTTATAGTGGTTCGGTGCTACTCCTTGCACCTACGTCCACTCCCCAAGAATCCCTTGAGAATTTTCTCCATTAATCCTTCTTCAAACGATTACAAACCTAACTAACCCAGCTAGCTTCTTGTTTCACAGGCACAAAGGAGCCTTTCCTTAGCTTTCTCAGCTAACTTCTTGTTTCCGGGCACAATTCACCAATTATGAGTTTGGCATACCCTTCACAAGTTTCAATCAAGTTGAAACTCAAACAACTCACAATGAAAAAGAGTTTCAGAAATTACAGCTCCTTAATGAGCAAATTCAGCAATAAAAGTAATTTACACTTTTTGAAGACCTTCCCCCTTGAATGAGCTTCTTCTCTTTAAATGTTGGAATTATGAGCACTTGAAGGAACCTCTTGGGTAGTTGGAAGGAGCCTTAAATGAGCTTTGAAGGAGTTTCAAACACTGCAGCACACTTTCATTTTAAAATTGGAAGGCTGAAACTTTTCTTGATTTTTCCTTTATTTTTCTCTCTTTTTCTCACTTGTAATCCCTCAAAAATGCTCCCAATCTCTTACTAATCAATCCTATTTACGAGTATTTATAGTTTACTAAGGGATTGGAACGTTAAACTAACCGTTTGTGACCGTTGGAGACGCAGAACTAGCCGTTACAGATTTTCTGGGCAAGTTAGTCGACTCTAGAGTCGACTACTTTTGTTAAGCCTTCTGTTCTGACCACAGTAACCGACTTTAGAGTCAGCTAACTTCAGGAAGCTTGCTGTTTTGGCCACAGTAGCCGACTCCAGAGTCGGCTAACTTCTGGATGTTCACTGTTTTGCCACAGTAGCCGGCTGGTTAGTCGGCTAACTTGATTTTTCTCACTATTTTGCCATAGTAGCTGACTAATTAGTCGGTTAACTTGGAAAAATTCACTATTAACTCTCTTGTGGCACATTTTTGACTTGATAGTTTCCAAAGTAGTTGGCTAAATGCTTCAAACTTTCATTCTAAGTGCTGGTAGCTGCTATAAGAGTTGACTAATTCCTCCAAAACTTGAAAACTCATTCCATAAACAAGAAAACTCATTGAAATGAAGAAGATAATTGTTCAAGCTCTCATAATTTTAAACTTTCTTCATTTGAAAACCTCCCAAACATCTGAATTTCACTTGATTGAGGCTTGAATCATTCTAGCTCTCATAATTTTGAACTTTCTCCATTTGACAAACTCTCAACCATCTGAATTTCATTGAATTGAGCCTTGAATTATCCTAACTCTCATAGTTTTGAACTTTTTCCATTTGACAAACTCCCAACCATCTGAATTTCACTGAATTGAGCCTTGAATCATCCTTAGTTGATTTTGGTCTTCTACAAAAATTCTTCTTTTGAATCATAAACCTATTTAGATGCTTGAAATCATTTTTAATCATCTTGATGACTCATGTATGCCTGCATTTCAACATGATTCTCCACAAAACTCATTAGTAACTTAATTGTTTTGTGATCATCAAAATCAATGTGAAGTCAACAATCTTCCCCTTTTTGATGATGACAAAACCATTAAGTTACAATTAAAATAATGAATTCAACAAGATAAAGCAGTGCAATATTGAACTTGTTCATAGGGTTGAGACAGTTTAGCTCATGTTAGGAGAGGATTTAGAAATCAGTTTCATATATAAATTTTGTATCAAAAACTTTAAAATATGTGCCAAAAGTTTGAATTTTGTATCAGAATCTTTGAAAACAATGTGACAAACATTTTTTATGTTCAAATTCAGAGAAATCAGATTTTTGAAGAGATTTAAGGAGAGTTTCATGCCAAAAATCTAAATTTTATGCTAAAATTCTGAATTTTGTTACAAAGAAATGAGGTTTGGTGCCAAAATGCTGAATTTGGTGCCAAAGACAAAAGTTTTGTTCTAAAAACAAAGTTTTGTACCAATGAACTGAGTTTTTGTGCTAAAATGATAATTTTGGCTTTAAAAATGTAGAGTTTCAGTCCGTGCCAAAGGCGTGCCAAAAGCGTGCCAAAATTCTGCATAGTGTGCTGAAACTTGAATTTTTGATACCAATAGTTTCACTTTAAAAAATAGATCTCATGTAGAGCTTGTTTGTTTGAAATGCAAGTAAAACTTAAGTGAAAAACAACAAGCTTCTTCTTCTCCTTTTGCTGCAAAATCAATCTTACTCACAAAAACTTTATTCTTTCCTTTGAAAAGTTGAAATTTGCTGAAACATTTGTATGAATTACAATTTTTCTCCCCCTAAACATATGCTTACATTATTCTCATTTAGAAATACTGAACTTTTGAAAACTTTACTGAAACATGCTGAAACATTTTGAAACCATTGAAACTTTTTAAGAATTTCACTGAAACATTTTTGAAACATGATGAAAACTTTCTGAATTTTTGAAAAATTACCTGAAATATGATGGATAAGAATTCTTTTCCTTTTAAATGTGTGCTTAACCTCTTTGGCCTCTTTTCTTGGGGATTTCTTCTCTTAGGTTTCTTCTCCTAGATTTCTTCTCCTAGGTTTCTTCTCCCCTCTTTTTTTGTTTCTTATACCAAAGGTTTCTTTGGCACGTTTCGTTTCCCCCTTTTTGTCATCAATCAAAAAGGAAGTGAAGAGTCAAGCACTTAGTTTTGAATGTCTCCCCTTTGATAGTTCAATTTTAGGATATCCATGATACATATTTTGAAGTAAAGAAATTACACAAGTAATATTTGATACCACAAAATTTCATAAAGAAGAACATTTCATTAAGTAGATAATTTCATACACAAGATTTCATAACAAAGAGGAAATATAAAGCAGCATTCATAAGATAAAATTTCATACAAAGCAACACAAGATTTCATTCATAGCACAAGATTTCATTAAATACACAAAGTGCTAATACAAACATTTAAATACATAAAAAAACCTAGTACATTCTAATTAAAACAAAGCAACCTAGTACATTAAAAATAAACAAAGCAACTTAAACAACCTAAACTATTTCTTATCAGAGGAAGATACAACAGAGGGCTGAGTGGATGATCCAGTGCCACGTCCTCTCGAAAAAGGGCGGTAAGATGCATGAGGTGGCTTGGCACGAGGGTGAGTAAGCTGTGGAGGAGGCTGAAATGGCTGGGATGGAGGTCTAAAAGCAACAAGGGCCAGCTGATCACTAATGGTTGAGACTGGATGGTGAAGAAGACCAATGGACATCTCTAATCTCTCAGATTTCCCACCAAAGGCCATGATCTGAGCTCGCAACTGCCTCAACTCTTCAGACATGCGGGCAATCTCCTCTGAGTCACGGCTCGATCTTGCCCCATGGTCTCTCATCTCCTGCATCATTAGCCTTCCATTCAGAATACTCATGGAGTGCTCCAACCTCTCCAATCTCATCAGCATCTGCGACTATGTCTCATTCACTGTAGAAATGTATGGTACCATCATAAACTCACCAGTAGATGAACCACTGTCCCCTGAACTTCTGCTGGAGATAGCTGAGGTCACCTCCCTCACAATATACTGTAGCTGATCCTGATTAAGCTCAACTGATGTCCTCTGTAGTGCAGGAGGCTCCTCAGGATGCTGCTCAGATCTGGGTCTAGCTCTCTCATGAGAAGATGATGATGGTCCGTCAGCAGATACCTTAATCTCATCCTCTCTACCTTTCCCTTTGGACCATCTGCCACCAACCTTCACAAATCCCATTCGGCGAAGAGAATGCTCATTGTATACATCTGAATGGTGCAGCTTGGTTATCTTTTCACCCCTTGTTTTACTCCAAAGTGTTTAAAGAAGTGGGTGAGGAGCATACCATATGGCAGGGTAGTCCTAAGTCTGTTGACTGTCTCTCTCAATATAGTCAACATTAGCTCAGGGAAGTCAAAAGGGATGTCACTGATAAGATGATACATCAAGCATAGGTCTCTCTCAGTGACCAAATGAAAGCTCCTAGCATGAGGTATGAAGATCCTAGATATAATGTGGTGGAGGAGTTTCATCTCAACGCTCAGGAAGTTGGCTAGCACTCTGTCAATCCCGTCCCCATCATCTATACCAAAAACGGCTTCAATCCGCCGTGCCCTTCCCTCAGGGAGATCATCCCAAAATCCACCGATCGACACTCTTAAAATATTTCCAATAATGTCATGGTCCAAATTTATTCTGACTCCCTTCACTACTGATGAGGCAGACATGAAATCAACAGACAAATTTTGATAAAATTCTCTTACCAAAGAGGGGTAGATGGGGACCTCAGTTTTGTACATGTAGGACCATCCTCTCTGTTGAAGCATCCTTCCAATGTCAAACCCTTCACGAGTAAGGAAGTCGAAGTCGACTACCCGCTCGTTGGAGATGGGTCTCGTGGACAAAGAATGAACCCCGGAGACACGAGAGGAAGAGGGCAAGGCCAGGAGAGGCGTAGCTTTCTCTCGCGGATCCTCCGAGCTTTCTCCTTGCCGCGCACGGTGGATTCTTGCCTGTGGAGCCATCATGCAAGGGTGGATGATTGGAAGAGAAAATCTAAGGAAAATGAGAGGGATTTGGAGGGATCAAGGCTCAGGGAAGAAAACTAGAAGATTGGATGGAGATTTGGGAGAGAGGGAGACGAACGATCGCTCGGGTGCTCTTATAAACCGAGCGATCGGGCGATTTAGTCGGCTCATGAGCCGACTAACTCCCGTTAGCCCAAACGGCTCAGAAACAGAGGAAATGACGCCTAGGCTCCAAATTCTTCAGGGATTTTCATGCAAAAAGATTTTTAAATGTTATACATGTTATGGAATCATCTAGGGAGATCAGTTGGGCTAATTATCATGATTTTTAATCATTAAAAACATGCCCAAAAAAAATTTAAAAAATCAATCTATCTAGCTGACTCATTTTATCAGGGGGTCAATCATGCCAAGTTCTCTTCTAATTTCATAAAATCTATTTTGATCAAGGGGTTTTGTGAAAATGTCAGCTAATTGCCTATCAGTACTAATAAAATCAAGAATTATATCTTTACTTTGAACATGATCTCTAATGAAATGATGTCTAATTTCAATGTGTTTAGTCCTAGAGTGTTGAATTGGATTTTTAGTTAAGTTTATGGCACTAGTATTATTACATCTTATAGGAATGTCTTTAAGTTTGATGCCATAATCTTCTAGTTGCTGCTTAATCCACAAGATTTGAGCACAACAACTCCCAGCAGCAATGTATTCAGCCTCAGCTGTAGACAAGACTACTGAAGTTTGTTTCTTACTAAACCAGGAGATTAAGTTAACTCCTAGAAATTGACAAGTTCTACTAGTTGATTTTCTATCAATTTTACAACCAGCAAAAATCAGAATCAGAATATCTAATCAAATCAATAGAAGAGTGTTTATCATACCAAAGTCCAAGATTTTTAGTGCCATTTAAGTATCTTAAAATTCTTTTAACAGCATTTAAATGTGCTTCTTTAGGATTTGCTTGAAATCTAGCACACATGCATACACTAAATAGAATATCAGGTCTACTAGCAGTTAAATATAGAAGAGAACCTATCATGCTTCTATAAAGCTTTAAATCAACATTTTTGCTACTATCATTTAAGTCAAGTTTGCATGATGAGCTCATAGGGGTACCGGCACATTTGGAATTCTTCATACCAAACTTCTTTAAAATTTCTCTTTTATACTTGCTTTGGCTGATGAAGATCCCATCTTTAGTTTGCTTAATTTGGAGTCCAAGAAAATAATTGAGTTCTTCCATCATGCTCATCTCGAGCTCCCCCTGCATGAGCTTAGCAAAGTTTTGATACAAGAGTTCATTAGTAGCACCGAAAATGATGTCATCTACATAAATTTGCACAATGAGCATATCATCATTTTCTCTTTTTATAAACAATGTAGTATCTACATTTCCTCTAACAAAATTATTACCTATCAAGAATTTGCTCAATCTATCATACCATGCCCGGAGTGCTTGTTTCAAACCATATAATGTTTTGTTCAATTTAAAAAACATGGTTTGGATGTTCATGATTTTCAAAATCGGATGGTTGTTCAACATATACCTCTTCAGCAATATAACCATTCAAAAATGCACTCTTAACATCCATTTGAAATAATTTAAAGTTCATGAAATATGCAAAGGCAAAGGCAAGTAATAATCTAATAGCTTCCAACCTAGCAACTGGAGCAAAGGTTTCATCAAAATCAATGCCTTCTTCTTGATTATAACCTTTAGCTACCAATCTTGCCTTATTTCTAATGATATTTTCATGTTCATCCAATTTATTTCTAAAAACCCATTTAGTGCCAATTATGGGGTAATTTATTGGTCTACTTACTAAAGTCCAAACATTGTTTCTTTCAAATTGATTTAATTTTTCATGCATAACATTTATCTAATCAGGGTCATCTTTAGCATCATTAAAACATTCAGGTTCAATTTGTGAAACAAATGCTAAATGATTGCATGCATCTCTATAAGAAAATCTAGTTCTTACCCCTTGAGATGGACTACCAATGATTAGTTCTTTGGGGTGATTGTGAACGTACCTCCACTTCTTTTCTAAGCCTTGTGTACCTTGTGTTTCAGCTTATTGAAGTGCTTCAATGGTGTATTCTTGACTGATTTGATCATTTGTATCTTTTTTGTCCTTCAATGTGATCTCTTGCACTCCCTCTTCAAGTAATCCTGCATCATCAATAAATTCTTTCTTCCTTGATGGAAGGTCATTAGTTTTATCAAATACTATATGAATGGATTCTTCTACAACTAAGGTTTTCTTATTAAAAACTCTATATGCTTTACTGTTAGTGGAGTAGCCAAGAAAAATTCCTTCATTGGATTTGGCATCAAATTTATCAAGATTAGATTTGCCATTGTTTAAAATAAAACATCGACACCCAAAAACATGAAAATACCCAATATTTGGTTTTCTACCTTTCCAAAGCTCATATGGGGTCTTTTTCAAAATGAGTCTTATCAAGGCTCTGTTTAAAACATAACATGCTGTGTTAATTGCTTCAGCCCAAAAATATTTTGGAAGATTACTTTCACACAACATGATTCTTGCCATTTCTTCAAGAGTCCTATTTTTCCTTTCAACTATTCTATTTTGTTGAGGGGTTCTAGGTGCAGAAAAATTATGATTGATTCCCTTTTCATTACAAAAACTTTCAAAACTCTTATTTTCAAATTCCATTCCATGATTACTGCGAATAGATAAAATTTAAAAACCTTTTTCATTTGTGGTTTTTCTAAAAAATTTTAAAAATGCAGAAAATGCTTCATCTTTGCTTGCTAAAAATAAAACCCACGTAAAATGAGAGAAATCATCAATAATTACAAAACCATAGCGTTTACTACCTAAACTTGTAGTTCTAGTAGGTCCAAACAAGTCCATGTGCAAAAGCTCCAAAGGCCTAGAAGTTAAAACCATATTTTTGGATTTGAATGAAATTCTAGTTTGTTTTCCAAATTGGCAAGCATCACATATTTTATCCCTTTCAAAATTTAATTTTGGCAAACCATTTACTAAATCTCTTTTAATTAGTTTGGAAAGCAAATCCATGCTAACATGAGCAAGTCTACGATGCCATAACCAGCTAGATTCATTAAACTTAGAATTCATGGCAATTAGACATTTCATATTTTGGTCATTTAGTTCATTTAGATCTACAATATAAACATTTCCATGCCTATGACCAATAAATTTCATGCTATTATCAGCAGGATTTGTAACCATGCAAATAGATGATTCAAAAATGACTTTAAAACCTTTATCACATAATTGACTAATGCTTAACAAATTATATTTTAAACCAAAAATAAGAAGAACATTATCTATGAAGGTATGGGAAGTGATACCAATTTTACCAATGCCAATGATTCTTCCTTGAGCATTGTCTCCAAAAGTGACCACTCCTCTATCCTTAGCTTCTAAAGTGATGAATTGGGATTCATCACCCGTCATGTGTCTTGAGCATCCGCTATCCAAGTACCATTTTCTTTTTGCATTTCGGATCACAAGACACACCTGCACCCACAAATTTAAGTCATGTTTTTAGGTACCCAAGCTTTCTTGGGTCCTTTGGGGTTAGCATGAATGGTTCCTTTAGGAACCCAAATCTTCTTAATGTTCTTGTTGATGTGAGAGTTACATGTGTAGGCCTTATGTCCTGGTTTACCACATTTGAAACAAGTAATTTTTGACAAGTTATTTGGGGTAACAAAAATGTTTTTCAAAAATTTTTGTTTCTTTAAGGAATTATAGCCTAATTCAGCTTTATTAAAAACAACCCTTTGACTTTCAAGAATCATTTGTAGTTTTGTAGAGCTTAAAGTAAATTTATCAACAATGGGCTTAAGTTTGTTCACCTCATTTTTCAAATTCAGATTTTCCTGGGTTAAAACAGAATTTTCATTTGAAAGCTCCTCCTTTTCAAAAATCAATTTTTGGACTGGATTTTTCAAATCTTTATTTTTGGTGCCCAACTTTTTGAATTCAGTAAGTAAATCATAAAATGCATCTTGCAATTCATCAAATGTAAATTCAGTTTGAGAGTTAGAAATTACCTCTTCTTCACAGGCCATGAGACACAAGTTTGCTATTTCTTGTTTCTCATCATCTGAACTTGTATCATCATTGTCACTCCAAGTTGCCATCATAGCCTTCTTTTTAACCTTCTTGGGACCTTTCTTAAGTTGTGGAAAGTCAGCCTTAAAGTGTCTCGATTTCTTACATTCATAGCAAATAGGAGGCTGTTCTTTTTCTTTTTTTTTTTGCTGAATTCTCCTTTTACAAAAGGCCTCCTTTTTACTCCATGTTTCTTCTTCCTCATGAATTTTCTGAATTTTTTTGTAATGAGAGCAAGCTCATCATCTCCTTCACTCTCTTCAGAGGATTCATCACATTCTTCCTTTTGATATGAGCACTTCAAGGCTATGGACCTCCTCTTTTTGGTCTCTTCCTCATCTTGATGTTGTTTAACTTAAATTTCAGCGATCCCATGAGCTCTTCTAGAGAAAGGATGTTGAGGTGTTTTGCCTCTTGAATTGCAGTCATCTTGGCTTCCCATTACCTAAGCAAAGATCTCAGAATTTTTCTCACTAGATCACTGTTAGTATAAGATTTTTCAAAGCTTTTAAGACCATTCACAATATGATTCAAAAGAAGAATTTTTGTAGAAGACTAAGATCAACTAAGGATGATTCAAGGCTTAATTCAGTGAAATTTAGATGGTTGAGAGTTTGTCAAATGGAGAAAGTTTAAAACTATGAGAGCTAGGATGATTCAAGGCTTAATTCAGTGAAATTCAGATGGTTGGGAGTTTGTCAAATGGAGAAAGTTCAAAACTATGAGAGCTAGAATGATTCAAGCCTCAATCAAGTGAAATTCAGATGTTTTGGGAGGTTTTCAAATGAAGAAAGTTTAAAATTATGAGAGCTAAAACAATTATCTTCTTCATTTCAATGAGTTTTTTTGTTTATGGAATGAGTTTTCAAGTTTTAGAGGAATTAGTCAACTCCTACAGCAGCTACCAGTACTTAGAATGGAAGTTTGAAGCATTTGGCCAACTACTAAGGATGATAGGGCCGTTCCTTATTTTTCTACTAAGGATAGTGGCTCTCTCTCTCTCTCCTCTCTATATCTTCCTCTCCTAGTTTGCTCAATGTGTTGCCTATAGATCGGTAAGGAATGGCATAGGGCCACTCTTGTTTCATTGTCCACACTTCCCAAAGTGGCCCATTCTCTTCCTCTCTTTCTTCTTCTCCTTCTCCCTCTCTCCCCTCCCCTCTTTTTTTTGTCCTAGCTAGCCAAGTCATCGAAAATAAAGATGGCATGAGGCAGCCCCCTCTAGTCGTAGGAAGCTTGACTACCTCAATTGATGAGTCGCTCAACCTCTCTCCCTCCCTCCCCCTCTCTCAGCTACAAAGGAATGGGTCCCCTATTCGAGCCCTCACCCATACCTCTCTTTTTTTCATGCTCTCTCATACTCTCTTTAATTTTATCTCTTTCTCTTTCTCTAACTCTCTATTCCTCTCTTTAACTCTCTAAACTCATTTCTCTCTAATTCTCTTTCTATCTTTAATCCTTTCTCTCTAACTTTCTAATTCTTAAATTGGGTCAAATCGGGTTCTAGCTCCTCTCTTCTATGTGTTGACCTTAAGCAAGTGCCATTCCGAATCTAGAGCGGACTAGCAAAGTGACTCTTATCAACCAATTGATTAAGCTAAAATTTTTTTCCTCATTTTCTTAAAAATTGATATTTTTCTAATTTCTAAAGAAAAGAAGACATAGTGTTAGCAATTTTTACTACTTAGTCAATTGGGATAGAGTTTGTTATTATAAAAACGAAGGGCTTATAATTAAGAACATCAAGCAAATTAACATTGCTCTAGTTGCCAAGAGGGCTTAGAAATTTTTGGTTGGGATCAAAGCTCCATGGAGAAATTAGGTTCTTAGATTTTACTACTTCAAAAGAAAAATGTGAATAGTCTTTTACTAATGGTTCCCTAATTTGGAAAGATGTCAGCAAAGATACCTTTTAGATTAATTTTCACCTTGTTTGAGCTAGAATGTAGAGAAAATATTAGATTTTAGAAGGAATTCTAGCATAACTAGATGCCACTTTCTATACTTTTTTGATGATTTGTACTATATAGTGGTTAAGAATAACCTTATCATTGCCTCTTATTGGGACTGGAGATCTCTGAAATGAATTATTAGATTTTTGGGCCCCCTTACCCTTTAAAATTTTTGGCTTAGAGAGGAGTTAGAAGAGATTTTCTTCACATCGTGACCTTATAAAATCATTAATGTACCTATCTAAAAACTCAAGAAAGATGAAATCTTCTCTATCAACTTCTAGTATAAATTCAACAATGGTGAAGGCATCTTTTGCCCATATTTCAAAGCAATTTGAAAAATAGTTGCCTTGGAGAAAGTTAGGATTTTTCCTTTAATTGATGCTCAAAAATAAACTCCAAACTAGCAATAACCATCTCAAAAGAACTAAAGATCCATTTTTACTTATCTACTTTGTGCTTCTCATCTAGAATTGGTTGACCTTCCATTCCTCACTAGCCCCTTTCATGCTATATTTGGTCTTACCTTCTCTTTGCTCTAGGCATCAAAGGAAGACCTTATAATCTTCACAATCTTCGAACATCTTAGAGGTACAAGAAAATTATTTAGCCACCAATAAGGAAAGCATGAGACTATTAGTTATGACATTATTTTGGCATGGTTAGCTAAAATAAAATTTTTAAATTTTTCTAAGGAAGTTCTCACCATCACCTATGCTATGAAAAATTGAGAGATCAAGATAGTTAATGTTGTTGAGCAAAGTAGCTCCTTCTTCTTCTTCTCCCCTCCTATCAGAACTTCTTCATTGTATTGCTAGCTTTTTTTTTAAAAAAAAAAAAATTCTAACCTGTATTCTTTCATGATTTATTAATAAAGCTAAGGGATGACCTTCTCTCATCCCATTATAGTAATACATACACACTTGTGACACATCTTATATTACTTTAGATCATATGATCCTCTGTTATTTGAGCTTTTCTATAAGTATTACCTTATCTGGTCTAATTGCCCTCCCTCATCTCATTAATCAAGTTAACCTTAGCAATTGCTTAAATAGAAACAACCTTTGGCTATTATTGATTTATTTAATCAAAGTAAAGAGCATTTGAGAAGGAAAAAAAATAATATTTTGGGATACTATAAAGTTGGCAATGAAGCAGTCAATACTTTATGTGCCACATAATAAGGGTTACTTGACAAAGAAAGATGACAAACCCTAATGACTTCCATACGTGTATCTAAGCAAGGATTGTTTTGTATAAGCATATGGTTGTTACTTTTTTAGAAATGCTATTTTTTTCGCCTATTTTCAATTTGCTTTTTCGGATTAGTTGACCTAAAAACTTATATCTCTTTAAATACTACATTTTAAGTCAATAATATTGACCTTAAACATTCCATACAAAACTTTAAAAAAATAAAAAAAAGAAAGCATGTTATGCGAAATGATAGCATTTCTTCATTTAATTATATATTAGTGAGCAAGAGACATTCGGACGGGAACAAAGAGAATTAGATGATCCTTCCAAAATATCTCATTTTTTTTGATTTTTTTGACCTTTTTGCTCTTGTGATATTTTATATTTTTCTCCTAATGAGAGCCTATGAGAGAAGATGGTGGCATCACGGGAGAAGAATATAATTTTTCTTCTGATTCTTAGATTGCTGTGAAAGCCATAAATACCCATTTCTTCCCACTTCACTTTCATTAAACCAATTTCTTTTTTTTTTTTTTTTTTTCAGGAGGAAAACCCAGCGTTATCATCGCGGATATATATATATATATATATATTAAGTAGCGACCATTTAAAAAAAAAAAAAAAGCTGTCAGGTCGACTTATTGGAAGAAGAAAATTGCATTTATTTATTTTAGTTATTATGAGGGAGCGTAGATCAAGTGATCTGGTTTAAATACAAAACACCAAATTCCTCCTGCGGTCTGGATGTGGCGTGGGGCCCGCAAGAATGGCAAGGCAGCGACACGTCCGCTAATTCCCGTGTCCCCTCCGCTACTTCTCTCATCCCGTGCCGGGCAAGCCATGGCGGGGAGGCTTCACGATCGCATGGAGGGGGCATCGCCTTCCTCGACGCCCACCGGATATTCCTTCCTCTATTCCCATGTTCTCCTTCAAAACCCTACTTTAAAAACAAAGATACCAACGCCCTTTCCAATATTCTCCGACGGCGTTGCACACGATGGCGCTCGCGAAGCGCCGTATCGCCGCCCTCCTCCTCCTCTCCTTCTTCTCCCAGGCGGCGATTGCAGCGGCGGAGGAGGGAGAACGGATCCCAACCACGCTGGACGGCCCCTTCCGTCCGGCGACCCGGCGGTTCGACCCGTCGCTCCGGCGGGGGAGCGACGATCTTCCGATGGACAGCCCCCGGCTCGCCAAGAAGGTCCGCTCCCCTTTCCCCGAGCAGATCGCCCTCGCCTCCTCCTACTCCCCGACCTCCATGTGGGTTTCTTGGGTCACGGGTACGGGCGGATCCTCCCCATTCTATCGTTTCTCGATTTCTGATGATCCCCCTTTTTGTTCGATTGTTTGATGGGGTTTTGATTGGGGAGCAGGCGATGCTCAGATTGGAAAGAATGTGACTCCGATTGATCCGTCGACGGTGGCGAGCGAGGTTTGGTTCGGGGAGGAGAGCGGAAAGTATAGTTCTGTGAAGAGAGGGACGGCCACCGTCTACAGCCAGTTGTATCCGTTCGAAGGGCTTTTGAACTACACCTCAGCCATCATTCATCATGTGAGGCTCGATGGTGAGCAAAATTGTCGGTTTTTTTTGGTTATTACAATGTATGCTTTTGTTAATGATTTATTCAGAGCAGATAATTATTGTGATGGGTTCTATAGAGCAAACCTTCAATCTTCTCCCGTTAGAGTTACAAGTAATAACAAACACAAGTAATATAAATGTCAACAAGTAAAATAACAAATAAAGATGCACATACAGATTTTATGTGATTTGGCAACTATTATTTATCTATCAATAGCACTAGTAACTAACAAATTCAACAGTAAATAAAGAACATTTTGAAATGTAATTAATTTTGAAGTAATATAGGCCCTTCAAACAGATTCTAAAACTCTATCACAAACTACAAAATTTTTTCTACAGAGCTTCTTTCTTTTTTATTCTTCTCAAGTGTTTTTTTTTACTTGAACTCTTCAACTTCCTCTCTATCTCAACTCTTCATATTTTAAGTAGCTAGACTTTAACTTTCTTGAATATTTAACAGAATTCACATCATTCACATGCGAAGGATTCCCAATAATCTCTCCCTCACAAATCATGTGAATGATCTCTTCTCCATACCGATCAAATGCCTACAATGCTCAAACTTCTCTTTAGGCAATGACTTAGTCATCATGTTAGACACATTCTCATCGGTATGAATCTTCTTAATCTGAAACAACTCCTGATCAAGACCATCTTGAATCCATTTGTACCTAATATCAATGTGCTTTGTTTTTGAATGATACGAGGAGTTCTTACATCGATGGATTGCACTTTAACTGTCACAAAAGATACATACTTTTTTAGGTTCAAGCCAAGTTTTTTTAAGAATCTCTTCATCCAAATTAATTCCTTGCAAGCTTTCGTTATAGCAATAAATTCAGTTTCTGTAGTAGATAATGCTAGACACTTCTGTAACTTTGATTGTCATGAAACTGCTTCCCCTCTAAAGAAGAACAAGTATTCCGAAGTAGACTTTCTAAAATTAGGATCTTCGCCCAAATCTGAATCGGTGTAGCCCACTAACTCAAACTTGTCATTTCCAAAGCATAAGCACAATTTTAATGAACCTTTAAGATACCTTAGAATTCATTTAACAATTGCTCAATGCTCATTTCTTATATTCGAAATAAATCTGCTCACAACACCCACAGCATGTGCCAAGTCTGGCATAGTACATACCATTGCATACATCAAGCTTCCAACCGCTGATGCATATGATACCCTTTCCATTGTTTTTTTTTTTTTTTCTTCTTCATTTAAAGGATATTTTTTTTTTTTTTTTTCTTCTTCATTTAAAGGATATTTTTTCTTATTAAGTTTAAAATGTCCTGCTAAAAGAGTAGCAACCGATTTTGCATTCTTCATATCAAACCTTTCTAAAATATTTTTAATATATTTTTCTTGAGATAACCATAGCTTCTTAGCTTTTCTATCTCGTTTGATTTTCATACCAAGAATCTGTCTTGCTGGTTCCAAATCCTTCATAGCAAAGGATTTGCTTAACTCTTCCTTCAGTAATCTGATTTGCTTTATATCCCAACCTACAATCAGCATATCGTCAACATGCAATAAAAGTATAATAAATTCATCATTATCAAACTTTTTTGTGAAAGCAAACTGATCAGAGTTGGCATCATCATCATCATTATCAGAATTCTTGGTAAAAACACAATTATCAGAATTGGCCTTTATGAAACCATGCTCTCTCATGAATGAATCAAACCTTTTGTACCATTGCTTTGGAGCTTGCTTTAAACCATATAAGCTCTTGTTTAGCTTACAAACCAAATTTTCTTTCCTTTTCACTTCAAAACCTTCAGGCTGCTTCATATATATTTCTTCATCTAAATCTCCATGAAGAAATGTTGTTTTAACATCAAGTTACTCTACTTCCAAATCAAATTGAGCAACAAGTCCTAACACCATCCGAACAGATGACATCTTTACAACCGGAGAGAATATTTCATCATAATCAATGCCTTGTTTTTGTCTAAATCCCTTTACAACCAACCTTGCCTTGTACCTTGGTTGTGAGCTCTTCTCATCAGCCTTTATTCTAAAGACTCATTTATTTTTCAAGCCTCTTTTTTCCTTCGGTACTTCCACAAGCTCATAAGTGTTGTTGTCATGCAATGACTTCATCTCTTCTTTCATAGCTTTCAACCATGTTTCTTTTTTGTTGCTTGATTCAGCTTCTTGAAAACTTTCAGGCTCCCCCTAGTAGTGAGTGTAACCCATTCTTCTTGAGGGTACTTGCTTGAAGCTCGCCATTGTCTAATAGTTCTTCGAACTTGTGACTCCATATTTTGCTCATTAAGAGATTGTCCCTCATCCTCTTCATGATGCTCTTTCTCTTGATTAATAACAGGTGCTTCTTCACCACTTTGAACACCTCCATGATCATTTCCATTAGCTGTTTGGGAAGGAGAAGAGTCAAAATTAGTATACTCTTTAACATATTGCTGATTTTCTGTTTTGCCATAATCTTCGATTGTTTAATTTTCAAGGAATGTCACAGCTCGAGTTTTGATCAGCTTCTTAAACTTTGAATCCCACAATTTAAACCCAAATTTCTCATCACCATAACCCAAGAAGATGCAGTCCTTTGCCTTGTCTTCAAGTTTGTGGCGCTCATCTTTAGGAACATGCACAAAGGCTCTACAACCAAACACCCTTAAGTGATCATAGGAAACTTCTTTTCCTCTCCAAACTTTCTCAGGTACATCACCATCCAAAGCTACTACTGGAGATCTATTTATCAAATAAACGGCTGTATTCATAGCTTCTCCCCAAAAACTTTTAGGCAACTTGGAATGCTATAGCATGCATCTCACTCTTTCCAAGATTGTTCTGTTCATTCTTTTAGCGATCCCATTTTGTTGCGGAGTCTTTGGGACAGATTGCTCATGTCTGATGCCTTTTCTCTTGCAATAAGCCTCCAGTGGGCCAATGTATTCACCACCATTGTCTGATCGAAGACACTTGAGAGTCTTCCCAGTTTCTCTTTCAACCATTGCTTGAAATTGCTGAAACACTTCAAGAACTTCGTCTTTGGACTTGATAGCATAAACCCAAATCTTCTTTGATGCATCATTTATAAAAGTCACAAAATATACAGCTCCTTCATGTGTTTTTGTTTTCATTAGGCCACAAACATCAGAATGTATTAATTCCAACACATGAGATTTTTTATGAGGTAAAGATCTTTGAAATGAGACTATGTGCTTTGCCAACTATGCAATGAACACATGTATCTAAAGGCATACCTTTATACTTTGGGAGCAGGTTCTTCTTGGCCAAAACTTTCATTCCTCTTTGACTCATGTGTTCAAGTCTCATGTGCCATAGATTGGTGGAGAGCTCTTTCTTGACTAAATTCATTTCTCCCTTACACAATTGCATCAATGACTTATACAAGGTGCAGCACTTCTTTCTCTTTGCTACCACAAGAGTACCTTTAGTAAGCTTCTAAGTACCATTGCTGAAAGTGCTTGAGAAGCCATCTTCATCTAATTTTTCCACAGAAATTAGATTCAAGCGAAGGTCAGGAACATGTCTAGCATTCTTGAGAATTAATCTGTAACCAGCTTGTGTTTCCAAAGATATATCACCTATTCCAACAATGTTTGAAACATTATCGTTTCCCATTCTTACAATTCCAAAATAACTCGAATTGTAAGAAGTAAATGCTTCTCTCATCAGAGTTGCATGAAATGAGGCTCCAGTGTCAATAACCCAATCTGAATGTAAACTCATCATGCTATTACAAGCATCTTCACATGCTGAAAATATAATCAAATCTTCGGAAATGGTTGTTGTTGTACTCTTGTCATCTTTCTTCTCTTCACCATTTTTATTCTTTTGTTCTCTCTTCAAGAATCTGCAATTTTTCTTTATGTGACCTTTGCCACAATGGTGGCAAATGAATGACTTTTTAGACTTGGATTTTCTTTTGGATTTATAGCGGTTATTATGAGGGCTTTACTTTTGCTTTTGCCCCTCCTTTCAGTGACTAAAGTTTCTGACTGAAAGTTGGTAGCTTTTATTCTTGTTTCTTCATTAAGTAAACTGCTCTTTACACTGTTCATTGAGAGCTTTCCTTCAATGCAAGAATTGCTAAGAGACACTACCAAGGTCTCCCAACTCTTAGGTAATGAACTCAATAAAAGTAAGGCTTGAAGTTCATCATCCAACTTCAACTCCATATCGACTAGCTGATTAACAAGACCACTCATCTCATTTAAGTGTTCTGCCATAGAGTTTCCATCTCGATACTTCAAGTCGACAAGCTATCTAAACAAGAAAGCCTTATTCACAGCATACTTTCTTTCATATAAAGCCTCTAGTTCATGCCATAACTCCTCAGCTAAAGTGTGCTTTACAACATGATGAAAAACGTTATCATCCAACCATTATCGAATGGTCACAATAGCTTTTCGATTCATCTTCTTCCAATCATCATCGTTTATCCCTTTTGGCTTGGATTTCTCACCTTCTACAGCTTCAAAGAGGTCTTTATAAATCAAAAGATCTTCTATCTTTGCTTTCCATATAGCCCAATTTTGTCCATTAAGGCTAACCATCCTACTTGTGTTTTCTAAGACTCGAACGGAGGAAACAAAATGCTAACCAATGATAACCAGGCTCTGATATCACTTGTTGTGATTGGTTCTATAGAGCAAACCTTCAATCCTCTCCGTTAGAGTTACAAGTAATAACAAACATAAGTAATATAAATGTCAGCAAGTAAAGAACAAACAAAGATGCACACACAGATTTTATGTGGTTCAGCAAGTGTTGCCTACATCCACGGATCAAACTCTAAGTAATCTTTCACTATATCAATAATGGGTACATAAGGTCTTCTTTAGATTCACTAGAGGAATAAATCATCAAGAGAAACAACTCCTGGAACTCTTAGAATCTCATCAAAGTAAGGTGAAATCAATAACACTAGCAATTAACAAACTCACCAGCAGATAGAGGACGTCTTGGAATGTAACATATCCGAATTTCAGCAATTTTGAAGTAATATAGGCCCTTCAAACAGATTGTAGAACTCTATCATAGACCGCAAAATTTTTCCTGCAGAAAACTTTCTGCCCTCTTCTTTTTTTGTTCTTCTCAAGTGTTCTTTTTTACTTGGACTCTTCAACTTTCTCTCTATCTCCAACTCTTCATATTCCAAGTAGCTAGACTTTGACTTTCTTGAATATTTAATGAAATCCACGTCATTCATATGTGAGGGATTTCCAACAATAATTGCTTCATTCTTTTTGTTTGACGTGTTGCTAGGCTATGATGCTTTATCAAAGATTCCTCGACATTTAACAGCACTCAGATCATTGTTAGAAAAACGATAGCTTTTGTGGGTTCTGTTTCTTGTTTGCACTCCAAAGAAGGAATTTTTATAGTATTGAGTTTTTTTTTTTTTTTTTTTTTTTTAAATGATTGCAATCAATTCATTTCGTATCCATAATCTGTGGCTTTGATTGCATCACACTTAGTTACAAATCCTGATAGAAGGTTTGCAACGGAGAACTCCTCAGTTGGTATTTGTATATAGTCAAAGAAATGGCTATATGTACACTAAATCTGTAATATTACTTTGAATCGACTACTATGTCTAAATTTCCTGGGATTAAGAAATTCTATATATATTTTTTGATACTGTTGCAGGCCTTAAACCAAGAAAGAGATATTACTATAAATGCGGCGATAGTTCGTTAAAGGCTTTGAGTGAAGAACATACATTTGAGACCTTACCATCTCCTAGCCCAGATATGTATCCTCGAATTGCAGTGGTTGGAGATCTAGGCCTCACAAGCAACACTACAACAACCATCGATCATCTGAGTCAGAATGATCCTTCTATGATTCTAATGGTTGGAGACTTGAGCTATGCAAATCAATACTTGACTACAGGTGGCAAAGGTGCTGTCTGCTTTTCTTGTGCATTCCCTGATGCACCTATTAGAGAGACATACCAACCGCGCTGGGACGGGTGGGGAAGGTAACTTGTTCATTAGATGGTCATCATCATTTCCTTCATTTAGTGGTCATTGAGGTGATTTGCATCGCTTCACAATTTATTAACTCACAATTTATGTCACCTATTTGCTTGCTCAGCCTTTTCTATATTAAGTTGTTCTAACAGAGAGAATTTTGATTTAAGATGAGATGGAATCAGTGTGGAGATTTTTGTCCTTTATTGTTAACATGCTACTACACACACACACACACACACACACAGAGAGAGAGAGAGAGAGAGAGAGAGAGAGAGAGAGAGAGAGAGAGAGAGAGAGAGAGCAAATGCAAACTGTGTATATCACAGAATTTAAGAACATGTGGATTTATGTTCCATGAATGGCTAACAAATGCTTCATGAGAAGAAAGATGGTAAGAAACCTCTACCCTTACTGCACCCTCACATACACCTGCGCACATGCACTTCCACCCATACATCCATTTATGTTGCTTCTTTTGTTTAGTTTTGGAACTTGTTTCAATATTGTTTCTGCCTTTATTTCATAAATCATATTTTGAAATAGGTTTAGGATACGGTTTGGAAAGAAAGAAAAGAAAAGGAAATATTTTGAATGACAAATATCTATGTGACATTTGAAAAGAAAATATTTTCACTAGTGGAGACTTAGGAAACAATTTGCTCTATTTGGCATTATATCATAGTGAAGACCTCGAGATATAAGGTCACTTTCTTGTCCATGCTAGTTGTTCAGAAGCAATTCCCTGCCACCTGTTGTGTAGGTTTATGGAGCCGCTCACATCAAAGATTCCTATGATGGTGATTGAAGGAAATCATGAAATTGAGCCACAAGTTGATGGGATGACTTTCAAATCTTATCTAGCGCGATTTGCTGTTCCATCAGAGGAAAGTGGTTCCAATAGCAGTTTTTACTATTCTTTTAATGCTGGTGGAGTTCACTTTATCATGCTTGGGGCATATGTTGACTACAACCAGACAGGTTACTGATTTTGCTTCTTTGGTGCACAAATTATCAAAATTACCATAGGAAATTCTGTAAATGTTTGGTAACTGATGCTTACTTTTACTTTGTGTTGTGTATACTTGCTCATCCATTCTTTTTATTCATAATCCTTCACCCTGATAATTTACTACCTCACGGCAGGTGTTCAGTATGCATGGCTTAAGGCAGACCTGCACCGAGTTGATCGCCAAGTCACACCTTGGGTGGTGGCTGCTTGGCATCCACCTTGGTATAATAGCTATTCATCACACTATCAAGAGTTTGAATGCATGAGACAGGAAATGGAAGAGCTTCTATATCAGCATCATGTGGATATTGTCTTTTCTGGCCATGTAAGCAGACATTCATAAATGCTTTAATTCTTTGTTATAAAATTGTATACTGTGAAGACCTGTGGATCTTTATAGAAAATTCACTTGAACACTAAACAAAAATTGTTTTGCCATAATGTTCTTCTTATTATAAGTTAAGGTCTCATAATCTTGATCTATGTGAATTTAAACATTTTCCTTTTGCTACAAGTCCATTAAGGCCTTGCTTGGCATCTACTGTGAATGCTTGATCCACTAAAATCAGTGTGGTGTTCAAGACGGGAGATTCCTCTGGCCTTTTTTCTTTTCCGCTATCTTCAGTTCTTAAATTATGCTCTAGTAAATGCAAAATAAAGCTAGAAAAACAAATTAGAGAGCTGCCTTTCTAGATCAAGTTGTTTCTAGTTCATATCTGAAATATTATATCGGAGGAAGATATGTTCGGGACAACAAAAAATACGTATTAGTTACTAAGCAGTCTAGCTTGAGAACACAAGCTGCTGAATGTTGAGACTATATTTATATTCATATTTTCATTCATTTAATAGTGTTACACATAAATGCTTCTTATATTTGGTGATGATTTGACATGTTTCCTTTGACAGGTCCATGCTTATGAACGGATTAATAGAGTGTTTAATTATACATTGGATCCTTGTGGACCAGTTTACATTACTGTTGGAGATGGTGGAAATATTGAGCAAGTTGATGTTGATCATGCAGATGATCCTGGAAAGTGTCCTTCAGAAGGTGACAATATTCCAGAAATTGGTGGTGTCTGCCATTTAAATTTCTCTTCAGGCCCTGCAAAGGGCAGATTTTGCTGGGTGCGACAACCAGAATGGAGCGCATTTAGAGAAAGCAGTTTTGGACATGGAATCCTAGAGGTTTAATCTTAGAATTAGCATGATTATAGCATTTATTGTTGTGTGATACAGGCAGCTTTCCTATCGCAGTGTGATAAAGCCCATATTCCTACACTCAAGTTAAAACAATTTCCCCAGATGCTACAGTTGAACTTTCAGTACTCTTGTTGATGTGGTTGTTTTTGCTTGACCTTTGAGAACCTAGGATGGTCAATGGTTGCAACATTACATTCTGATGTTAGATCAGATCTTCTCCACTCTAATTTGTTTGTGATTTCTTGCACAGGTTATCAATTCGACATATGCCTTGTGGACTTGGCATCGTAATCAGGATATTTATAGAGAGAACAGCAGAGGAGATCAAATATACATAGTACGGCAACCTGAACTCTGCTTGATGAAGACTGGAGAAGTTACTTCCACAAACTGGTGAGGTTTTCAGATTACTTTAATGATTAGTGAATACCTAGGGTGCAGTCTAAATAATTCCATATTGGAACAAATTGGAAAACTGCTCAAATTAGTATAAGCAGATAAAATTTTCAAACTGTTTAATTGCCAATTACTTTTTATGATATCATTTGAAGGGCTAATCTATGTCCGGTTCGATATGTTGCTTCATGTTCTCGTTACAGATATAAGATTACAGAATCATTATTAGATTATTGTATAAAATTAATGGGTTCCACCATCACCTGGTTCACTCACTTTACTGCAATGGCTGTCTCACAGTTGCTTTGATTCCCCTAGCGTCCGTAGCCTGTGCATATGTTGCCTTGACTTGAAGCATTCTTATTTAGAGATTGTTCAGTGTTTTGTATTTGTTATTGCAAGATTATTGACACCATCTTACAGTTGCTTTAATTCCCCTTGTGTCTCTAATTTGTGCATATGTTGCCTTGAATTGAAGGGAACTTATTTAAAGTTTGTAAATGTATTGAATTTGTCATTGCAAGTTTGATGACACCAGACTATAGTCTCTGTTAACAAGATCTTGAACTGAAACCTAGCACTTTTGACGAAAATATAAGCAAACACTTTGTACCGTGGACAACTCATTATATTAGATCCAGTTAAACCCAAGACAAAAGCATTATAAGGCTTTCTCTGGTTATCATTACTTCACAATTATTCCATGTGAAGTTAGCAAGGCATGATGGGGATTTATGCATCCTAGGATTTACTCAATTAGTTGTCTTATGATCTTATCAGTATTTACATGTGATTTGTAATTTCTTAGGCCTTATTTGGGATAACTGTTGGGAAACAGCTATCTCACAGGTTGATGAAACGTTGTTGATCCCTCCAACAGATGTCCCAAGCAGGGCCTTAGTGCATAGCAGTTGTGAGGTTACATAATATAGGTTTTAATAGAATTTCTTATGGAAGGTTAAGTAAATTTTGAGTAACTGGATTTTCAAAAATTCTCTGATTAACATATTTTATTTTCTTTTGGAGGTAATAGTAATGAAGCTTATGGTTGATGATCAGTTTTTATGCTTCAAGTTGTTTTGATGCTCCTGCAAAGAACAACTCATTTTCAGAACTATTCCTCCTTATAATTGGAGATGATATATGAGCTTCAATGTAACTTATTATGTTTCTGCAACAGTTCTCACGCTTCTCAACAGTGCTCTTTATCAAATGAATGGGGATCACAAGGCATTCAGAATAGATGTCTCTTCAGCCTTCTCGTAATCGGATCCATATATGTCATCCTGGGTGATTTATGGAAGACAATGTTCAATAATAGATGAGTTAGCCTTTTACTCCCAGCGAGCGTTGAGGCATATGTTAATCAGTTTAATCTTTGTCCCAATGGCGAGTAGTTTCATGGCCTCTTTGTTATGCCAAGGCAAAGCATGATATAAGAATAATTAATTTTTTTGGCGATGTGCAGATTTGATTCAGAAAAGATTTAGCCAACACAACACTAATTGGTTTTCTCTCCAGTAGTTTTGAGTTACATTGTTTTGAAGTAACAGAAGTACAATTTAGGTTGTTTGACAATACAAGCATGGGTTAATGTATTCTTTAGCCGGAAATATTATCTGCAACAAGGCTATCATGGCTAGCGAGAAAAAGAATTCTGCCTGCTTCTTTGGCACAAGAGGCATTGTTTCCATCTTCATTGTTTATTTTGTCCTCTAACCTATAATAGTTTTTGCTCTGTTTTTATTTTTATTTTTTTCTATATACTAAAATTTATAACTATTAACTTCTTTTACTTTTTTTTTTATCTACCTAATCTTTTACGAGCAAATTACATTTTTATTAATATTATTAAATTTTTCTATAAATGATCTTATTGCTAAACACGATCTATTTTCTTAAACTAAGTTCTTTATCTACATTCATGCAATGCATGGTGTGATAACCCTTACAAAACTTTGATATATTTTATATTTTATTAATTATATAATGGCTAAACATGTAATACATCATTTTCAGAGAATGTCTTAGATAATCCTTGTAAACTTTCTACTACATTCAGAGTCTGATATAATATACTGAAAATAGGTTATGTTTTAATATTTTTTTAAAAAAATTATGTTTATAAAATGTGAATATAGTATTACATTGGTCATTAACCTATCATAACCTTCTTTTATTTGAGCTTGAGTGAGGCTTTGAATAAAACTTGTGCTTTGTACATAAGGAACCGTAAAAAACTATAAATGTTTGCTATAAAGAGATAAACTTATAATGAGAATTTGCCTCCCATATTCTTTATAGGAATGAAAGAGCAAAGAATACTAACTAAAAAAAAATCATGCAAAATATTTAATAATTTTGGTGGAAGCAGCAGGATGAAAATGGATAAACACGTAATAAAAATCTTGTGAGAATTTATTATTAAGAGGTAAACACAATGAAAATCTAGCTCATATGGCACATAAGATCAGGGGAATCATTTTAAAAAATAATAATTTTAATAGAATATAAGTACAAAATAAAGGGATAAATAGTATAAATATCTTATAAAGTGATAAATTCATAATGAAAGCTTGTCTTTTTTATTTTTCAGTTAAACGAAAAAGCAATTCACACTTAAAAAAAAAGAACAGAACATGCGAGTCTAATACAAATAAATAAATATGTAATAATGTTGCCCAGCTAAGCAACCAAAGAGGGGGGGTAAATTGGGTTCTTTGAAAATTTTTAGTAAGTATGTGCAATTTTGTAAAATAATAAATTCAGTGTGAGTGTGGAGTGTTGATAGCAAGAACAAGTAATAACAGCAATAAGAGACAAACACACAAACACAGCAATTTATAGTGCAATTTATAGTGGTTCGGTGCCAATCCTTGCACCTATGTCCACTCCCCAAGAATTCCTTGGAAATTTTCTCCACTAATCGTTCTTCAAACGATTATAAACCTAGCTAACCCAGCTAGCTTCTTGTTTCCTAGGCAGGAGCCTTTTCTTAGCTTTCTTAGCTAACTTCTTGTTTTCGGGCACAAGGGAGCCTTATAAATCACCAATTATGGGTTTGACACACCCAACACAAGTTTCAACCAAGTTGAAACTCAAACAACTTACAATAAAACACAGTTTTAGAAATTACAGCTTCTCAATGAGCAAATTCAGCAATAAAAGCACTTTACAGTTTTTGAAGACCTCCTCCTTTAAATGAGCTTCTCCTCTTTAAATGTTGGAGTTATGAGCACTTGAAGGAGCCTCTTGGGTAGTTGGAAGGAGCCTTGAATGAGCTTTGAAGGAGTTTCAAACTCTACAACACACTTTTTTTTCAAAACAGAAAGACTGAAATCTTTCTTGATTTTCACTTAGTTTTTCTCTCTTTTTCCCACTTGTAATCCCTCAAAAATACTCCCAATCTCTTGCTAATTCATCCCATTTACGAGTATTTATAGTTTATTAAAGGATTGGAACGTTAAACTAGCCGTTTGTGACCGTTGAAAAGTTAGAACTAGCCGTTATAATTGTTCCCAGAAAGTTAGTCGACTCTGTAGCCGACTACTTTTGAAAAATTCTCTATCCTGACCACAGTAGTCGACTCTGGAGTCGACTAACTTAAAAATGCTCACTGTTTTGCCATAGTAGCCGACTGGTTAGTCGGCTAACTTGAAAATACTCATTGTTTTGCCACAGTAGCTGACTAGTTAGTCGGCTAACATGGAAAAACTTACTGTTAACTATCTTGTGGCATAGTTTTGACTTGATAGCTTGTAAGGTAGTCGGCTAATGGCTTCAAACTTTCATTATAAGTACCAGTAGCTGCCATAAGAGTTGATTAATGCCTCCAAAACTTGAAAACTTGTTCCATAAACAGGAGAACTCGTTGACATGAAGAAAATAATTGCTTTAGCTCTCATAATCTTGAACTTTCTTCATTTGAAAACCTCCCAACCATCTGAATTTCATTTGATTGAGGCTTGAACCATCCTTAGTTGATCTTGGTCTTCTACAAAATTTTCTCTCTTGAATCATAAACCCATTTAGAAACTTGAAATCATTTTTGATCATCTTGATGATTCATGTATGCCTGCATTTCATCATGATTCTTCACAAAGCTTATTAGTAACTTCTTAATTGTTTTGTGATCATCAAAATTAATGTAAGGTCAACAAATAAAATAGTATGTAATAAAATGGAGTGAAGAGATTGATGATAATGAAAGTTTGTCTCCTTATTCATGTAGAGAAAGCATTTAATGAAAATATAATAAAAATAGAGTGAGGGGATAGACCCCAAAGCCTATTTTCTTTAAAAAAAGGTTATAAATGTTTGCTATAAAAAGATAAACCTATAATGAAAATTTGCCTCACATGTTCTCTCTAGGAAGGAAAAAGCGAGAAATTCGAACTAAAAAAAGATCATGCAAAATATTTAATAATTTCAGTAGAAGTAACAAGATGCAAATGGATAAACATGTAATAAAATTCCTGTGAGAATTTATTACAAAGAAATAAACACATAATAAAAACCTAACTCATATGGCACATAAGAAGAGGAATCATTTAAAAAGAATAATAATTTTGATAAACAAACTGAACATATAAGTATAAAATAAAAGGATAAGTAGTATAAATATTTTATAAAGTAATAAATTCATAATAAAAGCTTGCCTCCTTTATGTTTCAGTTGAAGAAAAGAGTAATTCACACTCACTCAAAAAAAAATCATTTGAAAATGCTAATAGTTTTAGCAGAAGAATAGAACATGTGAGTCCAACACATGTACCTCGAATTTAAATTTAGTCCTATTTTAGATGGGAAAGAAATGTATCATATACTTAAAACTCAAGTTCACTTGCTACTCATTAATTTTCACTCAAGTTTTAGACCATGTATAGAACTTGCAAGTCCAACACAAATAAATAAATCTGTAATAAAATGGTATGTAATAAAATGGAGTGAAGAGATTGATGATAATGAAAGTTTCTCTCCTTTTTTATCTATGTAGAGAGAGCATTTAATGATAAAAATAGAGTGAGAGGATAGACCCCAAAGTCTATTTTCTTAAAAAAAGGCTATAAATGTTTGCTATAAATGGTAAACCTATAATGAAAATTTGCTTCACATGTTCTCCATAGGAAGGAAAAAGCGAGGAATTCTAACTTAAAAAAAAGATCATGCAAAATATTTAATAATTTTGGTAGAAGTAACTAGATGCAAATGGATAAACATGTAATAAAAATCCTATGAGAATTTATTACAAAGAGATAAACACATTATGAAAACTTGGCTCATATAGCACATAGGATCAGAGGAATCATTTAAAAAGAATAATAATTTAGATAGACGAACTGAACATATAAGTATAAAATAAAAGAATAAGTAGTATAAATATTTTATAAAGTGATAAATTCACAATAAAAGCTTGCCTCCTTTATTTTTTAGTTGAAGGAAAGAGCAATTCATATTCACTCAAAAAAATCACTTGAAAATGCCATAGTTTTAGCAAAAGAATAGAACATGTGGGTCCAATACATGTGATACTCTAAATTTAGTCCCATATTGGATGAAAAAGAAATATGTCATGTGCTTATAACTCAAGTCCAATTGCTACTCATTAACTTTCATTCGAGTTTTGAGCGACGTGGTTTCGGCTTGCTAACGAAATTAATTGGACCAGCAGGTGAGCTTGGAATGTTACAAATGGTATTAGAGTCGATCTGAGCGTACGAAAGTTAGTGGGTATGAGGAAAGGGCTACCTATGGAACAATGGTGCAGTCCCGCCATGGCGTGGAGCCACTCTTGCAGTCCCGCCATGGCATGGGGATGGAGAAGTTAGTGGACATGAGGAAAGGCCTATCATAAGCAAAAAAGTTAGTGAGCATGAGAAAAAAAAAGTTAACGGGTATAAGGAAAGGGCTACCATAAGTGGGGAAGTTAGTGGGCATGAGGAAAGAGCTATCATAAGCGGAAAGGATGGGGGGCATGAGGATAGAGAAGTTAGTGGACATGAGGAAAGGCTTATCATAAGCAGAAAAGTTAGTGAGCATGAGGAAAGAAAGTTAACGAGCATGAGGAAAGGGCTACCATAAGTAGGGAAGTTAGTGGGTATGAGGAAAGGGCCCCATCCTGCCTTGGCTTAAAGCCACCCTTGTAGCACCAACGATCCGACTCGGAGATAGATTCTGGTTAGCTTGTGGCATGCGACGAGTACGTCGCATTATAAGTGAGGAAGATTGTAATACCCCAAATTTAGTCTCATATTGGATGAAAAAGAAATGTATCCTGTGCTTATAACTCAAGTCCACTTGCCACCTATTAACTTTCAGTCGAGTTTTAGGCTACGTGGTTTTGGTCCACTAACGAAATTAATTGATTCAGCAGGTGGGCTTGGGGTGTTACAACATAAATGAATAAATATGTAAGCAGGTGGGCTTGGGGTGTTACAACACAAATGAATAAATATGTAATAAAATGGTATGTAATAAAATGGAGTGAAGAGATTGATGATAATAAAAGTTTGTTTCCTTTCATATCTATCTAGAGAGAGCATTTAATGAAAATATAATAAAAATAGAGTGAAGGGATGGACCCCTATTGAAAACCTATCTTCTTAAGAAAAAAATATATAAATGTTTGCTATAAAGAGATAAATTTATAATGAAAATTTATTCCCTTTCTTATCCATTTAGAGAGAGAATTTAATGAAAATATAATAAAAATAGAGCGAGGATAGACCCCTATTGAAAGCCTATCTTTTTTAAAAAATATATATAAATGTTTGCTATAAAGAGATAAATTTATAAGGAAAATTTATGTCCTTTCTTATCCATTTAGAGAGAACATTTAATGAAAATATAATAAAAATAGGGTAAGGGGATAGGCCCCTATTGAAAGCCTATCTTCTTAAAAAATATATATATAAATGTTTGCTATAAAGAGATAAGTTTATAATGAAAATTTGCCTCACATGTTCTTCGTAGGAAGGAAAGAGCAAAGAATACTAACTAAAAAAATCATTGAAAATATTTAATAATTTAGGTGGAAGTAATAAGATATGAATAGATAAACATGTAATAAAAATCTTGTAAAAATTTATTACGAAGAGATAAATATATAATAAAAACTTGCTTCATATGGCACATGAGATTAGGAGAATCATTTGAAAAAGTTAATAATTTTGATAGAAGAATCGAACATATAAGTGCAAAATAAAGGGATAAACGGTGTAAATAGTTTATATAATGATAAATTTATAATGAAAGCTTGCCTCCAGCCGAAGGAAAGAGCAATTCACACTCGCTTAGAAAAATCACTCGAAAATGCCAATAGTTTTGATAGAAAAAATAGAACATGCAAGTTCAAAACAAATGAATAAATAGGTAATAAAATGGAGTGAAAAGATATATGATAATGAAAGTTTGCCTTCTTTCCTAGAGAGAGAGAGAGTATTTAATAAAAATATAATTTTTTTATTCATTTAAAGAAGCATTTAATAAAAATATAATATAAATAAAATAAGGGGATAAACCTATCCCCTTTTTTATCCATCTAAATAGAGAAATCCGCATTAATATGAAAAAACAACTTGAAAATAGTTAATTGTTTTCATGAAAAATGTAATAAAAGGAGGATATACTTAAGGTATTTTTGAAATCAAATCGGTTTAAATTTATTTGTTAAAATTAAAATTAAAATTAAAATCTAATTAATTATTCAAATAAATCAAATTAAACTGTACATCCCGACGGAAAAGTAGGTGATTCTTGCGCGCATCTCTGGTTGGCTTTCCTCGAACATCCCTGCTTAAACCCGTGATAAGATCTTGAGGAAAGAGCGTTGCAATCAATAAAACAACAGTGCTGTCAGGGCGAATGAAACGTTGAAGAGTCTCGTAGGTCATTATTAGAAAGAAATATTTGAAATAAGGAAAAAAAAACTCCATAAGTCTGGTACAACTGGATGACAACTGGTAGAGATACGATCAGAAAGTGAAAATAAATGCGTAATAAAGTCGGTCTGGAACCTTTATTACAAAGGCCAACGCGCGGCTCTTCCTGTTCCCAGCCCTGTGCGAACGTAGACGAGAACGTAAAGAAGCAAAGCAAGCAAAATGCTAAGGCGAAGCACCCTGTTCCGCGCCGTTGCCCCGCCTTTGTGGGCGAAGGCATCTTCTTCCTTTTCGCTTCACCATCCTCCAACTCCTCAGATGACGAGAGCTGCGGCCATGTCCAACACCGCGGGTCAAGTAATTTCTTGCAAAGGTAAGCATTCAGATTCTTTTCCCCGTCTTCTTCTCAGTTCCCCTGGTATATATTATTACCAGGAGAATATCATGCGATCCGTTCGAGTTTAAATGCTGATCATGACAACGGCGATGTCGACGTAGCCGCGGTGGCGTGGGAGGCAGGGAAGCCGTTGGCGATAGAGAAGGTGGAGGTGGCGCCACCCAAGGAGATGGAGGTCAGAATCAAAATCAAGTACACCTCCCTCTGCCACACCGACGTCTACTGGTGGGAGGCCAAGGTATGCCGTACTTCCTTCTCTCCTGCTCTCCCTACGATAGAAGTTTCTGCGTTCTGATTAATGGTCTTGTTTCGTTTGACTACAAGATGTGCTACCGTGTTCGTTTCATTATTTCCTAACTCTTATTTTTCCTTTTTTTTTTTGCATGGATTTCAGGGACAAAGCCCATTATTTCCCCGCATTTTTGGCCATGAAGCATCTGGGTACGTTTAAATATTCGCAGACTTTGCATTCTATTATTGCAGCAATTCAAGACCTCATCCAAACAAGAATATTATTTGAATTTCTTGTTCCTTTTCGTCGTCCAATGTCTCGTCTTTTTATATTTAGCAATCTCCTCTCGTCTTGTATAACCAAAATCTCATAATTTATATTTGATATTAACGAAGAGTTTCAAGATATGATGACGATTCTTGAGGTATGATTTGATGAAAGTCTTCATTAACTCATCAAAAATCTTCATCAAATACCTCCTTAATCCATAACCAATATGAAACTAGATAGATATACACCTGCATAAGTCTTCGCGTTACTTTCTTTCCTTGGATCCGGGCATCTTTGCCATGTTGTTAAAAGTTATTATTTAAATTTCTTGATCCTATATCCAAGATCTCCTCAGATGCATCACGCATGCCATATGGCCGTTGCACTGATTTTGTTCTAATTTTATTTAAAAACATTTTTAGAGATCTTCAAGCGCATCAGCTGAGAATGGATAAATGTGCACATTAATAAGGAAGCTATTGTCATTAAATTCTTTCGGTTTCAGAAATTACAATGGCACATTAATATGCTTTTATCTACAACCGTGTTTCTACTGCTCTCAGAAAATCAAAAGACCAGGATGCAATGTTCATCATGATGTTTTCTAACTTGGGCTGCATGGTTGACAGGGTTGTGGAGAGCGTCGGCGAAGGCGTGACGCATCTTGAGGTGGGAGACCATGTGCTACCCGTGTTCACTGGAGAATGTGGAGACTGCCCACACTGTAAGTCCAAGGAGAGCAACATGTGCGACCTCCTAAGGATCGATACCGAGCGAGGTGTTATGATCAGTGATGGGAAGCCACGCTTCTCCAAAAATGGAGCTCCCATCTATCACTTCCTTGGAGGATCCACCTTCAGCGAATACACAGTCGTTCACTCTGGCTGCGTTGCCAAGATCGATAAGTCTGCCCCTCTTGACAGAGCCTGTGTCCTCAGTTGTGGCATAACAACAGGTATAATCTAGGCTCCAGCCTTGTTCTTCCGTTTTATTAAAATCTACTCTCTACTGTTATTCTTCATCACTAACCACTGGCCCGCATCTCTATGTTTCCCCCCCCATCACTCTCTTCAGGTCTGGGGGCTTCGCTGAACGTTGCTAAACCGAAAAAGGGCTCAACTGTTGCCGTCTTTGGGTTGGGAGCTGTAGGCCTCGCAGTAAGTGGAACATGGCAGAATTTACAATCCATTGCAGACCTTAAATTTGCTTCTCATATGTTTGCATCATCTTATTTTGGTTCCATAGGCCGCAGAAGGTGCAAGACTTGCAGGGGCTTCCAGGATCATTGGCATCGATTTAAATCCCACAAAATTTGACCAAGGTAAATTAAATCCCTCCCCAAAAAAGGGGTTTTTTTCTCAAAAGAATGGAGAGGTTAAAATCCCACAAAAGATTTTGTTATCTTCTCCTCCCTATTCCTCTCTCATCTCTCTTGGAAATTCTCTTGGAAATTCTTTGATTTTAATAAAATTTTCTGAAAAAAGTTTTCCGCTGATGACTTCCTTTGTTGCCATGCACGTTAAATTTATTAAGTACGTTTCTTTTCTTCTGTTTCTGTCCATCTATAGCCAGGAAGTTTGGCGTCACCGAGTTCATTAATCCTTCGGATCACGATAAACCAGTGCATGAGGTAGGTGCATTGCCTTTAGAGATTAAGCTACAGCTTTGTGATTCAGCTCGTCCGTAATAAAAACCAGTTGTTTATAACCCATCCATAGGTGATTGCGGAAATGACCGGCGGAGGAGTGGACAGGAGTTTGGAGTGCACTGGCAACGCTCAGTCCATGAGATCCGCTTTTGAATGCGTTCGTGACGTACGTGATGTACCAAGGACATTCTCTAGGTTTCATTTCTTCAGGGCTGTAACTCTTTTTGTTAGAACGTTGCTCTAATTTGTTGGTGAACTTCCTGAACGCGATGGTGTTCAGGGCTGGGGTGTTGCTGTGCTGGTAGGAGTACCTAACAAGGAGGCGCAGTTCTTGACCAAGCCTATGAACTTTCTGTCTGAAAGGACTTTGACAGGAACATTCTTCGGCAATTACAAACCAAGGACTGATCTCCCTTCGGTTGTTGATATGTATACGAAAAAGGTCGGTGTATTTTTTTTTTTTTTTTTTTATTTTTTTTAATGCCGCCTTCCTTTATTGTTCCGTGCTCTTAGTGATTAACCACGAAATGTTGGACTTTGTGCAGGAACTAGACGTGGACAAGTTCATCACTCATAGAGTCCCATTCTCACAGATCAACAAGGCATTTGAGTACATGTTGAAGGGTGAAGGCCTGCGTTGCATTGTTAGCATGGATGACTAGTGGACAAAAAGGATCTATGCTGGCTTTCAAAAGCTATGTGATTTTGCGTCTACGACCTCTGATGTACCTTGAGAAGTCTTTCAATAAAATTAGGAAAGTATAACGTCCTCTTTCCTCCTTCCTTTCTTTCTTTCCTTTTTTTTTTAAAAAAAAAAAAAAAAAAAAAAAAACAAGTACCTTCAAAAATAAAGCTCTGGAGATGACACCCGCTTTGTTCATCACCTTAGGCATCAAGCAACAGGATCCGATCTCCATCTTTAGTTTGCTTTCTTAATTGAGCGGTGAGGGAGATAAGAGGAAGAAGACGTACGAGAGCATCCTCTTCGCTCCCTTGTTTGGTTAAAATAAAAAACCATTCCATCCTTTAAAGCCGGATAAAAAATTTAAAATGGTTGGGTTATATATTGGAATAAATTGGATGCGAAAAGGAAAGGCCAAAACGAGCACATTTATGATGGTCCCGTTGGAATCATGAATCAATTTAAAAATCAATTTAAAAATAAAACAGAAGGCCGATCGCTTATCAAAAACGGTGGGCTTGGAGAACAAAAAAAAAAAAAAATATCGCTAATCGGGGACCGATGCAGGGATAACTGTCCCCGTCCTCAAATCTGTCAGCGTACGAGGAACACGTGTTGAGCTATCGGCATACACGACCGCTTAGATTCATGGCCACGTGCAGTGTATCCACTGTTGCCCAACGCCACGTCGATACCAAATCCCGCTGCGGCGACTCAATAAAAGATGCCCACCCCATTGCCTCCCACGGCCCCCCGCCCGGCGTTTTTGGGTACCATCACCTTCGCCACCCTTCTCTCCTCCGTCTCTTCATCATTATTGTCTCCTTCTTCTTGTTCTTCTTTTTATCTCTTATTCATCGTCTGACGCCATGGCTTCCAGCACTGCAGGTTGTGTTATTTCTTGCAAGGGTAAGCCGCTCGGTTTTTTTTTTTTTTTTTTTTTTTTTTCTTCTTCGTTTGATGATGGTTTTCTCTGCTCATTTGATGGTAATGGTGTGGCTGTTATGGAGGCAGCTGCGGTGGCGTGGGAGGCAGGGAAGCCCCTGGTAATAGAGCAGCAGGTGGAGGTGGCTCCACCACAAGCCATGGAGGTCAGGATCAAGATCAACTACACCTCCCTCTGCCACACTGATGTCTACTTCTGGGAAGCAAGGCATGTTCATGCATCTCTCTCACACAAACCCGCGCGCGCCGCGCGTCTTCTATCTCTTCCACAACACATAACAGTAACTTGATATCACAAAAAGACCCGCTTCATTTGCTAAATATATGAAAACTTTGATATACAAGTAGCCGAGATGTATCATGTGGATTATGGATAAGTTGTAAGTTATAGTGAATGATATATGAAAACTTTGATATACAAGTAGCCGAGATGTATCATGTGGATTATGGACAAGTTGTAAGTTATAGTGAATGAGAAAGGAGGGAGGAGGGAGTGAGAAAGAGGGGTTTAGATTTGTCTGAGGGCGAAGAAGACGGGCCAAGAATAGCTTAAACTGAGTTGCTTAAAGAGAAGGAATAGTCAAAGGATTGGGCTGTTGATAAGACTACTCTAAACATCATGAAGGTTCATCATGAAGGTTCATAGGGCCTTCTTTTTTTTAAAAAATAAAAAATAAAGAAGGGCTAACGCCTGAGGAACAAAACATCTCGATTGTGTGCCATCTGCCATAGAAAGCTGATTTAATTGAGAAGTTGACTTCGTGCTCGAGCACTGGTATTGCTTGTATGTAGCTGCCTCAGCAACCTCATTGGCTTTGTAGATATGAGAGCTTTTTGAATTGGGAGATTGACGAAGTCAGAGAAATTAAATTTTGGTGAATAGGGTGCTGGCAGTGAGGTATAGTAGAAGAATCACCTTCAAGATGGATGCATGAATCCTAAATATATTTTATAGTCTTACTCAAGCCGTACCAAACCCCAATAGGTTTGTGTAAAAGGCATGTTTGCTCTGGTTGTATTAATCTACTCTTAAAAAATTAGAAAGTTAATTTTTGCTGAGAAACTTCAGGCTTTAAGCATATAGTCTCAAGTTTTTTTAAAAAAATATTTTTAAAAAAAGCAAAATGTGATGGCAAAAATCACATGCACATGTACTGATTACATGCTAATACCTATTGCATCTTTCTTGTACTTCCAAACAATTCATTAATCCAACCCACGTGTTCAATCATCTTATAGCATACCTTTGAATCGCTTCGTCTACCATGCGTTTATGGCAGCGCCGCTTTGATTCTCTTGAATCTTAAGCGATTCATTTGGATAGAACTGAAACTCAGCCTGGATTAGAAACGGAAAAGAAGCATGATGACAGTAACACTTCTAATTATGGTCGCCTATAATATCATTGATCATGCAACATTAACTGATGTTCTTAAATTCTTATTTGTTCCAATGGAATGGATTTCAGGGTCAAAATCCATTATTTCCTCGCATTTTCGGCCATGAAGCAGCAGGGTACGCTTCTTCTTCTCACAGATCTTTCCATTTTAACGTTTCTTTAAACAAAAGTTAATCTTTAGCAAATGATTTGGAAATAGATCCTTGCGCAGAGTATGAGGCCTGAACAAAATACGTGGAAATTTGAACATTTTTTTATGAATGATTTGCAGCATGGCAGCTTAAAGAATAAGTGAACAAGAGTTTACTTTGCACGATGCCAGAATCTTATATTATTTTATTTCCTTGTCTTGCGTCCCTTATCTTACCTTGGATGGTGGTACCAGAAGTTCCTCTAGGAATGTTGTGTCTTTTCTAATTTTTTGGGCACTTAATTGGCAGGATTGTTGAGAGTGTTGGTGAAGGTGTGACAGACCTTCAAGTGGGAGACCATGTTCTTTCTGTTTTCACAGGAGAATGCAAGGAGTGTGCACACTGCAAGTCTGAGGAGAGCAATATGTGTGACCTGCTGAGGATTAATACAGAACGAGGTGTTATGCTTAGTGATGGGAAAACTCGCTTCTCCAAGAAGGGAACTCCCATCCATCACTTCCTGGGAACATCCACCTTCAGTGAATACACTGTCGTCCACTCAGGCTGCGTTGCAAAAATTGATCCATCTGCCCCTCTTGACAAAGTCTGTGTACTCAGTTGTGGCATATCAACAGGTACATCAGTGACAGAGTAATTCTTCTTTGGTCAGTGGAAATATCGAATTAAATAGAAACAGAAACTTTCATCAATGGTCAACATGGAGGATAGATAACACCAGTTGTTAGAACATGTGAAGTAAAACATGGTAAGCTGGGTAGGACCATATATTTTGTACTCAACCAAAAAAAAAAAAAAAAAAAAAAAGCATTTCTAATTTTTAGCAAGTTTTGAAACTATAGCTGTTTTTTGTTTGGTAGGGACTGTTTTTGTATTGATGATTACTTTCACTTTCAGTATGAATCAGTATTTTCTCATTGCTGCACAGGTCTGGGAGCCACATTGAACGTTGCTAAACCGAAGAGGGGTTCATCAGTTGCCATATTTGGGTTGGGAGCAGTAGGCCTCGCAGTAAGTGGCTCACAGCAGAATTCATAATTTTAATTCATGCAGTGCATACCTCCTTCTAATTCTCAGATAACATCTTCTTATTTGGCCTTGTAGGCTGCAGAAGGTGCAAGGATTTCCGGGGCATCCAGAATTATTGGGGTTGATATAAATCCCAACAGATTTGAGGAAGGTATATCGAAATCCCTCCTGATTTAAAATGCTGGCAAGTTATTTGTTTTGGTAGGGAATGCTGGCGAGTAATTTTGCTCCTCTGTCCTTCAATTCTTGTTACTAAATGTGTTTTGGTTCTACTTGGTCTGTCCAGCTAAGAAGTTTGGTATCACTGAGTTTATTAATCCCAAAGATCATGACAAGCCAGTGCAAGAGGTGTGTTTATATATATATATATATATTTGATCTGAGGTTCATCTTTATGGCTTGTTCACCAACTAAAACCAATTCCTCTGACCTTTCATAGGTTATTTCGGAAATGACTGCTGGCGGAGTTGATAGGAGTGTGGAGTGCACTGGCAACATCAATGCCATGATATCTGCTTTCGAATGCGTCCATGACGTATGTAATTTGACTGGGACCGTATCTCTTGGCAGATTGCTTCAAAGTGGACCCATTATTGAATGCTTTGATCTCTGTGTATACTTTCTAAACAATGTATTGCAGGGCTGGGGTGTTGCCGTGCTGGTAGGAGTGCCCACCAAGGATGCAACGTTCAAGACTAATCCTATAAACTTTTTGAATGAGAGGACTCTGAGAGGAACATTCTTTGGGAATTACAAACCTCGGACCGATCTCCCTTCGGTCGTTGATATGTACATGAAGAAGGTTGTTTATATTTATCATTTATCAGAAGAGGTGATGTCATATTAGTCATGAAAAGTTTGCTCTATGTGCAGGAGTTGGAAGTAGAGAAGTTCATCACACACAAGATCTCATTCTCTGAAATTAACAAGGCGTTTGATTACATGCTGAGTGCGGAAAGCCTGCGTTGCATCATCAGCATGGATGAATAGAGAGAAAAGGATGGGTAGATGTGGAGGATGGAAGATGGTTATGCTGGTTATGTTCCTAAGTCTATAGTGTGGACAATTTTTGTTGTCTTGCCAGAATAAAATAAAGTTCAGGAAACTATGAGCGCTGTAAAATCTCCTGATCAATGTGTTTATGTTAGCTTTGCTGCCTGTTGAATGCCTACTACTACATTATTCATCTAGCCTTTAACAGAGGTGCCCACTTCAACGTTGCACGCATCCACACAGAGAAACAATTCAAAACAGTGTGCTAAAGAACGAAACAGCCAGTTACCTCTTTTTTTTATTGTGCAGTTCCTTTAGCAACTAAAGATTTACAAATATATAAATATTCAGAGTAATTGCTTCTTCTCGATGAATTGATGGCCGACAGTTACTTAACAAGCATTGGCATGTTGACTGTAACTCTTCTTGAAAACTAGTAATTCATCAGAATGCCATCTGATATAATGATCTACTTGTACTTCTCCATTATTCGTTTAGCTGCTTCTAAAGTTTGGTCTAAAGTAGACGTCTTGCTTCCACCCTCTCTGGAGCCTTCATCCGTGTTCAAAGCAACAAACGTGAAATATATGATCCCCGTCATAGCCTGTTGCAAAAACTAAAGCAGTGACCTGTTTAGTATGTTGATGCCACAGCACTAAAATACCAGGCTCAGAATTCATAAGAAACAGAAGATCAAAATCCATGCATACATTTTAGAACCTTTTCCCTCTTTACGACCAAACCAGAACAGTCGATATAACTTTAACATTTTCAAGCTTCGCTAGGTGAATGATAGAAAGACATACCAATACAAAGGATGCAGTGGACACAAAAGACTTGAGTAGAAAAAGAGCAGCAATGGCTACAACAATCCTTGCTATGGGTCTGGGAACTACTTCCTGACATCAGAAATACCAAGTCAATAAAGTTTTAAAATCAAAAATAGTCTGAGAATTCTTCATACCAATATAGTAAAATACTCTGATGATAATGAGGAACCAAGAACCTACCGGCACAAGATTGGTACCTGCCTCAGTGACATCTTTTCCAATCCTCCAAGCTATTTGAATGACTACATCATGTTACAAGGAGGGTTAATGGTTAAAAATCGACGATATGCTGTTTCTTGTTTTATAAAGAGGGCAGGATGCAATGAAGAGACTTCAGAATATGCTAGTGACTGCGTTTTTCACACTAAATGACATATTCCAGAGTCAACAAAAGCTTTGCAAGGGGAGTTTTACAGTCAAAGGCTCTCATTTAACTTACCAGATTATAGAAATTCAATTTTAGTAGTCCTCCTCTTGAAAATGTTTGCTGTAACTATAAAGGAGATAAATGAGTGTGACCTCTCGGCCAAGAACTATGAAATAGAAGTGAGCTATGTTCCAGTTATTCATGCCAATATGACTTGCATGACATCACCATCAAACATAAGCAGATCTCTGTTGAGATCTAATTTTTTAGCCTTCTACTAATAACTGCTAGCCAATCATTTCTTCGTACTCCTAATCTGCTCTAAATCAGTACTCAATACTTATGGAAATTATGTATTTTGACATATGAAAGAGACATATAGGATCATGTTACCTGTAACTTATCTAACAAACTATATGAGGTTCTTAATATCAGACTTGATCAATGTCTAACGTCGAAGCCTCAATCACAGGACATGACTATAGGTTATATATTAGCCATGCTACCATTTATATTTTATTTTATATTTGAATTTCAAACTCTATAATGGAAATAATTTGGGTCAAAGTTTCTATCCATATCCACCCCTGATATTCCGCCCTCAATCACGGATTTATAGGTATGATTACAGACTATACATGTCATTTCTCCTGTGCTTCAAATTTGAATTTCAAACCTTGTAATCATACCCAAATCAATCGAAACAAACTTTCAATTTATATCCTCATGTAACCATGCATATATAAATACAATATATAAATAAAATAACAACAATCACAGCGATCACATAACAAGGGGCTGTCATTTTGAAATTCTCTTACTCCAAATTATCATTTCTAAAATTTCTTTTACTAAGGGTTCTGTCCAGGGATAAATAATTTAACAGTTGAGATACAGAGCGTCATATAAACTATGTAAGGAATTCCACAAACTTAAATTCTTCTCAGGTTCCACCAGTAACTCTCTAAACCCTCCATATGATTTATAAAATATTATAATATTTACGCGGCGTGGGTGCGCGACACGCCGCATGCTACATGCGCGCCAGTGCGCGCGCACATGCACATGGGAGCAGGGAAGGGCTCAGCGCTCCCCTCGCTGAAGAAAAGAGGGAGGGGACTACGAGTCCCTTCCGTCTCCTTCACCCCCTCCTCTACCCACATTGCCATCGCCGCTGTCGCCCTCCGCTCGTCCCCGACAGGTAACCCGTTCACCGGCGAAGAGAGTAGAGAGAGAGTGTGAGAGTGGTAGAGAGAGGGGGAGAGGGCCGCAGGAGGGCCCTCCCTGACGCGGGAGCCAAACCGGCTCCCGCGTTTGGTTCGGGTCCGGTGGCGTGCCTGCAGGCTCGCCGGGCCCGATCTCCGGGCAGTAGCCCCTATCGGCACCGGGGTGGCTTCTGGTGGGGTACGGCCGGCCATGCCGTCGGTAAGGGAAGAGGAGGGAGGGCCGTGGAACGGCCCTCCTCTTGCTGTGGGTTCAGGCCTGGTGGTGTGCTAGCCGGCTCGCCGGGCCTGGGCTCCGGCCGGTGGCCCCCGCCGGCGCCGGGGCAGCGTCCGGCAGGGTCCGACCGGCCATGTCGCCGGCAGGGGAGAGAAGCGAGGGAGAGGGCCGAACGGCCCTCCCCTGTCGCAGGAGCCAAACCGGCTCCCGCGTTGGTCCGAGCCCGGCGGTGTGCCTGCAGCTCGCCAGGCCCGGGCTCCGGCCGGTAGCTCCCATCGGTGCTAGGGCGGCATCTAGTGAGGTCTGGTCGGCCAACGGTGGCTGGCCGTGTCGCCGACACAGTGAAGAACAGGAAGAAGAAGAAAAAAGAGAAGAAAATAGGGGAAGAAGGGGGTGGCCGCCGGCAGCAGCCGGCCTGGGGCCGATCGTCGATGGCCAGCCGATCCCCGGGGAGGTCCGGCGGTGGCCCTAGGCCGCTGGCCACCCTCAGCCACCCCTGATTCAGGTGAACCAGGGGTGAAACAGAGAAGGAAAAGGGGATTGGGCCGACTTCGGCCCAGTCCAGTTAGCCTGTTTGGGCTGAATTTTTGGACCCTAAATTGGGTCCGGCCTAATAAAAGAAAAATATGGTTATGATCAGCATGGATCCTAGTTTATCGAGAAATTTTTATTTTCCCATTTGGGCTTCTATATTTGGAGATATTCAAGCCTCAAGTTGGGCCCAAGATTAGATTGGGTTAAGTGTAGGAGTCAGTTTGACATCCTAAAATTGAAATTTAAAAATTTGAAAAATTATGTTGTAGGTACCCAGAGGTTCATACAACTGATTTACACTTTGCGATTAGCGTTGTAAGGTAAATAAGCCAGTTATAATGATTTTTTAAATCATTATTAAATTATGCCATTATTGAAATAATGAAATTGATTTATAATATTATTTGAAAAATGATATTGGTGGTACCACATTTATGCAAATGAATTATTTAACTTGATTATTGTTAATTTTGGTAAATTAAATTGGTATTTTATACATGCAATTGATTATGGATATGATTATACGAAATTACCAAATTTGATAAAATATGAAAAGTAAATTGATATATGTTTGCAATTATGCAAATAAATGTTATTTATGATTGTGTTATTATATGTCATTACGGTTCATATTATATGTTACATGACTCCGGAACCCATCTCCACAGGGAAAATATGTGGAGAACACACATCCTATGGATGTGCTATGATAGGATATGGCATTATATGCTAATTGACTCCGGCATCCTTCCTCCATTGGGAGCGTACAGGGAGGTTACATCCTCGGGATGTTTATTACGTGGACGTGGGACATTAGTATAAAATGAGATTTACAGTGATTTGGAATTGAAATGGTATTTTGAAATATTATTTCATAATATTTGCCTCCAATTTATTTAAATATGAGATTTGCATAATTCTATAATATGATGAAATGTTTTTAAATTTGGAAGCATGACATGTATTTGACTTGGTAAAATTCTGATTTGGCTATATTATGTAATAGTAGGCTTACTTACTGAGTGTAAACTCATTAAATCTTACAATATTGTTTCAGAGCCACAAAATTATCAGGGGCAACAACAGGGGTAATTGGGAGCTTTATGATGTAAATTGATTATATTTTGTTATATATAACCCCATTTGAATTTATTTTGGAACTTTGGTTTGTTGCCCAACATTACTTAATTTGTATTATGAAGGATTAAATTTTGTATGTTATATAGTTGTTAACCCTCCTTATTTGTAAATGATACTGTATTGGATGCCTGGCATGCCTGACATGTAGCGGGCTGTCACTCCTGGACCACCACCATTGGTCCGGGGCATGACAATCTCTATGTCAAACAATCCATAGATAGACAAAGCACTAATCTCTTTGGAAAATTCATCCTGACACGCAGAACAAATCAGCCAAAAATCACTCCTATCTCGCCATTGATAAAGATTGGAGTTGAGTCCCTCTTTTACATGATTCTCGGTCATTCTATCCTCTTGAGATGCGATTTGGGCACCATATTTTTCTCAAACATGGACGGCTTTCTTTCCTGCGAGGCCCATTGTCAAGGCAAATGGGAATAATCGCTGATAAAAAATCAAACGAGCTTGTAAGAAATTTCCAAACTGCTCCCTGCCGCCCCAATTGTTTATTTACAAAAGTATTAGATTCAGCAAACCTAAAAAGATCGTTGTCAAGATTTACTCGAGATTCTGTGGGGAAGAGGGGGGAATTCCCGAATCCACTGCTTTGGGCAATTAGAATCGGAAAAAAGATTGGAACGAACGAACCTCTGGGGAAGTTGGCAACGAGGGGGGACAACCGAGAAGGATTGCAAACTTTCTGCAACCTTCTTCGAACCGGCAACGGCGATCGGTGGAGCCTCGAGAGCGGAGTTGGGGAGACGTATCGGGAGGTGACGGCGCGGCTGGTCGGGCGAGGGAATAACGGGGAGATGAGGAGCGTAGAGATGGATGCGGAAGCGGCCATTATGCCAACGGAGAGGAAGCCGGCGAGGTTTTTGAACGTGCGATGACAGAGTCTTTACCGCTTGTTGGGAATGCTTTTGCGAAGACCATCCATGATATATGCTCTTGTGTTTGATATTTTGCCTCAGTGTGGTTTTCATGGGTGGAGCCACTGGATCGTATCTCCAAGACTAGCGCTAAATTGATTGGTATCCGTAGAACCGGCGAACCTTTCTACGCCAATCAGTTGATTGAGTGGCTAATTATGCTTTTAATTCTTTATTTAACAACTTTGGCAGCTACCATGCCAGTTGAATTATGTGCCAGGGTCATTGATAGGTTTGGATATATAAATATATTTTTCCTTATTTTCATGCATCACTGAACGTGCCCCGAGAATGGCAAAAAATAAATAACAAATGGAAAATATACACTTATCTTTGAGAGCGAAAAACAATGAAGTTGTCTTAGAATCAATTACTTAAAATATGAAAAGAAAAGCAAAAAATAAAAATAAATAAAAAAGATTAAAAAAATGAATATATATATATATATATATATATAATTTGGTATATTGAAGATAATTTTGTTAAGGTTTTGGCGTAACAATAGTGTATTTTGAAAAGAAACATTGATGAATGAAAAGAAAGAATAAGAATCAAAATTCAGTGGACTTTCAAGGAAAGTGATATGAAGGATTTTTAGTGATGAAATTATATGGTTAAAAATCTAGAAGAAAAAAAATTAACAAAAGACAAATAGCGAAAGAATAATATTAAGATATAAAATCCTTTTGATATAATTTGTACTAATTATATAACTATCGTGTAAATAATTTAAGATGCATTACTAGCTTTATTGAGCATACAAATATGATATATACTCTTAAAATTAGGATATCGGAGATAAAAAAAGTTATAAAAAAAAGATGAAAATAAATGACATATGACTAAAGCAACAAATCCTTTAATGAAATGAGGTAGGAGACCAAATCTAATGGTGCAAAGTTTCCATTGTCTATGGTAACAGATTACTCAGTCTACCACGAAGCCTTTCTGATTTAGGATTATGATGCATAGCATCACATATAATGATAGGCCAAAGCTGGGATGATCATCATGATGCTTAGAACTCGTGAAAAAGTAAACCAAGTTCATGAAGCAAAATGTAATGATTTTTAGTAACATCTTCTGAAAAATCATTTACAATTACTAATGTTGGAATCATCCTTATGTGCACAGCATGCTGATTTGCTACGGAGTGCTCGTGAAGTGCAGAGGCAAATGGCTCTAACGGTTCCCTTTGGGCAGACAGTCCATGTTATCAGAGATAAAAAAAACTAAGCATGATAGATTTTTTCTACAATAAAAGTGATCATCTATCTAGTCCTTGCAGCTTGGATGTTTTATCCATTGTTAATAGCTTGAAGTTCGTTAACGTTTGCCAGCCAGCCAAGAGTTTATGATGAAGTTTGAACTGGAATCAGATTTAGAAAGCCGCATCGAACTGCTCTGAAAAGAAAATAGCTCAAAGGCAGTCTGCTATCATGAGATGCTAAAAGTTCAGGTAGCACTGACATTATATTCTTAAAGCACAGCTTAGGATTCTGTGATAGGATTCTCTAATTTTGAAGATCTTTTTAAATCCATAAAATTCTTTTGATTTGAAGGATTCAGCTATTAAGAAAAAATCTTAATCATATACAATAATTTATTTCCTTAAGTTATGCAATAGTTTCATTAGGAGGTCTCTTTTATAATTGCATTTAACTTTTCTTGAATAACTAGGGTTTCACCCTATAAATATGTAATAGCCCTTCTGACTTAGTATGGTGAAATAATATTATTGACTTGTTTTCTTTGGAGGCTCAACCCTCTCGAAGCGGTTATCAGGAGGCTTGACCCCCTTGAAGCGGTCATCTGAAAACGTGATTCCCTCGAAGCGATCACAATTATCCCAAATCCCCTATTATATCTATCGTTGCGATTGGAGTTCGCAACAGTTGGTATCAGAGCCTAGTATCGATAACTTGGTACGCTTCTATCCTTCATCTTATTTCTTCTATTTTCTTCCATATACAAAATCCTAGTATTAGAAAAAAAAAATCTTTGCTTCTTGTTACCATCCCAAAATCATCTAGCTCTTGTTAAAAAAAAAAAAAAATCCTTACCTCTTATTGATACTCTCAAAACTAATACAGATCCAATAAAAAAAAAAACTCAACCTTATTTTCTGCTTTTCCCCATCCGCAAAAAAAAAAAAAAACCCCATCTTCTTCTTTTCATTGGCTCGCCTCTCTGTCATCATCGGTCTTTCCCATCGATCCTTCGACCGTGCCTCCATCGAGTAGTCAAAACCGCCTTATCCTGCATCCGACCTCATCGAAAGCGTGGTGGGCCCATAACCCACCTGCAAAAGAAAATCTAGTTAAAAAAAAAGAGAAAAGGAGGAAAAAAGAAGAAGAAAGAGGAAAAAAGAGAAAGGAAAAAAAAAAAGAAGAGAAGAAAAAGGAAGAGAGAAAAAAAAAAGGGGAAGAAAAAGTTGGAAAAAAAAAGAAAGGAAAAAAAAAGAAAAAGGAAAGAGAGAGAGAAAAAAAAAAGAAGAGAAGAAAAAAGGAAGGGAGAAAAAAAAGGGAAGAGGAAGTTGGAAAAAAAAAGAGAAGAAAAAAAAAAAAAAAAGGAAAGAGAGAGAGAGAAAAGTTTCTTTCTTATTTTCAAAGAGGTTTGTTGCTAAGATCTATAAAAATATGGCAGAAGAAACTCGTTGACAACAGTGGAAGAAGCGTATAGAAAGTGATATAAAAAGTTTAAGATAAACGACATAAGCATTTATATTTGAGATACGAGAATCTAATAAGCAACTAATTGATACTTTGGTTGATTTAAAAAAGATGATTATGGGCATGAAAAGAGAAAATTTTGGTGAATCTTCAAGTAGCAGCCACCAGATCCGACAATAAGAATTTGATCACTATGCAGAAATGAAAGGAATAATCCAATCTTGAACCTTATGCCATGAAGTTTCCTATTCTAATCAAAAACTCATCAAGTTGTGCCAAACCTCCACGGTGCGAGAATATCAATTTCAATTTGAACAACTCATTAACAATACTATAGGATTAACTGAAGAATTTTCTGTAAGCTATTTTGTTGATGGACTTAAAGAAGAAATCAAGCATGCAGTTCGTATATTCCAGCCAACCAATATGACTAAGGCTATTGGGTTGACCAGGCTCAAGGAAGAACAATTACTTGCTTTATGCAAGGAAGAAGATAGCTATTTTAGTACAGAGAAGCAAGTTGGCTCTGAACCCAAATCTAAAGAGATACACATAATTTTTGGTACTAGTCTGGAACCCAATGCAGCAATTGTTTCATCTCCTGATAGTGTGAGCCATATGGGATTTGAACCACCTAGTGAATGGGATGATCACCATAATATTCTTGCACTAGATGGTCAAGATCTGTATTACTCAAACCTGCAAACTGAAGAAGTTGATGGCGTATTTAAAGAAAATCAGCAGTACCAAACTTCTAATTCTTTTCTTGATATAAAATCTGCTCCTCTACAAGCATCTATTAATGCAGCAACTTCTCAAATAGCTGTCTCAGGGAATTCGACATCAATATCTATGCTTTATCAGTCCTCACAAATTACAATGAAGCCATTAGGAGCACGATAAGCTAATATATCACAAAACAATCATCCATTATTGCAAGACTCTTTAATGCATGGTGGTGCTGATACTATAAAATGGGATGATACTTCTGGTTTAATATAAACAACAGATTGGTTCTCACATGGATTTACTTTTGATCCTGGTTCGCAAAAGATACTGCATGGTGATGATGCCACATGTGAGTACTTTTACAAGCAGGAGGAGAAGTTTCTTGATTTTCAACCTTGAGGATAAGGTTGATTTTAAGGAGGGTGGAATAATAGGATTTCCTAATTTTGAAGATCTTTTTAAATCCATAAAATCTTCTTAATTTGAAGGATTCAGCTATTAAGGAAAAATTCTAATCATACACAATAATTTATTTCCTTAAGTTATGCAATAGTTCCGTTAGGAGGTCTCTTTTATAATTGTATTTAGCTTTCCTTGAATAACTAGGATTTTACCCTATAAATATGTAATGGCCCTTCTGGCTTAGTATGGTGAAATAATATTATTGGTTTGTTTTCTTTAGAGACTCAACCTTCTCGAAGTGATTATCAGGAGGCCTGACCCCCTCGAAGCGATTATCTGGAGGCATGATTCCCTCGAAGCGATCACAATTATTCCAAATCGCCTATTATATCTATCGTTGCGATTGGAGTCGCAACAGGTTCTGCTTCTTGGAATCAAATCTCTAAAGTTCAAGCTTGATGGCACTTGCTTTATTGGCTTTATATCCAACAGCTTTGAAATGTGATCCAACTGACATGCAAGCCGCAACCTTATGCTGAGGGCCTTAATTGGGGATTGTTGGGCCTCTCAACTTTGGCACAATGATTTCAAGACCAATCACTTCTATCCCATCCCATCTTAGTTATAATACATTATAGTATCAATTTTAAATAGATCTAATTTATTATAAAGATATAATATTTGAATTCAAATATATTTAAAAATTAGATAAAACACTAAAGTTTCATAAATAATTTTTTAAGAAAAAAATACTGTAATATCTGATCGAGATAGGATGAGACTAATTCGGGGATTGAAATAGAACAAGACGCGAGACGTAAAAATCAAAACATCTTTGTCTTATAAAATTTAAAATCTTAATTTTGATTACGGAAATAAAGAGACTTAAAAGGTACTCTCTTCCATATTTTAGGATAAAAACAAATGGTTAAGAAGATAATATTTGAGTGTTAATAATTAACTGATAAGTCATCCACAATCCAAGATAATATTTGTAAATACGGTCTTGGGATAGGTTTGGTATCTGATGTAGTTAGTTTCTGAATTCAATATTGATTTTTTGGTTTGCTGAAGTCATGGGGAATAGCTGAATTGAATTCGAAAACATAAACTTCCAACAATTTTCTTTTCACCTATATCTAATGACGGACTGAAGAACAAAGTATTTCTGTCCAGTTTTGCCAATAGATATCAATTTAAGACTCAGTTATATCATCATATAACAAAAGGTAAAAAAAAAAAAAATTAGAGCAATGAAAAGATGAGTATAAAACACAAATTTTCTTGAAAATAAAATTTCATCTGTTACAACATACTTGCATGCCATATTAATATCAATGTCTAGCATATAAGTAAATTTCATGTGAGAAAGGAGTGAAATCAATCCAAATTTCATGTGAGAAAGGAGTGAAATCCTTAAGCCAATCAATCCTTGGACGAGAGAAGATTTATGAAAGAAAAGACACAAGCAAGAATCCCAAGAAAAAAGAATAGAGAAGAACAGGAACGATAAAACGACAACCCGTTTCACACTCGGATTAGTATGCCGGCATTCCTGGCCACGTAAAACCCAAAAAGCTGCAATGCTGTGAAGTAGAGTACGTGATTCATTCTTTGTGCCCTTGGCTTGCAAACTGGTGGTGTGTGTCGCATTAGCATTGACCAGGCTTGCGGCATGAAAGGGGCCCTGCTCCTATGGTTAAAGCGCGAACCATGGAATAAGGCTTGGCCCCAAGACTGGAGGCCTTTGAATAGCTCGACGAAGCCTCTTCTCCAGAGGGGGTGAAATAGGCACCATCGAGAAACAGGTCACCCTCTGACCTCCAATTCCAGCTCCTCCATACACTTGAGTCCGCGTCCAATCTCTTGGTGACCCATCCGTTACACAGTTCAAATATGGAATTAAATTATACAGATAACAGAGAGAAAGTATGATGCATAACTTTACTTTAATTCTCTCAAATTACCTCCTTGGCAAAGGCGTTGGGGGGCGCACGGTATCGGTTGCCCTGGCTGTTGATGGTTGGGCCTGCACTCTCACCGATGGCGTACATCTCCCAATGGGTGTAGTCATTATTTACCGCATGGAAGTAACCATGCCTGCATCTGTAAATTTTTCACAGAACAACACAGGAAGAACCACTCCTGCTGACCAAAGTCTGCTTGCTTTCTTGTGACGCTAGGGGAAGGGAAAAGATGAAGCAAGTACCTTGGCATTCTTTGAACGAGGCCCTCACCAAAGTGGTTGAATCCGATGGTGACCTGCATTTGCTTGTCCATCTCATAGGAATCATTGTGACCCAAAAGCATCACCTGCACCCACCCATACGTTGTTGGTCATCTCATGCATAACAGTAGCTCTTAGCATTTCTGAAGAAGATTAATGGAAGAAAGGGATACCTCGTTGTGGTTGGTGAAGTGATTGTTAGAGATGGTTATGGCAGTGGAACCCAGGATGGTATCGATGAGGCCGTCGGCGCAGTTGTACATGGAGCAGTGGTCCACCCAAACCTGGCTGGAGCTCAAAATTGAGATTCCATCCCCGTCGGACTGTGCCGGTCGGCTTGCAATCATAGATGTGGAGGCCATGGATGATGATGTTGGTGACGTGTTTGATGGTGATGCAGGCGCCGTTGGCGATGTGCACGTTAGCGCGACGGCCGTCTAGGGTCTTGTGGCTGTTCACGCTGAGCTCCTGTTTGAGGATGATGACCATGTCACGCTCGAACACGATCCAGAGGGGCTCGTCCTGGATGACGGCATACCGTAGCGTCCCGGGGCGCGGGTTCATAGGGTCGTCGTCCGCGGGATCGGTCACCACGTAGAGACTTCCGCCGCGGCCGCCAAGGGCATTGCGGCCGAAGCCAATGCCGCAGTCGGCGAGCTTCTTGCGGTTGCTACGCCAGTCAGGATCGCAGCGCCGGCAGTCATCGACGGGATTGCCTGTTCCGCAAGAAAGATATCCGAGGGGGCCCGGCGTGCCGTGCTGTTCGTTGTAGCCCTGCCAAATATATGTGCCTGATTTGTAACTACCGCTGTGTGCGTGTGCGCGCGCGCATATAGCTCGCTATCTTTACAGCTGCAAGCAGGGTGGGCGTGGCTGGGCTCGGGTCGGACCGGGCGACGGTAGAAAAAACGGCTCGAGGCATTGGATCGGACCGGATTAGGCCTGAATTAAGGATCAGGAATGGCCGGGCCAAGTGCAGTAAAATCTTTCAAAGCTCGAGCCCAGTCCGGCTCGGCCCATTGTATGTATGCATAAAATGTAAAGATCTAGCTGCTGGGATGGTTAAGCCGTATGCTCCTAATCTGGAGTGTTCAGTTTGAAGATAAAATAATTATACATACATACATAACTTTTATTACTGGTCCTTCTGATAAAAGATTTCTCTCTTATCACCAATTACCTTAGCTACTAAGACTTTTTTTTTTTTTTTTTTTTCTCGTTGTTATTTATTTTTCGTTTCTGATCCATCAATTCCAACCACATGTCCATCTACCTCAAATGTATAGCCTTGTCTTTTTAAGTGAATTATTATTTTTTTTGGATATGATTCCTTTCTTAATTTTGGAGAAATAATAATTTTACTTCCCAGAAATAAAAAATGGTATCACTTTACAAACTTTGCAATTGACTCCAATCATATTCATCAAATTAATATTCAACACCATCAATATTGGCCCATTAAATATAGTAAATATTTAGATAGTTTGAACTTGTCTGTTCTTGAAAGTTTATTTGTACAAAGTGAAGAAACTTTAAAAATATAAATTATTTATTAAAAAGTGAATGAAAGAAATTTTGGGATAACTATCTAATTTTTGTTTTTATAATTTTTTTTAAAAAAAAACCATCAATTTTTTAATCTATGGATCTAATCAATTAGATTCTTTTTAAAATTTAAGCTTTTTTTTTATTTTTATTATTATTTCAGATGTTGAAAGCATTGTGTTGTAAAAAAAATAACTTTAAAATTTAATTTACTAGTATAAAATTAGAAAAAATAAATTTATATTTTTTATTTTTAAAATTTAAATCACATCAGCATTTGTGTATTGTATCGGTATAAACCTAGTATTTACCTTTATATAGGAAATGTAATGATGATTCTCATCATATACTTGTGAGTTTGATTGCATACAACACAGAAAAACTCTAAACGGAACTGCCTATAATGGTGTATTCAGCTTTTGATCAATTTATAAACTAATAATGGTTCTACCTGAAGAAAACTAGAGGCGATAAATGGGAGAGCTGAGTTCCCACACTTGATGGATAATATAACCCTTTTTATGCACTAAAACAAGCACTCAAAATAATCAGCAATGAAGGACGCACAGGTTAGAGTAGGAACGTCAAAAATGCGATCTAGCTAACATTCTTCGATGATGGCCAAGCTTTTGGGATAGCGAAAGCTTTACCACTTCACGCAGATTGCTGACCAAACTGGGCATGCGAAAATTTAATGCGTGAATAGCAAGTACATGATGGTCGCTACGTAAGCTTAGTGGCAGTAATCAAAGAAAGAGTTAGCTAAGTACAACGAGGTACGGTTACGTCCAGATCATCCGTGGGTACAACCCTGTGGCCTCTGTCAATTGTCCGCAGACAACGTGATGAGAACATGACCACCAACTCCGAGATAACATGATTGAAGCTAAGAAGTACACGTGATAACATGTCATGTCGTGAGAAAATGAATGAAGCAAAGGAATTAGCCATGCCTATCATAAAAACATGTCAATGAACATGATTTTTGGTAGCAATTTGAAGGCAGTAAGAGAAAGTAGGAAATAAAATGGAGTCCAATTAAGAATTAATTTGGACAAAGATGTGAAGCGAGCAATGGGGTTGGTCACGGAGGTTGGAAACTCCAACGTCAGCTCGGTACTAACGTAAAGGGGTTGAAGGGCAGGACCCCTGCTGCAAGACGTCAACCATGTACGGTAAATAATCCAAGAAAGGCACCTTTAGTTACCGAAAGGCCTCGGTGAAGAGCTCTTTGCAAAACCGATGTTAAAACACATCGATTTTACGCTTGTGATTTATGAATTAAAAATCTTACAAAAATAATATTAAAATAAAAAAATAATATTTTAAATATTAATTTTAAGCTCAAAACAATCTTTTAAAAGTATCAAATTATTTTTAAAAGCGATATTTCAAATATCATTTCTCTCGTATTTATATCCATCGCAGAAGTCCGTTTGCACCTCCTCTCTTCTCTCTCGATGTTCCCTTCTTCTCGTCGTTTCTTCTCTTCCGATGTTCCCTTCTCCTCTTTTCTTTTCTTCCAATCTTCCTTCTTCTTTTTCAACATTTCTTCTTCTCTATTTTCTCTGCTTGTAAACCCATCCGTGCTGCTAGATAACTTTTTTTTTTTAAATTTATTATTATTATTATTATTATTATTATTATTGAGATTTTTCTTAATAATACTTATTTTTCTGTTAGACTTCTATCATGGTGCTTAACCAAAATTGCCCCTTGGGTTCTTTTAAGGGAACCTAAACTTACATATGATCATTTTTTTTATACAATTTATATAGTGCAATCTTTTCATAAATGAGCGTCTGGTAGTGTATGAGAAGATCTTATATTTCTTTTTTCTTTTCTTTTTTTATGGGCTGTTAAATTCTGACTGCTAGGAGAGGCTAATTATATTTGTGGGTGAAGTTATGGGAGATAAATCTTAAATGAAGCAGTGAGTTGTGGGCTATTAAAAATTGGAACTGGATTGGGTGATTGAGTATTGCTTTTGGTACCTCTGCATCATTATATTTTGACTCCTAAAAGTTATTAATTTTTTGAATTCTGGTGTTGTTTATTCTCTCCTATGCAAGCAGTACCCCTCTCTCTCTCTCTGCACTCACAAACACAGCCACCCCCCCCTCCATATGTGGTTTCTAACTCCAGACATGCAAAGAACTTCTTCAGCTAATTTTTGAGTAATTTATTATTAATAAAATTAGCTAGGTGATACGTTATCATATTCAATACCTTTTTATGCACATTTACCTGTGTTCTAGAAGAGATGAATTAATTTCGCTTACAAAAGACTCCTGGACTCCTTATTAAAGTGTTCATCCTAGCTAGCTTAGAATAGGAAACCCTGCCCTTGGTGATTACATTATAAATTTTGCTAGCGACTTAGAAGTGACAATCATAAGATTTTTTATCCCTATTGTGCTCCATGACAAAAGAGAATATGACTGCTAGCAACGAAAATCTTCTTGGCAAGCATTTTGTTGACTCAGAAATGAAGTAAAATCAGGACTCCTAAACGATCCTATTCAAAATAGAACTATCATGATTATGATGCACAAGTCTATTCGAGTAAAGATGCATGTGACGATTAAGAAATAAAAATTAAGATAAATTAAGTTAAATTAAGCCTTAATTAAAATTTATTCATTAAAATTATTTTTTTTTTCTTTTGTTTTCGTGAATGTTTCATGTTGGATGGAGAGAGAAATTTTAATGAGGATGATCGATAGCAGGAGGAGAGAATAAGAGTCTTCTGAACCACTCTTTTCTTTCTTTTTTTTTTTTTCTCCACTTCACTTTTCTTCTTCTTCCTCTCCTTCTTCCTTTCGTTTTTCTTGCATCCGGACTGATAAATCACCCTGAAGGGTATAGTTTAATCATCCTTGGAGGGTGTAGTTTGAACCTCCTTCACCATGGAACATCACCGGAGCTCTGAAGTTGATGCTGTCGGTGAGGTAGGAAGGCCAGAAAAATATCACATTATTTTTCTCTGTTTCATTTTCATTCCTCTATCTTACCATTTCCTCTCAGACGATAGGATAGAAGATTTCTAATTAAAGAGTAGGGAAGGAATACAAGAGTTAAAACATTTTTCATGAAAGCTCGAATCGTTGCCAGCAACTCCGGCAAGACGAAGATAAACTTTTACTTCCTTTGTTTTCTGGGTTAGTTGAGAAACCGATGGGATTTTTGGACGATCCATGGGTTGGTCATCGCTGGAGTGCTCGGCAGAGGGGAGAGAGAGTCGTCGCTACTCGCCGTTGCCATGGTGGCCGACAAGGAGGAGGTGCGGCAGGGAAGGGGAGCCGAGTTGGGAGAAGAAGACAGGCTTCTTCTTCCTCGGCTCGGCGGGGGAGGCCGCCGAACCTGGTGGCATGTCACCTCCCATCATCGGCAATGAACGGAAGATGAGATGAGGGAGCCGGCGGTGATGGGTTTGGGCCGCCGGCAGTGAGGAAGAAGAGGGAGAGAGACGCGAGAGAGAGAAAGAGAGCAGAGAGAGGGAGACAAGAGAGAGGGAGAAAGACGAGAGAGAGAGAGAGGCGTCGGCTTGGGGTCGTTGCCGGAGGTCGCCACCTCCGTCGCCGCTGCCGCCGCCATGGTCGGTATCGCGGGAGGGAGGAGTCGCGCGTGGGAGGGGGAGGGCGCTGCTATGAGGCGGGTTGGGGTGAGGGCGTGAGGAAGAAAAAGGGGGAAAAAAGGGGAATTGTGGCTTTCGCGTGGAGGTGGTGTCGGGGTGAACACGTGAAGAAGAGGAAGAAGGCTGCAGCCTTCTTATTGGGTTGGGCTTGAACCATTAAGCCAGCTGGTTCATAGGATTGGCTAGACTCACTCTGTAGATTCAGATCTAGGCTTAGACAAATGTAATTTTATCTCTATTTCACCTGTTTTGAATGAGTCCAAAGAAATGTATTTATCTAAAATTATATTGATGAAATCTGGTCTTAAAAATTAAACCATTGTAATTAGCAATGAGTCTAGTTTTAGTAATTATATTTAAATTGAATAACGGCCAAGGTAATCATAGAAAAATTTATCGACAAAAATAAGGGTATTTTTGTAAATATTGAAAAGTTAGTGAAAACTTGTAAAACTAAAAAATAATTAAATTTGGGATAAAAAACAATAAGTAGGGGGTTGCTAGACATTAAGTGAGAGGGGTAAAAGAGTCATTTGCAGATTTTGGAGGGGTAAAATGATCATTTTTTCTTGGTTATGGATTTTGATAAATTAATTATTTATGTGGGATTATAGGTGATTGTTGACTACACATGTTGCATTGAAGGGATTGTGAAAGTAGCGACTTGAGGTAAGAGTTCTACATTTTACTGTTATGTAATATGTTTTCATAACTTACATGCTGCATATATTATATATGGTTGGTTTTCTTTGCATAATTTGAAATAAATATCATGGATTATTATAGATTTATGTAAATCTATATATGATGGTATGGTATTTTGTTATAAACGATTTTTGATTTAATTTGGGATTATGGATTTTGGGTCTTTCGGATACGATATAGCATGATTTTCTGGAGGTGGGATAGAATGATATTCTGGAAATGGGATGGATACTGCTGGTATGTGGTACTAGTTCTGACAGAGAGGTTGGTACCCTCTCGCCTAAACTGGCGACACTAGGGAAGGGCGTAAGCCCAAGGGAGGCCGGTGCAGAACAAAGTCATGGTATAGGATCTGACTAAGTTTATTTACGTGGGGCACTAGTATATAAACCAACCTGGATGGAAGAAGTATCGTCAGGTTAGATGGTTTACACATAATACTAGCGCTAGACTGCGACAGTATGTATCAACAGTAATGCCTCGCGATGCATGCTTGCTAAGGGAGGGGATCACTTAAGGGATGCCTTACGTACTATGGCAAGGGGCCCAGTGGGCGTATTACATACAAGTGAGGGTGACTTCCTTGGTGATGCCATATGTACGGGTGCATGGATGGTTTGGTGATGGATGTGGTTATCTGAATGCCATGGCTGACATGGCTATGGTGGTGGTTATATGGATGGTTCGATAATGGATATGGTTATTTGGATGCAGTGACCGGTATGGCTATGGTAAAGGTTATATGGATGGGTTGGGTGGTGGTGGTTATGGATATTATAGTTGGTTTGGGTTGGTTTGGTATGGTGATGGGTATCAGGGTGCGGTGGTTATTTTTGACACTTGGGTATGGTTATTTTCCTTGATGTTAGTATTTGGATTATGTTGGATTGGTTATGGGTATGATTATTAGGATGATTTTTTGATATTTTTTTTGTATGGACTTTATTGGCTTTTTGGATGGTTATATACAATATGATATATTTTGTTTAAACATATTTTGGCTATACTAAAATTGTTTATTTGGCATATTCATGGTGGTAAGTGTACAAATTCTACTAAGCTTTTTAACTCATTCCATTATATTTTAATTTTTCAGCAGATGAGGAGGACGTTTACCTTATAAACTAAAGTTTCAGGGAGGGACCCCAGGAGTGAGGCCAGAGGGCTGTCTTAGTTTTTGCTATATTAGACATTTTGTATGTAGCAAATGGAGTTGACATGTATAGGATTAATGACATGATATAGAATCTGATATATTTGAGTTTTTTTTTGGCTTTCGCAAGAATGTTTATAATATGTTTATATTGGGATTTAGCAGGCCTTGCATGCTCTTTAAGTTCACTTAAGGGTATGCGGTCGTGTCATGACGTCCCTATACTAGGATTAGGATCAGGGGTCGTGACATAGGGTGGTATCAAAGCTTAGGCTTCAGACCCTAGGGAGAGAGGGATAGAATAGACCCTAGAGACAAGCGAGGAGCAGGCTTTAAGGTATAGGGTGATGTTGAGATCTTTGGCCATCATAACCAAAATTTAACTTTGGGACCTAAATTCCTAAGAGCCTAGCAAACTTGTCTTGCATGTGTTGTTTGTGCAGATGACTTTGGAAGGTAGGGGTCGCACTAGGCGACCTACCAGGTTCGCTGATCGGATGCAGCCTGGAATCAGCAGCAATTTTTGATGCATCAGCAGATGCAGTCTCAGCAGCAGCTGCATCAGCAAGCGAGTTTCCAAAGGGACAAACAGGATAGCTTGTTAGAATTCAAGAAGATTGCTCCTAATCTATTTCGAGGCACCGAAGAGCCTTTAGATGCGGAGGCTTGGATAAAGGGGGTGGATAAAGTTTTTGTGACCCTGAGGTGTGCTGAAGTTGATAGGGTCATTTTTGTCTTCTTTCTGCTTGAGGGGGAGGCTGAAGACTGGTGGAGGTCAGAGGTGGCAAGGAGAGATGGTAATATCTTTTTGATCACCTGAGATAACTTCAGGGCAGCCTTTTATGATAAGTATTTCTCTCGCAATATTCAGCGAGAGAAGTTTTCTGAATTCAATTTGCTTTAGTAGGGAGATATGATAGTTTCTGAGTATCTCTATAAATTTAAGGAGTTGTTTCGGCATGCTCCTACCTTAGCTAGTAGTGATTTTGATAGAGCCAAGAAATTTGAGGATAGGCTGCGACAGAGAATTCGAAGGGAGGTTTCTAACTTTGAGCTGACCACCTGTAGAGCTGTGGTCAATAAAGCCTTGGTTATTGAGAGAGGCCATGATGAGGCTCTAGCTGTCAGGGACAGAGTCTTGAGGAGGGCATCTGCAGCTAAAAGTGCACCTGCCCAGAGTTCTTGAAGATTCTATTCTGGGATGAAGAGGTTAGCTCCACCCACCTCTGTGCTGGGGTTAAGGAGAGCCTTGAGCTGCTATTCTTATGGTGGCCCTCGTTTTTAGAAATCATGTCCCCAATATGTTCGGAACTGCTATACCTATCACAAGCCGGGTCATCTTTCCTTCCAGTGCACAGATAGGCAGCAGTCAAGCCATCAGGCATCGCCACCCTGAGCTGTTTCTACGCAGAGGCCGATGACTCAAGGCAGGGTATTTGCTTTAACACAGCAGGATGCTCATGCATTCAATACCGTGGTGACAGGTGAGATTATGGTTGCTTCTATTTCTGCTTATGCTTTATTTGATCTGTGAGCCACTCACTCTTTCATATCACCCACCTTCATGAAGAAGTATGAATCCCTAAGTCTTGAGGCATTGGATTCTCCAATGGAAATTGCTATAGCCCATAGGCAGAGTGAAGAAATCAATCTCTTGGACCACTAATTTGAATCAATGTAAACCCATCATGAATCAAAATCTAGATTAGGTTTGATTTATTGAATCAAAATTATAATCGATCTCCACTCAATCAAAACTACTGAACTTGTTTTATCTAAGTGATAAGGATCTGATTTGATTTAATAAAGCATTGATTTGATCATATATCTTTTGATTTGAATTCAATTGATTTGAACCAAATCTCTTCAGCACATTAATTGAACCAGATCACCTAGTTCAAGTTAATTAATATCTTGATTTGAATCAAATCCTTCCAGTAATCCTGATCAATATGTCTAGGTGTGATCAATTGGGTTAAGATGAACTTAATGATTTATTGAGTTTAGATCTTAAACTTGAATCTAAATCTAATCTAACTGGGTTTAGGCTAATATGGGGTAACCAAATAAACCGGCATTTATTTCAATGAAACTAGTTGATCGATTGATTTTGATCCAAATGGCTTAAATTCAAGACCAATTTGAATCAATCCCTAGTCATACATTCAGGAATGTGTTCATCCAAATAGACTCAATCAACCTAAGTCATGATTGATATCAAAATTAATTTATATCAATTGATTTGGGCCTATTAAGTCAAAGCCAAGCCAAGCGTATGTCTAATCTAGATTGATTTAAGATTTAATCAATCCATTTTAGATTCTGATTCAAGTCAACCCAAAGGGTTGAACTCAATATGTTTCTATTTTGGTATAAGTTTGATTTGCAACCGATCAAAACCCAAATTGATTTGATCTAAACTAGACCTAGTTGATTGGAATCAAATTAAATCAGACTCTGGACCATTTTAAAAGATCCTGATTTGAGTTTGATGAGTTCAATCAGAATCTAATCAGATGTTGATTTGAGCCTAATTCGAATCGATCAAAAATCGATTCAAACTATCTTTAGGCTTGATCTAGACCAATCAAGTGATTCAAATCAATTTGAGATTATTATGATCCAATCTAATTTAGATCCATTTCAATCAATTAATTTAATTGATCTGACATGGGTGTAGCTTAATTCTAAATTGTTGACTTTGCATTGATTTTAATGATCACAAAATAATCAAGTAGGTTACTAATGATTTTGGTAAAGAATCACTATGATATGCAGGTATGCAAGAGTCACCAAGAACATCTAAATGGATTTCAAGCTTCAAAATGAGTCTATGGTTCAAGAGAGAGAGTTTCAAGATCTGAGAAGGATGGTTCAAGCTCAAGTTAAGTGAAACTCAAATGTTTGGCAAAGTTATCAAATGAAGAAAGTCCAAGTTTTAAAAACTAAGGCACTTATTCTCCTTGATACAATGAGTTTTCTTATCCATGGAATGATTTTTTCAAGTTTTGGAGACATTAGTCAACTCTCACGACAACTACTGAAACTTGGAATAAAAGTTTGAAGCCTTTAGCCGACCCACATACAAGCTAATAAGTCAAATATGTGACATAAGTGACTAAACAGTGGAGTTCCACAAGTTAGTCGGCTTTAAAGCCGACTACTGCGGCCATACAATGAAGCTCCATAAGTTAGTTGACTCTAGAGCTGACTACTATGGCAAACACAGAGAGTTTACCTATGTTAGTCAACTCTAGAGCTGACTAACTTGACCTGGGATGAAAAAAATCCTAGGTTAGTCGGCTCTAGAGCCGACTAACAGCCTGGGATGGCTTGTAATGGCTAGTTCTGACATTCCAACGATCGGAAACGGCTACTCCAATGGTTCAATCCTTCAACAAACTATAAATACAAGTTAATGGGATGGATTATCAGGAGATTAAGTGGATTTTTGAAGATTACAAGTGAGAAAAAGGAAGAAATATCAAGTTAAAATCTAGAGAGATTTCAGCCTGTTCTATTTTAAAAAGTTCCTATTGCTGAAGTTTGGAAACTCATTGAAGCCTATTCAAAGCTCCCATCAATCACTCCAAAAGCTCCTTCAAGTGCTCTTAACTCAAGCATTCAAAGAAGTGAAGCTCATTTAATGGAGAAAAGCTTCAAAATCTGTAAAGTACCATTATTATTTTTATTTGCTCATTAAGGAGCTGTATTTTCTGAAATTGTTCTTTTCTTGTATCCTGTTAAGTTTCAACTTGGTTGAAACTTGTGTGGGGTAGTGCCAAACTCGTAATTGGTGAGTTGTAAAGGCTCCCTTGTGCTTGGAAATAAGAAGCTAGCTGAGTTAGCTAGGTTGTAATCGTTGAAAAAATGATTAGTGAAGAAAATTCCTAAGGGGTTCTTGGGGAGTGGACATAGGTGCAAGGGTTAGCACCGAACAACTATAAATCTTTGTATTTTTATGTGTGCCTACTGTTGATATTGTGATTTATTTTTATTTTGATACTTTACTCTCATACACTTTCATTGTTTTTCAAATATTGCACATTCTTATTAAAAATTTTCAAAGAGCCTAATTCACCCCCATCTTAGATTGCTTAGCTAGGCAACATAAATGATTTAAAAACCAAATTTAATCAATTATGATTTGCTAAAGCAAATCTTATTTTAGGGGGTAGATCTCGTCAATATCTAGTAATGATTTTTTTCTTTAGGATGCCTTAATTTTGAGGACGATTTTGTTTTTAAGGAGAAGGATTTATGATGATTAAGAAATAAGGATTAAGGTAAATTAAGTTAGATTAAGCCTTAATTAAAACTCATTTGTTAAAACTAATTTTTTTTTCTTTCGCCTTCGCGAATGTTTCGTAGTCCATGGAGAGAGAAAATTCAGTAAGATGATCGGCAAGGGAGGAGAGAACAAGAGTCTTCTGGACCACTCTTTTCTTCCCTTTTTCTTCTCCACTTCACTTCTTCTTCTTCCTCTCCTTCTTCCTTTCATTCTCCCTGCATCCGGACTAGTAAATCACCCTTAGAGGATGTAGTTTGAACTCTCTTCATCATGGAGCATCATCAGAGTTAAAGTTGACGCTGTCGGTGAAGTAGAGAGGCTAGAAAAATATCGGTTCCATCTTCCATTCCTCTGTTTCTTGACCATTTCCTCAATTCCAGATGATAGGGTGAGAGATCTTCTAATTAAAGAGTATGGGAGGATTACGGGAGCTACATGATCATCCATGGAAGCTCAAATCGTTGCCGGCAACTTCGGCAAGGCAAGGGTAAACTTTTACTTCCTCTGTTTTCTGAGTTAGCTGAGAAACCGATGGAATTTTTGGGTTATCCATGGGTTCGTCATCGCCGGAGTGCTCGCCGAAGGGGAGAGAGAGTCGCTGCTGCTCGCCGTTGCCATGGTGGTCGGCAACGAGGAGCCGCGGCAGGGGAGGGGAGCCGGGTTGGGAGAAGCATACAGGCTTCTTCTTCCTGGGCTTGGCGGGGGAGGCCGCTGAACCTGGTGGCGTGTCACCGCCCATCACCAGCGGTAAACGGGCGACGAGATGAGGGAGCCAGCGGTGGTGGGTCTAGGCTGCCGGCAGTGAGGAAGAAGAGGGAGAGAGACGTGAGAGAGCAGAGAGAGGGAGACAAGAGAGAGGGAGAGAGACGAGAGAGAGAGAGAGAGAGAGGCGTCGGCTTGGGGCCATTGCCGGAGGTCGCCACCGTCGCCGCTGCCGCCACCGTGGTCGGTATCGCGGGAGGGAGGAGTCACGCGTGGGAGGGGGAGGGCATGGCTGGGAGGTGTGTTGGGGTTAGGGCGTGTGAGGAAGAAGAGGAAAACAGGAGAATTATGGCTCTCGCGTCGAGGTGGTGTGGGGGTGTACACGCGAAGAAGAGGAAGAAGGCTGCAGCCTTTTATCGGGTTGGGCTTGAACCAGTGCTGGTTCAAGTTGGTTAGTCTTGAAGCTGATTTAAAATTAAAAAATAAAAAAAAATATTAAAATTTGATTATAGAATTCATGAGGATTGACTAGACTCACTATGTAGATTCAGATCTGGGCTTAGAGATGTATAATTTGATCTCTATTTCACTTAAAAATCATATGATGTCTCTAATTTGTGCATATGTTGCCTTGAATTGAAGGCAACTTATTTAAAGTTTGTAAATGTATTCAATTTGTCATTGCAAGTTTGATGACACCAGACTATAGTCTCTGTTAACAAGATCTTGAACTGAAACCTAACACTTTTGACAAAAATATAAGCAAACACTTTGTACCGTGGACAACTCATTATATTAGATCTAGTTAAACCCAAGACAAGAGCATTATAAGGCTTTCTCTGGTTATCATTACTTCACAATTATTCCATGTGAAGTGAGCAAGGCATGATGGGGATTTATGCATCCTAGGATTTACTCAATTAGTTGTTTTATGATCTTATCAGTATTTACATGTGATTTGTAATTTCTTAGGCTTTATTTAGAATAACTGTTGGAAAACAACTACTTCAAATAGCTGAAGAAAAATAGCTGTTGTTGATCCCTCTAACGGATGTCCCAAGCAGGGCCTTAGTACATAGCAGTTGTGAGGTTACATAATATAGGTTTTAATAGAATTTCTTATGGAAGGTTAAGTAAATTTTGAGTAACTTGATTTTCAAAAATTCTATGATTAACATATTTTATTTTCTTTTGGAGGTAATAGTAATGAAGCTTACGGTTGATGATCAGTTTTTATGCTTCAAGTTGTTTTGATGCTCCTGCTACAAACAACTCATTTTCAGAACTATTCCTCCTTATAATTGGGGATGATATATGAGCTTCGATGTAACTTATTATGTTTCTGCAACAGTTCTCACGCTTTTCAACAGTGCTCTTTATGAAATCAATGGGGATCACAAGGCATTCAGAATAGATGTCTCTTCAGCTTTCTCGTAATCGGATCCATATATGTCATCCTTTGTGATTTATGGAAGACAATGTTCAATAATTGATGAGTTAGCCTTTTACTCCCAGCGAGTGTTGAGGCAAATGTTAATCAGTTTAACCTTTGTCTCAATGGCGAGTAGTTTCATGGCCTCTTTGTTTTGCCAAGGCAAAGCATGATATGGGGCTTCTCTCTCTCGACCCTCTCCCCGTTTGTGAAGTGCAGGTGAAAGGATTGGATTTATAGGGGAAGAATAATTAATTTTTTTGCGATGTGCAGATTTGATTCAGAAAAGATTTAGCCAACACAGCACTAATTGGATTTCTCTGCAGTAGTTTTGAGTTGCATTGTTCTGAAGTAACAGAAGTACAATTTAATTTGTTTGACAATACAAGCATAGGTCAATGTATTCTTTAGTGGAAAATATTATCTGTAGCACGGCTATCATGGCCAGTGAGAAAATTCTTTGGCACAACAGGCATTTTTCCCATCCATCAATTCTTTGATTACTTTTCTATTTTACTATGCTTTCATTGTTTAGCTTGTCTCCTAATCTATAATAATTCTTGCTATTTTTATTTCTATTTCTTTTATATATTAAAATTTATAACTATTAACTTTTACTTTTCTTTTAACCATCTAATCTTTTACAAGCAAGCTATATTTTTATTAATGTTATCAAATTTTTAACTTAAAAAAAAATCATGCAAAATATTTAATAATTTTGGTGAAAGTAACAGGATGAAAATGCATAAACACGTAATAAAAATTTTATGAAAATTTATTATAAAAAGGTAAACGCATAATGAAAACCTGACTCATATGGCACATTAGATCAGGGGAATCATTTAAAAAAATTAATAATTTTGATAAAAAATAAGTATAAAATAAAAGATAAACAGTATAAATATCTTATAAAGTGATAAATTCATAATGAAAGCTTGCCTTCTTTATTTTTCAGCTAAAAGAAAAGCAATTTACATTCACTCAAAAAAATTGCTTGAAAATGCTAATAGCTTGGGCAAAAAAATAGAACATGTGAGTCCAACACAAATAAATAAATAAATAAATAAATAATAAAATGATATGTAATAAAATGGAGCGAAGAGATTGATGATAATGAAAGTATCTATCTAGAGAGAGTATTTAATAAAACTATAATAAAAATAGAGCAAGGGGATAAATCTCAAAGCTTATTTTCTTTAAAAAACTATAAATGTTTACTGTAAAGAGATAAACTTATAATGAAAATTTGCCTCATATGTTCTTCGTAAGGAAATAGCAAAGAATTCTAAGTAAAAAAAATCATGCAAAATAGTTAATAATTTTGATGGAAGTAACAAGATGCAAATGGATAAATATGTAATAAAAATTCTATGAGAATTTATTACAAAGAGATAAACACATAATAAAAACCTGGCTTATATGGCATAGAAGATCAAAGGAATTATTTAAAAAAATTAATAATTTTAACAGAAAAACTAAACATATAAGTTTAAAATAAAAGGATAAGCAGTATAAATATTTTATAAAGTAATAAATTCATAATAAAAGCTTTCCTTCTTTATTTTTTAGCTAAAAGAAAGAGCAATTTACGCTCACTAAAAAAATCACTTGAAAATGCCAATAATTTTGACAAAAGAATAAAACATACAAGTCCAACACAAATGAATAAATATGTAATAAAATGATACGGAATAAAATAGAGCGAAGAGTTTGATGATAATAAAAGTTTGTCTCTTTTCTTATCCATTTAGAGAGAGCATTTAATGAAAATATAATAAAAATAGAGTGAAGGAATAGATCCCTATTGAAGTCTGTCTTAAAAAAAACTATAAATGTTTGTTATAAAGACATAAATCTATAATAAAAATTTGCCTCGCATGTTCTTCATAAGAAGGAAAGAGCAAATAATACTAACTAAAAAAATCATTGAAAATATTTAATAATTTTGGTGAAAGTAATAGGATGCGAATGAATAAACATGTAATACAAATCTTATAAAGATTTATTACAAAGAGATAAACACATAATGAAAACCTGCTTCATATGGCTTCATAGGGCACATAAGATTAGGAGAATCATTTAAAAAATAATAATAATTTTGATAGAGAACATATAAGTGCGATATAAAGGGATAAACAATGTAAATATTTTATATAATGATAAATTTATAATGAAAGCTTGCCTCCTTTATTTTTCAGTCGAAGAAAAAAACAATTCAAACTCGTTCTGAAAATTTACTTGAAAATACCAATAGTTTTGGCAAGAAAAATTAGAACATGTAAGTCCAAAATAAATGAATATATATATAATAATATGGAGTGAAGAGAGAGCATTTATCTTCTTTTCTATTCATTTAGAGAGAGCATTTAATGAAAATATAATTTTTTTTTATCTATTTAGAGAAAGCATTTATCTTCTTTCTTATCCATCTAAATAGAGAAATTTTCATTAATATAGAAAAAAAGACTTGAAGAAGTTGATTGTTTTCATTTAAAAACATAAAGCAGATCAACATATAATAAAAGGAGGATATACTTAAAGGTTTTTTTTTGAATCAAATCGATTTAAATTTATTTATTAAAATTAAAATTGAAATCAAATTAATTATTCAAATCAATCAAATTAAACTGTACATCCCGACGGAAAAGGAGGTGATTCTTGCGCGTATCTCTGATTGATTTTTTTTTGAACATCCCTGCTTAAACCCGCGATTAGATTTTGAGGAAAGAGCATTGCGCACTCAATACAACAACAGTGTTGTCAGCCGAATGAAACGTTGAAGAGTTTCGTAGGTCATTATTAGAAATATTTTACCTTGTTCTTGTAAAATAAAGAAAAAGAAAAAAAAAAAAAACTCCATAAGTCTGGTACAACTGGGTGACAACTGGCAGAGACAAGATGAGAAAGAGAAAATAAATAAGAAAATAAGTCGGTCTGGCACCTTTGTATAAAGAAGAACGCGCGACTCGACTCTTCCTGTTCCCAGTCCTGAGCGAACGTAGACGAGAACGTAAAGAAGCGAAGCAAGCAAAATGCTAAGGCGAAGCACCCTATTCCGCGCCGTTGCCCAGTCTTTGTGGGCGAAGGCATCTTCTTCCTTTTCGCTTTGCCATCCTCCAACTCCTCAGATGACGAGAGCTGCGGCCATGTCCAACACCGCGGGTCAAGTAATTTCTTGCAAAGGTAAGAATTCGGATTCTTTTCCCCGTCTTCTTTTCGGTTCCCCTGGTATATCTTATTACCAGGAGAATATCATGCGATCCGTTCGAGTTTAAATGCTGATCATGACAACGGCGATGTCGACGTAGCCGCGGTGGCGTGGGAGGCAGGGAAGCCGTTGGCGATAGAGATGGTGGAGGTGGCGCCACCCAAGGAGATGGAGGTCAGAATCAAGATCAAGTACACCTCCCTCTGCCACACCGATATCTACTTTTGGGAGGCCAAGGTATGCCATACTTCCGTCTCTCCTGCTCTCCCTACGATAGAAGTTTCTGCGTTCTGATTAATGGTCTTGCTTCGTTTGACTACAAGATGTGCTACCATGTTCGTTTCAGTATTTCCTAACTCTTACTCTTATTTTTTCCTTTCTTTTTTGCATGGACTTCAGGGACAAACCCCAGTATTTCCCCGCATTTTTGGCCATGAAGCATCTGGGTATGTTTAAATATTCGCAGACTTTGCATTCTATTATTGCAGCAATTCAAGACCTTACCGAAACAAGAATATTATTTGAATTTGTTGTTCCTTTCCGTCCAATGTCTCGTCTTTTTATATTTAGCAATCTCCTCTCATCTTATATAACCATAATGTCATATTTTATATTGACTAAATTGTAATTTTAACCCTCTTTATATTTACAATCTCCTCTCATCTTGTATAACCAAAATGTCATATTTTATATTAGCTTAAACTATAATTTTAACACTCAAACTTTAGGAGGATGCGTGACTTTGATCTTTAAACTTCAAAATCTCATCTTTGTACTTTTCTTATAGTTCCCTGTCCCTTCCCTTCCACTTCCCTGCAATGGCCCTTTCCAGTCGCTTTTCTCTCGCCCGCCATCGCGCCGCCCTTTCCCTTCCCCCTATCACGCCGCTTCTCTCTCCCCGCCCTCTCCCTCATCCCGTCCCCCTTCCTCCCCTCCCTCCATTGCGCTGCCACTTTCCCTCCCCTCGCGGTAGCCCTTCTCCTTCTCTCTCCCTGTCGAGGAGGGGAAGGGGCGGCACGATTAGGGGAGCGAGAAGTCGGGCCGCCCAAAGATGGATGAAGGAAAAGAAGGGTAAGTTTTTTATTTTTGTCATAATGGATGCCGCAATGAATGCCATGTATACTATCATGTCGGAAAGAATGAAACAACTTCTCTCCGTCTTTAATGATAGGAATCAAACGAGAGTAAAAAGGAAAGGAAATACAGAGTCAGTTGTGTCACTTTTTAAAGTTTAAAGTTCAGAGATCAAAGTGATATATTCCTAAGTTCAAAAGTTAAAACCATAATTTAACCTTTTATATTTGATATTAATGAAGAATTAACGATTCTTTGGATATGATTGGATGAAGTCTTCATTAAACCATCAAAAATCTTCATCAAATAACTTCTTAATTGATAACCAATATAAAACTAGATAGATATACACCTGCATCGTAAGTCTTTACATTACTTTCCTTTGGATCCGGGCATCTTTGCCATACTAAGAGTTGAAATCCCATCAATCAAACTACAAATACGGTTTGTGTTACAATATCCCCAATCTTCATTAAATTCTTTCGGTTTCAGAAATTACAATGGCACATTAATACGCTTTTATGTACAACCGTGTTTCTCCTTCTCTCAGAAAATTAAAAAAACCAGGATGCAATGTTCATCATGATGTTTTCTAACTTGGGCTGCATGGTTGACAGGATTGTGGAGAGCGTTGGCGAAGGCGTGACGCATCTTGAGGTGGGAGACCATGTGCTACCCGCGTTCACTGGAGAATGTGGAGACTGCCCACACTGTAAGTCCAAGGAGAGCAACATGTGCGACACCCTAAGGGTCGATAATGACCGAGGTGTTATGCTCAGTGATAGGAAGCCACGCTTCTCCAAAAATGGAACTCCCATCTATCACTTCCTTGGAACATCCACCTTCAGCGAATACACAGTCGTTCACTCTGGCTGTGTTGCCAAGATCGATAAGTCTGCCCCTCTTGACAGAGTCTGCATCCTCAGTTGTGGCATAACAACAGGTATAATCTAGTCTCCAGCCTTGCTCTTCCGTTTTATTAAAATCTACTCTCTACTGTTATTCTTCATCACTAACCACTGGCCCGCATCTCTATGTTTTCCCCCCCATCACTCTCTTCAGGTCTGGGGGCTTCGCTGAACGTTGCTAAACCGAAAAAGGGCTCAACTGTTGCCGTCTTTGGGTTGGGAACTGTAGGCCTTGCAGTAAGTGGAACATGGCAGAATTTAAAATTCATTGCAGACATTAAATTTGCTTCTCGTATGTCTGCATCATCTTATTTTTGTTCCATAGGCCGCACAAGGTGCAAAACTTGCAGGGGCTTCCAGGATCATTGGCATCGATTTAAATCCCAAAAAATTTGACCATGGTAAATAATTAAATCCTCCCCAAAAAGGGGTTTTTTTCTCAAAAGAATGAAGAGGTTAAAATCCCACAAAAGATTTTTGTTATCTTCTCCTCTCTATTCCTCTCTCATCTCTCTTGGAAATTCTTTGATTTTAATAAAATTTTCTTAAAAAATTTTTCCGCTGATCACTTCCTGAGTTACCATGCACGTTAAATTTACTAAGTACGTTTCGTTTCTTCTGTTTCTGTTCATCTATAGCCAGGAAGTTTGGCTTCACCGAGTTCGTTAATCCTTCGGATCACGATAAACCAGTGCATGAGGTAGGTGCATTGCCTTTAGAGATTAAGCTACAGCTTTGTGATTCCATAATAAAAACCAGTTGTTTATAACCCATCCATAGGTGATTGCGGAAATGACCGGCGGAGGAGTGGACAGGAGTGTGGAGTGCAGTGGCAGCCCTCAGTCCATGAGATCCGCTTTTGAATGCGTTCATGACGTACGTGATGTAACAATGTCATTCTCTTGGTTTCATTTCTTCAGGGCTGTAACTCTTTTTGTTAGAACATTGCTCTAATTTGTGGTTGAACTTCCTGAACGCGATGGTATTCAGGGCTGGGGTGTTGCTGTGCTGGTAGGAGCATGTGGCAAGGACGAACATTTCGTGACCCAGCCTATGAACTTTCTGTCTGAAAGGACTTTGACAGGAACATTCTTTGGCAATTACAAACCAAGGACTGATCTCCCTTCGATTGTTAATATGTATATGAACAAGGTCGGTGTTTTTTTATTTATTTATTTATTTTTTTATTTTTTAATGCCGTCTTCCTTTACTGTTCCATGCTCTTAGTGATTAACCACGAAATGTTGGACTTTGTGCAGGAACTGGAAGTGGACAAGTTCATCACTCATAGAATCCCATTCTCAGAGATCAACAAGGCATTTGAGTACATGTTGAAGGGTGAAAGCCTGCGTTGCATCATGAGTATGGATGACTAGTGGACAAAAAGGATCTATGCTGGCTTTCAAAAGCTACGTGCTTGTTGCGTCTAGGACTTCTGATGTACCTTGAGAAGTCTTTCAATAAAATTACGAAAAGTATCTCGTCCTCTTTCCTCCTTCCTTTCTTTCTTTCTTTCTTTTTTTTTTTTAAAAAAAAACAAGTACCTTCAAAAATAAAGCTCTGGAGATGACACCCGCTTTGTTCATCACCTTAGGCATCAAGCAACAGGATCGGGTCTCCATCTTTAATTTGCTTTCTTAATTGAGTGGTGAGGGGATAAGAAAAAGAAGACGTACGAGAGCATCCTCTTGGCTCCCTTGTTTGACTAAAATAAAAAAACCGTTCCATTCTTTAAAGCCGGATAAAAAATTTAAAATGGTTGGGTTATATAATGGAATAAATTGGATGGGGAAAAGGGGAGGCCAAAACGAGCACATTTATGATGGTGCCGTTGGAATCATGAATCAATTTAAAAATAAAACAGAAGGCCGACCGCATATGGAAAACGGTGGACTTGGAGAAAATGAAAATATCGCTAGTCGGGCACCGATGCAGGGATAACTGTCCCCGTCCTCATATCTGTCAGCGTACGAGGAACACGTGTTGCACTATCGACATACACGACCGCTTAGATTCATGGCCGCACGACCGCTTAGATTCATGGCCACGTGCAGTGTATCCACTGTTGCCCAACGCCACGTCGATACCAAATCCCGCTGCGGCGATTCAATAAAGGATGCCCACCCCCTTGCCTCCCACGTCCCCCCACCCGGCGTTTTTGGGTACCATCACCTTCGCCACCCTTCTCTCCTCCGTCTCTTCATCATTATTGTCTCCTTGTTCTTCTTTTTATCTCTTCTTCATCGTCTGACGCCATGGCTTCCAGCACTGCTGGTTGTGTTATTTCTTGCAAGGGTAAGCCGCTCGGTTTTTTTTTTCCTTCTTCGTTTGATGATGGTTTTCTCTGCTCATTTGATGGTAATGGTGTCGCTGCTATGGCGGCAGCTGCGGTGGCGTGGGAGGCAGGGAAGCCCCTGGTAATAGAGCAGGTGGAGGTGGCTCCACCACAAGCCATGGAGATCAGGATCAAGATCAAGTACACCTCCCTCTGCCACACTGATGTCTACTTCTGGGAGGCCAAGGCATGTTGATGCATCTCTCTCACACACACGCCTGCGCGCGCGCCGCGCGTCTTCTATGTCTTCCACAACACATAACAGTAAAACATCTGTAGTTCTTGACATCACAAAAAGACCCGCTTCATTTGCTAAATATATGAAAACTACCCGCTTCATTTGCTAAATATATGAAAACTTTGATATACAAGTAGCCGAGATGTATCATGTGGATTATGGACAAGTTGTAAGTTATAGTGAATGAGAAAGGAGTTGTAAGTTATAGTGAATGAGAAAGGAGGGAGGAGGGAGTGAGAAATTATGGACAAGTTGTAAGTTATAGTGAATGAGAAAGGAGTTGTAAGTTATAGTGAATGAGAAAGGAGGGAGGAGGGAGTGAGAAAGAGGGGTTTAGATATGTCTGAGGGGGGAAGAAGACGGGCCAAGAATAGCTTAAACTGAGTTGCTTAAAGAGAAGGAATAGTCAAAGGATTTGGCTGTTGATAAGACTACTCTAAACATCATGAAGGTTCATAGGGCCTTCTTTTTAAAAAAAAATAAAAAATAAAGAAGGGCTAACGCCTGAGGAACAAAACATCTCGATTGTCTGCCATCTGCTATAGAAAGCTGATTTAATTGAGAAGTTGACTTCGTGCTCGAGCACTGGTATTGCTTGTATGTAGCTGCCTCAGCAACCTCATTGGCTTTGTAGATATGAGAGCTTTTTGAATTGGGAGATTGACGAAGTCAGAGAAATTAAATTTTGGCGAATAGGGTGCTGGCAGTGAGGTATAGTAGAAGAATCACCTTCAAGATGGATGCATGAATCCTAAATATATTTTATAGTCTTACTCAAGCCGTACCAAACCCCAATAGGTTTGTGCAAAAGGCATGTTTGCTCTGGTTGTATTAATCTACTCTTAAAAAATTAGAAAGTTAATTTTTGCTGAGAAACTTCAGGCTTTAAGCATATAGTCTCAAGTTTTTTTAAAAAAATATTTTAAAAAAAAGCAAAATGTGATGGCAAAAATCACATGCACATGTACTGATTACATGCTAATACCTATTGCATCTTTCTTGTACTTCCAAACAATTCATTAATCCAACCCACGTGTTCAATCATCTTATAGCATACCTTTGAATCGCTTCGTCTACCATGCGTTTATGGCAGCGCCGCTTTGATTCTCTTGAATCTTAAGCGATTCATTTGGATAGAACTGAAACTCAGCCTGGATTAGAAACGGAAAAGAAGCATGATGACAGTAACACTTCTAATTATGGTCGCCTATAATATCATTGATCATGCAGCATTAACTGATGTTCTTAAATTCTTATTTGTTCCAATGGAATGGATTTCAGGGTCAAAATCCATTATTTCCTCGCATTTTCGGCCATGAAGCAGCAGGGTACGCTTCTTCTTCTCACAGATCTTTCCATTTTAACGTTTCTTTCAACAAAAGTTAATCTTTACCAAATGATTTGGAAATAGATCCTTGCGCAGAGTATGAGGCCTGAACAAAATACGTGGAAATTTGAACATTTTTTTATGAATGATTTGCAGCATGGCAGCTTAAAGAATAAGTGAACAAGAGTTTACTTTGCACGATGCCAGAATCTTATATTATTTTATTTCCTTGTCTTGCGTCCCTTATCTTACCTTGGATGGTGGTACCAGAAGTTCCTCTAGGAATGTTGTGTCTTTTCTAATTTTTTGGGCACTTAATTGGCAGGATTGTTGAGAGTGTTGGTGAAGGTGTGACAGACCTTCAAGTGGGAGACCATGTTCTTTCTGTTTTCACAGGAGAATGCAAGGAGTGTGCACACTGCAAGTCTGAGGAGAGCAATATGTGTGACCTGCTGAGGATTAATACAGAACGAGGTGTTATGCTTAGTGATGGGAAAACTCGCTTCTCCAAGAAGGGAACTCCCATCCATCACTTCCTGGGAACATCCACCTTCAGTGAATACACTGTCATCCACTCAGGCTGCGTTGCAAAAATTGATCCATCTGCTCCTCTTGACAAAGTCTGTGTACTCAGTTGTGGCATATCAACAGGTATATCAGTAACAGAGTAATTCTTCTTTGGTCAGTGGAAATATCGAATTAAATAGAAACAGAAACTTTCATCAATGGTCAACATGGAGGATAGATAACACCAGTTGTTAGAACATGTGAAGTAAAACATGGTAAGCTGGGTAGGACCATATATTTTGTACTCAACCAAAAAAAAATTAAAAAAAAGCATTTCTAATTTTTAGCAAGTTTTGAAACTATAGCTGTTTTTTGTTTGGTAGGGACTGTTTTTGTATTGATGATTACTTTCACTTTCAGTATGAATCAGTGTTTTCTCATTGCTGCACAGGTCTGGGAGCCACATTGAACGTTGCTAAACCGAAGAGGGGCTCATCAGTTGCCATATTTGGGTTGGGAGCAGTAGGCCTCGCAGTAAGTGGCTCACAGCAGAATTCATAATTTTAATTCATGCAGTGCATACCTCCTTCTAATTCTCAGATAACATCTTCTTATTTGGCCTTGTAGGCTGCAGAAGGTGCAAGGATTTCCGGGGCATCCAGAATTATTGGGGTTGATATAAATCCCAACAGATTTGAGGAAGGTATATCGAAATCCCTCCTGATTTAAAATGCTGGCAAGTTATTTGTTTTGGTAGGGAATGCTGGCGAGTAATTTTGCTCCTCTGTCCTTCAATTCTTGTTACTAAATGTGTTTTGGTTCTACTTGGTCTGTCCAGCTAAGAAGTTTGGTATCACTGAGTTTATTAATCCCAAAGATCATGACAAGCCAGTGCAAGAGGTGTGTTTATATATATATATATATATATATATATATATATATATATTTGATCTGAGGTTCATCTTTATGGCTTGTTCACCAACTAAAACCAATTCCTCTGACCTTTCATAGGTTATTTCGGAAATGACTGCTGGCGGAGTTGATAGGAGTGTGGAGTGCACTGGCAACATCAATGCCATGATATCTGCTTTCGAATGCGTCCATGACGTATGTAATTTGACTAGGACCGTATCTCTTGGCAGATTGCTTCAAAGTGGACCCATTATTGAATGCTTTGATCTCTGTGTATACTTTCTAAACAATGTTTTGCAGGGCTGGGGTGTTGCCGTGCTGGTAGGAGTGCCCACCAAGGATGCAACGTTCAAGACTAATCCTATAAACTTTTTGAATGAGAGGACTCTGAGAGGAACATTCTTTGGGAATTACAAACCTCGGACCGATCTCCCTTCTGTCGTTGATATGTACATGAAGAAGGTTGTTTATATTTATCATTTATCAGAAGAGGTAATGTCATATTACTCGTGAAAAGTTTGCTCTATGTGCAGGAGTTGGAAGTAGAGAAGTTCATCACACACAAGATCTCATTCTCTGAAATTAACAAGGCGTTTGATTACATGCTGAGTGCGGAAAGCCTGCGTTGCATCATCAGCATGGATGAATAGAGAGAAAAGGATGGGTAGATGTGGAGGATGGAAGATGGTTACGCTGGTTATGTTCCTAAGTCTATAGTGTGGACAATTTTTGTTGTCTTGCCAGAATAAAATAAAGTTCAGGAAACTATGAGCGCTGTAAAATCTCCTGATCAATGTGTTTATGTTAGCTTTGCTGCCTGTTGAATGCCTACTACTACATTATTCATCTAGCCTTTGACAGAGGTGCCCACTTCAACGTTGCACGCATCCACAGAGAGAAACAATTCAAAACAGTGTACTAAAGAACGAAACAGCCAGCTACCTCTTTTTTTTTATTGTGCAGTTCCTTTAGGAACTAATGATTTACAAATATATAAATATTCAGAGTAATTGCTTCTTCTCGATGAAATGATGGCCGACAGTTCCTTAACAAGCATTGGCATGTTGACTGTAACTCTTCTTGAAAACTAGTAATTCATCAGAATGTCATCTGATATAATGATCTACTTGTACTTCTCCATTATTCGTTTAGCTGCTTCTAAAGTTTCGTCTAAAGTAGACGTCTTGCTTCCACCCTCTCTGGAGCCTTCATCCGTGTTCAAAGCAACGAACGTGAAATATATGATCCCCGTCATAGCCTGTTGCAAAAACTAAAGAGTGTCATTTTTAACATAACCAGAATTTTTTTTAAAAAAAAATGAAGCAGTGACCTGTTTAGTATGTTGATGCCATAGCACTAAAATACCAGGCTCAGAATTCATAAGAAACAGAAGAACAAAATCCATGCATACATTTTAGAACCTTTTCCCTCTTTACGACCAAACCAGAACAGTCGATATAACTTTAACATTTTCAAGCTTCGCTAGGTGAATGATAGAAAGACATACCAATACAAAGGATGCAGTGGACACAAAAGACTTGAGTAGAAAAAGAGCAACTGTTAGAGCAGCAATGGCTACAACAATCCTTGCTATGGGTCTGGGAACTACTTCCTGACATCAGAAATACCAAGTCAATAAAGTTTTAAAATCAAAAATAGTCTGAGAATTCTTCATACCAATATGGTAAAATACTCTGATGATAATGAGGAACCAAGAACCTACCGGCACAAGATTGGTACCTGCCTCAGTGACATCTTTTCCAATCCTCCAAGCTATTTGAATGACTACATCGTGTTACAAGGAGGGTTAGTGGTTAAAAATCGACGATATGCTGTTTCTTGTTTTATAAAGAGGGCAGGATGCAATGAAGAGACTTCAGAATATGCTAGTGACTGCGTTTTTCACACTAAATGACATATTTCAGAGTCAACAAAAGCTTTGCGAGGGGAGTTTTACAGTCAAAGGCTCTCATTTAAGTTGCCAGATTATAGAAATTCAATTTTAGTAGTCCTCCTCTTGAAAATGTTTGCTGTAACTATAGAGGAGGTAAATGAGTGTGGCCTCTCGGCCAAGAACTATGAAATAGAAGTGAGCTATGTTCCAGTTATTCATGCCAATATGACTTGCATGACATCACCACCAAACATAAGCAGATCTCAGTTGAGTTCTAATTTTTTAGCCTTCTACTAATGACTGCTAGCCAATCATTTCTTCGTACTCCTAATCTGCTCTAAATCAGTACTCAATACTTATGGAAATTATGTATTTTGACACATATGGGATCATGTTACCTGTAACTTATCTAACAAACTATATGAGGTTCTTAATAGCAGACTTGATCAATGTCTAACGTCGCAGCCTCAATCACAGGACATGATTATAGGTTATATATTAGCCATGCTACCATTTCTATTTTATTTTATATTTGAATTTCAAACTCTATAACAGAAATAATTTGGGTCAAAATTTCTATCCATATCCACCCCTAATATTCCGCCCTCAATCACGGATTTATAGGTATGATTACAGACTATACATCAACCATGCTGCCATTTCTCCTGTACTTCAAATTTGATTTTCAAACCTTGTAATCATACCCAAATCAATTGAGACAAACTTTCAATTTATATCCCCATGTAACCATGCATATATGAATACAATACATGAATACAATAACAACAATCACAGCAATCACACAACAAGGGGCTGTCATTTTGAAATTCTCTTACTCCAAATTATCATTTCTAATATTTCTTTTACTAAGGGTTCTGTCCAGGGATAAATAATTTAACAGTTGAGATACAGAGTGTCATATAAACTATATAAGGAATTCCACAAACTTAAATTCTTCACAGGTTCCCCCAGTATCTTTACGTCAAACAATTCATAGATAGACAAAGCACTAATCTCCTTGGAAAATTCATCCTGACATGCAGAACAAATCAGCCAAAAATCACTCCTATCTCGCCATTGATAAAGATTGGAGTTGAGTCCCTCTATTACATGATTCTCGGTCATTCTATCCTCTTGAGATGCGATTTGGACACCAATGTGGCCATTGCATTCCATCAAGATTCGATTTTTTTCCCATCAAACCATATTTTTCTCAAACATGGATGGCCTTCTTTCCTGCGAGGCCCATTGCCAAGGCAAATGGGAATAATCGCTGATAAAAAATCAAACGAGTTTGTAAGAAATTTCCAAACTGCTCCCCCTACCTCACCAATTGTTTATTCACAAAGTATTGGATTCAGCGAGCTTAAAGATATTGTTGTCAAGATTTACTCGAGATTTTGTGGGGAAGAAGGGGAAAAAAAATTCCCGAATCCATTTCTTTGGGCAATTAGAATCGGAAAAAAGAGTGGAACGAACGAACCTCTGGGGAAGTTGGCAACGAGGGGGGACAACCGAGAAGGATTGCAAACTTTCTGCAACCTTCTTCGAACCGGCAACGGCGATCGGTGGAGCCTCGAGAGCGGAGTTGTGGAGACGTATCGGGAGGTGAGGGCGCGTCTGGTCGGGCGAGGAGATAACGGGGAGAGGAGGACCGTAGAGATGGATGCGGAAGCGGCCATTATGCGAACGGAGAGGGAGCCGGCGAGGTTTTTGAACGTGCTATGACAGAGACTTTACCGCTTCTTGGGAATGCTTTTGCGAAGGCCATCCATGATTTATGCTCTTGTGTTTGATATTTTGCCTCAGTGTGGTTTTCATGGTTGGAGCCACTGGATCATATCTCCAAGACTAGCGCTAAATTGATTGGTATCCGTAGAACCGGCGAACCTTTCTACGCCAATCAATTGATTGAGTAGATAATTATGCTTTTAATTCTTTATTTAACAACTTTGACAGCTACCATGCCAGTTGAATTATGTGCCATGGTCATTGATAGGTTTGGATATATAAATATATTTTTTCCTTATTTTCATGCATCACTGAACGTGCCACGAGAATGGCAAAAAATAAATAACAAATGGAAAATTTACACTTGTCTTTGAGAGGGGAAAACAATGAAGTTTTCTTAGAATCAATTACTTAAAATATGGAAAGAAAAGTAAAAATAAAAACAAGGGGAAAAGATAAGGAAAAAAAAGAGAAAAATATATAATTAGGTACATTGAAGACAATTTTGTTAAGGTTTGGGCATAACAATAGTATATTTTGAAAGGGAATATTGATGAATGAAAAGAAAGAATAAGAATCAAAACCAAGAGGACTTCCAAGGAAAGTGATATGGAGAATTTTTAGTGATGAAACTATATGATTAAGACTCTAGAAGAAAAAAAGGTAAAATTAACAAATGATAAATAGTGAAAGAATAATATTAAGATGCAAAATCCTTTTGATATAATTATATACTAATTAATTTCATGTAATTATATACTAATTATATAACTATCATGTAAATAATTTAAGATGCATTACTAGTTTTATCGAGCATATAAATAAGACATATACTCTTAAAATTAGGATATTTGAGGTAAAAAAAAAAAAAAAGCTATGAAAAAAATAAAAATAGATAAAGTAGTAGGACCTATAAAATTTTCATTGAGATTTGAAAATATTTAGATGATATAAAAGTAACTTAAATGGTAAATTTATTTAATAAAATCTTAGAGATTAAGAAGATACCTGATGAACAAGGAAAAAGCATTAAAAAAGATATTCAAAATTACTTTAACTATTATGATTTTAAGCTCATGAGTTATATCATGTAACTTTGAAAGAAAGTAATTGAATATAGGTTGATATGTACTGTAAAAATATTAGAGAATTAATTTTATTTTATGACAAGAATGTTGACTATATAAGTTATATTTCTTCTTAAAAAGTTAATGAAGAAGTATAAAAAAAAGAAATAAGATCTTTATATGATTTTTATTGATTTAGAAGTCATTTGGCTGGAAGAAAATAAAGGTTGAAAACTTTTTCATCCCTATTTTCTCATATTTGGTTAGACTAGAGAGGAAAAAATTTATGTGGGACCCACATACATTTTCTTACCTTCCATCAAAAGATAAATGCTAGGAGGGAGATGGTATTTATTTTTTCAAAAAAATATTTTCTAAGAAAATGCCAAATGAGCACTTAAAGAAATCATATAATAAAATCTCTAGAAAAGTTTTACAATTGGTATTAGAAAAGAAAAGAGTATACATTAGTTATGTTAATGCAATAAAAGACATATATGATGGAGTGGTTACTAATATAAGAATTACTAATAGTAATACCAATGAGTTTCTAATTATAGTGGTTTATATCAAGGATCTACTCTTACTCTTTAGATTTTTGTCTTAATTATAAATGATTTTATGATACATATTGAGGATAATATTTCATGGTGCATGTTATTTATAAATTATTTAATAATTATAGATGAAACTAACATTCGAGTTAATCATAAATTAGAATTATGGATAAATACATTAGAATATAAAGGTTTTAAATTAAATAGGATAAAAATAGAATATATGAAATACAAGGTTATTATAATTAAAAATAGAGATTAAAGTAAATTAAAAATTGAATATCATAAAGGTTATAAAAGTGATCGTTTTTGATATTTAAGATCAATTATTCATAAAGAAAGTAAGATTGAGGATAATGTTGTCTATAGGATTAAAGCAAGTTGGATGAAATAGAAAATTGCAACTAAAATATTATGTGATTATAGAATACTTACTAAGTTAAAAGAAAAATTTTATCAGATAACCATAAGATTGACTATGCTTTATGGTATGGAATGTTGAGTGGTTAAAAAATAATATGTACATAAGATAAATATAGCTGAAATGGAAATATTGAGACGGATGTGCGGTGATATAAGAAAAGAAAGAACTAGAAATAAAGTCATTTATAAAAGGTAGAAGTAGCACTAATTGTAGACAAATTGAGGAAATGACGATTTAAATAATTTGAATATTTGCAATATAAACCTAAAGATATACTAATACAAAGAAGTGATTTGATCTATGTAGAAGGAAAAAAGGTAGAAATAAATCAAAAATTATATTGGAGGAAGTAACAGAAAGATTTAAAATCTTTATATTTTACATAAAATATAACTCAAAACTAAATAGAATGAAGGAAAAGGATTCATATGATTAACTCCAACTAGTTTAGGATTAAGGCTTTGTTGTTGCTAGATTTGAAAATGGGTCGGGTTGTGCCTTAACTTGAGCTTGGCCTGAATTTTTTTCAGGGCTTTGCGTTAAGTTTGGGGCCAAAATATTTGTAAAATTTAGACTCGAGTCTAGTCCAAGCCTAGGCATAGGCTCAACCTGAAACCCATTTGAATTGAAGACTCAAAATGATCCTAAATACTCGAAGTCTGGATTCGATCATCAGAAGCTTTAGCCCTAGTCTTTAGAAGCCTGCCCTCAGCCTATCTCCTTCCCCAACCTTGGAGGAGTACCACCAGTATTAAGAGTGCCTCCGAAACCATGTCACCAACCTTAGCGGCCACATCATCGATGGTTGTTGTGATTCATGCCCTCATACTTCATCGATCATGCCGTCTAGACCTCCTTCACCTGTGATATATGCGGCTACTACTGCAACTTCTGCCACTGCTTGTCCTTCGATCCTCGCCTCCATTATGAGGAAACTGATGGTGATGAAGAGGATGAGGAGTTGTTGGAGGATGATGATGGCAACAAGCATCCCCTAAGTTGCCATCTCTGGAGCTCCAAGTCCATGTCCCCCAACTCCTCTGCAGCTGATATGCTCTTTGCCCTTAGTGGTGGTGACGAGCCGATGCTTGGGTCCACCTAAAGCATCATCACCCAATAGTGATGGGAGGTTTTCAAGCAAGCCTGAATCTGATGGTATGTTCTATCTAAGCTCGTCTTAAAATTAATATAAGTCTTAATTTTGAGCCCAAGCTCAATTTTGGCTCGAAGTTAATGTAAATTTCAATTTTGAGCCCAGGTCCAGTCTGAACATATAAAAACCCAGCTTATGGCTCGATCAGAAGTTAGCTTGATCCGAGCCTACTTTTAGCCCTAATTATGGCTATTGTATATACTAATTAATGTTAAGTATATTATAAAATATCTAAGTTTATTTAAAAATATTCATCCTAGCCTATAAGAAATAAGATTACGTTCAAATCGATTCATTTATTAAATATAAATAAAATCCTTTTTTTTTCTTTTTGTGGATAAAATAACTCATTTATTTTATGCAAAATGAAATGGACCGATCACCCCTGCAAATGGAGAAGGTCTTTAGCTACCAATATTTCAAAATCCAGTTGCATCAAACCATGGAATCGTGCTGGATATGCATCATGTACCTTTCGTGGATTGTCGAATTCAACTTTCTCGGCTTCTAAAGCACTAAATCCAGAAACGAAGCTGGCCATGAAAGCACCACATGGACACCGAAACAAAGATCGGAGAGCCAAGTGCACCGCACGGAGGAAAACAGCGGTCACAAGATCAATGTAGGGTCCCACCTTATCCTCCCCCCCCCCCCCCCCCCTTTGGACCCTCCAGAGAATTATCGTATCCAATCAAAAACTACCACGTTCAAGCCAGAATGAGAAAACCATAACGCAGCAGCCCAACGATGGAATCAGTCAAGATCAAAATACTCCAAAGACTCCCTGCTACCTAACCATCTCGCGTTGCGTTGCAGTTCTGCGAGAGCCAGTGACAAGAACCACAAATCTAGTGGAGCCCCCTCCTATAAAATCCCATCCATTATTGCTGCCACTTTGTTAAACTCTAAACTCTGCAAAGTTGAGTGCTTAAGTGATCACAATGGCTTGCAGCTCCTTCCAAGGTGGCCTTCTTCTCCCTCTCCACTCCATGGGCGCAAAAGGCTTCAGCTCCCGGACCACCTCCTCCATCCTTGATTGTAACGCTGCTGGTCTTGCTCCACTCTATGGTAACAGAAGATGCTTAACGAGCCGGGCATCGTCGTTCTCGTCTGGAGACCTACGGCCGGAGCTGGATGAGAACCCGGAGGGAATCATATCTGGAGAATGGCCCGAGAACTGCTCCTTCCTCATCTACGATGACTTCCGTGCTTATCTCGAGTCACAAGCAAGTATTCACAAGCACAAGGTCATTATTCCCATCCTTCCAACTTCTCAGAAGCTTTCTGGTTGTCAAAGTTTTATGGAAACAGGTTTATATGAGCCTAAGGTGAATGATTTTTTTTTCGCCCCCCTTTTTCCTTTGTTGTTCTCATTGGATTTTGATCTCTGGGGTGGCAGATGAGGCCATCATCGCTGCTCGGGGAAGTCATGTCCACGCAAATACGGGTGGCAAAGGCTGACCAGATGCTGGAAGAGATTGACCACCATTTTGAGTTCGTGTCGGGGCTTCCAGTGGTCGACAGTGAGCTCAGATGCGTTGGGATCATTTCCAAGAACGACAGGGCCAGAGCTTCAAATGGGGTTAGTTTGATCTCTATTTTGTTTTCCTCTCTCCTGTTGTATAGTTACATTGCTAAAAATCAGTGGTTTGCTTTCACTCAAATCTTTGGGAAATTTCTGCACGTGCTTATTTATGATTGAAACTACTCTCTTTCCTTGGAAAAATAATGATAATAGAAAAGAGGAGTTCAGATCAAGCACAACTGAATTAAGGATCTCTCTCTCTATGAGAAGAAGTGGTAATTCTCTCTTCAGTGTCCTTTCTCAAGGTCTTCGGATCTTTTGGTCATAAGAAATATGAAAGCTATTCGCTTTATAACAGTGTAGAATGCCCCTTCTTGGTTAGATCAGAGGCAAAACCAATTAGATGGTGTACTATCTAAAGGAAATTACATATATATCTTCCCAAACCTGGTCATTAAGGTCTTTGGCAAGATGTTAGAACAATAAAGATTTCAATACAATTAAGGAGATAATTTGCTTCTCTTTATAACTCGTGACAAATTCACATGAAGGCAAATCCTGCATGGTGTTGAAGTTTTTTCACCAAATTTTGGTTGTCTTTACACAATCTCAATGTGCACTTCTATATGTTCTTCAATTGTTGTAGAAGGTGCCGCCTATATCTTTTCAAAAGCACTTGATTGGTTTTGGATTAAAACTTATGAGGGGGCCTGGTCAGGATGTAGATTGAAGTATGCACGAAAATTGTTCTCTTTTTCATGTTTTTAAAAGCACTTCGTTTATCTCCGCCTGATTTGCTGATGTTATGATATTGGTTACACAGCTAATGACGAAGGTTGGTGAAGTCATGTCATCTCCTGCCATCACACTGTCACCTCTAAAGACAGTGAAGGGTAAGGTTCCACATAAATCTGGAGCTCCCATTGATCAACTCAATGATACAAAATTCAGGAGATGGTCATTATCTGTCACCTAATGATGCAGATGCTGCAGTCTTAATGCTCAGGATGAAGATCCACAGGATTCCAATCCTAAATGAGGAAGGGCAGGTGATAGGTGAGATTTGATTATACTCATGGAAATCAAATCTTTGTGATTCCCCCTCATGTCAAAAAAGCATTTGTTTATATAGTTAATAGATTAGTTTAACAGTTTTGATTATGTTTACAGGAATGGTTACTCGCAGTGATGTATTCCAAGCGCTAGAAGCTGTGGAAGCTTAGCTCACGGCATCGTTCATGGTCACTCTACATGCACATGTAAATATGTTTATATGAAGTGATGAGTTTTTAAATTTGAATCGCATATCGTACTGTCTCTTCTGTTGCGGAATTGCACCCATGCTAGATATCTGACCGGAACTGAGTATTGAAAGCTGATGCTTATAGGCCATGAACCATGGATAGTTAACATCAGCTTCGAGCCTTGGTAGAACAGGGAGAGTTGAACCGAGAAATATTTAGGTTAAAAAGCTCGAGCGGCTGTTAACAATACAAAGAAACCCATTGCCGCATCATACAGCCAGTGACCTGAAAGATTTTTATGCTCCATCTTAACTATTCTGGCCAAGAATTCCAGCTTTCAATTTTTATCCCCAAACTTTTTATAGCAAGAAACAGGGCAGTCATGCACATTTTAAAACGGTCTCTAAAATTAGGTACCCAAACAAAAGCATGGAAATAATACTTCCAGACCGATCATCTGATTCTGCTACAACTGCCTAAACAATCTCATGAAACTATGTTAAGACCAAGCACAATGCAAGTGGTACAGATAAGAAGGCTGTCTAGGAGTGGATTCCCTCGAACTGAGTTTTTAAACAATATATGGACACTTACGACCAGAATTTCAGCTTAATTTGACCTGTGAACAGAATTTCTTTAAGCTGATTCTTTAAACAGTATATATAGATAGCACCCCTTATTACATAGCCCAAGTCCCTTGGTAACAGCATGTGTGCGCTTGCGTGCATGCGCGAGTGCGAGAGAGAGAGAGAGAGAGAGAGAGAGAGAGCTGATTAGAACGAGAAAATATTGGCTGCAAAGCAAACAACCATAAAATTACATTTAACAGTTGTTTCTCTAGTACATCCCCCACTCATGACAAGAAAGAGAAGGCTCTAACGTATGGACTTCCAGGAATTAGGCTTGCATTGAAGTAATACAATTAACATCAGTGTAGATCACTAAATGTGCATGACACAAAATGTTGAAGTCACCAGCTCTCAGCTGGCACCATCTGAATGTCAGTCATGGCGGTAGGATCCATAAGCTTTTACTCAACTCTTCGCATTTTGACATTGATAGACCTTTCCTTGTAAGAAGTGACTTTCTCAGCTGCCTTGCGTAATGGCCTTCCAACCGAAGATCTCCTCACCTCTTGATTGCAAGGCTCTGAGAAGTCACTCATACCATTCTGCTCCTCATTCTTTCCCTGTTTCATAGGAACATCAGAACAGGAAGAAGCTGGAATGTCTAGTTGAACAGAAGTATCCTTATGCAAGGGTTCGCTGACAAGTGACTGAACTGGAACCTTGACATCCTCTTTCTTCATCGACTCCACCATTGGTTCCCATGATTCAGATTTCAAGTTACTGGATCTCCTTCTTAAAGACCTTCTGCTTCAAAATAATTACCAGGTGTATCAGAAATAGCCTGAGTAATGGTGAGAAAAATAGGTGGAAAGAACATCCCACAGCTTAATTACAGCATTCAATACCTTCGCTCAATCTTTTCTTGTGGTGCTACTTCTTCATGGGTTGTAGCAGCAGGGCCCTGAGCTGCAGGGTAATTGAGGATTAAAAAACAAAGGAAGAAAACAAATAGTGTACAAAACAAGGTTGCCATTAACCTATAAGCATTAGGTTGTTGAGGAAATTACGAGGATCTTTCAACGTGTGCTTCCTGCTGGCATTGGAGGTCTTCATGTCATTCACTTGATGAGATGCATCTACTGCTGCAACCTCAGCAGTCTTCTCATGTCTCTCCTTTAATTTGCAAAAGTGGAATAAACAACATCAGCAAGATGGAAAACCGAGGGTGTGACTATGAATAAATTTCATTATAAAGATTAAAGAAGGATTTGTTGACTACCTCACATCCAACATTCTCGCACATTTGTTTGTTCAATTTCCCCTTCTCCTAGAATTAATAAAGCTTTCACTCATATAATCAACCAAAAAGAAAAAAGAAATACAAAATATGTTAATGATGATTGGTGCACCTCGGCTTCTACACTCTTTACTTTAAGGACAGCTTTCGTGCATCTAAGTTCATGTTGCAAAGCTTTTAGCTGCATCAAATTGGCATACCAGTTCAGAAATTTTGATCAACCCCAAAAACTTACTGATTTTGAAGTAAAATTTCGATAGATTCCTGTTGGTTAACTTCCGTTCCCTAGACAAGAAACAACCAAAGAACAGGCCACTCATGAGGAGTAGAGACTTACTCTGTCTTTGCCTATGTTGAGCTCCTACAAATCAAAATTAAAGATAGATTAGGAGGGGAAGGGAAAACTTAAAGAGTACAGAAAGCAAGACAGTATAATCAAAAGAAACGGAACAAACCGCTTGCATCTGAGAGTTGGCCTGAGCTAACTGCCAATTCTGTTGTCTAACTTTCTGCAATTCAAATCGAAGCTTCTGCATCTCAATGCCGGTCATTTCTATGATTTTACTGCCAAACCAAGGGATCAACAAAACCAATCAAATTACCAAAAAATCATGATGAAACCAAGAACCTGATAAATGAATTACTCTGAATATAGCATGGCAGTCGATCTTTAGAGAAGGAACATACTTTCTCTCCCCAACAAGCTTCAAAAGAGCAGTATTCTCCTGAAAGAAGGACCAAATTTTTAAGGAAGAAGCACTAAAAAATCAATTTTTTTGAAGCAACAGAAGTTCAAGAAAACTGAGAAAAATTTAAAAGATGAAATTTGGAAATGAAGAACCGAAGTACCTTCATCAGCTGGGCAACGTAGTCGTTGGTGCTCGGACAAGGCATCGCATTCGAATTTTCTTGATCGCCTTCCATTCTGGGTTCGCCAGGCCTCCCCGAACTCATGTTGTTGGTGATGTCGGAGAGCCTATTCCTCCTAACCGCGCCCCCCATCAGACCCGACTTGTGATTCTTCTCCCATTTATGATTCACTGCTGCCATCCAATTAAATCTACCATCATCACCAACAAACCAAAGAAACCCTAACCCTAGATCCTGAACCCCCATACCATCAGCAAACAGAGAAGGCCCAGAATCAGAAATTCTACAAAATTTTAAGAACTTCTGGGAGTAGAGATTACCGATGTCGCTTCCGTTGCTGTTGCTTGCCGCGCTCCGAAGGCCTCCGCCTTCCATGGAAGAACAAGAAGAAAGAATTCAAGGGGAGGGGAAAAAAAAGAAAAAAAGAACCGATCTCTCCTCTTCCTCGCTTCAAGTCCCTTCTCCCTCTCTAAAGGGGCTGCGAAGAGGCTCTCGTAGAGATGGGCAGACGAATCTCGCAAATGGGCAGGAGGGGACACAGCGCGACGCGAGGGGGAGCGGGGTCGGAAGGGGTTTTTGAGAGAGGCTCGGATGTGCAACGGCTATGCGAGCGTAGCTCCGAACGTGGTATTCAAAATCTTAACCTATTGGAGCTTACGGCGGACCTCGCCCGGTTCGATGCATCCCCCCCCCCCCCTTGTTTTTCTAGGGACCGTGGTGTTGGAATCGGGGGTCCGAATTGGAGGGTCGAAACCTGGCTTCTCGAACCACTTGGTGCTTGATTGGCTTGGAGAAGTTGTATTCAATTAGGTTGAATCTAGTTGCAATTAGACAGATGTAAGTAGCCTGAACCGAGACTTGATCTTGAAAGCCCCCTATCTTATCTATCATAACATCATCCAGTACTTTGTGTGCATGAGACAAGTCTAAAAAGATGTTGCAACCCAAAAGGGGGTCGCTAGCAATTTGTCCAAAGAAACAAAATTAGGCCAGCCTTCGCTTTGCTTTGCTTTTGGACAAGCCGACTGGAGGAGATACGCCGTACTTGATTTCTCATCTACTTAGAAATCTTATGATTGGGCTTAACCCTCCCTTTTTAATTACAAAAAAATAAAAAATATATATATATATAAAAATAAAAAAAGGTTTAGCAAAGGGTGCTGTTGGTTTTACATTCACTAATTGGGATTATTAAAAAGAGATGAACAGCTGTGTGATTCGTGAAGATAGCAACACCCCCAACCGCAACTTACACTGACACGTGAAAAATAGTGGCCCACACATTTCAAATTAAGATGGAAGTCACCGCAGAAACCAATGAAGTAAACCAAGTCAGGATTAGCATCAAGAATTGAAGTCGCATTAAAGACGGTGCTACCAACTTGTTGGAACCTTAGCCTTCCCGTCAACATTGTGATCGGGGCTGATAAGCATCAATCTTATCATGGATAATTTTGGAGCAAATATGATTTCAAGTATAATGGGAAACCCACATTCAAACCTCATTGTAGATTTATTCACTCTATCAACAACAGAGCCAGATCTGGCATATTAAAGAAAATTTTCCTTTTCCATGGATTCCAGTTGCATCCAAAAATACAAAATCAGTTCGAATCTACAGCAAGTCCAACAATGGAACAACACCCAAGCCATTGAGCCCTACGTGGTATCGCTCCATCCCCTTTAAAATGCAAGCATCCAAACCAAAGAACATTTCTCTTCCCTTTCCCTCCCCATTTTGCAATGCTCTGCTCTTTTTTGTTTGTTATGAGTGCCACTTTTGTGTTACAAATTTCTGCCATAAACTCTTACTTGGCCTCAATTCAAGACCTGGAAAGCTAGCATGACCCAGAGGTAAACTTCAAACCTGAGTTCACATCAATGATTTTGGTACAGAGCTCTAAGAGACCGGTTGAGAGCTCCAAGGTTCAGCATGATGGACTCACTTTATGCAAAATGAAAAAGATTTCCATTCGTAACAATAAATGAATTTCCTTCTAAGAATTGACCTTAACTTTGATCAGCATTACTACGCTCCATTTAATTAGCATTAATCTAAGGAACCATGAAGAAATCCTACAGCTTCAAGTTATTTTGACATCTCGAAAAAGCCGTGCAGCCATAGACCCATATCTTCTAATTTCCCAGTCATCAACTGTCCCCTTTTCCAATTCCACGGCCTTACTACTACTTCCAGTATTGTCAGCAGTTTCTTCCCTTTCTTCCACCGCACAGGTCTCACTATCTTCATCACTTCGGCTAGACTGAGAAATTTGTGCTGCAACAGAGAGGTCATCTCCACATCTAGATTGAGTTTTTAACTCCATCATGAAGAGTTGTATACTGGGGTGTTGGAACTTGTGATCCATCTGCACCATACATGAAAAGGAAGAGATTGAAAACACAAATTACAAGAGAATAATGCAACATGTTCATTATACTGTAGAATTCTTTCTTTTTTCTTTTAAATAACACCAATATTAATTATTATATCCACACAAGTCTGTGAGGATTAAGGATTTACACTAGATATGTATCAACCCATGCTTCATATCAAGATTAACCATGTTTTGGCAATTGGCAAATGCAGTGATACGTGACCACGCTACAAAGGACAAATTAGAAAGAAAACCGCCAAGTACAAGAAAAATACTATAAAGTACAGAAAGATTAGACAATTACACTAAAATTGGTGTTATTTGATGCACATTGACAATGATACAATTTTCCCATTTTGTTAACGTGGTGGCATCAAAGTGACATGTGATTCATGGGGATACACGTGTAGACAACTCAGTTACACTGGATTAAAGGGATACTAAATGATAGAACATTATTAGAACCAAGAAGATGCCCCAATTATTCAAAAATGGATGTTTCAAACATTTCATGTTACTAAAGTTGAAACCCATCTCAACTTGAAACACATAACTGCATTTCTACAGAAATTTGATCAATACCTGCAAACCAGTATAATCCAAGCAAATTCCACCTTAACAAAGTATCTACAATTCCTTTTATCATTATTAGCTCAAACCAAGTCCAAATTTTTTAACAGCAACTCTATTATCATCTTTTAAATTTATAATGCAGATTTTCAAAGCATCAGAATAAAATAATGAGATTGCATTCATCTCACAGATTTATTTGACACCAGCAGTTAAAGAAATCAGCAAATTTTTCTGATCTCTGACTAGAATACATATATCGAATACCTTTGCTTTCGGGATGGTTTTTACTGCAAAATTGTCCTTCCACATGTGAATCATCCTTTCATGGACAGTGGTCGAGCGAATCTCATAACCTATCTGGATTTGAGAAAACCAGTATATTAGTGCCCACAACAATTAAAATCTTGATAATAAAAAGAAAACCAGTATATCGGTGCCCACAACAATTAAAATCTTGATAATAAAAAGAACATTCTAGAAGTGTACCAATATTGTTGTTTTAGGTCCTGATAGAGCCAAAATTGTCTGCAGCAGTGGTTCCAATAGATGCTCTGAGTAAACCTTTGACCAACAAGTGATTAGTTAAATAAATCTGAGATGGCAATGATAGAGAAAAATATGTAATATCTCAAATTACAATGCAAATATTGAGCAATGAATGAATCTAAAGCAACCAATTCCATCCAATTCTTATATGTTAAACTTGATATTTGACAAGAATTAACATGAAAAAAGCCCCAGAAAACTAAAGCCACTCCTATTACACAATATATGTTGAAATCAGCAAGGAATGCATAGTTTAAAAAGTTGAAAGAATTTGATCCTGTTTATTTTCAAATAAATATATATAAATTATTTTAGTATTGAAAAAAAAAAACAAACTTTAAGCATATTTAATATATAAATTGTAATTCCCATGGAGAAATCACAAGAGGTCCATGGATAACCAAGCTTTCTGCACTAATTCCCAAATTTATGCCCTCCAAGAACAAACTATATCGGCTCCTAGGTTCCCCATTTTTCTAGTTTTGCTTATACTTATCAAGCATTTGTTAACACCAATAGAAAAACAAATCATACCATTATGAACGGTTCTAAATCATCGACTTAATGGCCTACAGAGGCTAATTCTGCCAGTTGATTAAGTCTTGTTATCAGACAGGATTAAATTTCTGAGTTAACCAATTCCTAGAACTGTAAGTTTTACACTGATACAAAAAATTTCAGTACAATATTTTTCCATTAGTTGGACAACCAACTTTAAAAACTAACTCAGCCCCTCCTGATAGTCAAGCCACCGTATGTCACAAGAACACTAATTTTTTAATAGAGGATAAATCATAAAATTTGCAAAAAATGTCAAAACAAGAGGAAATGCTGTTCCAAGCCTACTAATTTTAAACAGTCATATAGGCAGCTTGCCTGTAACAGTAGAACACTACAGCCGAAGAACTTACAACATCAGTGCCAATGATGTAATCAAACGGAGGATTGACAGCTTTGATGTGTTCCTTATTTCCCCAGTCCAACTCTGCAACCTTAATGGAACCAAATGATGCTACAAAAGGAAAAATATAAGCACCTATGTAAGAGAAGATTACCAAAAGTTGAAAGACGTGATTGTATTTTCTGCCCACATAAGCTCAAATTTCTGCTCCTTGGTGATGCATGCAACTATCTAGATACCCAAGTATAAGGAGCAACAATTATATACACAATCAACCACAGTTGCTTGAGGCACTTGTTTTTGTACATTAAGGTGATGCAGAAAGCAAAATTCCAATAACTTTTTCGGATTGAAAACAGCTTTACATCACTGCAATCATCAGAAAAGAAAGCCTTCAGATTGTATAATTTATTCTATACCATGCACTCCAAGGATAAAGTTCTCCATCAATGCAAACTTTAATCATGCATCTAGAGAATGTAATATCGTGTTCAGCAATATGTATGAAGTTTGCTAGTTGCCAGATGCATATGATAACATGTACCTTAGGAACTGGAAAAAGAAATATTAGTATAATTCATTAATTGAATGCATGAATGAACATAACTCTGCTTTCACATCAAAATTCAAGGATAGCAGTACACTTCATTGCAATGATTTAAGTCTCGACGGAACGAAGGCCGAGATGACCAAAACGTCTCATCCCAGAGAGATTCCGGGACTGATCTCGGTCGTCCCATCCCATCCCAACTCAGCCATAATACATTATGGTGTTAATTTTAAATCGATCTAATTTATCATAAGGATATAACTTTCAAAGTCAAAAAATGTTTAAAAATGGAATAAAGCACTAAAGCTTCACAAATATTTTTTTTTAAGAAAAAAATATCCCAAGCAAATATTGAGACGCCTGATCGAGTCAGGGATCAAGACGGGACAGGATGTAAAGCGTCTTGTTCCGTAAAAAAATTGGGACACCTTTGTCCCACGAGATTTAAAATCTTGCTTCATTGTATGGCACCAATTACACAAGATGTGTCTCATAGATGTATGCACAAGCTGGATGTACATGATATATTGCTTGCACTGTTTATGGTTGCCCATGCACTAATAAGCATTAGGATCAACAATGCCAAGTACCAGTGCTACAATACCTTTATCAGCACATTAGGACTTGTATGGCATGTGGCTAAAATGAGCAGACATACAAGTACCATAGACCAGCCATAAGATCTTATAAATAGTAAGACAATGGATTAACAGCTACAAGAGTCAACAAAACTATAGGTAGAAAAGTGCTGGGTGCCCTTTGAATCTAAATCATGTTTGAACAAAGGACTGCCCTTGCCATGTGAATGATTGCTTTCAACATCTCAAAACTTTCACTAGTAACATTCAAGCCTTTAGCATGCCTTCATAGAATTGCTCTTTCTCATTTCCTTGTCACTCCTCACATATCCTTGCTTCTCCTTCTCTTAGGCGCAAATTATAAACCAAAACCCAAATTAAGACACCAGAAATGGCATATAACAATGCAATCATATATAAAGGTCTAATATTTATAATTAAAAAATACTCAATATTTTTTAGAATCAATGAATAAAGGATCATAGCTAACTAAACCTCATACCATTATCTATGAAATTCAAAGCAAACCTGAATCAGGATTTGTCTGCATGATCCAAGAAGTATTGCGCTCAACATTTCTCATGAGCAACGGTAACACTTCAGCTTGATCTGTTGAAATTACTTCACATCCAAGGAGTGCCATTCCTGAAGAATATATAATTCTGCTTCAAATAAATAAGACAGATACAACAATTTTGATGATTGCTTGTCATGAGTGTGCAACTAATACAAAAAAACTCACCTAGGCCTGCCAGGCCACAACCAGCTCCTAGTTCAATTGCACGTTTTCCTTTTAACTTGGGCAGACTAAACCTTCCTTTTCTGCAATTCTTTTCCTGAATCAACAAGAACAAATCAGATCACCACAAAGCATACAGCATCTAGCTCACGTCTTTTATATGATATATTAGAAAGATTTGAATGGAGCCACTGTAGGCAATTTTTTAGTTCTGTTTTAACCAAAGATTTGTCAAAGTTGTTAAAGAAAGAATATTATCTTAGAACAAGAGTAAAACACTAGCATCAATAATTAGCAATGTAAGGAAAGGACTCTGATATTGTAGGACAGTGGACAATGATATTTAACATTACTTGGAATTCCTATTGAAACTTGACATAAAACTTAGATTGAGTTACAATGGGTATCTAAAGAAATATTAATAGGCAATCAAGGCCTTACACCTAGGCAATAGGGAAAATGGTTCTAGTGTTTGAATGAGGTTTCTTTGGGGTTTTTTTAGAGAATTATACTAGTGAAGCTTTCTAAACATGTCTCTTTTCTTCCCTAGAAAGTTATTGTAGATGCAATTAGTGCTTTAAAAGTGGTTGTGGTATACACAGTATGCGGACTGCATATCCAAGTGTATGTGTGGTTACTATTTTTTAACTATTTAAAAATATATATAATATATTAAATATAATTTTTGGATGGATGATAACAATGTTAATAATAATAACAACTAAGAATCAATGCTTACTTGCTTAGTACCTAAAACCGGTAGCAATAACTATTAATAGCCATATTACGCCCTCTTGTAACTCCCATCAAATCTAACCATCAATTTAAACCCACTTCACTTGCACAACCCACATAAGAGTGGGACAGACATACACATATATATGGCTTCAAAATGCTAAATGGGCTCACATATCCAGTCATATGATACTAGGCAAGCCATAATTATAGCCACACAATGCTAAGTAGACATCTTTTCTATCCATATGCAGCATTACTGCACATAATAACCACATATACGCAATGCGGTGCAATTAAGGAACTGCATGCACATATGCAGCAGTATGCACTGCATTTTAAAACACTGAACAAAATTTTGCAAGATGATTTTCTGCATAAAAGATGGGTTTAGGTTCAGGTTGTAGACTACAAAAGCACTTTAACGAGATGGATTCAAGGAAAAAGGTCTAGAATGAAAAGAACAAAAAAAAAAAAAAAAAAAAAGAAAACTACTAGCATTTGAAAGAAAATGTAGTAACAAAGAGGGTGAGGGAGGATGTTGTTATACAAGCATGTAGTACATACTTGAAGCTTTAAGAACATGAAACATTGAAGGAAAGTGCTTATAAGAGAAGTGAGCTAGTGCATATATAAGTGTACACATGTGCATGCATGCCTACGCATCCGTGCATCCTTGTAAGAGAGAGAGAGAGAGAGAGAGAGAGAGGATGTCCTAGCGAATATGAGACTCATGCCACTATAGGATCTGAGAGGATTAAATGTATGTAACCTTATCCTACATGCAAAGAGATTATTTTCATATTTCAAATCCATAACACTTAGGTCATAATGGAACAACCTTAATGTTACACCAAAGCCCATCCACTAGACAGAGAACTTAGAAATTTTCAACCATACAAAGCCTCACATATGTAAACAATAAAATCACTTGGAAACTCAAACACTAAAATTTTGGACTTTTTTGACCCAAGAAAAAGAATTATGGGCCACTAATCCTACAAAAAAGGCTTCAAAATCAACTTAGCTCTAAAAAAATCCAAAAATTTCAAAAAGAAATTAAATACCTACTTAACCCTTATGCCCTCTATTAAATCAAGAACCTTTACAACTACAAACCCTTGATGGCTTTTAATTGACCATAGGTTCTATTTTAAAAAAGGATTTATTAACTTTAGGAATGTTGTTATGGGTTGAAATCATTACCCATCAATCCTCAAGAGTCAAGATGCTAGGCAAATCATTCTTTAGGTTCTTCCCACACCCTCCAATTCTACATCATTGACTTTATATAATATCATCTACAATAGACTTAGCTTTAACATTAAAGAAATATATAAATAAATGAACAAAAGCATGCAAAAGATTGATAGTCATTACCAGAAATTTGACAAATACCATTGATGCATCCCAAACTGTAGTACCTAGATGCTTGGAGTTGGGATCCTGCCATAGTGCCATAGATTAGACAACCACGACTTGGCAGCAATTTGGAAAGACAGACTATGTGAATCAGCTTCCAGACATAACCTCTAACCAAGAAATTTGAAAACCTGTAACTTGTAGACTATGCCATGTAGGAACAATGTTTCAAAGAAGTTATTCTAATTGTTTCCATTTTCTTGTAAGACATGATAATTTGAGGAAAGGTAGGTGGGGTGTGTGTGTAAACATTATTGAAGACTATCACTTTATATGACCAATGATTCAAGTCTCAGCGAAACGAGATACAAGATGGCCAAAACATCTTGTCCTAAAAAGGTTTCGAGACCAATCCTTGCTGTTTCGTCCCGTTCTATCCTATCTCAAACATAGTACATTATAGTGTCAATTTTAAATAGATCTAATTTATCATAAAAATATAACATTTAAAGTTTAAATATATTTAAAAATCGAATAAAACATCAAAGTTTCATAAATAATTTTTTTAAGAAAAAACATTCAAAGCAAGTATTGAGACACCTAACCGGAACGGAAATCGAAATGCGAGATATTTCATTTCATGAAAAAATCAGAACATCTTTGTTCCACGAGATTTAACACCTTGCCTGTAACTATAAGAGTGAACGTGGGACTTCTGCAACCAATTTTGTTCCTGATAATTGCTGCAAAGATCAGCAACATTAGAGCTATAGAAAGTTACATGCCGCCATACTACAAGCATATTGTGCCGCAAAACAAGTTGGTCTCTTTGAGTCAATCAAGTTCTTGACCAGGAAAAAAAAAAAAAAAAAAAGGTTAAAAGGGAATCCAACACGATAGTAAAAAAATATTTCTGTAAACCCCGTCATAAAATATATTGCAATACAAGAACTTTCAATATCAATTCTTTAAAAGAAATTATGACTATCTGCTACATCTACCACAAATTTATACCTGAGATAAATGCAGGTGATGTCCTAGAACTTCAAATTTGACAACTGATGTGCTCGGCAAATTCAACCTAGAAAAGACAACATGTCATGAAAACCACCAAAGTAAAATTATAAAGTGAAATTTAGCTGGAATAAAAGATTATTTGCTACACTAATACAATTATTACTTTCAAGAAGTACAAGTGTAACAAGTAAGAAGCAATAAAACTTGATGAGATACATTATGATACAACATCAAAAACAAGGGGAAAATATCATTTGAATTTGCAACATTAATTCTTGCTTTCTGCACTCCAATTGCAACAAGCCCTAAATAATGAAAACCAATGATCACGAGACCGATCTGTCGCAAACGGTTCTCCGCATCATTCGAAAAGAGGCGAGAATAGTTGCTACGGCAGAAAACTGGCAATCTTTTGTCTGATTCAAATAGTTCAAGAAACAGAACAACCCTAAGATTACCACCCAACAGCCGCCAAAGCTTGGCCCGGATGGAATGGATGCAATCCACAAAGTTATTAGCACGGTGCAGGATCGCAACTCCCACAGCATCGAGGAGATGGAGAAATTAAGAAGAAAAAGAAGAAGAAGAAGAAGAAGGGAGTGGGGGTGTAGGATTACCTGCCGTCCTCCATCGGAGTCCACTCCGCCGACGGCAGCCGCGGCCCCAGAAACCCCGGTTCCGCAGTTCTTGAGACCCGTCGCCGCCCTTGATTTCTATCAAGAGAAGTGGAATCGGAACCGTTAATTCCCCTCCTTCGGTAAGCATCAGAAGAGCCGTACTCTTGCGTCAAGTTTTCAAATACCAAGTGGATGATAATTAACATCCAACAAATGGTGATTATGGAAGTTTGGTCTCCACCATTCTTATCATTCAACTCTCGCTCCAGCGAGTAAATAGAAATCAATACCAGAGAACATTGGTTGTCCACAAATATTATTTGATTTTCTATCAATATAACAAGCCTCTTGTTTAGTGATCGTGGATTACAAAGATAGCTCATAATAATGTTATTCTTTAATAAATCTATCAAAATTAATTGTTGCTACTAAATAATAAAGTATGAGAACAAGAAATGGGCTTGGTAGCTTCATTTTTCAAAGTACAACAAGCCAGCAAATCATCTATTTTTTCAAATCTAATATGAAGAATATATATATATTAAAAATTTCTTACTGATTGTACATGCATAAGAGTTGGCAAATATTATGTACACTAAATAATATTTAAAAAAGAGGCATAAAAAATAATTAATTATATTTCTTATCAAAGGCATAACAATTACAAGAATATATTGTTTTGAGCTATTTTATCTCTATCACAAATTATAATTAAAAAATTATTTTTAAAAAAATTATTATTAAAAATGAAAATAAATAAAATTTAACACAAATCATGCCATATCTATTTTTATAAACATATTTTTTACTATTTTATTTTGTTATGCTTAAATTAAAGGTACAAATAACTTAGAGAAACATTGGTTCGATCTCAAGATATTACTCTAGCACTTGCTCAGACGTTTGTTTATGATTTGGCTTTTTCTATCATACTTATTGACTGTATATGGATAGTACCGTAAATAAAAAAAAGTAAAAAGACATAAGGGAATGATATAAGGGGGCGAAGGCTTATAAAGGAGTTTTAAATAATGGGTTGAAAACCTGATTTCTCAAAATAATCTCATAAAAGTATGCTGGTCAGCCTTTACAACTTTTCTGGTATCATATTGGGATGTCATAGCAATGCCTTCCAAATAATAAAGTTATTTCACTTTATTATCTTACAATAGTTATTCTAGTAACTACAAGAGTCATGAGAATGACAAATCGGTAAGTTATTCCTACTTTATTCTCAAAAATGATACAACCTGATTAATCGATAAATGTCCATCGTAGCTGAGTTTCTTAAAAACATTTTGCAATTTGCATATATGTTTCTAACCTCCCTCTCTATAAAGGCAGGAGGGTTTTGCGATTTGTATATGCATTTCTAACATCACTCGCTATGAAGGCAAGAGAGGGAGAGATGGGTTGGCAAGAAAAAGAAAGGAATGATAAGGAGTTTAAAAGTGAGCAATGGGTTAGGATAATTTAAGAATTAATATCAATCTGGCTTGATTGGATCGAATTAGTTTGGTTATAAGTGCTCAATAGAGTTAGTTTTTGATCCAAAATCCTAAAATCTATCCTCATTTGACTGGCTTTTACTTTAGGTATTAATTCCTCATTTTTAACCCGATAACCTACTATACTTTTAGAAATCGAATTAGAAACCTTAGATATATTTAGTAGATATATTTAATGATAGAAGAGATATTTAGTATGAGATTGATCATTAAATATTATGTATATCCCTTTAGTTAATACAACTAAAGAAAAAAAATTAATCATTAGATACTATAAAATGCTATAAAAGAAAGAAAAATCATATAGTATTTATTAATATTGTAACTTTTTTTAACATTTTATTATAGCTCTTAGTCTCTGACCTAATTATTATAACTAAAAAAACTTTTATATATTAAAAATAATAAAAAAAATATTCCTTTGATTTGATTGATTGGTTCTAAATTATTTTTAAGATAAATTGATTTAGTTCTAAATTGGTTCCGGGATGGGATTTTGAAGAGCTCGTGTGGGAACGCTGAAAACTGAGCGGAATGACAGGATAAGAACTTTCTTTTTCATATGATGGTGATGTTTATTTGGCTGCTCTTTATCGTCAAGGATTTTTTTTTATTTTTTTTAACCCACAAGATTATCTTTATTGTCGTGGAAAATCTTTTAGTCCGCAGGATTGTTCTAACGTAACATGCTAGTCATTGTCACAGAAAACTTTTCACTAGATTATCCGAATTTAATATGAAATTCACTGTGGCAAATGTTGTAATACTTCTCGCATGGAGTGGCATGCACAGTGATTCATTTCGTTATAGGCCATCTGAGAACTATCATGGCAGTGGATTGAGAGGATGTTCTGTTCTTCTTTATAAGATTTATTATTATTTTTTTAATAATATTGGCATGTCAAATGCTGCCTAATTGAATCTCGTAATAAGTTTGCATGGTCCACCCACCTCTCAGTTGACTAAATATTTGTATCCAGAAGTTTGAACTCAAAGATATATTTTAATCAATGAGGTTCGAGTTCAGTCCCGGACCATGCCTGTGTTGTATGAAAGGAATGAAGAGCTTAGCTCTGTGAAGCAAGCTTGATCTTTGACAATTCATTTTCGTGATATTAAAAAGCTGCTAACTTGAAATAACCAAGAATGACAACAAAGGAAGCAATGCTTGCAATGGACCACAATAGTCTAGCTAAATATCCTTCCAGACATTTCCACACTATATGGTTGCTCTCTTTCCATCATCTCCCACTGTGATGGTTACTCAGTTCCAGTGGCAAGGTTTCCTTCGAACCACCTCCTCAACATTTCTAGGGAAGCCTTGGGCTGGTCCATCCCAACAAGATGACCTGCATTATGAATCTGGAAGGCAATAACCTTGAGGTCAATATATGTTCTTGTTGCAGGCATGCAGGGACATACGTTGACCATGATAAAATATACAAGGCTCTTGTGCAATAGTGTCGCATTTATAAATAAAAAAAAAAAAAAAAAATCATAATACTATGCTTTTCCTTTGACAGTAGCTCAAAGGAAACGGTTTAGCCTACTTTTATCCCACGTAATTGTGAAAATAAACTACTCTGTCCTGTGTGGTGAAATACCTTACCTTAGATTATTCCTTAAAAATAACTGCCTACTTTTCAAAAGACCAACTTAACTCTTGGCATAATACATACTTCCCTCAAGGAAAAAAAAAAAAAGAAAAATCTTTTTGCAGGACAAAATGGCCTCTGCAAAGGAGTGGGACAAATTGAAGTGGGATAGTCTTATTCCAATTATAGTTTATGACACTGACCTACCAGATTGTTGAGGCAAGTATAATTTACTCTGGATTAAAGTGTGCTAGGTCAAACTGGAGCCTAGCCCATGTTAAAGAACTAACAGACCGTTGCTATAAAACTGCATGAAGTAATGCAAGATAATTTGAATTATTTTGATCAAAATGATAAGATCACTGTCGAAAATACCTTCATGAAACTGAGAGGTCCATGGCTTCTCAACTCTCCAGCATTTGCATTATCCACCACAAATGGTATCACAGGCGATGATTTAATCTCTTTTTGGCCAGACCATTTCAAGGCTTGGATCCATTCGTAGTTTCCTGGTCAAAAGAATGCAAGAATTTGCAGATTAAAATGCATCCATTTGAACATTGGTATAGCGAGTGGGAATATGCAACAGTGAAAATTTTGCATCAGTTTTAATGCACATATGCATGCACCTATGTTTTGAGGAAAAGTTTTAATGGATACTGCAGAAGAAGTTCATACTTTGAGTTGTTTAAATAGATGTTGATTCTCTTAGACCATATTGGACTCTAGAGAATCATATGATTCACATGATCATGTCAAAACCCCCTATTGCCTGGGAGCTCCCTCTCTAAGAATTAGGTACAAGGATATTGGCATGAGGAGGTTCAACTCATGTAACTTTTAGCATTGAGAGCATGATAACAAAAATTTCTATGTAGTTGTGCAATAACATTGAAAAACTAAGCATAGGCATGCATGGGGGAAATCCTACTTCATGTGCTTGTCAAATTTAAAAGATACAAGCATAACCATTAGGCTTCTCCAAGCTATGCATTTAGAGTTGGCTTTATGAATTCTTTTCACTCCTATAAAGGGATGCTATGTTCTGTTGTTCACTCTTTGTGACCCTGCAGCATAAAATCCAACTTCCTGTTTTCACTCTAATGTCATCCTAATAGCACGTATGCACACACTGCAGGCATAAAAGATGAGCGATGTGCACTGTTTCTTGCACAAGAACATCAAACATAAAAATACATGAATTTGTTGCAGATGCTATTATCAGAACATAAATGTTTGAAAATTTTGTGCATGAAGCATGATTGTAAATAAGAATGAAGAACAAATGCGTCCAGCTGAACAAGATGCTTAAAACCAGCAACTTATGATGCATATCAAATAGAAACACGTCAGTGGATGATATTGTATCAAAGAGATTATAAAGTTATGAATGGGGTTTCCACAGCCTCACCAGTCCAGGTGAATAAGGGATCAAATTCCCCAGCAAATACAAGCAGCTTGATGCCATCCTCAAGGAAAGCAGGAAAAGGCTCTGCATAACTGATCAACGTGTCCTGTAACAGGGCACCCATAACAGAACCTCTACGATGGAGAAACTCTACGTTTCGAACTCCAAGGACATCTTGAACAGCCTTCTGATTCAAATATTCTTTCAATATTGGGATGTCAAAGCATATTTCTGTAAAACACTTATTCCTAAGGTCGAGAGTCTGCAAAAAGTTAAATGACAATAAAGTTAAGACTGCCACAGTTTTGATACAAATTAAAATACAGGGAGTTCATGCTTGCTTACACTAATATTTGGACCAAGGAGAGACAGCTGTTCTATAATAAAGCAAGCTGTGTCCCGGTCACCGCAAGATCCAATTCCAAGTGCACCTGATACATGCTCTTATCAATGCCATTCTTTTAAGTATTTCTTATAAATCTTATTCACTGAAGTAGTCAAAAAATACTAGTGACTAGTATTGTTTAGATGCACTTAGGCTGAGACGTAACAGAATTTGGACGTATTCAACTTCGACCATTCATGTTTAAATAATGTTTGAAAAAGACCAACAAGTTTCAAGAAATAAACATAATGGCTGCAAACTATAGTTAAAAGGAATCATGCAACAACAGTAAAAGAGTCTGCAGTACATGACAAATGAAACATCATCATGACTGAAAAACACAATTTACATAAGATTAGTTTGATTTTATCGAATATCTCTGAAGGAAGCAACGCGGAGATAATTAAAAATGAAACTATACTAGCGTTATAAAAGCTTGGAGGTAGCAAGAGAATTACAATCTTTTATCGCATCTTTACATCTTTTGTACATCACTTGGGAGTCGGATCTGGCTTTTTCAATCAATGCATTATCAGACATATACTCTACCATTGATCTGTAATAGACTGTTGGTTCAACTAATCCATTGCCAATGGCCAAGCCCTGCAAAACCATTCTCCAGTGTAATTTATCATCAAAGCAGGCGAGCAAGGTCTTAAGAAACTAATCTCCAGAACATAGCAATGGTGAAGATCATACCTTAAGATTTATGTGAATACCTTCATTAGCTTTATTTTCTCTCTGAATCTGGCTCGCAAGAGCAGAAACAACATGCCCTGCATACCCTTGTCCAATTATGTAGAAGTCATTCTTTGCATACTTGGGGTGTGCAGTGAAGAATCCCTAAGATAATAAAATCAAAGGCCTAAGAATCCGCAAGCTAGATTTGTCTTGCAAAATGAGAGGCTTTAACATATTGGGGAAGTAATAGAGATTTTGCTATGCAAGCATGCTATTTTGATCCTATGTCACAGAAAACTTGATAAGAAAGAGTTGCCATGAAAAATAAAATGAATCAGCAATTAATCACAGGATCCTAACTACAGATGTTCTCTTCTTAATTATTTTCTCTTCATTGGTATTTTGTAGTCTCATTGATAGGACTTTACGGTATTGGAATTCAAAATTGAATTAAACAAATAGTAGGTTAGAACATGCAACAAAAACAAAAAAAAAAAAGATAAGAGATAATTTCTGATTATTTGATGAATTTAGTGTAATTTTTGATTTTTCTAGTAAATCATTACTTAATATTACAATTCTAACTAAACCTATTAGCAATCTTATGCCATCACCATGGGTTGATGGATCAGATATAGCATGTAGCATCAGAGTTTGGGAACGTTTATGATTGACCATCAATCTTGCAACAATCCTTTATCAGTGTCAAATTCCTAGCCTAGCAGCGATAGCAGGAGCGTGGCTTGCCAACAAACCCATAAAACTAAGTGGAATTAAGGGAAATGTAGCTTGAGAGTTCAATTAACTATCATAGGAGAGAAATTTCCCTAAACCACCACCACCATACACACACACACACACACACACACACACACACTAACAATATTATGCCATCTCCTTCCCGAGTTGTAAGGTGAACTTTGACTTTGGTACAAATATTAGTATGAGTGTCGAGTACTAATTAAGAAAAGCTTGCATGCTAGATTTGCTTCTCAATCAATGTGTCCTATGTAGAACAATAAGAGTTGCTATACACATTGTTTCATGAAATATCATATCAGCACCTTTCTTTTTAAGAAGTGGGCAGGCCCAAATTCATTCAGCAAATGTAATTATCAAAAAACTTTTGGGGATCAAAAGAGATGAAAACCTGAAGAAATTCATATAAGTCAGCACAGACACCTTTCATATCATGGTGTACCATGCGAGAGTTTGCAGTATAGCTGAAACCAGTTCCGATCGGCTGATCGACAAATATGATATTTGAAGCCTGCAATATTCATGGAAGTCATGGAATGTCATGGTACTGAAAGAAAAAAAGAGAGTACATTTTTTCATTTTTAGATCTTGATCTTTTTTTAGCAAAATGATAGTTAACTGCTCTGTTGCAGTTTTATCTCTGTTTCCTTTTAATTCTTTCTTTAGCGAACTGTTGCAGTTCTTTTTCCAGAATAAAATATTATTGAGGACCACACTTAGAGAATTTTGCTTGGCCACATTTTAATCTGATGCATTTACCTGAATTTAAAGAGATAAATTCACATATATATATATATAACAAGCATGGATATTTATCTACTATCATCTGCATTTGCTACCACATATCATATAATCTAAGTAAGACCAACAGCATAAACTCATGCAATGCATGGTCTGTAGATAGGCAATTGTCTCTAAAGAACGCAAAATTCAAAGTTGATGCTTTTAAGTGGTGTAATTGGTTTGAGTGGCACTGGATCTTTCTTAAGTTTTGGCAATTCAGTCTTGCATAGTTTTTAAATTTATCATCATATCGAGCAACAAACCAAAGGTTCCATTCCCAGAAGCCAACAACAACAAATGAACGATACCTTATCCCAGCTAAAGACATTCAAGGCAAGAGACTTGTTGTCAACCATCCTGTACGGTCCATGCTCATAGAAAACAGCCTGTTGGCTGGATAGACCGGGCCCCCCGGCCAACCAGAGAACAACAGGGTCCCCCTCATCACGCTTTGACTCGAAGAAGTGGTAGAATATCCTACATCGAAGAACTAGAACCTTCAATGGAGAAATCTAATGTAGAAATGCGTGCAGTTATTTAATCAAAACTCATTTAGTGGAGAATGTGATGAAAAAGAAAGTCTCCATGTCGGAAACCTTGAGAGCCTCACCTGAGAGCGCTGGCACGCCTAAGAAAATAGCTACCGGCGTGATGGCCGAGCTGCTTCACGGAAACCCCTTTGGGGAGGCCGGGGAGCCTGACCCGAGTCTCCACGAGCAATCCCTTTGTTACAGGGGAGCCATGGACAGGAGCTAAGGTGTCGTTACCGACTACGTTGGCAGTGTCGACGAGTTTTCTTGCAGTCGAGAGGTGGCCATCCGCTGGAGTTAAAATGGTAGAGAAGAGAGACAAAGCAATCAAGAGGTCCAAGAAGATGAGCAAGAGAAAGAGATTAGACATGTTGGAGAGAGAAGGAGGGAGCGAGGAGGTGGTGGGGAATGAAGGTGACGAGGTGGTTGGGGACTTGAAGAGCAGGGTTGAAGGGTCTGGAAGAGAGAGGAAGCCAGCCTGCATTGAGGAGGGTTGTTTTTCTTTGAAGGAAAATAAAGGGACAGACGGTTGTCAGCGTTATGGTACGCCAAAAATAGAGTGTGACGAGCAAGGATCATCGACGTGAGAATTATCCGCGGTTGTCCAAGCCCCAGGAGTGGCGCTGGCACTGCATGGTCTTGCGTTGCAACCTTTGTTCAGACCCCTTTGTAATCCTATTAGTTTGGCCACCTTTGTTTGCCTTTAACAAGGATGGTGGGCTTGGCCTAACCTTGACATAGGGCCGGCTTCTATTTGGACGCCTATGGGCCGACATTGTTCCATTCATAGTTTCGAATCTTAGTAGGATATTTTGTATACAAATTATCATTCCAAGTATCAAGATGAGATCATCCTATTTTTATTCCAACATCTCAATTTATATAACCTAGGACATGCCTCATCGGTAAGATAAGCCCATGGTGCATTCTGTTTTATAGAAAAACGGAGGCAATCCGGTTTAAAATTTTGAAATTTTGATCCTATTTATGTTTATATAACATGCCTCTATTGTCAGTGTTAACATAGTCATAACTCATGGTTGCTTAGCTTTAAGTTTTTGATCAATTGCCTAAAGAGCGTTGCTGGCGTAACAAAGAAAAGTCATGCAAAGAAAAAAAAAGAAAAAGATTACATTTCTGATGCCTAGCTTTCTTGTAACCCTCTTTTTGAGGGTCCCATGCAGATTACTAGACGACAAGGAACACGGAATGTCACGAATGTTCATCAAGAAGCTAATGAAGCAGCAGATTGTCCACCCAGCCAGTCTTGCCTCTTCATCAACCAGTATACAACACTGAAAACATAACCATCTGCACTGCTTGATAGATGTAGAGCTGAAATGTCATTTGGTTTAATTCTAGATATTTTGATTAGGGGTCATCCCTGTTGTACTCCAAAGGAAGAAAAGGAAGAGGAAAAAGATGACAGCTGAACATAATAATGTTCCTAATTTTTATGGACGCAGGTTGGCCTGTTACAAAAACATGGGCTCTGATAGCAGCTGAACAGGTGAACATCTCTTTTTACGGACATGGATCAGTGATCACAAAGTTGATAAGGTGGGCTCCATCCTGAAAGAGAAAGTTATCAGCGTGTCAGGTGCGATCAGCCAAGAAATTGCCAATTGGAATCCAAGTATCTTTTAAAACAAAGATGATTATTGCTGGCTTCTCTTTTATGGGGGTAACCTTTGGCCTCAACAATTAGGTGAAATCCCACAGAATCTTCTGTAATCTTTCTTTGGTTTCTACTGCACTCTTGTAAACACCTCAGGCATTAACAAAATCTCCATAGGGAATCTGTATCCCTCGCTGTTCCTTAGAAAAAAGAAAAGAAAAGAAAAGAAATCGACCAATAGGAGGATATGAAAAAAATAATAACAATGACTGGTAGAGAGAAGGCACAGGGTCCTTAACCTTCTCAATGTCAGGTAGAGGCACCTTCATCACGGAGACTGAGATTTTCTCTATAAAACTGGAACCGTAATGTCATGGCCCACCTAATTTTATGATAAAGTTGCCAACAGTCCAATTTTTTGTTTTGTTCGTATTCGTGACAGAGACTGTCTTTGTAATTAAATCCAAATCCTGGAGCTGTGGCATCGATTAGAAAAGACATTCTCATAAAATAATTGCCTCCTACCTTAGAGGCTAAGATGTCCCTTAATTTTTTTAAAAAATTTTTGAAAAAACAAAAGAAACACTAATAAAGGAACGTTACGAGCTGGCAAAGCAACAACCTAACCTTCCAAAATAAATGCAAACACAAGAGAGGGAGGTCAATGGGTTATATACTAATATTATTTAGTAAGGTGGTCCTAATAACACAACCACCAAAGATGGGCATCAAGTCCTGTGGAGGCAATTTCTTTATTAGAGCCTTATAACTTGTTTCTAATAAGGATTCTCTAAGATTAACGGTTTAAACGATTTTATAATCACAGTGGGATTATATCACGTTCATTTCTTTGTTCCAAGCATCAATTTCCTCCAAACTCAATGCCATAGTTCATTCACGTTAGGAAACCATTTTCTTCAGTAGGATCAAGGCCCTCTAGGATCATATTCTGACATGTTATCGATCTTCTTCTATTTCATGGATGCCCTCTCCCAGTTTTGTATAGCGTGCATGATATGAAGTACCGATCGATTGGCCTAACTAGTAGGTGTTTCTTGATGAAATACCATCCACAGTATGAAAAATGATCCAAGGGAAAAACACTCTCTTACGTTGCTTTATTTTGTCACCAGTATCTATCGTTCTTTTAGATTTATATGCCTTTGTGAGGATCCATCATGGAGATTGGAGAAAGCTTTGTCCTTTCATAGTTTCAGACCGTGCTGATTTTACTAATAGCCCATTCAATGCTTCACTGATCCAATAATGCTGCCACTCTATATAGAAGTTAAGGTCTCGATCGTCTGGAGTTTTTGATTCATGAGAGTAAGTTTGGTCTTGTATGCTTGAATCTTTTAATAAATGGACATATGATGGCAGCTCATCTTCCTATTATGATCTTATAGCACATTACACATAATAATGAAATACCTATCAAATTCTATGAAACTACAATACCTTAGTTGATTTATAAATAAATTGAGGGAACAAGGTGAAGGCCAGATGAGAAGTTACAACCATATCATGGGTAAGAAAAAAGAAGGGAGAGAGACGGAGAGAGATCAGCAGTTCAGCTAGCATTTTGTTCAGTGCACATTCTGTTCAATATAGATGCAGGCTCAGATTGGATTTTATTTTGCAAATGCTTCTTCATGGGATCTTGAAGTGGTAACACTTAAAGGCGCCATCAGTTGATCTAACAGCTATCGACTCTCATTTTTTTTTTAAAAAAAAAAAAAAAAAAGCTACAAAATATAGTATAGAATACATCCATGTAGCTTGACCTAGCCCTAATGGCTCCAGCAAAAACCTTTGGTCATATAATTTGGTCACCCTAGGATACTGTTCCTGCTTTAAACTGTTACACTCGCACAACACAACTCTTCTTTGCTTTTTTTTTTTTTTTTTCTTTTTTTCTTTTTGATGGGATTCCTCTGGCACAAAATTAGGATAGCCTATACTTAGCTGTTGCCCTCCCGTGAGAAACCCCGGCACCAAACCCAACGGTGGCAAGGGCTATAAAACATAGCTTGGCCAACCCAATACAGATCCACTCTCCCTATTTTACGGGGATTTGTTCTCCTTGGAGGAAGAACCTGACATCCCTCGTTGTTTGCTGGTATTGGGATTACAATTGATAACCAAATATCACCTCGTATGTTGAGAAAAAGAAGTGGAATCTCAGTTCAAAACCAATTGCCAAAGCTAGCATTACATTACGACAATCCATGAGAGATCTGAAACTAATTTGTATTTTATTCTATATTTTGCTTGAATTTTGTCTTAAAACGACCTGGGATGCATCTGATGCAATCCCAAACCCCTAAACTTTCACCATTTCCAAAGCCTCTCCACCAATCCAGTCTCTGACTGGGTTCAAAAAACAAAAAGATTAAACTAGGACAAATGTAGATAGAGAGAGCACAGAAGAAAAGAAAGAGTTCAGTGTTTGTTTGGTTTTGTTCTCACAATGATGACCCCGAGAGACTAAACACTACAAACACTGCTCCAGATCACTGAAACACTGAAAGCATATGATATTCTTGAATGCTGAGCTCAAGAAGATTTCACCACACCCACACTCACAAACATCTTGTCACGAAGGGGAAGTGCGCACAAGAAAAGCCATCACTCACTTTTAGCCTATGCACTGGCACTGTCAAAGTCTTCCATCAAACCACGCAGCCTTATCTCCAAAGGAAAAAAAAAAAAAAAAAAAAAAAAATCTTATAATTACAGCAGTCAGTAGTAGTACATGGCCTTCCCCTGGGTCTTGAAGCTGATGTCCTTCGTTGTTGCACTGCTTAAATCATCCTCAAAGAGGCTGTTATACGCATTGTTGGGACTAACCAAAGGCTTAATGCCCTCGATGTTGTACTCTAAAAAGGCCTCACCACCGCCAAGTAATAGCTTCTGGGTTTCTTCTAACCCACCATGGAGAAAGCTGTCAAGAGAGCCCATTTGTTGCCCACCGTTGCAAAGCTCGTAGTCTACGTTATTCCGGTAGCTGATCTGAGTGCAACTCCCATCAGAGGAGCTGCAGCTCTGCTCGTTACCAAACATGAGGAGGCTGCTGCTATCCTTGACTTGATATTGGTGCAATGAACCTTGTGGGAGAGAGGAGGAGAAAGTGGGGGTGACTATAGGGTTCAGGAGATGCTGGGAGATCTGTATGCCTTCAAGGCATGTTGGTGATGAGAATGAAGCAGTCCTGATGTCAAGATTAGAAGGGAAGAGATGCTGCTGCTGCTTTTGCTGCTGTTGAAGGGCCTTTCTTTGGGATGGTGGGAAGCCCAGGAGTTTCTTCTTCAGTTTGGTGTTCCAGTAGTTCTTGATATCATTGTCAGTCCTTCCTGGCAACTGAGAAGCTATGATGGACCACCTGCACTTGAGAGAGTAGAAGGAAGGAAATTTGGTCCATAAAATCCATCACTAGTCTTTTGGGGAAATACTATCCTTTTGTAGCAGACATTATGAGAAGCGATATATTTGGCATGCATGTAGGATATATCCAAATATAAGAGATCATCTTCTTTTTTATAAACTTTGCTAAAAACACACAAGGATTGGGGTTTCTTTTGCTCCAGGTCGACAACTGTCACTCGAACATGAAGATGGAATGACAAGGAGAGACAGAGAGGGATTTATCGAAGATATGAAAAGATACTTCACCTGCTTCCAATATTAGCATAAAGGTTGCAGATCATTCTGTCCTCATCATCAGTGAAGTCCCCATGCTTAATATTGGGCCTCAGATAGTTGAGCCATCTCAACCTGCAGCTCTTGCCACATCTCTTCAGGCCTGCTCAGAAAAACCAACCAAACAAAACACTTGTAACAAAAAGAATGCAGCAAAAGAGACGACCCCCTTCCCCCAAACCTCCTTGAAAATAGAAAGAAATGGATCAAAGAGAGAAACCCAACGTCTTACCAGCTTTGTGAGGGAGAGCAATCCAATTTCCACCGGTGCCATACTTCTCGATGTACTCCTTGAGCTGTCTGTCTTCTTCTGGAGACCAAGGCCCTTTCTTCACATTGGCTTTGTCACAGCACGGAGCCCTCCCCATCTCTCTCAGATACGACGCCTTGTGGCTCCTTTCCTCCTCACTTCTGCCTTTTGGCTTGTGATGAGCTCTCGGCAGGGAGACACTGGCTATGGCTTTTAGGATGCAACACAGAAAGCGAGAGAGAGAGAGAGAGAGAGAGATCAGAGGTATATATGATGAAAAGAAAGGAGATGGAAATGTTCAGAGAAGTCAAAGGATAGCCTGTCTGGTTTCAATCAGTTCCAACCTCTTTGCTGCCTCCGTGGCTGTGTCTTATAGCGTTTGTAAGGCTTGCCACCATAAATAAAGTAGACCATCCACTTTGGAGGGCCTACATCCACCTACGCCTTTTGGCTGCATTTGTTTTGGGAATAAATTTAGAGAAAATAATAAAAAAAAATCAGGTCAGGTAAGTTTATTCTGCCAGATAAAAATTTTGAGTGTTTGATTAAAGTAATAAATCAAAGGAAATTAGAGAAGGAAAAAGAGTGTGTTTAATGTCCATTAAATTTCTCAGATTTCATTATAAGAATAAAAATATCTTCATTTTTTGTGTACTTAAAAAATGAATTCAAAAACGAAAAGATAATATAATAATTAGGTAACACTGTAGAAGAGAATAAATCTATTTCAGCCTTCCTCATGGAAGTGGTGCACAATATATATATATATATATTCTATTCCATTGGTTCAAAGGTTGTTTGACAGGATAAGAAAGGGAGCAGGAGGTTATCCTCCAACTATTCATCATCCAAACACAGCCTTAATAATTTCTTCTGTTATTCTCCCTTTACTTCATCTCCCCTTAATCAGAAGGCATGGGTAATGCAACAAATGAGTAGAAGGATGGTAGTGGGGAGTCTGGATATTATGACACCTTCCAACCATGAGCTTAAGTGTGAATATTAGAAGGTAGCCTTTATGAGTCCAAGCTGACATTTTTGTCTCCAGCTAGATGTGCCTTTATGAAAACAAGACGCACTCGTGGATAGATATATGTCCCTTTGTAAGCTCATGAAAAAGGCTTTTGCTCGTTTCCCGCTGTGCAAGCACTGCATCTCTATCGGCATCAAATCTGTAATTGGTGCAGTTTAGTCTCTTATAATTCAAAAATATTATATTTTAATATTTTATAATATAAAAATAATTAAAATTGATAAAATAGTTAATATATTATTTTAGCAATTAATTCATATATTTAAGTAAGAAAGATACGTTAGTTCTCTCATCAGTTTTAGCTAATTCTAACGTAAGGGGATGCCAAAAAATGCTTCATTCTTAAAAATATATATATAAGTCTATATTGTCATAACTAAAGATTTGAGGGCTAAATTGTGTTTTGAGCGAAAGTTTGAGGACCAAAAATATATTATAAATTGTACCAGGGCCAAGATCACAGTAAAAAATGATGCACCACAATCTATAAAAGATTGTATTCCACCCAAGCTGAAGGACGTACAGCAACGGCAACCAAAGATGGCAGAAGGGAATAAATATAGAGCTGCATGTGTTTTGCACAGGAAAGATGGCGGAAAGACGATGCAACGGAACAGCGAACCTACCACCATACATTGCATGGAGCAACACATAAAACAAAAGTTTTGCTCCATTGGATGCAGCAAAGGTGAACTCGATTCACGATGAGCACCTGTGTGGGCATCATGGCATAGCACAAAGATTCAAACTCATATCTACTCCTAGTAGAGATGGCTAGTGTCCTAACAGTGCAATGCCTTTATCATCAACATGACTGAGAAATCATCATTCACACAAAAGCATCATCCATATCTTCATTAAAATTTAAAAAAGCATCAGCTAACAGCAATCGACTGGAATATGCCACTCTGATTCATATGCCTCAATTAATCTTGCTATGACCATTCGATATTACATGGGACCCCACATGACATGTCCATTAGGTTTCGGTGTGTTAGTTGGAAAAGTCATATCCTATGTAATGTAATAGGTTTTAGTTGAGTTGCCTCCATAATTTTTTGTATGGAAGGATCTTGGTGATGATATCAATGCATGGTATGCAGTCAAAAAAAAGATATCAATGCATGGTGGCATGATGGAACATCCTAACTTCCAAACATGGTTCCAAAAATTCAAAAACTCGACTTGAAAGTCAGCTGAGCTGAGGTATCTTGAAAACTCAGTCGAGATCTTAATAAGTTCTAGACACGAAGGCTCGATGGGAAATTATAAATCAAAATAATATAGTATAAATTTATAAACTACTAAATTTTAGAAGCATCTATAATTCTATATGATACATAGACGTAATAGTTAAGAAAGGAAATGGAAATACATTAAGGTTTAAATAATAAAGCAAAACCCACATGAAAGCAACGTCATGAACCAACTTTATGTGTTTTTGTTAAGCAAAATGATGAAAAATCCATCCCTCATTTCATTGATTAATGAAATGGTGACAAGGGTCAATTGGCCAAAAAGTTTGAGACAAACTCAAACCCTCTATGGCAAAAATTCAAGGATGATGGTTAGAGATGGCAACTTTGTTCCCACAAGGGCCTACTCCGAATAAGGTGGGGATGAAAAAATTTCTCTCCACAGGGATGAAGACGGAAAGGATACTCTCCATCCTACAAGATCCCTAATCCCTACCCCACGAGGATCTTATATATTTTATATTATTTAAATGCTATTATATTATTTTAATATCGTAAATATAGAGTCATATATAGTCCTAAAATATTTTAAGGTTGCATATGTTCACCTCCTTTATATTTATGGACTTATGATTGAATGTATTTATTTCTTATAAAATAACTCATAAACACAAACTTGTATTATTATGTTCTTTGAATTTATGATTTAACACATTTTTTATGAATTAACTTATGAAATTTATAATTATAATAAATTTATTTAAATTTATTTCATTTCTTATATGAAACTCAATACTTTATTTTTATTTTTATTTTTAAAATGTAATAAGTAAGAATCAAAATTAAAAAATTAATATTTTAATATCAAAAATAAGGTGGATGGGGATGGGGTTTCCGATAAGATAAGATTTTTGTGAGAATAAAAATAGAAACTTTATTTAAAATGAGGTAGATAGGTGGGGATGGAAATGAAAAAGTTTCTCTCCATTGGTGGGGATGGAGATGGAGACAAAGGGTTAAAATAGTGAAGGAGATAAAAATAGGAAGTAGCTTCCCATGTTCACCCTACCTCATTGCCATTCCTAATAATTATATGACTTACTCATGTTGAATTGGTTCCTATGTCCCTAAAGACCCCATAATATTGATCTAGATCCATATTAAAGCAACCACATCCCTTTGAAACATTAATGTGCGCACACAAATGACCGTAGGAACTCTTTGACACCATCTGCTATGAGTTGCATGTGCTATTAGATTGTTGAAATCCCAACGCTTGAACTGAAAATACAAAGCTAAGAATAGCATAGAAGAGGAAACAATTTAGTAACTTAACTGGATTGAATTGAGCTTAGAATTGATGGCAAGGAGTTAAAGGCTCAAAGGCTTCAATCTATATGGTGGCTAGTTATTGGGATGATTAGTATTATCACAACTCAAGATCTCATCTAAAAAAGCTGACTAGAAAGTTATTATTGAAGCTCCTTAATCTTATTTAAATACTTAAAATCTTTGTGATACACAACCGAGATGGAACAAAATACTAACCAGCATGAACTCTTACATATTCCCTAGTCCAAGTCCCAGCGTCGTTGTTAAGTTAAAAATTCATATCTGAATTTACATTCAAATCCAATCGAATTTATCACAAATACATAGAGCTCATTTACAGTGCTTCTTAGTCCACATAAGCTATGAATGAATCCACTCTGATACTATTTATGTCAACTCATCTTATCCAAAAAATCTAGTCAAAAAACTATTATTTGAACTCCTTGATCCTATATAAGTATCTAAAATCTTTTTCAATATATAATCGATGTGGAACTAAGCACTCATTCATGCTCGTATAGGCTCTCACAAGTACCAAGAGTGGTGAGAAGTAAAAATTTGGATGGCTCTAGCAAGTAGCATAAGTCTTATGATGGTTAGCTCCATGGTGTTAGCATCAAAGAGAGCACCTTCAAAGAGATGGGATGGTGTGCAGACAAAGCTTCCTGGATGATGGAAGTAGGAAAGTTTTTAGGATGAAGCGTAAGTAGAAAATTTCAGCCTCACATAACTTTAGTAACTCAATATAGTATATATTGCACTGGTATCACTTTAAATCTTTAATTAGTTTGGGGTTAAAGATTTATTATGCTTATTGTTACAACTTTAAATAAAATATAAACTTCAAAAGCAACTAGTTAAATTATGGGCATGTTAATCATCAAGAGATTCTATTGAGGTAAATGAGTTGAGTTGAGTTGACATGAGTCAACGAAGCAAGTTTAATCCGATCTAGAAATCTAAGCCTTACCCAAGCTGAGTTTTCAGCCAAACTGACACAAAAATCTGTCAAATCAAGTTGACAGAGTCGAGTTTTAAGGTGACATGTTTTTTTTTATCTATACTTCCAAAAAAAAAATTTTGGGCAAATAAATCTCACGAGTTATTTTAAAATATTTTTATACAAATTTCTGAATAAATTATTAGGTATTTAAATTTTTATTTTTGAAGTGTAATAAATTATTCTTAAAAACTTCATTTTCACTTAATTTTGAGAAAATAAAATTAATAAAAAAATTATTAATTTTTGACTCTTAAAAATCTTTTATTTTTAGAATAAAAAAATATCATAAATTTAACCTCATCATCCCAAACAACCTCTAAGAAGTATCCACGTTTTCCACAACTCAACCACAAACCAAGAGAAAACAAGGGTCTCCAAGGCCAACGTAAACTAAAGTAGAGAACTCCAATCAACTTTCTTCTACGTGCCTGTCGCCTAAAATGTCAAAGTATTTGGTGATTCCCTCAACAACCAGGAGGATCAGGAGGATATGATTGACGTTAGATGCTTTTGCATTGACCATGCAAGAGCACGCATGTAAGGCAAATGGAGCATAAAATAACGTCATTACTGGCTCCAGAAGCAAGAAATTCTCACTACTTGTCAATTCGTCTCTTTCTTTGATCCCAGTACCATCACTAATAAATTACTTGGCGTTCGTTTGGACACCAAACAACTCCGTTTTTCCACTGCTTAGTGGAGAACACCTCGAGTCGTCACAATTAGAGGCCCCAGTTTTAGCATCAAAGTTCTCGGTTCAATTATTAAGCAATTGCAAAAGCGAGTGGTCCCATTAATTCACAAGGCCATGAGTTGCAGAAAAAATGGAGTCCCTATCAAGCAACCATCTTTCATTGTGCCAACCGCTGTTACATTACTTCAAATTATGTACAAGGTGGAAAATTCTTCCATGCAACGAAGCAGTTGGTGGTGGGTAATTTGTCATTACCATGAACGACAGGCATTAGTATTAAGAATTCAGCTATATCTAAGATAAGATCACTGATGAAATGAATGCTTACTTGAATTGATGAAGACCTTGGCTTGTTCATTTGGACTGAACTTCTTTCCTTTGATATGCTATGTACGAAAACTAACTGGATTTCTTCATCTCCTCTTTCCCACTATAAACAGACATCGTTGAGACATATGCTAGACATGTCTCGCTTATGCTATGCTACTTTCTAACATCTGAGACTTAGCGAACAAAGAGAACAGAACTGTATCTGACCACTAGCATTTGAAAGGTTCAAAAGACAAATCTTTAACTATTTTTTCCACTGATTAAGAAGTTTAACACACAAATAACAAAGTTGTGACTTAAAGTTGATATCAAATAATGAAGATCAACATGTATTGGCCAAGATCTTCAGATGTCATCTGCTGATATCATGAAGTAAATTTGATAATGACCAAAAAAGTTAATTACTTGATGGCTGATGTCACTATTAAGTGTCGAAGATATCAACGAATTAAATATGCATGGGTACGTACAACTTGCTCTAAAGAATTTTAGAGTCTATCTACTATTGAGTACACAGTGGCACAGACCCTTGTCAGATTAAACAAAGATGGCGAGGAGGAAGAAAAGAGTCGTAGAGATTTGACTTTAGATTCCTGCTTCCCTGTTTACTTCTGTCCTTAACCATAAAGAATGGCGAGAGAACAGCTAGCGGATTGGAATCTTATGGATCATTACATTGTTTAATTGTATTATTCTTAACTGCTAGCTAATAACATCCTTGGTTGAAGTCTTGGCTGATCAGAGAAGCTTTCACTAATTACTTGTTGTCAGCTTAAACGCTTGTTCCCTCAAAAAATACTAAGCGTTTATTTAAAATATCAAATGGACTCTTTTAAGTAGAATATGCACTTAGCCATGCCATTTCATCCCCCGAAGTCATCATTATATCATACCTTCTAAAGGAAACCAGGAGGTAAGGCAATTTGTATGAGAATTATAAGCAAGTGAGAAATCAGTTCAACTACGATCTGAAGTTGGGGCTTGTGGTCTTCTGGTTGCCACCCCGTGGTTCAAACCTGGAATGTGGAATCACCACTGTAACTCGAAGTTTTTCTGGTCTTCATGCAATTAAGAAGAATGAGAAGAAGGCACCTCAATAGTCAATAAGATAATAAAGCACGCGTTCACTCGTGCCTTATGATGTCAAATGGTTGTCTCTTGTCAACCCTTTCTGTCAAAAATATTGAAAGATTTTTTTTTTTTTTTTTAATGATGTAAAGGGAGGTTGAAAACTACCTTTTTTATGGCAGTAATAAGATTACAAAAGAAGTTACAGGGAGTCGATGATTGCAACCTTGGGCTTCTGAGCTGCCATGCTAAACATGAAGGGACTCAATGGTAGCAGATTTCACACATACGTGCACACAGAAGAAAAGAAGTAAAGAAAAAGAAAAGAAAATAGAGAAGGGAAGCTACCAAATCTATTTGCCAAGAAAGTCAGTTGTCCATGACGTATGTACGTTGTAATATGACAGTAAGTATCAGAGAACTTAGTAATCTTTAAAGAAATTTGCAAATATTGTAATGGTATTTTGTTGGAAGGTGAAAAACAAAGGGTTCATGAAACCTCATGCTTCTCCATGTATTGGGTATGCAGAGATAATTTACTATATATGCACAAAAATAAATTTTTAAAATTTTATTGAAAGAGTCAAATTGTACCGGTAACCGGCTAGTAATCTGTTATATCACTAATACCTATAATAGCTAGAAAGTATCAGAAGAAGACGATCCACGGAGCCTTGAATCATTTCGTTTATAAAAGATACAGGCCATGCAGACACAAAAAGATTATAATTAAGCTATCATGTCTCTATGCCAAATGGCATGGCTCATAGCAACTCAAGCAATCTCATCTGTCGACCAACTCTATCGTAGAAAGCATACCACCATAGCATAGGCAATTACAGTATTTCATTCAAAGCCCCTTATAAAAGAGACCTCATCTGAAAGCATGGGTTTTTTTTTTTTTTTTTTTACTTTTTCTCTCTTTCTTTTTTCTATTTCACTGTAATGAGCCTATGAACTCTTTATTATTCTAAATCTCTTCATTAAAAAAAGGCTATAAAGCATGCGCTTGGTTTTTATCCCTTTTTCTCATTGATTTGAGCATTGAAAAGTCATAACCAGATGATTTTCAATATCCTTCATGCTCTCCTTCTATTATCACAAGAACGTCGATTCAAATAAGAAGCCTTTTTTTATGGGACCGATGGCTACCTTAATTCCTAGCTAATCATTCATCTCATCATTTCTGTTGATGCTTAAGATCTCCCGATTAAATTGTGGCACCATCATCTATCATCCAAACCTTCTTCCGTCAAATTGGGGCCAGCTAGGGAGCTAACTTAGATCTTTTTTTAAATAACAGAAAGAAGTATCCGATACTTATGCAATACAAGATGCACCTTCGAGCTTCAATTCAAGCAAAGCCTTGGACTCCATATTGCCAGCGCCACAAGCAACATTAAACACATTGAATAATAGAGCACTGACCTTACCAAGAAAAAACAATACGAGCAATTCGATGGCAAAGCAGAAGTCTAGTAGAACCCTTTACCAGCAGCGACCCGTTGAATGCAATAGCAATTTTCTATACACTTAGTGACCATCCAGCCCATGCACGCATGCAAGCGATATTCATGCAATCTTTCATTAAAAACTGCGAACGTACTCTGTTAATAAGGTTTAACAATTTCAGGTTTGAAAAAATAAACGAGGGCCGAGTCCTGACACTATAGAAGAAACCGACATCTAAGAAACGTAAATCGCGCCGATGGGATGGAGCTTCCCAGTTGCTCCCTGGGCGCTGTCATGGAATCTTTAATCAAAACAAACGTGGCCACGGATATAAAATAAGACTCGTGTCCGTCAACCACGATGATCGACGCATAACTTCATTAAAATATTAGTCTCGCCGGTTGCATCGTCCTTCTGGATTACATCCATCGCCATAGCTTGCTCGTTCCTCGGCCACTTAGGCTCGAAGAACAACGAGAACAAAATTGGCAGGCTGCAGTGCTTTTAAAAAAAAAAAAAAAAGCCAAGAAACACATGGACTTATCCAAGAGGAAAGAATACCATGCATCTATCCACTCTGATTTCTTTGCCTTCATATTTGAACTAGAAATACAAAGATTGCTCACCACTCATCCATCCCTTAGAGATTTGTTGTTGAACACGATTTAGTTTCAAATAAAATAATTAGCAGAAAACATATAGATTGATATAAGTGAAATAACTTTTCGACCTGTATATATACAAAGCATTCCCCTAGTTGGATTTGAGCTCTTATGTTTCTCCTCAACAAGTGAGAGCAAATCCGATGAAGTTTTAAAAGAATCGAAAATGATGGCAAACAAAATTAATATGTAGGCCAGCAAAGTCGATGACAAAAGAGCGTTTTTTTTTTTATGGTAATGACTTGAAAACCAAAAGAATTAAAGATATTTTCTATGGTCTCTTAGTTTTTTAAGTGCTCAAGGCTCATTTTCAAAAACTGACTTTCAAATTAATTCTAAATTTATTCCTTAAACTTTTATCAGGCAAATAATATATCTTTGGAAAGCTTAACAAGTTAGGATGTTAAAGCATTTTATGAATCTCGATTTGAAGTTTTCTTTAAAAAGTTATGATGAAATTTCTTAAGAAGAATTATGCAGTCTCATCTACTCGAAAATAGAAAAAAAAATTTCTTCTCTCTTCTCAAGTTTTTTTTATTTCTTCATGATTTTAAACGAGCATAGTAATCTAATAATATCTAAAAATTATTAATTAATATTAATTTTAAAAGTTACTCATGCTTGGAGGATTGTTCCGAATCTTTTATAAATACTTTGTAAAACTTTGAAGAGGAAGTTGGTAAAAAATTTTAATATAAATATTAAAAAGAATCTTCTTTTTTCTATCATACTTTATATTTCTTCAATGAATTTTCATAGAATGATAAGTTTTTAAAGTCCTATATTTTTTAATTGAATCTTTTTTTGATGATTATTTTATATTTTTTAAAATCTAATTTGGATGCTGCACTTATATTCAATCGTTTTAATTTTAATTCTGGCATCAGTCGAGCCATGATTATTTTGTTGTACAGAGTTGGAGCAGGACAGTATGTTTGGAGGTAGATCTAGATATGGTTATTAGGAGAGCAAACTGGCACAAGAAGACGCTGCCCATGGCCGTAAAGAATAGGACAAGTCATCCACTGGGCTTCACCAAAAACACAATGGCACGTCTGAGGGAGTGTCGGCATCAGTGGGATATGATGTGGGTCAAGAGAGATTGCTTCGGAGAGGTGACGGCAGGACTTGCGTTTGTCTCGGGAAGGGCAGGGATGTGAAGCTAAGGCTCAGAGACCTTTGTCCCATCCCATCCATCCATCCATCCATCCATCCATCCATCCATCATCCACTTTCCATGGATGTCAGTTCAATTTCTTTGAAGAGAAACGAAGAGGACGAAGCGGAAAAGAAATGCAGCGTGGCGTTGCTGTTGGATTTCCATTTGCCCGTCGAGATTGGACGTTACCAGTTCCCGCACCCACCTAAAAAACTCTGCCAATCCCAACGAATTTTATACGCCGATTTCTGTCGATTTCTTCCTTGTTTTGATGCACCATCCCGAATCCCGGTTTGAATAAGGTTTAAAAAAAAAAAAAAATTCAAATACTAAGAAACAGTGGCACCATAAGATGCTTAGTTTAAAATGCTTCGTTGACATCTAGCGAAATATATCTGTTCCTTGAAATCTTTGAAAAAATAAAACAAAATAAAACTTTCAATAATTTAAAAATATTAATAGGATTGGTTCGAATTTAAACACCAATTCTATGGAGTTCTTGATTCCAAATTTTGGTTCTTATTTTTGGCTCACTTTTTTTAAGTTAAATTTAAAAAGACTCTTGGAGAAATAAAAAATGAATCACCAAATTACCTACTATTCGTACTTAAAAAAATTTAAGTATTAAATAAATTAATAAATTGATCATTAGATAACATATACATGTTAAAAAAAAAATTAAGTTTTATTCTAAAATCGATCTGAAACTAAACTAATCTGATTTAGCTAGTTCGAATCTAAAATTCTGGAATCGATTCTGATTTAATTGATTCTAGATTCTAACGTAAAATCGATCCAACTCAACCCATACTCACCTCCTACTCCCTTAAAATTTAATTTTAATCGTCAAACTTTTATTTGTTATAATTTAGTTTCTTACATTTTAAGAGTGTTATATTTTCAATGTTTACTATATAAAATTAGATAAAACTGATAAAATAACTAACCTATCACCCTATCAAGTAGTCCAACTATTCACATCAAAATAACGTATTAACTATTTATCAATTTTAGCTAACTCTATTAAATGAGACGTTAAGAATACATTATATTATAACATGAGGATCAAATTGTAACAACTAAAAGTTTAAAATCCAAAACAAATTTTATTTGTTTAACTAAAGTTTGAAGGTTTTTTTTAAAAATTTTTTGAAAAAAACTACCTACAAGTTTGTAACTACATATTTTGCACCATTATATTTTCAGTATCAGTGATCTCGAATGCACCTGTTAGATCCTAAAATTAGGATGATAAATAATGGCAACATCTAGCGCGATATAGAGGGATGGGCTTAGGGCAAATATTCACAACCCCAATGGCAAGTCAGGAGAAACCTTAGATTCGAGCTAGATAAATAATGATTGTTTATAAATTATCCTATCACTCAAGTTGGACAAGCGGCATCACTATACAACTCTTAGGACACAACTCCATAGAATATGTAAGATCTTCAAACTTAAGCAATAGCCTAAGTTAACAACCTAAATGTTTCATAATAGGCAATCCAGTGAGAATTATTGGTGATTTGTATGAAGATAATGGAATCACTACATTTGATTACAGTTGGATAATTTAATTTTTAAATTACTCTATCTTTAAAATTACAATCCAATCTTACAATTTATTTTCATCTTCGAAGATAAGTCCTCGAGATCACTCCAAGATAATCACGGTTATTTGATAACATTTTAGAGGCTAAAAGTTCTTCATATGTAATTATATATTTATAAATGCCTGATATTATTTTCATATTAACATAATATAATTTAATATTACAAGATAATATTACAATAATATAATATAATAATAGTATAACTATAAATATATAATAATTACAATTATAATAGAATAAAATAATATATAAGAATTAAACATGAGAGAAACCAAATCCTTCAACCACGAGAATATACTGGTTTGCATTCCAAAATAACAATCATAGATTTCTTGAGCCCAAAATCAAAGATTTGCTTCCCTGATGGGCAACCCAAAATTGCAAGATCACTGATCATCCTGCTAAGCTGAAAAAGAACATTGAAGAAAAGATATAAACTTGAACGTTCGGTAAAAATCCCTCCACATATAGACTGCTACAGACATAAATCAAAATAAATACTAATTAACAGCAACCTCCCAATGAACAAGATAACAAATAAAATATAGATCAAGTATTAATGCCTTGGAATTTCCAATATTTTATATATGCAGTTCCTATGCTTTGCTTCCTTTACCTTGTAGATCTCTCATTCTATTGTGATCATTCGACTCTCTTACATGCTTCATTTAAATAAGAAAAGCATAAGATAAATGAGCACCTATTAACATTCAAAATTTGCCTGAGAGAAGTCAAAAGCATTGCTTGAATGTCTGATGCAAATTAAGAAAGGAATTATATCATATATAAACATAATTGGATCCATATCATCAAGAAACCTCATTAGCCCCTAGACAACATGGGTTCAAAATTCCTCGTATTAGATGCAGTTGGATTGGGCCCTTTGTTGGGCCAATGCAAGCCAGATCCAGTCTTGGCCAGGTTGGATCTAAGATTTTGAGGAGCAGGATTTGTGTTCAGCCAAATCAAGGACCAGCCCAAAGAATCCAATCAAATTTAGGCCTCTTAAAGATTTGCTAAACTCATAGCATATGAACTTGGGACTCGAATAAAGGTTTCATTTTGCTAGATAGTATATATATATATATATTTTTAACATCAATTAAACAAGAAGTAGTGCAGGCTTTATGCAGTGGTTCTGTAAATAGGGGCATTTTCTTTGCAATAATTCGATGAAGTATTGAGACACTGACTTGAAACCGGGTAAGTGCAATCAAACAAAAAATTATGGTCGCATGGTATAAAGCCATTATAGAGGAAGGTCCATCCATAGATTCAGAGCATCATTGTGAAACATTTGTGCTGTTCTGTCTTTTTAAGTGACTCTAAACTTGGATCAAGCACAGCAATATGGGTATCCTGTCCTCCTATCAATTACCTGGGAAGAGAAGGCCCAATATATATATATATATATCATCCATACTCTGATATAAAGATTGTGTGGTTGTGGGCCTTGGGCCAGGATCAAGATGACTGAGGTTAGCCATTTGTAATGTGGAGTCTGTAGCAGTCACCCACTTCCACCCATGATCCGATGAAATTGGAGGTAGGGCTACAAATGGGTCAGGTCAGGTTGAATCTTGCTTGATCCTCATCTGATCCGTTTATATATTCAAGTCTTGATTTTGGAACCAGTCCGAACATATTTGTTGATCAAGTTATTCAGATCTATTAGAGTCAAACCCAAAATATTAAGATTTAGGACGGGATTAAGAATATGTTTGAATTTAAGTCAGGCATCTAGCTATTATTTCATAGCTAAAATCTAGTAATTGATGAAATGAAGAGTAAAAAGGATCAACTAAAACTTAATTTTTTATTAAAAACTCTTAATTCTATCCAAATAGATAATTACCCTTATGCTTGTAAATTATGATATTCAAAATATTTATTAAAATAACTTAAAGATATTACAAATAAGAATTCATCAAAATAAATATTTATATATAATTAATAAAAAAATATTGGGAGAAGGTCTACTTGTTAAGATGAAAAGAAGAATTAGTTTGAATTAGAATTCATTCAATAAATTTATAAAGATAATTAAACGGAAGGAAAATAAGATTTATATTTTATTGCTGGAGACAAATTAGGTCCGCATTGGATCGGATCCAAAAATATGAGATTCAAAGCTAACCTAAAATTTAGACCAGATTGGCTCAACCACGAGCCTCTAAATATTGGTCAAATTAGATTAGGTTGAGATCGGATCGGATCACTTCGACCGATCCAATTGCAGCCTTAATTAGAGGCACCGAGGTTATAGGAGGGTTCATGTGGGCGTAGCACACTCCAAACAGTGTGGTCCAGAGAGAAGTAGTTATGGATCTCCAGTGAGTTAGTGCGCCGGAGGGAGACACTGAAACAAAGAGAGTTGAGACACAACGTGGACCGCCATGGCACCATTCAATTCCCACAGCAAGAAGGCTGCAGGGAGTTAAAGCAGATGAAGGACGGATGGGCACTGAAGAGGGTGGGAGGAGTGGGGTCTCTTCTTGTCACCCAATCGCTCCTCCTGCTGCCGCTGCCGCCGCCGCTGCTGCTGCTTTTGCTTTTGCTTTTCTTGGGAGCACGCAAGCACACCGTTCCACCGCCCGGCTCCGTCTCCGGCTCCGCTAGTGAAGCCTCACTGTTCTACTTTGTGAAATCGGAAAGCGACCTCTCGTCCTCCTCCGCCCACCGGTCGCTGTCCGTTTTGAGTTATTTTTTGGGTTCTGCTCGCATGCATGCATGCATGCTTGCTTGCTTGCTTGTTTCTCCTCTCGACTGCTGCGTCTCCATGCATGCATCTCGCAAGTCCTCTCTTCCGTGGTTAAAGTTAAAACCATCGGATTAATATGAAATAGATTTCTCTCACAAGTAATATATAAAATCAAAGAATCTAAATGAAATAATATTTGCCATCGTTCACATTCTAACACGATCTTTCTCGCTTGACTGCGTTGAGGAGAGAGATGCCTTGGTTTTATAATACTCGTTCCTCTGTTTTTACCTCAGCCTTTTCATTGCGAGGGTTTTGTCTCATTGTAGTCAGCCTAGCTAATTTGGCGTTTCATAAAATGATGCCCCTTTGAATTACCAACATCTTGCTTGATGTTATTTATAGTATAAAATAGGTTGATGAAATAAAAAAAAGTATAATAAAAATATTATATGATCGTAAAAAATAAAAATAAAAATATTATATTATTTTAGATTGACTCGACTTTATTTTATAGTACAGAATATTGAATAATTAAAAAATTACATGTATATGAAATGGATGTGGCTAAAATGAAATTATTAAGATAGATGTACAGTAATATAAGAAAAAATAAAATAAAACGTGAAGTCATTCATTAAAAAAATGGAGGTAATATCGATGGAAGACAAATTGAGGAACGGACAGATGACTTAGATAATTTTAACATATGCAATGTATACTTAGAGATACATAAGTGTAATTGAATGATTTAAAATATGTAGAAAAAAAAAAGAAATAAAGGTAAACTGAAAATTACATGGAAGTGATAAAAAAAAAATTTAAAACTTTTATATCTAACAAAAAAAAATGATTCAAACCAAAGAAAAATAGATTAAAAAAAATCATATAGTTGATCTAAATAGTCTGGGATTAAGATTTATTGTTGTTATTGTTTTGCTTAAAAAGGTATATTACATTAATAATGAGACGGACATCAAATTTCTGAGCCCTAAGCCATGCATCCCAGCAGTACGACGGTAAACCGGTGTTAAAAGAAGGGCTCAAGGGAGGCTGGGCCTGTACTTATTTGACTACTGTGTCGCACAACAAAAACACCGGCAAAGCAGCGGTCTCTGAGACCAAGATGAGCCCACTTAGTTAAGAAACGTACGGTGTATATCTATACGACACAATGGATTCGATCTCTTGTTAAAGAAAGATTAATAATGGTGCAGTCCCAACTGTGCTACGTACTGAGCTGGCCTGTTCCTTTGGTAGGTTTCTTCGAGAAAAATGTCTTTTGGTAGGTTAAGTGCACCCATCGCAATCAGTGAAGAAAAGATGAGTAAGGTGGCGAAGTAGCCCTCCGTTCAGCGTTCCTTCCCAGAGGTAACTCATGAGCTCCCATTCGCATGATGAACCCATGGGCTGTATTTTTTACCTCATGAGCACATCGAACCTAAGTCACCTTTTATCCAGTACTTCCTGGGTCTCTTTCCTCCCAAAATTAAGGGAGCTTCTAATATTTTTTCTTTTTCATTCTAATCTTTACCTTGTAATTGCTTTGAAGAAAAGATTTCAGTGTAGCAACGACATCCATCCACCTCCACCAAACCAAAAGGCTATGTGTAGAACCCTTTTGCCTTCTCCCAAAAAGCTTCATACATAAAGCCTTCATACATAAGGGAGAGGAGATGAGAAAAAGAGAGAGAGAGAGAGAGAGAGAGAGAGAGAAGGAATAAGAGAACAAGTCACATGCAAAGGACAAAATGCCTCCCCAAGGCCCTTTAAAGGTGTTGGCTCGGTGGCCTCTAATCTAGCACACACCCACATGGAGACCAACTAGGGCAACAATAATCACCCATCATTCAACCCGGCACACTTTTTGTCACCAAGGGGCTGAGGTCAAACCCTAATCACCTCCTAAGAGTCTAGCCCCATGAAACCATGTCACAATTATAGATGTCACACCACATGCAAACCTTTAAAACACTCCAAATACCATGATCAATGTGTTAAAGCAATCGTGTTTCTTTGCTTTTAGTTATCGATTAGGCTTTAATCTACAAGTTTGTCTCATCCTATCTTAAACTTAGGGTCATGCCATTTAGGATGCTTGTAGGCAAAGAACATGCCATGAAGGCTTTATAAAGCTATTTTGAAGAGGGCATACCAAGCTATTTAGTTGTGGCCTAGCATTCAGAGATTGTAAAATCTTGTCTTCAAAATATCCAACCTTTCACAATGGTAAATGAGCTCTTAGAATCTAAGTAGCTAGCATCGAAAGGCTTAGGTGATCAGATGTAACGCTATTTATTCAATAAAATGTCTCAAAATTCATCTCGATTTCCTTCATGACTGATCAGATGATGTTCCCCACTATTTTGTGTTTGGATACCACACCTTTAATCAGCATTGAATAATACTATCAGCATGCATGCATGCATGCATTACTCACGACATATGATCATCTAAGGGTTTTAGAAGCTATTAGATTAAGTCGTTCGAGGAGTAATGATGCTATGAGTTAAAGAAAAGCCAAGGCGGTCTCCCGAATTGAGAGTAGTCCTTGATGTTGGCAAAAGAAACTCCAAAATTGGATTGGGATCAGTAACTTATTTTATCAAGTACCCACAAGTTAAGCCATGTGCATCATAGAGCCGAACCATCACCTATGACCATCTAATTTCTTCATTAAATTTTTTTTTTTTTTTTTTTAAAAAAAGAAAGTTTACCTTGGATCAGTACAAGAAACCGTTGGAGATGTTAAAAGAATTCTTAGACTGGGATCCCCACCTGCAAGCAGACTGGTTTTATTAGTGAAGTCAGGGGAAACTACAAGGGTTGTTGAAGTCGACACCTGGTAGCATCCTAATTAAAAAAAAAAAAAAAAAAAAATTTGTTAAGTATATGAGCCTATTCTACTCTGTCAACCTGGAGGTTAGGAATGGGAACAGACATCTAAATCACTTCATTCTTTTTGAAGCTGTGATCGTAAAGATGGGGTTGAAATCCGATAGAAAAATTTTAATCCTTCATCCATGAATGCTTGCATACTCTGATAAAATTTATATAACTTGATCGAACCAATCTGTTTATATTGTTATTTATATCACATGGTAGACGCACGCGGATGCAGTCAGTGGGCACTGCTACTGCCAGCAGCGGCCCACGAGCAACGGAGCAAGGAGAAACGATGGTGATTGAACTGGGATCGCATGCGTTCATCTTGATTAAATAAATAAATAAATACAGCACAGGCCATTCCACGGTGCACTGCTAGCACTCCCCCATCCCTTGGACCCATCCATAAACTTTGACTTCTTTTATCTCGCCGTGGGGTCCGGACGCCTCTTCAGCCTGCGTAGCACGCACTCACACGTACCCCGTACACACGCGTGGGCATACATTGAATCCTCGCCGTTCCTCTCATTAATTATAGCATGCAAAGAAGAAAGAAAAAGTTAGGAAAAGCTTCTGAAACCAAACACACGAGAGAGAGAGAGAGAGAGAGAGAGAGGCCCTAAAAAAAATGAGTGACGCTCACATGGGTTGGACTTTTAGAGCAGCTCTGAGTGGGCTTTGAGTGCTGCCCGTTTGATCATTTTGGTTATTATAAAAGAAAAGAAGGAGAAAAAGCAAAAGAAAAAAAAGAAAAAACTCTGCAACCAAAGGAGTGGAAGGGTGGTGGGTGCCGTCTCCCCTGTGATCTCTGCCGCATTGGCCTTCTCCATGAGAAAAATAAATTAAAGAGAGGTGGCTGCTTAAGCCCCCTTCTTTTCTCTCTTTTTGACTTGCTCTACATTGGCTTTTGCCAGCCTCAAACTTGCACGGCAGCACAAGAACTGCCAAAAAAAATGATAATTATATGGTAATCAAAGCTCTGAATGGTTAATTTATCTCACAGCCTCCTGGAATCTGCTGACCACTTTGCTTTACACCTAGCAAAGTCCCAATAAAGAGGATTTGCTTGAACTTTAATCCATCTAATTAGTACTTCTTCTATTGGCATAAGCACAATTCCCCTTTCGGCATTGATTATTAGTTCATTAATCGAATGGGTTCGAAGCTGCTAATTTCTCTTGTCAAATTTGGACATAAATATAATATGGATCCAATTTAAATCCAACTCATTTATAATCCTAATAATGATTTAGGTGATTACTTTAAAGATGCTTGCATCTCAAAAGCTAAGCTTCCAAAGTGGTTACTTACATAGTCATAATTTGGCACTCAAAATAATTTTCGATGATACAGAAGAAAATTCACAAGATAACATAAAAATGATACAATTTCATCGGGATCAGATAAATATATGTGCGGCAAACCTAAGTCCAAGGACTCATGGTGCATTTACTTTTGAACTTTCCTTGAAACATGCAACATGATCCAATGAAATCTAGATAGCGACTTAAGCAATGGCTAGCTGGCCTGAGCTGCAAACCTTGCTTGAAATTATTTTCTATCGTATCTTTCAAATCTGACCAAATATAAGCCCCTCATGTTGTCATATTTGTTACAACATTGTCAGTGTTGTCTTCTACTCCAAGCATAAGAAAAACATCCCATGCAAGTTTGGATTTGCCTCCTAGCGTTGCCTCAGTTGTGTCCAAAAGAAGGAACAACTTGTCTACTAAAGCTTTGCATGGGCCAAGATGATAAATTTTAAGGGCACCGTAGACAAAAATCTAACATTAATCAGCAATCTAGGGGCCAATATTAGGACATTTGGGTGAGGTGACAAGCTTATTACTCTACAACAGCAAACAACACCAATACTAACATTCTTTACCAATTTCATCCACCATTTTTGTGGGAATTTTGTGAGTTTCAAAGAAGTTGATTTGGCAAAGTCACCCAGGTACCCTATGCTTTAAATTAGATTCTTCTCTCATTCAACTAGAAGAAGATTTTTGACGGCCCGCTACCAGAATGTATTAAAGATAAATTTTGATAATTTAGTGCACCCTAAAACATCTGAAACAAAAATAGCAAAAAAAGATTAGAAAGAAAGAATTCTTTTTCCATTGGCCATCCCTAACAAGCTCACTAATCTCTGCAGAGCTAACAGGGGCTTAGTTTGGATTAAGAACAACCATAAATTTAAATAAAAGCTCAAGAATTATTCGATAGAATGATTTTTTTATCATGATATCATGAATTAATAGCCAATCAAATTATAAATATCTTTTTTTAGAGGGCATCCATTATATCATCGCTTCTAATTAGAGGATTGAATATTCACGTATTTATCAAAAAATCAATGAGATGGTAAACTTTTTAATGTATTAGACTACATCATAGGGAAAAAAAAAAAAAAAAAAAAATTTATCCGACAGCAGCTTTTATCTTCACAGCTTACACAGCTTACTTTTATATATGTCGGTGAGATTATATTCATCAGACCTTAAACTTTTTTAAAAATAAATAAATAATGATATAGGGATGATTGAATTATCTTTTAGTTGGCAACCCGGGCTCGACTCAGCGGCCACTGATCCAAGTTCAGACTCTCCGGTCCCTTCAGATGATCAGGCCAAACATCCGGACCAGTGGGGCCGGAGAAACAATACGGAAGGATGCTGACGCCGTGCCTAACTTTTTTGATCAACCGAGCCTGGAATCACCAATCGGGCGTACAGGATGGCTCTTCCGCGTTGCCATCAAATCGATGACATCCCGTAGATAATATAAGTTCAAATCCGTGCCCTCCTCCGTCAAGCCCCAAGCGATCGATGGGGGGATCCATCAGAATAATAAATTCCCGTTTGGCCAACTCCGAACCCTCACCTCACTGCCGAATTAAAGATGGTCCATTCATTATCAGCAAACCTCTGCCCCTTTCTGACCACGCGTTGCATTCTTCGCTGCATTGCACGCAGATTTATTTATTCAATTAAATCTTTTATTTTAATTAGGGTGCAGAAAGATGGCTGCCATTTGTCCATCTCAATCCGAACCTAGATTCAGCGGATCTCTTCCACACTCTTACGAGCACTAATTTGAATGGCACTAACATCTGCGTTGAGTTCGAAATTGACTTCCAGACGTCAACGGATGAGAGAGAGAGACTGATCGCTTAATTGGCAAAATACTTTTGAAGGGACGGAGGAAGAGCCGAAGAAGTTCAGATGTTTCTCCCAGGAGATTTTCCGAATCCCCCTTTAGATCGATGCTTTAGAGTTTCAGAACTGAGAGTTGGATCTCATTTACCGAGAAGTTCCTTGGGATTAGCCTATTCATTGATGAATAGCTTGAAAATAGTAATAATAATGTCTTTAATAAAAGTCTCATATGGTTGGGGGATGGTACATCAGCTCCGTCGAAGACCGATCCGATGGCTTATGGTAGATCACTTGCATCATCTCAATTTCAGGACAAAAATTCAATCTAGACCAACCGTTCTATGGACCACTTTTCGAGCTCGGTCACGGAATGGTCTTTATGCTTGCTGCTTCTTTTATCACGTCACGCTTTCATGAAGGAGAATTAAATAAAATAAAGAGGTACCGAAGGGGGGGGGGGGGGGGGAGTTGGACTCGCCGCATTAAAAGGGAGGGAGAGAGGAGAGAGAAACGATGGTGGGAGGAGCGTGCCATCGAGAAAAGAGATCGATACGGTGGACTCCGATGGCGTGCCCCTTGACTTCACACCTTTGGTCCCCTCTTCGCCTCAGAAGATGATAATTTCACACCTATTTATCACTATTTTTTTTTTTTCAAAGCCATGACAGATGCAAACGTTGATCAATGACGGTGATATATCGTGACGCGTTACAATACCTGATGATAAATTGGGATGTGGATTGAGGTAAATTGATAAATTATTTATTTTCTTAATTTTTTTATTTATTTATTATATTTAAGTACAAGGTTTTTTTTTTTTTTTTTTTTTTCTTTTCTAGAGGAGTATACAAGACAAAGAGAAGAGTGAAGCTAGGAGTAGTGCTTTATTTTTCAAGCAGGATATAGGTCATAGGCCTGTGTAGGGGCAATGGCTTGGAGGAGAAGCGGTGAATTTTTAAATTCACCCAACGCCTGCAAGCTTGGTCAAAAAAATAAGAAAAACCCACTTCTGACTTTCCAGTTCTCACACGTCCTGCTGTCGGAGAACCCGCTACCAGTTTCCCTTTACTGCGTTTCCCTTGCTCCACTCCTTCCGCAATGGCACTGTTAAAAATAAAAATAAAAATAAAAGCCTTGGTCGTTCCTCTCCCAGCCCCTCTCCTTCCGGTTAAAAAATATATATATATTGATAAGAATTATAAAAATTATATGAATGCAGTTAAAAAGGCAGGGGGACAAGAAGGGCGAGTGGAGAGAGAAAGAGAGAGAGAGAGAGAGAGAGAGAGAGCGAGTTTCGTGTTGGTTCCCCTTCGCTATGTCTCTGGCTTCAGAGGACGGTATAATAAAGGGGCGCGTGGAGGAATGGAACCGCCCGGAGATGCAAGCCTTCCACCTCCACTCCCCTAAAGAAGACCCCCTACTCATCCAAGTCGTCGAACCAGGAGGACTTCTTCCCACCGCCGGAGCCGGAGATAAAGATTCATCCCTTCCTCCTCCTCCTCCTCCTCCTAATAATAATAATAATAATAATAATAACAACAATAATTCTCTCACGACTCCTAGTTTAGAAATGGCGGCACCTAATGGCAAGACGGAAGGAGAGGCGCCAGCGGGCGGTGGTGGGGAGGACGAAAAGCCTGCACCGCCTGCCCCTGCCGTGGGATTCGGCGAGCTCTTCCGCTTCGCCGATGGCCTCGATTGCATTTTGATGGCTATCGGGACTGCAGGGGCTATTGTTCATGGTTGCTCCCTTCCGGTCTTTCTTCGCTTCTTCGCGGATCTTGTCAACTCCTTCGGTGCTAACGCCGACGACCCTGACACCATGGTCCGCCAAGTCGTCAAGGTGCTCATTATCTTCATCATGTTTCTTTTTTCCAAGAAAGTAAACAGAATTACATCTTATGGAACGGAATGATATTATTTTTGGGAATTTGGCAGTATGCTTTCTACTTCTTGGTGGTCGGAGCGGCAATCTGGGCGTCTTCTTGGGCTGGTGAGCTTCGAGCTGTTGAGTTCTCTTTTCTTCTTGATTTGTGTATAAAAGAGGAAAAGGCAGTGTTTTTTTCTTTTTTTGATTGTTTGAATGCAACAGAGATATCTTGCTGGATGTGGACCGGAGAGCGGCAGACGACCAAGATGAGGATCAAGTATCTCGAGGGGGCCCTGAACCAGGACGTCTGCTACTTCGATACAGAAGTCCGCACCTCCGACGTCGTCTACGCCATCAACGCCGATGCAGTCATCGTCCAGGACGCCATCAGCGAGAAGGTGGTGCTCCATATTCATTGCATATTACCCCCGCTCTCTCTGGATCATAAATTTGTGCTTGGGTTTCTAACGTGGCCATTGGTGTTGGGCAGCTGGGGAATTTTATCCATTACATGGCAACCTTCGTCTCCGGCTTCGTGGTGGGGTTCACTGCCGTGTGGCAGCTGGCCCTCGTCACGCTGGCCGTCGTCCCTCTCATCGCGGTCATCGGCGGCATTCACACCGCCACATTGGCCAAGCTCTCCTCCAAGAGCCAAGATGCCCTGTCCCAAGCCAGCAACATAGCAGAGCAGGTGAGATTTAAAACCGTTTGCTAGAAGTCTTCTGCTACGTGGGATTCTTAGTTTTGTTCACTGCCTCCAGGCGTTGGCTCAAATTAGGACGGTGCAGTCCTTTGTGGGTGAGTCGAGATTTCTCCAGGCCTACTCATCGGCATTGAAGGTGGCACAGAGGATCGGTTACCGGACAGGCTTCGCAAAGGGTATTGGATTGGGAGCGACCTACTTCACCGTTTTCTGCTGCTATTCTCTCCTGCTGTGGTACGGCGGGCATCTTGTCCGCCATCACCACACCAATGGCGGCCTTGCGATCGCCACCATGTTCTCCGTCATGATTGGGGGACTGTAAGAACACACTCTCCTCATTTGCTTGATTCATTGAGATGGTATATCGCTAGAATTGGATATTGGATTCATTGGCAGGGCTCTCGGGCAGTCGGCTCCGAGCATGGCAGCGTTTGCCAAGGCTAGAGTGGCAGCGGCGAAGATATACCGGACCGTTGATCACAAGCCAAGCATTGGCCGAAACAGCGAGTCAGGGACCGAGCTGAACGCGGTCTTAGGGCATGTAGAGTTGAAGAATGTGGACTTCGCGTATCCTTCGAGGCCGGAGGTTCCCATACTAAGCAATTTCTCACTGAGCGTTGCAGCAGGGAAGACCCTTGCGTTAGTAGGGAGCAGTGGCTCTGGCAAGAGCACCGTGGTCTCCCTCATCGAGAGATTCTACGATCCCACTTCAGGTAGTAACAATAACAAAATTTCATTTGCGTCCAGTATTCTGAACCTTGAGACATATGATGATAATCCTAATTTCCTCTTGTTTTCTTTCCTAAACGAATCCATGTTTAGCCTTGGAAGCCATGGCCTGATCAGTACTTAATGACCCAAGTTCGTGATTGTTAACTTTGAGCCAAGAGTAATGATAAAGGCACAGATCAACAGAGACAAAAGCTAGTCATAAAAACCTTATTTATTTATTTTTATATCTAGATGGTCTAGCGTGCTGTTGCCATTGTGGTTTCCAATATGATCTTCTGTTCTCTTCTGTGATTCTAGATACTTGGAAATTATACTAAATCATTCAGTTAATTCTTTTTTTTGCCTCTTTTCTTTTCTCCTCCAAGGACAAATATTACTTGATGGGCATGATATAAAAAGCCTGAAGCTGAGATGGTTAAGACAGCAGCTGGGGCTGGTGAGCCAGGAGCCTACTCTCTTTGCGACGACCATCAAAGAGAATCTGCTTTTGGGCCGGGAAGACGCCAGCCAAGTAGAGATAGAAGAGGCTGCCAGGGTTGCCAATGCCCATTCCTTCATCGTAAAGCTACCAGATGGTTATGATTCCCAGGTCTGCACTCATTCACCCTTTATCTAACATTTGAGAAAACCTCTATCCTTTCATGTTTGCTTTCCTCTTCCCCTTTTTGACTGTTTTTAGCCCCTCCCCCTCCCCCTCCCCCTCCCCCTCCTCCAATGCTATGACTTGAGTTGTATGTCCTCCGGTGTCCTAACCATAGACAAAACTGGCCATCTGTTGGTCCCCTCTGCAGTTCAAATGAAGTAACATGGAAAGATTCTTTTCTGAGGTCCTTCTCTAAATCTAACCTGACAATTGGAGCCTACTGGTGGGTGGTTTAAAAATCGCTGTTCCTGCCCTTTTAAGATATATTAGTAGGAGTTAAAGCTCCATTTTGTCCTTGATCACTCCCATAATTTAACTAGTTACACTGGCTGTCTGTCATTGGAAATCATCGGGCTAGCAGTATTCTTTTCGGGAGGTGAGAAAGGGAGCAATGGCATATGGAGGCGTGGCCTCTCTGAAACCCCTGTGTTATCTAACTAAAGCACAGACATCTCTGAGAGCCAATTGCGATGCCATGCCTTGCCATGGTGGTTCCAGTCAATCTGCTTTGTTTGCTAGTCTCTGAACATAACGAGTTCGGGTGTGAGTCCTCCATACGTTTGAACACGTCTTGATGCGTGGCACAGGTGGGGGAGAGGGGGCTGCAGCTCTCCGGCGGCCAGAAGCAGAGGGTTGCTATTGCGAGAGCCATGCTGAAGAACCCGGCAATCCTCCTCTTGGACGAGGCGACGAGTGCCCTCGACTCCGAGTCGGAGAAGCTCGTCCAGGAGGCCCTCGACCGGTTCATGATCGGCCGCACCACCCTCGTCATCGCCCACCGTCTGTCGACCATCCGCAAGGCCGATGTTGTTGCGGTCCTCCAGCAGGGAAGCGTCTCGGAGATCGGCACCCATGATGAGCTTATGGCCAAAGGTGACCATGGACTCTATGCGAAGCTGATTCGAATGCAGGAGCAAGCCCATGAGGCTGCCATTGCCAATGCCAGGAAGAGCAGTGCAAGGTAAACAGAAAGCCGAAGTAATGCTACTGCACTGCTTAGCTTCGCTAAGTTCAGTGACTCACTGTTCGTTTCAATGTCAGGCCTTCCAGTGCTCGGAACTCAGTGAGCTCCCCAATTATCACGAGGAACTCATCGTATGGCCGATCACCATACTCCCGCCGTCTCTCCGACTTCTCCACATCCGACTTCAGTTTCTCAGTCGACCCCAGTCACAGGATGGAGAAGCTCGCATTCCGTGACCAGGCGAGCTCCTTCTGGCGCCTTGCAAAAATGAACTCGCCCGAATGGACCTACGCCCTCATTGGCTCCATCGGGTCGATGGTGTGCGGCTCCATCAGTGCCCTGTTTGCCTACGTCCTGAGTGCTGTTCTCAGTGTCTACTATGCCCAGGATCACAGGTACATGAGACGGGAGATCGGCAAGTACTGCTACCTCCTGATCGGAGTCTCCTCTGCCGCGCTGCTCTTCAACACCCTGCAGCATCTCTTCTGGGATGTTGTCGGGGAGAATTTAACCAAGCGAGTCCGAGAGAAGATGCTCTCTGCCATCCTTCGAAACGAGATCGCCTGGTTCGACCAGGAAGAGAATGCAAGTGCGAGGATCGCTGCAAGGCTGTCGCTGGATGCTCATAATGTGAGGTCTGCCATTGGAGACCGGATATCTGTTATCGTGCAGAATTCGGCGCTCATGCTCGTCGCCTGCACTGCTGGCTTTGTCCTCCAGTGGCGCCTCGCCCTCGTCCTTATTGCAGTATTCCCCGTCGTCGTTGCCGCCACTGTTTTGCAGGTACTACATACAAGTCCCCGATGTAAATGGACAGAGATATTTGTGAATTGATGTTAGTTTTTTGGATTGTCTTTGGAACTTGATCAAGCATCTTGTGGTCGCAGAAAATGTTCATGAAGGGCTTCTCCGGTGACTTGGAGAGGGCGCATGCCAAGGCAACACAGATTGCCGGCGAGGCCGTGGCGAATGTCCGAACTGTAGCGGCCTTCAACTCAGAGACAAAGATCACGCAGCTCTTCGCCGCTAACCTCCAGAGCCCCCTTCGCAGGTGCTTCTGGAAGGGCCAGATCGCCGGGAGCGGCTTCGGCGTGGCCCAGTTCCTCCTCTACGCCTCCTACGCCCTCGGGCTCTGGTACGCCGCATGGCTCGTGAAGCACGGAATCTCCGACTTCTCCAAGACCATCCGTGTCTTCATGGTCCTCATGGTCTCCGCCAATGGCGCCGCCGAGACCCTCACCCTCGCCCCCGACTTCATCAAAGGTGGCCGCGCCATGCGCTCCGTCTTCGAGGTGCTCGACCGAAAGACCGAGATCGAGCCCGACGATCCCGACGCCACGCCCGTCCCCGACCGCCTCCGCGGCGACGTCGAGCTAAAGCACGTCGACTTCGCCTACCCGGCCCGCCCGGACGTGCCGGTTTTCCACGACCTCACTCTTCGCGCCCGCGCCGGCAAGACGCTCGCCCTCGTCGGCCCCAGCGGCTGCGGCAAAAGCTCAATCATCTCCTTAATTCTGCGCTTCTACGAGCCGAATTCAGGCAGGGTGTTGATAGATGGGAAGGACATCAGGAAATATAATCTCAAGTCAATGAGGCGGTCAATGGCGTTGGTGCCGCAGGAGCCATGCTTGTTTGCGGCCTCCATTTTCGACAACATCGCATACGGGCGGGAGACGGCGACGGAAGCAGAGGTGGTCGAGGCGGCGACGCAGGCGAATGCGCATAAATTCATAGCGGCATTGCCGGACGGCTACCGGACGTGGGTCGGGGAGCGGGGGGTGCAGCTCTCCGGCGGTCAGCGGCAACGGATAGCGATCGCTCGGGCTCTGCTGAAGAATGCGCAGGTGCTGCTGCTGGACGAGGCGACGAGCGCATTGGATGCGGAGGCGGAGAGAAGCGTGCAGGAGGCGCTGGACAGGGCGGGGGCGGCGGCGGGGCGGACGACCATCGTGGTGGCGCACCGCTTGGCGACGGTGAGGAATGCGCACACCATCGCCGTGATCGACGAGGGGAAGGTGGTGGAGCAGGGGTCCCATTCCCACCTTCTCAACCACCACCCGGACGGCTGCTATGCGCGGATGCTTCAGCTCCAGCGCCTCACGCACGTGCCGGGCGCGGGCGCGGGCGCGCCGGGAGCATCCACCAGTGGGAGGGAAGCAGATTGAGATAAGAATTCTGGACAAGAGGAGGAGGTGAAACAAGATTAAAAACAATGCAACACACTCCCTCGCCACTCTGCCCATTGCCTCTGTTTTGTTTTTTCTTTTTTTTAATGATTTTTTTTTTTTCTTTTTTTCTCGGACAAAATCAGAAGATTTGTCTATGTAATTAAATTATTATGTAATATGAATCTATTCCACTATCAGTCCTCCTTTCTAATGCTAAAAGTTAATTTGGTTCTGTTCCATTCTGATAATTATTGGGTTATTTTGTTTGTTTCCTTGTAATACTTTTGTACATAAGTTTTACTTTTACAGAGTAATTATATCTAATATCCCTGAATAATTAAATTTGGGGAAGGTGGACCAATTTCCAGCATTGCCTTCACTATTATGTGTTCTAGCAAATTACTAGCCTGATGTCCCATATGTCTATGATTCATGTACTAATGTGTCTCATGGACCACTCACCAGTAGTGAGTCAGTGACCCACTTGTTTGCAGGTGGATCATGCAAGAATTTATTCAAGATTGGAACTTAATTTCTTTTTCAAGTGAACATCTTAAATCTTCGAGCAGCTGAAACAGGAAGGCAAGTCCTGCAGTCTGTCCTGATTCACTGCATGATTGCTAATACAGTCTAAATCGTACAAGTTTTTCAACTTCCAATCTGGTAGGGAGAGTGTCTTCAAATTAATTTGGTGATGGTTGCTTGTCAAGCTGCTAATTGCTGAAATTGTAGGGCCAGCTGGAAATTTGCATGCATTGTGGGGCAGTGGGTTGGCACAACAGTGTTTCTTTCTCATTCTCCAGGATTTTCCTTGATTTCAATCATCGCTCAGGATATTAACATACTAATCTATTATAAGAACTGATCATGTCAACACTCACATCCATATTTTTCAAGTTAAACAGCAAAACTAGAACCTAGTTAGGGCAAAGATGTGATACTACTTTTACCTCTTTCTTGGCAGGTAACTTATGATGCAAAGAATATTACGAAGGCCACATTTTTTTTCTTTTTTCAGTGCATTAGAATGTGATTGAGTTAAGGGTTCATTAAATAGCCCCTGGCCAAAGCTTTGAAAGATTGCTAGGTTTAATTTAGTGCAAGTTACTTTGTTTTGAAATAAAAAATGGTGGAGGTTAGAAAATGTGGACAGATTATGTCCTAGTCTGAAAACAAACTTAGATGTTGTGGGATGATGAAATTATAAAATCTATAATTAAAGTCTACTTAAGTGGGTTCCATTTTATTGCTTTGGACCTTAGCAAGCACTAATGTTCATAATTTCCACTAGAGAAGCAAAGAGATACATGAAACAAATAGAAACTTGCCAAGAGGTAGCAAGAGAAGATTCTTGGGGAGTGACACCATATCAGTAGTCCAAAAAGTCTCTGCACCTGTCTTCCCAATAAAATATAACAATTTTTTAGTGTACATGATCATCTAATTTCCTCTTTCACTTCCTTTGCATCTCCCACCAATTTGTATAAATTAATCACCATAATAAATTTGGTGCAAGTGCCTCACTTACTCCATTATTTCTTTAAAAAAGTCATCCAATTCATCAATTAGACTATGCTTAGTTGAACAACCAATGTCCTAGAGTCAGGCATGGGATTCCAAGAGAGATTCTATATATTCTAGTGGTTGTTTGAGTTGGTGCTTAGTTTTTTAAAAACATAACAAGTCTTACTTGTGTTTTGGATTAAATGGGCATATTAGGTATGGGCAGGCACCAGTAGAGGCAGATTCCTCTCATCTGTTAGCAGTTCCTTTTGGGTTGGATTTCTTAATGGAATAGAGGCGTAGATTCCTCGCTTAATTATCTGTTGGCTTTAGCTTGGAAGTTCTAAGTTGAGAATGATATAGTTTGGTGGGTCACGGTGGGGGATTTTAAAGCAAATTATAGTGGTGATTTGATTGCGTCTGGGATTAGTCTTTTTTTTTTTTTTTTTTTTAATGTGATGGCGGGGCGGTCTCCATTGCACATCAGCTTGAAAGAAACCATGCGAACGAGAGCACACACAAGTTTGAATGGAAGATGTAAGTCATCAAGGTGATAGAAATGATTATTTTTAGAGTTGTTGGATTTGTCTCTACTTGGAAGTTGCATGCTTCATTATAAAATAATGAAGAGAGCACTGTTAACCGATTGAGATTGGGTGTTCAGATAAACTCTGTTCTTGGTTGGATTGACCTTTGGATCGCTAATTTCTAATGAATGATCCGACTTGAAAGCTCGGTTGATTTGATTTGTTAGTCTTGAAGGCCTGTCTATTTTGAGCACCTACATCATTTTTGTTGGATTCTTTTATTATTCTATGCATTTTATTCTATTCTATTTCACTGCTGTATGATAGCCCGGCTTGGCATTGCACACCTGTGGTCTTCTCTGGCTTGCATGGCTGGGTGAACTTTTCAGCTTCGAGATGAAAATAGTTTTATTTTTTTTTTTAAAAAAAAAAAATCCCATTCTCTCTCTTTCAAGCTTTCTTTCAACCTTTTTGAGTTATCAACATCTAGAATCTATAATCTTAAAAAGCTAAAAAGATATATGTTTTTTGACAGGGAAGAGAAGGACATAAGTTGAGAGGAAGCTGAAGGCCATAATATTACTTGAAGGATATTAGTCTTGAGCTGAAATGTTTTGCTTTGCTCGAGTAGGAAATATCACCATGGCCAAAGTGTTCTAATTTACTTAGAAGAGACTCCAGAGATGTGATTAGACTGCTTGACTATAGATTTTCTTATATGTGCAGAATATATCAGGAAAATTAACATCAATAGTGCTCTTTGCTTTCACATTCACTACTAACAAGAACTTGTGATGCCATCAGACATTTCTTTGAAATATTGGAAGTTTGGATAAACACATGTCAGGGTTTGGACTCAGAACCTTCTTGCAGGGCAAGTCAATAATCAGACCATAGCCTTTATTTTCCTCTAAGGATATCTTCGTAATATGACATTGGACACAAAAGATGTCTTAGAATTCAAGGTCAAAAACATAAATAGATAGAGAAAGCAAGTGTAAGAGGTTGGTAGGATGCTTCTATCATATCAATGCCTGTAGTAAAGACAAGACTAATGCAAGCTCCATCATGATGATCAGGAGTGTGAGAGAAGAAGAGCATTTTTTAAATTGCATGCCTAATTTAACAAAAGCCCAGACCAAAAAATAATCAGACTAACCCTTGTTCAAGCACAGCACAACCCCGCACTAGCATTTCCTTTTATGCCCAAATTTGTTATAAAACAAGCCTCAACCTTTCAAAAGCCATAATAAATTCATCAACGATAAGCATAGATCAGATTGGATCCGTTTTAAATTAAAACTTAGAACCAACTACCAACTTGATGCGGTCACATGCGGCCATTCTCTCTCATGCTGGTTATTAAAATATAAGGATGGTCGGTTCTTAGGTCAAAACCGAAAAATTAAATCTAAAACTAAGGAATCATTCAATGAATCCGATCCTAAGAGTCTAAACTCAGAACCAACTTCAACAACAATGGAAACCCAATCAATCCAACCTTATAAGACCAAGTTGATGTTAATTTTAAGAATACTTTAATTTGTTGTTCAACCTTACGATTCATGGCCTATGCCCCAGACATGCCAAAACTTTAGCCCTCAAATTAGATTCAAACTGTCTAAATTTCCAGTCTAGTCCACCATAATCAGGCACTCTCTCTCTCTCTCTCTCTCTCTCTCTCTCTCTCATTCGTTTTCAGCAAAGTTGTTAAATGGTAATAAAAATAGGATGGACTATAAAATAGCATAAGAGGAGGAAGCATCTATCCACAAGTCTAGCGAATTAGTTAGGGAACAGCATCAGCCTCCGTTCATGTGACGCTTGACCCCTCCACGCACATGCCCGGACTGCGACTGCTCCATTATTCACCAAGCTCCCAAGTAAAGGAGACACAAAGAGTAGAATAAGGACTCCTCCCTTCAACCCAACCCCAACTCCTTTTCATTTTGAGGAGTAGAAGAACGTCTTCTTGCGAGAGAGACCCAACGCTCTCCATCAAAAGGGTTGGCAGGTGGCAGCTCCAAAATATGCGAATTCTTTTGGCACCAAAGCTGGTGAGAGAAGTGGAGGACTACTCGAGCGGACCTGCCTATGATGAGGGTAGTAGTAGCAGCAGCAGCAGCAGTAGGTTCTGAGACCACCATCTCTGTGTTGGGGAATGCAGGCCACCCAGATGACAGTGAGAAGACAAGGAGGACATGATGTGGACTTACCCAAATAATGATACCGTCCACATCCACTTTGGCTTAGAGTTACCTTTGTAGGGCTGTCAAAATTCTAAACGTTTATTCCCGAGGCCCTACAAATTTTCTCAAAGTCGATGGATGTTGCAGAGGACGGAGGCCTAGGATAAGATGCAAGTCGGAATAGAATAGAATGGAATAGAATAGAATAGAATAGAATAGAATAGCACGTGGTGAGGGAACCGTGGTGGAAGGGTTGAAAAAAAATTTTGATTTGATTCGATTCGTATAAGAGAAGCTTTTTCTTCAACAAGGCTGGCTTGGGGATGGAGTACTAAGAATGAGGTGATTAAAGAATGAAGTCAAAATGCCCCATGGGAAGGCTTGGATTTTAGAAATCTCCTACAGGTTGACCGTAAGAGGCTGGTGACCGACAGTGACGCATCCATGCCAGGGCTGCCACCCCAGCCTACAAATTTAACATCTGACCCGAATCAGACATGATTTAACCTGATCCCGATCTAGATGTGAAAAATCAAAATCAGATCTGTTGAAATAACCCAGATTCCCCCCTGCGGGGTGGTTAACTTCGCTCACTTTTCATGATATAATATTTGATATATGGTGGGTTGGATATTTGGACTTGACTCCATCCACGTTGAATCTCGCATTCATAAATGTCAGTCGAATTTGGACCGACCCGATTCTTCTAAAAATTCAAGAGATAGACATAGAATAAAACTTAGATCCAAAAAATCGAGGGATATATTGATTTGGATTTGGTAAAACCTGGGTTTGACCCAATAGCATTCTAATCGACAGGATGAGAGGGGATCATAGCATGACCGAAGAAAATTTTCTGGCTACCAGTACTTAAAAGAGAAACCATCATGACCTGTCTGCTCCGATTAGAAGTTTTTCACAAAAAAAAAAGAAAAAGAAAAAGAAAAAGGCACCATTAGCAGATTAAATTTGAGGGCAAAATTGCCCTAAAATGCTGACTTAGCAGTAAAGCTAGCCTGAAACTAGGGAGCCAAGTTGGTCGGTACGGACAAATTATTAAAGAGAAAAACCAAAAGTATATCTAAACACAACTCATCAAGGATGTAGATCTTGCTGCAGACTAGTACGATACTTTGAAAAAGCCCAACAGAACTCAATGTTTCATAGGCACCGCTGGTGCTATGCATGACCAGTGGTAACAACATAATACCGCTTGCACCTTATTTTTTATTTTTTATTCTTAAAAGACATTGTAAGAGTAAAAGAGGACGTAAGACCACATCCCATGAGCAGAATCAAACAACATGAGATTTATCTATGTACCAATTTGAAAAATTTGATCTATGTACCAATTTGAAAAAAGAAAAGTTGATCTGAAAAATGGTAAGACATCAAATGATGGCCTCAAACAGGATCGCAATTGTAGCCTTTCGTTTCAAGGCAAACATGCATGGTCCACATGGAATGGTCTATAGACCTATGAAGTTAAAACCTCACTATTTAGTCCACGGAGAAAAGTGAATGGCTAGAGGTCTATCATGCTAAGCTCACCTTTTTTTTTTTTTTTTTCTTTCTGACATCATTGCAGATGTTTGATATAAAATTATTATTACCTTCAAGAACAGCATTCCACCGCCACGAAATAAGCAGACAGAAACTTCAATACCAACAAAGAAAGTGGAAGAATTGCGCACAAATTATACTAGCAAATTCCACATGCCAACATCAAGATTCTGCCCACATCCTCTACAGAAAGCCTTCGACTTAGTTAACCTATACTGTGAATTGTTAAAAAGTTACAAAACTCCACGTACTTTTATGACCAGAACCCCTACAAAACTGAATGGCTCATGTTGACATGAGCTTCGGACCATTATCAGGCATTCCCATTCCAGCAGCTAGCTCAGCATCTAGTTGGGTGTGTGGAGCAGGTCCCATCATTTGCTTCACCCTGCAACATCATAAAATAGGATTAAAATGTAGTTTTGGATGCCCAATTATGCTAAAATTTTAGGTGGCTGGAAACAGGAAAGACTCGTAATTGAATGCATGCAAAGAGAGTCCTTTTATAAACAAGCATGCGTTTTAACAACAAAATTCTGTTGATTAATAAAAGACACTTTTATCTCGCATGCACATAGTCAATCAGAGCAACAAACAATTTAAGCAACCACAGACACCAGAGATGAAACAAAGATAAAGACATCATACAAACATCCTCAGCGTAGCAAGGACAGTGTTGAAATACATAAAGAATCCATCCATCATGCGTCATCCATATAACTAAGCAAAAACTCAGTCCATCCTGTCCCACTTTCTGCCACCAATATATCTCGAATTAGCCAGCTGATAGAGTCTGCTGGTGGTTGCTTTACAATCCTGGATCTGAATCCTGCCCTCTTCAAGATTGGGAGACGTTTAGGGGGCACTTGGAAGAGCTACCCAAAGTTGTTGTCACACGTTGCCTATGGACTGCTTTCTTAAAAAAGCTAAGGGTCCATAGCTGAAGTTCAGCTCAAATCAGCCCCGTAGCACGTTGCCCATGGGTTGCTTTCTTCAAAAAGCTAAGGGTCCATAGCTAAAGTTCAGTTCAAATCAGCCAGGCTAGCTTGCAGTGAGTGCTAAATATTCGAGATTTGGCGCAACATTTTAACATTTTCCAACGATGGCCAATCTTTTAGTGAGAAACAACCGGAGAGATTTCTTGCAAATTACCCTATCAACTATTTATCGTCAGTGGATTTTTCCTCAGATATATTCAGTGCACAATATAGGATGTTTAAATTCAGAAATTTAGGTTGTTGCAGGAAGTGGGGTGTCAAACAAAAACTGGCAGCTTAATTTGTTAACCAGTTCAATAGAAGGTCTCCCAAACAGTTTATTAAATCAAATTCTGCATACAATTTGCCTGGACCTGAGTGCTAAACCAGCTCGCTTGTCTTCGTTAGTAAGAAACCATGCAATTCCTTATCAAGTAAGAGTGGACAAGACACCATGCAGTCCCTCCATCACCTTCTGCTCTGAGTACCACAGAAAAGATATGGCTTTTGCATGGACGGTCATGTTTCACAAGTCGCAGGCTAGGATCGACTTAAATAGCACTATTAAGCCCAGGTTTCATGCTTGATCTTGTTAAAAACCTAATAGATGATGAACAGATCACTGTACATGTCTAGCTAAACACAATAAGACTATGACTGCATTACTATGTCAGAAGTTGTAGCTCATAACTTTAAACACTTAAATAACTGTGAAATATCTTATTGTCTTTGTTGCATTTGAGTTTGGTCTTCTTACAATGCTTAATTTACTTATTTGAATCACCAAGAATATTCATAACCAACACCAATATTACAACAATAACAATAAAACCTTAATCCTAAAATAGTTGAAGTCGACTACATAAACCTTTTTCTTCATTTTACTCGGTTCTAAGTCATATTTTTAGTGACATGCAAGGATTTCAAATCTTTCTTTATTACTTTCATGTAATTTTTACTCTACCTCATCCTCTTTTTCCTTCTACAAAAATCAAATTACTCATTTTCACCACTACATCCCTAGGTCTATGTCGCAAATGTCCAAGCCATCTAAGTTCCACCCACATTACCATCAGAAATTAACAAGAATGAGATCGCAGGAACAAGTATTTCAGGGTAGTAAATTATACAAGGTATATGGAAAACTAACCACAACCTATGTCCCACACACCATTTTAACATGGACAAACCATATTGCATATCTCATGTTATTGGTGCAGTAAAAAGAATAATCCAAGCGAAATGTCAATTGCCCTCCTAAACAGGAAGATACTTGAGTTGCCCCACTGACCATACAGAAACCTTTGCATTGTTTTGTATCTCTCCTATACCCAATAAACTTGGGAATGCTTTCAGCCTTTCAACCAAGGAAAGCACCTTAACAGCAAGATCATAAATCATCCCCCTTGAAAAAGTGATGCAGGGGCCAACTTATAGATGAACCCACAGAGAATAACAAAAATAATTAACTTCCTACATTGTTAAGTTACAAAATGTTGCAACTATATCCCAGAAACCTAGCTTAGAATAAGTAGGACAGCAGCAATGATCAATAAGCCAAGTTTACAGGGTGACACAGCTTGGGTAGAGTAAGTATGAAACACAAAGGGGATGCGACAGATAATAGATTTAACTCACATGGTTATGGTAGCTATAAACAAAAGATTTTCTCCCATTATTTATATAGGACTTCTTCAATATTCGAGGATAAGGTGGCAACCTAGGTTACTAGAGCTTATAAAGAACATGTTAACTCAGGCTTCTTGCTTATAAGGAGGATAGTAACAGTCTAGCACCATCCCGAGCCCACCGAGCTAGGCCGACTTACAGCCAAGCAAACCCTATTAGATTGGGCCGTAGGCCTCAAATTTTAGATTTGGGCTAGCGATGGGCGAGCTCAGGCCCATCCATTCCAAAATATCTTAACTTATGCCAATTGCCCCCACTCCTATCTTCTTATCTTCTCAGGCCCTAACGTGGATTCATCCTTTCTCCTCCCCCTCTCGTCTAAAAAAGGAAGGCTTGTTCCATGAGGAACTTGCCAACGCAAAGTCAAGGGAGGGTACACAACTTTATTCTTGCATGTGAAGAAGCTATTCCATGTTTCAAACCCATGACACCCAACCACAATGGAGCAACCTTACCATTATGCCAAGGCTCACACTCTCCTCCCTCCTCATCTCCTTCTTTAATCACCACCAGACTTGGAACAACTTGCCACCACTAGTCATCATCATGCTATTATCATCATTCACCATCATCACCACCCACCTCTATTGGCTCCTTTTGCCATCATCCATATATCCAGAGGATAAGGGATGACGGTGAGATTGCACAGCATTGAGGAAGGTGGAGGGGCTGATAACGTCGAAGGAAAGAGAAGGCAGCAACGACCGCTATGGAAGAGTTGAGGTAAGAGGCATTGTAGAGGACCAGAATGGTGGTGGAGGCAAAGGAGAAATAGTTTGAGGAACAGAGCGACAATAGGCAAATGGGAGCATTAACAGCTACAATGACAAGTCAACCGCAATAGGCAGATAGAGCTTAAGATCTTGATTACATGGGGCCATGGACAAGGTATGAACCATGCCTTCCCGAGCCCAAGCCAAGCATAGGCCTGATATTTTTAAAATAAGTGGACCTAGTCTGACATCTAATATACAGGAGCCAGGAGAGTCTGAGGTAGGCCAGCTCAAGCCCAATCATTATAATGCCTCCATATAAACTTCAGTTCCATGAAAAAGGATTCATAAAAGTACTTTAAAATCTAGTAATAAGTGGCTATCAAACATTGTTTATAGAGGTTTATTCTAGGAATCTGTTGTTTGATGCATCTAGATGAAGCTCTCTTAGAAGACCTTAAGGCTCATAAGTGAGGCTATACTCAGTAAGGCATATACAGCAATGGTATGCCATACCAGTACGTACCACCCCATATCAAACATACTGTACCATAACAAAACCGAATCAAGGCTCAATATGAGGCATGTTCAGAGTCTCAATATGTTAAACCGATCCGCATATCAAGCATACCAACACTGTTCAAGTGTGGTGCCAGTACAAGATCCAATACTAAGATGACGAACCTTGCATACAACATAATGAGAATCATGATAAATGCATACCTTGCCACATAAATTACCTTCATAGAAAGGCATGCATGCTATGCAGTGATTATACATGAGAAAAAAAAAGAATATATTGTTTTCCTTCTTTGATGACACTGTTACACACGCGCGCGTGCGCGCGCTAACATGCCAAGCTTTAGTATGATATGTTATCATATAATAACCATCACATGCACATCTAACATTACATTGAGATCTCTCCATGTGTGTAGTAGAACTCATGATTCCATATTAATCTTTGTGATCAAGCAAAACAACTTGTACCCTTCAGCCGACTCTCTTGACATGAATTTCTTAAAATTCAAATAATTCAAGAAAATCCATGATGCTAACGCCTCACCTCATTTTTGAATTTGGAATTCTCACTTACATCTCCACCTTCTTAAACACTAAATCAAATCATTAAGAACTTTCAGCACTTAAAACCTTACCTAGAACCTTCCCCAAAATCAAATGCAATGTAAGCACTCTTACTCAAAAAGAGAAAGGATCTGGATATAACTTGAGAAAGAAACCCTAGCACCTACCAGGAAATTTTCTATGGGATCAAACCAATATTTTCCACTTTAGATGCTATGCTAATGTATGAGAAAAAGATGAGAAGCCATAGATGAAGAAAGGTACTCAAGCATTTGAAGATGGATTTAGAAAGAAAATAGAAAACCACACTATCAAAGCTAACACTAAACAGGAATGATCGATGAATGAGGATTTTTAAAGCAACATGATAGAACAGATCACATGACCAACATATAATTGGGCGTGTACCATATACAAGTCAATTTGTTTCTTTTGTAAAGGCATTCTGCTACAACCAATATTATAAAAGTTTAATTTTTCTTTAAAAAAATAACCTGAGTGCCTTATGAATTATCTCATTCTAAACTTCGATAGGAAACAGATTTTGTTGTTTATAGAAAAAGAAAGGAGCGAATTTTTTTTCTTTTGTTTGACCCAACATATAGAAGGAATGTCCATATATCAAGTCATGCTGGTTTAAAATAGCAATAGAAAAGAAAAGTTTGCAGATAAGAAGGCTTGATTCTTAATTTGGTAAGTTAATAGCTCGACACCACATAAACAAATGAAAATGCCATATCTGATCTCATCAGTCAACACACTCATGGTGCCAATTTTTTAATATCAAATCCAGTTTGATATTGATGATTTCTCCCTTATAATTAATCCTAGAATAAATACTGCAGAGACTGTGAAGATCCATTACTTAAGAGACAAATATGATCAATCAGGATCCCTTTTCATACATGCTCTGATACTCCAGTAGTTTAAATGGTCTGACAACAGTTTGATGGTTTTATTTCCAGAAAATACCAAAGAGACCAATGTAAATAACTACAGGACTCTTTCTATTATATCCTAAAATCCAAATTAAAAAAATGAGCACAAAACTAGGTAAATAAACAAACAATTCAACTTGATTAGATCCAACAAGTCTACCATGCTTGCTAGATCACATGCTGCACTAAGACCTCACGTGCAAGTTAATTGATACAGCACTTGTTCTGGAAAAAACAGATGTCAAAATATTTTAATCCGATGCAGGCAGAATAACACTTTGGAGTTAGGGCTAAAGAGCAGGGGCAGAGGGAATGGGGCCCAAAAGAAAGCTACCGTTACATGAAGCCAACCCCTCTAGGTATAAATCCCCATACTATGCCCCCCTTGGGCCCACTGTAATGGCAGCTCAACTTCACATCTTGCAATTTAGCGAGCAGCTAACCTTCCTAATTTCAAATTCAGTGAACCGCTTGAATTGGTGGGGGGGTGGGAAGCTTCAATTCGATTTGCAATCCCATTAGCATCCAATCATGCCCTCCCCCGTCTCACTAAACCTTGATAAAAACTCAAACTTTCAAACCACTTCCTCTTGCAACTCACAAGTTCTCCCTGATTGCTGAGAGATGGCCCACAACAAAACACCCCTATACACTACCCTTCAAACCCCCTGCCCCCCTGCGGTAAATATCAAAATATTGGCTCCAGCTAAGGCCTTCTCAGGCATTTTCATTACCTTTTCTTTGGCAGCTTATTATTCTATTTTTTAATAATTTTATCATTCTTTTCTTATTTTGTGACACCAGAATAATTGATTTGAACATATTATTTTTTAAAAGTACAGAGTGGTAGGACATGGTATCACCTTTGGAACTTATTTGCTGTTTACAAGTATTTAATACTAACACTCTTATGTTCTATGTGTTAATAGATTATTCGTTCAACTTCTGAAATATTAATTACTCTCATTATCATTACAGTGTGATGTGTGCATGAGAGAGAGGGAGAATTGAAATCTTTCAACATTTTGTTTTTAGCCTGTTGCTTCGATCCTTGATCAAGGTATGCAAAAACCCTCTTCCCTCCATTATTCATTTTTGTAGTGCTAGTTATCATTTTTATTTTTGTTGATACATTTTTTAAAGTATCACATGTATAGACTATAAATTATAGTGGAAAATGTAGCTAATAGGACTATCAGTATGATACCAGAAATTAGAGTATCCAAAAAGAGAAAAAATACGTTTTCTTCTCATTTTGTTTAAAAAAAAAAAGTTTAGCGTGCATCCTACTGAATTTCTTTTTCAGGAATTCTACTGAATTTAATAATATAAACAAGAATAGTTTTTCCCCCCTTTGCAGGCTAGTTGTTTAGATTTTAAATAATATAGTTTATTTTTGCCCCTTCTACATAAAATTCCTGGCTCAGCCCCTGTTAATGAGGCGCCAAAGAGAACAATAATTCAGAAACGATCATATGACCCATCACTGACCCACTACATCGCAACCACTTTAAATTTGTTCGTAATTGATATCATGTAACAACACCAGCAACAAAACAATGGCGGTTTTTTTTGGGAGAGAGAGAGAGAGAGAAAGCTAGAAAAAGGAATGAAAGGAAACAACTTACCGTTTCTTGTGGCGCTTCGAGCGGAAATGCTCGTCTCTCACACCCTCATTAGCAAAATATCGACTAAATCAATAAGAAAAAGAAAAGTATGTGAAGATCTGATCGACGATAATAATAATAAAAAAAATCTAGGTTGGGGACTGTCACAGATGGATGCATACTCGCAGTGGACGCAATAGAATTGACCCATCCCGGGGAGGTCTTCGTCCAGCGGCTGGGGCTTCGCCTCTGCCCCCTCCGCTAGCTTCATCAGCTCGCTATACACCATATCGTCACGTGAAATCAATCTTTTTAGGTTAAAGAAATCGAACAAGGATCGATCGAATCACATCAAAACGCAACAAAACAACTGAAGAGAAAAAGAAAAGGGAGAATGAAGGAAAAAAAAAAAAAAAAGAGATAGGAGGAGGAGGATATCTTTGAGCAGGAATTTGGAGCGGCGATCCGTCTTGTGCGACAATCTCCGCTTCTTCACCTTCCGATGCGGACACTTGCCTCCCATCTCTCTCCTCTTCTCTTCTCTTCTCTTCTCTTCTCCTCACCTCGATAAAGCGGCCGGCGGCAGAGAGGGATCTGTTTTTGCCCTAGCTGGCAGCGTCGGAACCCTAGTAGTTTTGCGGTGCGTCCCGTCCACGTAACTAATAGATCTGCTGTCCGTCCAAAGCGATCACAACCGTCCGTGCCAGTGCGGATGGAAGTGGGACCGTCACTCGCGTCGTAGGCAATGGGCGGGATCCATTAGTGATTCAAAGGGCTGGATTTATATAAAAAAAAGGCCTCCAATCGGAACAGAGCTTTTATGAAGCCCAAATAGAGATGGCCCGGCCCGGATGGGGTCTCGATCGGTTCTTCCCCCTGAAACCAGGGGAATTGCTTCCTAATTTCTAAAAATTTTCGTAAAAAATTTAGAGTCTCCAAAGAATTTATCAAAATTTGAGATAAAACAACTGCCTGCTGTTAAATGCATATGAATTCCTCATGCTTGCATTTCCCATTAACCCATCCACATTTTATATCGGGTAATATATTTAATCCTCATCCTGAATCTCAATTCTGTTGTAATATCCTATGCATGAATAGTTTCACATCGAAATAGTATCAAAGCCGATTCGAACGTATGAAAGTTGATGAATAGAATGATCCTACAGTACCAACGACCTCGCTCAAGATAAATTATGCTTAGCTTGTAGCATGCAACGACAATATTTTCGATCCACTAATAAATTAATTTGATTAGTGGATAGGCTTGAAATGTTACACCTTTGTCCTGCCTCCACTTTTTGTTGATTATTATTAAAGTAAAAATGTATGCAAGTTTTGTTGCCCTGTTGTCACAAAGATTTTGATTTTTTATAAAATTCGTTCCAAATTTGTTTAAAAATTTATAAGCCTAAGTAAAATTGCCTTCACTATGCCACGGCTACCATTGACGTATGCATGCAGAGGACGTCCCTCTCATGTTGATTTGTGGACCCTGAGGCAACCAACTGGCAAAATGGAAAGGAATTGCTGCTGTTAGGGGATGCAACCAGTAGTTATGTCTCCCTGTTCGCCATCAAGGCAGCCTGAGCCCCAAAAAAACACAATAGAGGATCTGATACCTGGGACCAGAGACCTGACTGATTGATGGTATTTCTTCAGTAGACTCAGCCAGCAGACAATCGACTTGGTGGCAGCCTCTGTGTATTATGATGGTGTCGGAACCTCAAATATCCCACTTTATAATACATTCATACTGTTTGGTAAATAGTAGAGTTTGACAGGCCAGTATAGAATTCTCAGATGAGAGATTCAACCTCTCCACTGACGAAACTAGAGTCCAAGACGAAGCCATTTGGACAGAGCATAGCAACTTGAGTCACACACATACATGTATGAAGGAATAGTCATCAAGAGAACTGCCCTTTTTTTTTTTTTTTTCTAATTCACACACATAATAGATTATGCATGCATGTATATATGTATGGATACGCATGCATTCTTGTGTATGGAGCCTGAACAAAGCATACTAATAGAAAGAATTCTCTCCCAACTTGGGTTCATGTGTGCTTAACCATAAGAGATATCACATAGGATCAATCTGGTCATTTAGGAAATGTTTTCTTAAAAAAAAAAATATGAAATGAGGAAAAGGATGAAGGCACACGTAATAAAAACACAACAGCACAAAAATTGATATATGAATACAATAGAGAGGTGTTCTTCGCTAATGCACGCCTTAACAACTTAAAAGAGAATTTTATAAAAGCATAAATAACTTTGCAAATTTTCATGCTTGATAATGTTGAGTAAGAGGGAATTCAATAAAACATTAAATGTGATTGATATGAGAATACTGTAGAGGATATTTAGTGAAATTAAGAAGGAGTGATAAAGTCAAAAAAAGAATATATTAAAGAAGTTACAGTAACAACACCAATTAAGAACAAAATAATTAATATCACAACCAATCGAGTAGCTCCTCATCAATGACTTCAAAAGGATAAAGGGAACTCAAAATGGATTTGTGATACCGAATCACCGATCCCCCATTTAAAAGAAAGAAAAAAGAAAAAAAAAAAAGTTGAACCTGTAAGAAATCATCCGTCAACATTCAAACAAGAAGCCAGCTTTTGTTGCCATCTGCGGAGGACAAAGGGGGTGGTGTTAAATTCCCTTTGTTCGCATCTTATCCTATTGAGCTGGCCTCAACACATTGTAGATAGATCCACGTACCGAGATGTACTGGCTGGCTCAAAGTACCAATGCAGCCAAAGCGCCCAGGGATTGACATCTGGTTTCTTTTGATAACAGCTTGACATCTAGTTCTGCTGTCCATGAACAGTACAAACACCTTCGTTGTCGGTCCTAATAAAGCTACTTGCTTTCCTCCCAAGAGGTGACTCTCTCTCTCTCTCTCTCTTTCTCTAGTAGAAAAGCTCGCAGATCTTTCAAGGAGAAATCCACAGAGGGAGAGGGAGAGAGAGAGAGAGAGAGGAAGTGTCTTGTATAAGTAAGTCGGTTCACCAAAACGAGTGCGTCCAAAACCTGGGGACATCTGTTTCGTGGTTTGTGTTTTCTTTAAACCTGCATGCAACCCGTGTGTCCCCGGGGCGTCACCAACTTTTCTCTCTCTTTCGCCACCACACCCTTCCATTCCACATCACCGCGCAAACTCCCTACCGTCACCGTCCATCCTGCGGCCTTATAAAGGGGCGAGCCCGCCCCAGGTTCGAGTGTCTCTCTCAAGGCTTGGTGGGGGTTGGTTCCGCCGTGGATCGATCGAGCCGACCGCCATGAGAGACCTGATCCTCAGAGAGCCCGTGGTCGGCGAGTCCGCCGGGATCACCGACGACATAATGCTGGCGTGGAGGCAGGTCCGCAACCCGCTGGTGCTGCCGTTCCTTGAGATTTCTCTGATCCTCTGCGGCTCCATGTCGGTGATGCTCTTCGCGGAGAGGGTTTACATGGCGATCGTCATCCTCTGCGTGAAGCTGCTGAGGAGGAAGATGTACACCAAGTACAAACTGGAGGCCGCCAAGCGACAGCTCGAGACCACTCACAATTATCCAATGGTTCTGGTTCAGATTCCCATGTACAATGAGAAGGAGGTATGTGGCTCTGGGCCGGTTTCTAATTAGTAAAGTTAGTTTGCATGAAATTCGACATAATTACTGCTTCATAAAGTTTAGAAACAATATTATCGTAGTATATTTAGAGAAACATTTTTTTTTTTTTTTTAATTACGTCGTATTAAGAGCCATGTATAAAGATATCATCATCTTTGCACAAAGATTTTGTATTTTATTATTGGAACGCAGCAAATCCATGGGTAATTATGTTGACGTGCATGTTTCTGTGGGAAAGAACAGTCCTCTCCTTCGTGCTCTCGAAGGAAAAATTATTAAAGGAAAAAAAGATCGATGTTACCAGTTCGCCTAGGTTGTGATTTTGTGCAACAAATTTGTTATCCATGTTAATTTAGATCATGAAAAGATTTCTAGTCATGTATATGTCCGTATAAGGATAAAATTTGCAAGAAATTAACTCATTTCGTAGAAAATGAATCAACTCGTGAAAAAAAACATGGAATCAGTCGCTCGTTTAGGTGCTGAAGGTTTTTTTCAAAGGCAATGGTTGAGATGTTATGATTTGTATGCCAAAATGGTGACAAATTCATTAGATCAACTTGTTGCATCCATCATGAAGCATGATGATACATCCAAGAGAGAGGTCCTCATCATGCTGCTACCCATCTAAACGCACAGCAATCTTGCGTCGGACGCTTGGACTCTATGCCACCTGGCAGCCACTTGGAGGACAGGTGTCGCACATCATGACCTCTTTATTGGGGGGCGGTGGCCGAGTTCTCTTTGGTCAAAGTTCTTTTTGTCTCTTGTTAAAAAAGAAATATATTTACATATAGGACGAACAAATAAACAAAAAGCTTTTTAAAAAAAAGACAATAATCCTTCCAAAAAAAAAAAAATTATGCAAGGTTATTTTAGAATTACTTTGTCGAGTTTTATTTTAGTAGGTAGGTCTAGATTTGAGATCTTCTAAAGAACAAAACAATAAAATGATCTCAGTGCCTGATAATCTATTGCAGGTCTACAAGTTGTCGATCAGTGCAGTGTGTGGGATGCATTGGCCATCAGATAAACTCGTAGTTCAAGTTCTTGATGATTCTACGGACCCAGTCATAAGGGTACAAGATCTAAGCCAGTGAACTCCCTCTCTCCCTCCTACTGGGGTAAACTAAGATCTAATTCCCAGAGTTGTGTTTGTGGTGACGGTAGGATCTCGTGGAACTGGAGTGTCAGCGATGGGCAAGCAAGGGACTCAATATCAAGTATGAGAATAGGCACAACAGAAACGGCTACAAGGCTGGAGCTCTTCGTGAAGGCCTCAACAAGAGCTATGTGAGAGACTGTCAATTTGTAGTGATATTTGATGCCGATTTCCAGCCCGAACAAGATTACTTGATGAGGACAATACCGTATCTTCTGAGTAATGATGATCTTGCACTGGTTCAAGCTCGATGGAGATTTGGTGGGTTTATTTATATAAAACTTTCTCATGAATCATTTACTTTCTCTAGTGTGTGTCAAACTTAGTTGTACTCCTTGAACATATATATATATATATATATTTGTGAACATAAAGATTACTAGCATTTTATATATTCATAAGAATAAAATTTGGTGCAGTGAATGCTGATGAGTGTCTCCTTACCCGACTGCAAGAGATGTCCCTGGACTACCATTTCAGCGTGGAGCAAGAAGTGGGAAGCTCAACGTGCTCCTTTTTCGGGTTCAACGGTGAGCTTTTACGAACTTGAGATGATGGATGCTTGCCATACTATCTTGCAGATCTAATGTTTGGAATTTTATATGCAGGGACTGCTGGAGTCTGGAGGATTCAAGCACTTCATGACGCTGGTGGATGGAAAGATCGAACAACCGTGGAAGACATGGATCTGGCTGTCAGAGCTAGTCTTCGAGGATGGAAATTTGTCTTTGTTGGGGACCTATCAGTAAGCACTGCATGGTTATAATATGGATATCTAACTCTATTTCGACTCGAACAAAATGCCAATACCAAAAAGCTATTTCGTAGGTGAAAAATGAGCTGCCGAGCACGTTCAAAGCGTACCGATTTCAACAACATAGATGGTCGTGCGGTCCTGCCAATTTGTTCAAGAAGATGTTCAAGGAGATAGCATATTGTGAGGTAAGTCAGACCTGAAAAATGGCTTGCTTGATGCAGCAAGTTATTGAGATCTAATTTTCACAGAATCATATAAATTTTTACTTGCTCCTTCTACAGATAATATATATATATATATATATATATATATCTTAATTACATACTTCAATCGTGCAGAGGGTATCAATATGGAAGAAGTTTCATGTCTTGTATGCTTTCTTCTTCGTGCGGAAAATAGTGGCGCACTTCGTCACCTTCTTCTTCTACTGCCTCATCATCCCCGCATGCGTGTTGGTTCAAGATATCCCTCTTCCAAAGTTTATTTGCGTTTATATTCCAGCCACTATCACCATCCTCAATGCTATATCCACTCCAAGGTATGTCAAATTACTGAATATTATAAAAATGTTTTATATTTTGAGAGCCGAGGCGACTATCTGATACATCTAAATAAATGCCTGGAAATTTTTCACAGATTAATTGAACAGATTCTCACTTTTAATGGTTACAAAAGACGTCATATATAGTTTATCTAGTAAAAGGAAAATCAAGGTTAATGGTGATATTTTGTTGCTCCATTTCTACAAAACCAGAAAAGTTTTTTTAAAAATTTTGCTTTTTTATACAACTTGTGCTATCATATATAATGCATCATCAACCAGTTGCATGGCTATGACAAAGATTTTGTTTTGTTTTGTTTTGTCGTTGCTGGGTATAGGTCTGTGCACTTGCTTATCTTCTGGATCCTTTTTGAGAATGTGATGTCCATGCACCGGGTGAAGGCTACAATTATAGGTCTGTTAGAGGCGAACCGTGTCAATGAATGGGTTGTCACAGACAAGCTAGGAAATGCTCTGAAACAGAAGGCTAATACTACCAAGAGCAAGACCAAGAAGCGTTCTCAAATTGGTGATAGGTAGGTATGCTATGAAACGGCTCACATACAAACTATCATTAGTTATACACAGTTTAGCAACAACAGATTTAGTAGCTCAAATGAATTATTGGATTTTTATTTGCTTAAAATACCAGGATTCATCTGATGGAGATATTCATGGGCGCATTCCTCCTCTACTGTGCAATCTATGACTACACGTTTGGTCATGATCACTTTTACATCTATTTATTCCTCCAAGCTTCAGCATTCTTCATCGCAGGATTTGGCTACGTCGGTACCTTCGTCCCCAACTGAGGCAATAGAAACAAGGAAAATATGTCCCCAGCGTGCCTTATTTGCTAAAGACCTGAAGGCACGGAATGGGAAAGCTTATGTACCATGTGGTGTTGTAGATCTTCGCTAGCTACGTCATGTGTAAGTGTAATGGTGGTCAATAATGCTGAAATTTGCGCAAGATCCATTCGGTATACTCCAAGTTACCTAAATGTAAAGCAATGCTTGGTAGGATCAGTGAGACACAAGGGCAATAAATTTCTGGTTTCATGACCTTATATTGCTATAATCTGTAATCAATTCCACCTATTTGTATCTTGAAATTTCCTGTACAATGTCAGGCTTTATATGCTAGCAACACTTGCATCACCATACTACGATACTTGTTGCATTTGATCTCTGTAGTATCATATTCATGAACGTTGATTGGGTTTCGCTTGAAGAAATGATGTTACAGAATTTCTTGACATATATGATACCTTTAAGAAGTAGCAGAGGAGGTTGCAGGTAAAATTTAAATAAGCTAGGTAAGCTTATAGTAATGGCCTTATTTAACAACAACAACAACAAAGCCTTCATTCCAAATTCCAAATTAGTTGAGGTTTGAATCCTTTTTCTCCATTCAACTCAATTTTGAGTTATATTTTTTATAAAATGCAAAGATTCTAAATTTTTCTTTATCGCTTTCTCCCATGTAATTTTTAATCCATGTCTCTATCTCTTTTTCCTTCTACATACATCAAGTCATGCTTTTGCATAAGTGCATCTCTAGGTTTACGTTGCATATATCCAAACCATTTAAGCCATCTTTTTCTTAATTTATCCTCGATTGATACTACCTCAACTTTTTTACAAATAATTTTATTTTTTATTCTATTTTTTCTTATATTACCATATATTTATCTCAATATTCTTATTATTTACATCTTTACATTCCAAAAAAAGCTAACATAGAAGAAAAAGGTATCCTTCTCAATAACCTTAAGGATGTTACAAGACATTGATCAATAAATATCTATTTTAACTTTGACAGAATCTAGGATATGATATTTGATGATCTTTTCTCCTATCTAATCATTCTCCCCCATTAATACAGGATAGTTTCTAGCCAATAGCTTCTTGCTTAATCCCTAAATTACTGCTGGTTATTGTTCTCATGTCAATTGGTTGCTAACCATCTCCTAATTGTTAATGTTGTTGCTGTTTCTCGGCTTCCAGCTAATCTCTTATCCACTATTCCTCTTCAAATAACAGTTTGCCCTCAGCACTTTCTCTGCTTCCCCTCTGAGATCATAATAATATCTCATCGTTTCAAGTAGTAAACCATAGAAATAAATTGACCTTAGTGATGCAATCAAATTCAACCATATAATTATATCCTTGGACTTAATCACCTTGTCTTTCTCATCCCAATTTATATGGCAAACATGTTATGAAATGAAACACCTACCATAGTATCTGGATGAAAAAAAAAAGAGAGAGAGAGAGAGAGAGAGAGAGAGAAGGATCAGTACTCATTATACAAATATCAAATATTAATCATCCATCTCGTCCATTGAAAAAAAGACCCAACTTTATCTTATCAGCAATTGATTATGTGGATCCACCATGATATAACAAGGAAAACCTCAATAACAATATGGACATCAAGAAATTACAATAAAATTAATCAAATATGACAGTAACAATATTACAATAAAATTAATCAAATACGACAGTCAGCCTAAGTCATCGATTTTAATTTCAAATTCTTCTCTGGTTGATAGGATCTTTACACGAACCATACCTCGTTGCCACTCAGAGTTTCCCACTAAGACAAGCCTGTTGGCATTGGTCCGTTCAGCATGCTTAAAAACCCTATCAAGTGAAGATAAACCAAGAAAGTAATAAGGACAGAATGCCAAAGATACAAAAATAACTAGTTTCTAGCAGGAAGTAGCACCATATTCTAACTGCAAACCTCATGAGTTATCATGATTTTTGAGGCATACCACTTAAGCCGCTTATCTTCTATGAGGTCAACACTGTGGCCCTTCCTTCTAAGAGAGGACACAACCTTGGATGCTGGTCCTTCAAGCTCCTCATCCAATGGGCATACAATGTCTTCTACTTGGCGTGCTAGGTCAGGCACAAGTCCTTTTTCCTTCAGCAACTGCCACAATTCCGGTGCATGACAAGCCATTATTGGAGAGTCACAAATTTTTTTCAAAAAAAAAGGGTTAAAATAAAGAAGAGAAAATGCTTTCTTCAAAAAAAAAAAAAAAAAAGAGTCCTTGAATAGATAAGGTTCAAAACTTGACAGAACTCAAGATTTGGGAAAAGCAATAACTGAAGTGAATTCTCCACTCTCATCAATAAAATTTGCTCTCTTTTTTTTCGAAATTGGGAAGTCATTTCAAAAGAAGATCATAATTTCTTTCATAACAAGCATTTTACTTGTCGACTCGTCAAAAACATTAATGGAACAGAAGAAACAAGAGATTTTCATACTTCCACTATAACAGCATCTCCAAATCCAAAACCACAAGCTGGAATGTTATCACTTCCAAATGTAGAGAGTAACCGATCATATCTTCCACCACCACAAATTGCCCGTAGCTTTCCTTCTCTATCAAATGCCTGGGGGACAGAGAGAGGGAGGAAGGGAGAGGGCGCAAAAGATGAGGATAAAGCAGACAATGGCACAGGATAAAGCAAATTTGTGCAAGTTAAAAAAGTATCTTATCAAATTAAGGGTGAGAATCAACAATAACAACAACAATAAAGCCTTAATTTCAAACTAGTTAGAGTCGGCTATATGAATTATTTTTCTCCATTCAGCTCTATTTTGAGTCATATTTTTTGTAAAATAAAAAAATTTTAAATCTTTCTTTATCACTTTCTCTCATGTTATTTTCAATCTACCTCTATCTCTTTTTTCCTCTACATGTATCAAGTCACTCCTCCGTACAAGTGCATCTCTAGGTTTACGTTACATATGTTCAAATCATTTAAGTCGTCCTTCTATTAATTTATCCTCGATTGGAGCTATCTCAAACTTTTTATAAATAGTTTTATTTCTTATTATATGTTTTCTTGTATTACCACACATCTATCTTAACATTCTTATTTCCGTCACATTCATCTTATGAACATATATTTTGCTAACTACCCAACATTCCATGCTATAAAGCATAGTTAGTCTCATAGCTGTCATATAAAACTTTTCCTTCGATTTAGCAGGTACTCTACGATCGCATAATATTTTGCACTTCTTCATTTTATCCAACCTGCTTTAATCTTATGTACAACATCATTCTCAATCTCTCTCTTCTTATGAATAATTAATCCTAAATACCAAAAATGATCATTTTTAATAACTCAATGATCCCTAATTAGTACTCTACATTCATTTTCATTTATAATTATACTAAAATTATATTCTATGCATTCTGTGTTTATCCTACTTAACCTAAAACTTTTAAATTTTAATGCATTTCACCTACGATTAACTCCAGCCTTAGTTTCATTACTAATATTATATCATCTGCAAATGACATGCACCATAAAATATCATCCTGAAAATGTCTAGCAAGCTCATTTATAACTAAAGCAAAAAGATAGGGATTAAGAGCAAATCCCTGATATAAACCTATTATAATAGAAAATTCGCTAGTATTACCACCAATAGTTTTAATACTAATAACTGTCCCATCATACATATCTTTTATTATATTAATATACCTAATAAGTACTGCTTTTTTTTCTAGCATCCATCATAAGATTTTTTTAGGAATCCTATTATATGCTTTCTCTAAATCAATAAAAACCATATAAAGATCTTATTTCTTTTCTCTATACATCTTCATTAACCTTCTAAAAAGAAAAATAACTTCTATGATCAACATTTCTGATATAAAATCAAATTGATTTTCTAATAATTTTGTAGTACATCTCAACCTATATTCAATTACTCTCTCTCAAAGTTTCATAGTATGACTCATGAGTTTGATACCACGATAATTAGAGTAGTTTTGAATATTTTTTTTATTTTTATAAATTGGTATTATAATGATCTTTCTCCATTCATTAGGCATCTTTTTATTTTCTAAAATCATATTAAATAAATTTGTTATCCAATTTACTCCTGCATCACCTAAACATTTCCAAACTGTTATAGAAATTTTATCAAGTCCGACAGCTTTTCCTACCTTCATCTTTTTATAATCTCATTTACTTTATATGTCCTAATTTTATGAGTATATAACATAACTTTATCCTTAATGGAGCTAGTAAGGCATCCTAAATAATCTAAATAATTTTTATTTAATAATTTATTAAAATATCTTCTCCATTTTTCTTTAATCTTTCTTCTTAATCAAAATTTTTTGATCTTTAATGCATTTAATCTAAAACATATCTCTAGTTTCCTCTCTTACTCTTGCAATTCTATATATGTCTCTCTCCATCTTTAATTTCTAGCTTTTGATATAATTCTTCATATTCCTTACATCTAACTTCTCGTACCATCTTTTTAACTTCTTTCTTAACTATCTTATAGTTTTTGTATGCTTCTCCATTCTTACATTTAAGTAATTTTTTATAGCACTCTCTTTTAGCCTTAACTACTAATTAAACTTTCTTATTACATCACCAAGTTTTCTTATCATATAGTTCTTTTTTTTTTTAACTCTCCTACCACCTTTATAGCTACTTTTCTAATACTATTAGCTATCTCTTCCCATATGACATTAATCTCTCCATCTATACTCCATTTTCATTCATCACTCTATATTTAAAAGTTATCAATTTTTTTTCATTCAAATACCACCACGTAATCCTTGGATTCTTATATCTTGAAATATTTTTTCTCTATTTTTGAATACATACATCCATAACCATTAATATATGTTGTGTAGTTAGACCCTCACTTAATATAACCTTACAATCTTTACAAAACACTCAATCAATCTTTTTAATAAGAAACAAATCTATTTGATTATTATTTTATCCACTTTTAAAAGTTATCAAATAATAGTCCCTCTTTTTAAAATATATATTCATTAATACTAAATCATATGCCATCGCAAACTCTGAAATAGCATTTTCCTCATTATTTCTATCTCCAAATCCATAAACTCCATGTACTCCTTCAAAACCTATATTATATTTTCCTACATGTTTATTCAAATTTTCAATAAATAATTTTTTTCAGTAGGAATTTCTTGAATTAGTCCATTCATATCCTCCCCAAAACTTTGCTTTGTCACACTATCTAAACCTACTTGAGGAGCATAAATACTAATAATATTTATTCACACCTTATCTATCACTAATTTAATTAAAATTATTCGATCTCTTATCTTCTTAATGTCTACAACTTCATCTTTTAAGTTTTTATCTACAATAATTCCTACTCTATTTTTATTCCTATCTTTGCCTGTATAACAAAGTTTAAAACCATCAACCTCTTTTTTTTTTTTTTTCACCTATCCACTTGATCTCCTACAAGTAAGCTACGTTAATTCTCCTTCTAATCATTGTATCTATTAGTTTCATTAACTTTCCTATTAATGACCTTATATTCTAAGTTGCTAAACGTATTTTTTTTCTTTTCTTTTATTTTTATTTTTATTTTCTTCGACTAACCTATTTACCTACACTTGTTCATGAAGGTGTGAAAACCCTTGCTTATTTTTTCATTGCATTTGGGCGCCAATATGACACATCGCTTCCAAAGATCATCCTAGCTACTCTTGCCATTTCGATCACATCTGGGGTCTAATGCAGCATGTCGCTTCCGATGAACACCCTATCTTTATTGGATTCATATTCATAGGGTGTGACTATAGTTTTACGCTAGCCGTCAACCTACCACAACCCTTTTCCTTTGTCCGAGCTTGGAACCAGCTATGCATAAGAAACTCATACATAAGCGGAGAAATTAAGGGTGACAATCAAGAAATCCAAAATTTCTAATGCATAAATATCAAAACTATGTCTCTGCATCAACTTTGGTTTCAAAATATGTACCAGTTTATCCAATACTAGAGATGCTGTAACTGGACATTATAAGATAGCTTCATACCAAAAAGAGAGAAAGAAAAGGATATTAACCCCTCATGCATCTGCTGTTGCAACAACTAGCATTTGTATTCCTAGAGAACATACAATGTCTTGCTTGCTGGTTCCTAGATCTGCAATGAAGTCTCAATTTATTCTCAATATTTGGCCATAATAGTAATGAGGATGAGCCTTGGTGAACCGAGAGGTTGCTTCATTATGACCTGGGTGATACGAGTTCAAAACACAGAAACACTCTCTTTGGGGTAAGCCTCATACACTATGCCAACTTTTTTATTTTGTTATGCTAATAATTAAAATTGTTCGCTATGATGCTAAACAAAAAAAATATAAATTAAATGTAAGACAAATCTAACCTCAAAGACTATCCCAGTGTAATAGGCAAGTCCACGAACTACTGATGCATCGAAATTAATCCATTCAGAATAACCATAATGTTCAGCAAGTGAAAAAAGCTTTTTCAAATCAGCCACAGCTTCGCCGTCAGACCCCAAAACCTCTACAAAAGCACGGTGTAAAATATATCATTGAAAATTAAATTCTACAAATTAATACTTCACTAGCATAAATCTGATTCAGTGCCAACATATACAAAATAGTCATTACTTTTAGCTTTTATCACCAAAGACACGACTTTAATGCTTGTCTCCTATTTGTTTGAAAACAGGAAATTTTAGATGATGAAACATTAAATAATAAAAATGTAGAATACTGAATCATATACGCCTGTATTAGAGTAGCATGCAAGACAAATGGATCCTTAATTGGGTATTACTGGAAGTAGCAAGACGCAAAGCTGAAACAGTTACAACTAACAGCAATGATGGACGCTACAAAGGTACAAGTTCATCATCTTGACTTGTCATGACTCCGTTTATGTGTGTCTTATCAAGCTTTTCTGGGGAGCAGAACTCATTAGAATAAATCAAATAAGATCTTCCTTTGGTTATAATTTCGATCTATTTCCATAAATAAATTGATGGTTTGTAAAGGTGATGCAGCCTTGGACAATGATAGAATAGCCTGAGTTAAGATCAGGCATAGATGAGAACAGGACACTGAAAAGGCAATGGTATGACAAAGAAGGAGGGAGAGGAAGAAGATGGAGGTTTTTAGAGACTTCAGAGGGAAAAGAAGGAAGAAGAGAGCATTGTTGCTCTGTAAAGGCAACAAAACAGCACCCTAATTTAGTCCTAATCAACCAACTTCATTGCAAAAGATTACATTTTTTAGACCAAGAAGTTTTTTTGATATCATCATAAACAATATTGTGGATCTTTATTTATTTATATACTCTCCCAGCGGATGGGTAATTATAGGAATAACCATTTATGATACTATGCAATTTATGCCACCTCATATATGGACAATATGCATGGGATTAGCCACTACAATGGAACCTTCATTCTGGTCAGCATCTGGCATTTCCTCAAGCTTGGCCCCTTTTTTTCATAAAAATATAAAATTATACATAATTTGTCATGTCTTGCGGACCACTATTCAAGCCTCATCCTACCTAACAAGGGTTGGCTTTGTGCCCCTTTTCAATCATACACTTTTCTTTATATCCTCTGTTAAACAAACTTTTTTTTTCTTTTAATCCTCTCTCACAAGTACTATCCAGTTTTCTCAATATTTTAAACAACAAATCGCTTAGCCACCAAGGTGCCCACCTAATATTTTGCATCATGAACTCATGCAAACCATTGGGCTCCTGCTTACCACAATAGCACAGAGAAGCTGGTGGCCCACTGGCCACCTGCCTACCACCTAAATCTTTTAAAGGTTGGGCTTTTCTCAACTCTTTCCTCCTCTTTACCTGAGAGAAACCCAAAATCCAGTTGAGATCTTTATGCTCTTCGCCATATACATGACACCTGAAAAAGTTACTTATCACATTACTCATCATAAGTGACTCCTAAGCTCATTTTTCTGTACTCATTTGGACTATTCAAAGTAACATTTCTCAATTTCCCTACAGACCCCCCGAACTTTTTATTATGCTACATCCATCTCATATACCAGGAGCTTCCAAGTAACCCAACATCACCAGTCATACTGTTTCTCTTGTAATTCTCCTTTCTATTCACCAGCATGCAACAATCCTGCAAAACTCCAAAAGCATAAAATTGCCAGATCCATCCGCTTGTAATAGGAGACAGTTCTCCATCCATCTCTGTGGCATTCCCTTTAACAAAGAGTATCTCAAATATATCTCTTGGCTATTGGTCACTGCATATGCTTTTTCATTTACAGACTTTTTAAAACAACATTCACAATTCTTGGTATGATCAAGTAATTCAAAAACATGCATCTACCTCCATTGTTCAAATCTGGCATAACTGTTGTTAACAAATTAATTAGCATTACCTCGTCTCAGAATTAGAAAGACCACTAATTGTTTGTATAGACCCAAACTTAGAAGCCAAGCATATAATGGAATACGGCTAGGAGTAGAAGCAATAAAGAAGATACCAAAACAAGGGGCAAATGTGAAATTTGCAGTACAAGAACAGATTCAACACCGTTAAGTTATTGATCCCTCCCATAGAATGCTTACCACTAGTAAATCCTCACCCATTTGCAATGACTACTTCTCAAACTGTTTATGTCCTAGTAATTGCATCTCTCACTCTCATAATCCATCAAATTACCTAGTGTGATACTCCATGATCTACTTTTCTCCAAGAGGAACATGTTTAGCTTGATTATTCTCCATGGTAATTGCCTAAGCAAGAAAACATTATGCCTTGTACAAACAAACCAATTATAAAGATTATCAGCAGAACTGTGATGTGTTCAAGATCACCATATAAGATACAAAATTATGTTTATGTAGATTTAAAAACAAACAAAAGATACACCTAAATTTGTCATTATAAAGGAGTCCACTGTGACAAGCAAACCACTGTAGAATGGCATAAACAAGTAGAATTCATAGTATGATTTACATAAGAAAGTACTTACCATTTTATTTAAAAAAGAAAAAGTTTAGCAATAAGACAACAAACATCCACACTCTGAAAATTTCTCAAAAGTAAATTATGAAAGTATGATTGACTTGGAAACTTCTGTAATGGCAAACCTTCAAGTTTGGACAAAGACTTGAGAGATAGGACTTCAACTATTCCCTTGACAGCTTCCAGCGATACACCAGCCAGCATCAATTCTTTCTCAACCTCTTCTCTAGAAATTTTGCCCAACTGTCTTACAACAAAATTTAATCATCATAAAAATAAATGTGAAAATAATGTTATCAAATGGATCATGGAACATGTTGACATGCATATCTAAGTTTGGATGACAATCTGCATGCCAGAAACATTTCCACTGAAATGATTGTTACATAAAAAAGTATGTAGATACCAAGAATATTAGGAAGTTTGCATGATTATTAGATTGAAAATTGATAAGTTGATAGTTTAGGAGTAATTTCAGCTGAAGCATAAAAGAAAGATTTTTGAAATTTTTATTGGAACATTTTAAAGTATAAACTAGCCAAGGTCAAAAAGGGTTATATGCTTGTGATAAAGGACACAAGGCATCTTGGTTACAAGCCTTTGATCCAACGTAACAAGATGAAGTTCACAATTGATGAAGAGATGCAATAGCGACAAAGGGAGAATTTAAGAAAATGAAGACTTAACCTAACAACATAATGTAGGAATGGTGCATTCCCTATACTATACAACATTAGGTCATACAGGAATTTGAGACATCTAAGATAAGCTCAAGGACATCATCATCATCTACATTGTGCACTTGAAGTATCTTTCTATTTCAGGATATAGTCATAGTGACTAGAAAGGTTCTCTCAACTTGTTTAATGTTGATCCATATCTCCCTTGTTGAAAGTACATGAGCAAATCCTTAAAAGCAACATGAACGGGCTATAACTAATATTGGAGATCAAGTCTACCATACCGATCCATACCTAACTACATCAATAAGGTACAATTATGGTATCGAGGTTTGATTTGATATGAACTGAATTGGTCCAAACCAAGCGGAACTGCTTGGTACTGATCCATACTACCCGATTTTAAGCGGTACTATGACTGAATGAGACAAAGCATTGGCATCCCCTCTCCGTATGGGAGCATATTGTATTATACTAAGCCAAAAAGCAGTAATGTGTAAGTACAATTTTAAGTACCGATTTTGTAGGCCTTACCAAAGACGTCCTTGCTCCGTTTTTCAGAGGATAGGTAGCCATGAATATAGACACAAGCTCTTATTGATGAACAAAAAGGAAACAGAATATATAATGTCAATGGTCTAACATTCTATGGACAACCTTCATATAAAAAAGTCTAATGAACAAGTGTGAAAATATTGTTGGTCATGAGATATCTAATAAAAGATCAGGTACTTCATAATTGTTGGTGAATATTCTTGCTGAAGAAATTATGGTCCACCTTGACTCCTTGACAAAGCAGACGTTTGTGGCACATGTCATAATTACTATTTTTTCCCAACTTGCAACTGGTAATCCTTTGGACCTTGTCAGCCATGTCATTTTCAAACTTATGTGGATAAGCATTTATCACCACTTGTAACCCCTTTCATTTACTGTTAATGATAGTTGGTAGTTGTACCTTACTTGCACAATTACAACTGCAGCCCAAAGTTCTTCCTTTTCCTTGTTATCTTTTATCTTCTTAACTCTTGTTTTTCTAGGAATTTTGAAAAAAAAAAGACCAATTTATTTCATATTTGCAGGTCAAGCATTTTTTTTGGAATTTCGACCATTATACCCCTAATATTGTAATATTGTGACTCCTTGTAAGCACAAATGAGTATTGCATATGCATCCATCACCAGCATGTGTGCATGCATCACCAAATTGTGTGCATCAACTAAAATAAACGTGCATTCATCTAAGAGTAAGGGCATTATGGCCCAAGAAAGGCCGCAATGGACTGATTCCACAAATAACAAGAGCATCAACAAATGTGTCTGATTTGTGAATATTAAATTAAAGCGAAGTGGTGAACTTTTCTGCAAAACCCCCTATCTTTTCCTTTCTGTATAACCCTTCTCCTAAGATAATTTAGCACATGACATTATCCACCACACCAGACTGCAAAAGTTTAGTGTCTCAAAACTAAATGATGCTGATTAATAAAAACTGATAATGCATTCAACCTATCAGAAATGCCATGGTAATAATTTGCAAAATCATCTATCATATAGAGCACCTAATAGTTCAAATCCAACTCATTGCAGGCCATAAAGGCAAACAGGTATGTATAACTTTAAGTTGGATGTTAACTGACTTTGTCAACGATGACACAAACTTCTGCGAACAAATGTTCTGGTATAGAATACATTTGCAGCACTGCCTGCAGAACCTGTATGGAGGAAACATTTTCATCTCAGAAATAGCAATAATATAATAAACTACGTACAGATGACTGTGCTCACAAAATTCTTGAAAAATTCTTGAAAAATAGTTAAGCAATTCTTCATTACAAATACTATTAAAGGAGTGCAAAACTAATCATTCATTTGAATGCATTGAAACAGAGTACAATGAGTGAAGGCAACTTTTAACATGGTGAGACATCCCTGCTCTAGTCATTCATAATTGACACCATGATCAAATAATAAAAAGCAAAGGCAAAATGCCATGGGAAGAGTTATGTTATTTTCATTGAAAAAATATTTCCTATGAATTAAAACAAGCAATGAAGGTAAACCTACCTTTTTCCTCAATTATTACAACCAAAGAATCAAAGCAATGAAAGCCAATAAAAAATAATTAAATACCCTCTTACAATCAGTGATTCCTTTTTTCCTGTTTTAGAAATTATTTCTTTAGGAAGCATGCCTCGTCCAAGTTATTCCAGACTATAACAAACTCTTTAAGATGTGCAACTTGGATTCTAATTCAGAATTTTCACTAGTTCTGATGTTTTCTTGGAACATATAGGGTATCAGAGTGCTGACTGAATTTACCGTTTCCTTAAAACATTTGAAAATTCATTGTGTTGAAAGATAGAAGCCATGCACTTTATGTGAAAGTTGTTCCGTCCCATTGCTGTGCTGTTCTAAAGATAACAAAGAGCTCCAAAATATTTGCCTGTGCATATCTGCTGATATGTAAACCTACAAATTGCTAGCTTAATTAAGTCATGTAGATCAAGTGCATTATAACACTTACAAGAATATCATAGCATCAGCATATGCAACATTTCACAGAGGAGTGGGTATATCTCAGTTCAGCTCTTAGTGTTCTATTTCTCCTTTTTTTTTCTGAAAAGTATATGAAGAAATTCAACATTATACCCTTTCAATGACAGATTATGCACTACTAATTAGATGTTAGCAGGTTAAAATTCCTTCATAATGATAGAGAAAATCTTTAAAGGTTTCTTAGATAGTACATGACATGTTTTTCTAAAGAGGAAGTTATTGATAATTTCATTGCAAAACATGTTTTGATGCAACCATTCAGATTCAGTCAAAGTGCTACCTATTGAGATTCTGCTCAAAAGATTGCACAAAACGTTCAAAAAATTAGGAAGGTTTTCGGATTCTCGATTTTATTGTCATGATTGTGCTTGTGGTACCGCAATATTCATCATGAGAGTCCTTTGTTCTCATTGCAGTTGGTAAGAACAATTTCACTCAGGAGATGTTTGCATATTGTTCATCAATGTGGGTAACTTTAGTGTATTCCAAATATCTTTCTGTAAATAACTGGATAAATTAAGAGAGCTAGGCAGAAAAGGCAAAGAGATTGGCTCCCCTATCTCAGGCACTGACCCTGAAACTTAAAATGTCCTATGAAACTGTCGTAATTTTTTATTGATATTAAGAGAGAGAGAGAGAGAGAGAGAGAGAGAGAGAGAGAGAGTTTGGTTTCCGAAAATTTGTGGTCTAATGCAATTAACTAGACTGTAGTCTTTCTTGCACAGATGTAATAATCAACATAAAATGGCATAACCTTATTGGACACATTATAATTTGGAATTATCTATATTAACTATAAGTATGATTCTTAAAGGATAATAATGCACTAAGTTACTTTTACTTCATTTGAGAGGGTTTTGGAAATCACATGATGGTAAGTATGACTTGAAATGTTGTATGATTTCAAAAGAGCATCCATCATGAATGTATACCCTGCCCCAGTCTCTTCCAATGACCTACCTATGCCCACATAAAAGTGCTTTTTATGAAACTTATGCCTACAAAAGCTTTGCAAAGGTGTCTAACCTAGAAAAGAGAAGAAAATAAGGGGGTAGGAATGATAGGTATGATTGATCCAAGTGGATCACCAAACCCATCATGGACCACTCCATATAGGTGTAGACAGGGTTTAGGAGCAAAACTCACCACATCCAGGACTCAATCATGAACCAAAACTTCAGGATAACATGACTACTAACATGGGAAATTTTGCAAAGTAATAGAAGGTTAAGTCAACATAAGAATCAAAGTCTAACTTCTATACGAATCTGGAAATCTTTATAATACTCATTTTGGAAAAAATTGACCCCGACTAGGAGATTAATCCATTCCTGGACTCTAAAAAAGCAAGCTCAGTAGAGGCATTATACCATATTTCTGAACACATTGATAAATTAGGAGAAAGTAAAAAGGATTTTGCATTGCTTTCTACCAATATATCTTTTAACTAAAAAAGGAATTTAACCTGGATTTGGAGACTCAAACCTCACTAGCATAAATAGAGAACTTTTCTAATTATTCAATTAATAAAAAGAAAAGGGACTTAGACCCCCAAGTTCACAACTGTTGAGTTTTCTATTATTCTCTTTGAAAGCCCCAAGTTAAGGGGATTAAAGGAGTTTCTTTTTCTCTCTCTGATCAGATCGGTACCATGGGATGATTGGTATCAGACAGAGAACTATAGCCTCAACCCTAACAATGATAACCACCTGCATACACCGACAGTTGCTAGGACATCCAACTGAGAAAGATGTCAAGAAAATAGCAACAATAGCCAGACCATAAGCTACTAGAGATGGCATTTAAGATGAAGGAGAGGGTGCAGCCAATGCAACAGCATTCACATCCCTATTACCTTGACCTACAATGTTAACTTCCAAGAGATTCAAGACAATCATACAGCTTTAAAACATTGTTTGAGCCTATAGATATATGTTTGAAAGTATCCGGATGGAGTTCATGGGATAAAAGTCAATAATATATAAAAGTCAAGACTGACCATATTGATTTGTTTGATTTTCATCCAAGTAGTCAGATCATCTTTTCGTGTACTGCTCCTTTGTTTGTCTCTATTTTGTGCATCATCTTGCATGTGAAAGAATCGACACTCATATTTTTAGTCCACCTTCCCAACACTGACTTTGCCTCTATTTTCATACCATTATCCCAAATCTTACATAAGTCTAGGTTTGTGAATGGAGCCAGATTATGATTAAGAAGTTCATATTCATCATATTGTTTGAGTTAAATAGCTAGTACCTTTAAGTAAATTAATGGCAATCCCATACAGATGGTAAAATTTGCTACTGAAATCACACATAGTAAACAAGTGCTTAATCCCTGACTCTCAAAAAAAACGTGTTTTTACGTGCCCGCATGCATATTTATGATCTTCCAATGAAATGCAGATAATTGATCTGATAAGCACATCCTGTATATTTCATATCCTTTCTTTGAGAGAGAAGGTTGAGCCATGGACTATAGTACTCATAATTTTATCAATAACAATATCTAAGTAGTTGACGGAACCAAAATACAGGAAATACAAGATACGAACTAAGCACCAAAAAGAGAAGAGAAACTCAAGAAATCAGTTACCTTGAATCAAGATTGCTTACATAAAATATCTTGTCTTTGACTTATAATGGAACTACCAAGTACCAAATAAACCACTATACATTGTAAAGGTATTTCAATTTCATTAGAAGAAAATTAATTATTCACAAACTTTTTTCTTGTCCAATCTTAACTCAAATAACAAAGATATTACCTGAAAGAGTTAGAGAGAGAGAGAGAGAGAGAGAGAAAGGATCTAAATGTAAACCTTTCGGCTAGACACTCTGATTCCCACATCCAATGATGTGACCCCAAGCCGCTCAAATAAGAGGACAATAGCATGAATAAGTTCAGCCTCAGCCTGCAGTACAAATACCAAAAGGTTAAAAAATAAGATGCAGTTTCAAAAATAAATGCAGCAAATATGAAATTTTCTATTAAAACCCTTGCCCCAAAAAAAAGGGAAAAAAAAAAAGCATACCCATCTTTTGTTCATTAAGCAACAGGGCACTTAGTAGCAGAAGCTCCTCCAAAAACAATATAACGGCACTTAAACCAAGGTCTGAAAACTAGGTTTCAATAGTTTCACTCCAAATGTCAGATTGTTGGCTAAAAATAAAGAAAAATTCGAAGACAAAGAAGAAAAGTAAAAGAAGTTACGAATACTTATTGGTCAGCATTTTAAAGTATTTTCTGCTAACATATTTTCTTTAATTTCAATAATCTTAGATTGAAATTAATATCTCATGTAAGTGAAGTGCACAAGTATGTTTTATGGTGAACAAATATTTATTGTTTATTCTTGACCTTTAGGTGTTTGAAAATCCATTATATATGGCAATTTTAAAGCTTTTCAATGCTGGGCATTTAATTGTCATATTTTTAAAATTAAGTGTCTTCCTAATAAAATGCATGTAATTACATTTGTTTTATTAAAGAAAAGATGTAATTTATTTAAATGTCTTGTATTTATTTATTTGCATCAGGTCTCATGATGCACTTCAATAAGGGCCTTTTCAAAGACTACATCCTGTTAGTGGTTATGTACTTGAAATCCACCATTTACCTCCTCTTTAAACTCGAGAAGAAGGAAGGAAAACTATAAAAAATTAGCATTATAGAACCTATTTACTAAAATAAATAAAGAAATGACCCTAGTATAATTGTAAACACCAGAATAGTATTTAAAATAAGTATTTATAACTAGTTTTGGTTGAAACCAGCCGAAACTGCCAAAACCAACCTAAACTCAAAACTGGTTCAGTTCCGATTCTATCATTGCCAAAACTTAAAACCTTGATTTAGACCACCACCATGCTGTTTTGTCAAAACTCATGATAAGTATCAAGACTCTCAGTTGGCATTTTCCTAATGCTGTTTTAGGTCAAGATAGTAGCAACCTACAGGAAGCTGGAAACAAGAACAAGAAAAATGCACCAAGTCTATAAAGGAAATGCTACTAAAAATTCCTTGTTGCTAAGACAACAAGGGATCTGGATAGCGTTTCTACAATACAAATTGTGCCTAACAGTCCAAATTCAATTCACTTTATAAGGCCACATCTCAAGAAAGCCACACCACTAGAACCTCAGAAGGATGAGTATTCTTTACACAGTCGATACATGGCAAGGAGGACAAGTGTGAAGAAAGATAGAAGAAAAGAAGAAAGGCTTCCAAGCTATGAACCCCAAAAACTAACAGTTGTTTCTAGAGCACCAAGGTGCCACTCAAATGCCTATAACTGGAACAATTTCAGCAGTACCGCAAGCCTAACTCTCAGCCACAACAGCAACAACAACAAAGCCTTTAAGTCTCTGCCACAGATTATGATTAACAATGCCATATTTTGCATGGCAACAATATCAGATACCCTGGTTCATTTCAAGCCAAAGAGCCCAATAGAAGCCTTCAGAAAAGTAGCAGTTTAATGGATATCTTTACTCCATGCTTCCCATTTGGGAAGCCATGATGAAAACAGCAGCTGATTGGGCATCATCTTTTCGAGTCTTCGCAGCATGGTAACCTTTAATTTTGCAAGACAAGAATTCAATGATCAGTTTTCCAGATTTTATTGCTCTTGCACATTTATGTTGTTCTGAAATTCTTTTGGTGTAAAAATATAAAAAAAAATTTTGACTTGGCAAAATAGTAAGATCGTGTCATTTGAACAAATTGATTCATTCAATACTAGGATGCTTCCTTGGAACTAAACAAGCAGTTAGACTGATTCATATATACAATACCTCAAAAAAAAAATAGTGTGCCTTTCAAATACTAGTCGACCAATCTTTCCTACCAAGGGCTTTCTCAGTTCGTACCAAAACCCTTTCTCAAAAGTCAAAATTTTCAACTACATTAACGTAGGCACCTTTCCCTCCCCTTTATAGACACTTCAACACTAATTCAACATCTCTCCTCATTGTGGCTTCCTCAAATCTTTTTCATACGTCCATGATATCTCTATGGGTTATTCGTTACTTTGGCCTCAATTGGCACAACACTTATGCTTCCTCCATAAATATTTGTTCCGTATTCTATGCTTCTTACATCTAATATGCTTCTGTCTCAACATTCTCATCTTTACCATTTATTACATTGTCTACTTATTGCCCAAAAATCTGAAAAATGCAACATTTTGAAAGTTGTTCTCATTTATACAATTATCCTTTAAGTCACCTATGTGTTAGTTACAAAACACTATAGAAGCACCCCTCCAGTTCATACACCCAAGTCCAGCCCTATTAGATATTCCTTCATGAGAATATTCTTTCTTTCCATCACCCCTCCAGTTCATACACCCAAGTCCAGCCCTATTAGATATTCGTTCATGAGAATATTCTTTCTTTCCATTTTTAATCCAAGACTCTGATACCAAACACACCATAACGTCTCCTGCATTTCATTTATTACATTTGCATTCTACAGGTTTTAAAATTGGCACAAGTTAGGATGAAAAAACCTTCGAAATGTCATAACACCAATTTAGTTAGGAGACTAGATACCCTCAAGCATAAGTTCTACAAGATGAAAGAAACTAAAGATAATGACTTTATAGCAGTCCAAATTGAGCAAAAGTGGGAAAAAGAAAAATATGTCGGCGTTACCTATCACAGTTAAAGTTAAGCATATAAAGACAACATTGCACCGTATTCACAAGACATAAAACAGCATTGCAGAGTTCATAATTTATTGAAATGAAACCCATGTGTAACATACCCGAACTTTAGAAACACCAATTATATCCATATTCCATTGATAATGTTCACGGCGCCTTCCTCTTGTCATTCGTTCATATCGCCAACACTGCCCTATAGTGAACCATTTCAATGGAAGGGAGATAGATTTTCTAGACAGAACAAAAATATTTAAAAGATCAAATCAGGTTAGTTTTAAAAGTCAGTCCCATACCTATACAAATTACTTAACATAGTAATTTGCACTTCCAAAGCTTATCTAAGGTTGAAATGAAGGTGTAATCGCATGCAACAGAGACAAACAGGTCCATATGTTCCATGCTCAAAACAATATTTTCTGAAAAAAGAATTTTTAAGTATGATACCCCTGCTTTATCACAAGACGTGCCAAAGAAGGAGTGATCTCAGGCCTCAAAACAACACGACGACCCCCTTTGTCCTCAAAATTGTACAGCTGGCATAAAAAAGCAATAAGTCACATAGTTAATTCTTATGAAATATTTCAAACGTACCCTTCAGGCACAACAATGACCATAACTCAGCAAATAAGGAATAAAGAAACCAGAAAAAGAATAGGCTAGCTCCAGAATACAATTCTTCAACATTTAGGAATGCCCCCAAACAATGACTTTTCAATCAAGCTTTGTTGTTAATTCCACTGCAGGGAAATTTGATTATCAACTTAGAAAAGATCTTCAACAATGAAACTTTTACTATGTGAAAAAAGATTTTTTTTCCAGTATGTGTTTGTATTAGCACATCTTGTGCTGATTTGTTTTCAATTCATTTAAGGCGAAATGTTTTAGTATCTTCTCTGTACCCTTCCCTAACCTCCTGGTTTTATAAAATTCTTATAAGCTTTCAATCTCTCGCCAAGAACCACATCAAAAACCAAATTTTTGTACTCAAGAACAAACATCAAAGAAGCAGTATCTACTTACTTGCTGCGTGATTTCCTCACCAGCCTTCCTGATGAATAGAGCCTCTGACTCAAGAACCGGGAAGTCGACCTCCTCAAACGAGAGCAGCCGAGACACCTACCAAGAAAGTGGAAAACACCCAACGAGAATAAAACCAAACAACTGATGTGCAAAACCCCGAGAACAACCATCAACAGCCAACACTTAACCACATTACCTCTCGAAAGTTCTGGAAGAGCCAGTTTCGGAGCCGCATGTCCTCCGGAGGGAAATCTCTCGTCCCCCTCGGGGGATTGACATCGATAACCGATGTTTCCTTTCCCGTGGCCCGCGGGGGTGGCTCTGCGACCTCATCGGCGTCGTCTGGAGAGGGGATCGGAAAGAGTTGAGGGATGAAAACGATCGCAGGGAAGAGCGATGGGAACGTGGAGATGAGAGAGTGGAGAGCTCACCTTGGGTGGCGGTGGAGGAGGAGGAGGAGGAGGAGGAGGAGGAGAGGAGGCGGAGCCGAAGGCGGAGACGGAGGATGGGGACGGCGGCAGAGGGGCGGAGGAGAGGGGCGAAGGGTTGAAGGGCGAGGGGGAGGGGGAGGGGGAGGCGGGGGCGGAGGAGGAGGTGGTGGAGGGGAGGGAAAGCGGACATAGTTTGGTCTTGGTGCGTTGAAATCCTGTTGGGGGGAAGGAGGGATAAGAAGAGCGCAGGGGTATCGGGAGGGCGGGCAAGGGAGAGGATCAAGCGGTTCGATTCCTCTACGGTGAAGTTTAGTTGTGCTAACATGGATTACGGGCGGGCGACCATGCTCGAATTCTTGATTTCGGACCGAACCAGCGGTCTAAGAAAAAGAGCCGCATCCGCGTCCCGCTTACCTGACTGATTAAATTCCAGGCAAAAAAAAAAAGAAAAAAGAAAGGGTTTTTAAAAAATAAAAGAAGGCAATGAAGAAGGAAAGGGAAAGATGGAGCTTCTGTTATTTAAAAGTCCTATAAAATATAAAGAGAAGGAGAAAAAAAAAAAAAAGACTTTTTTTTGATACATGATTAAATAAAAGAAGGTGAAGTAAATCCTCACAAATCTCTTGAGATTTAAAAATTATTGCTATTAAGAAATTTTGAATCTCTCTTAAACCCTTCATTTTTCTACTTAAAAAACTCTTATAGTTCTCCTTTATTTTTCTCTACTTTTTCCTTCAACCCATCTCCTAAACAAGCCCATAAGGTTGGGTTGGAAGTAAGTGTTTTGCGTATAGAAAGTATTTGATTCGTGAAATCATTTAAATTTTTCAATAATCTTTTCATAGAGGTTAGGTAATTTCAGATTGTCGATAAAAGCAAATCTTCACCTTACTTTTTTTTTTTCTAAAATTCTTCTTCAAAATAAAATATTGTTTATGAGAGAGAGAGCCCATTTAATACAATATATTTTATTAAATTTTAATTAATTTTAATTTCAGTATAAATATATTTATATATTATTATAGTTATTATATTTTTTTACTAATATATTGAGAAATTTTAATATTATATAATATAACATGATATATAATATTAAATTTATCATATAATTAATATAATTTAATATTATTATTATATTATTATTATTGTAATAATATTTCATGAATATAATATATATTCTATATTATGAATATATTAATATTTTTTGTTAATATAACAAATATATAGTTATTATTATGATAATATTATATATTATATAAAAGCATATATATAAATAACCATTTAAAATATATTATAAAAATTAAATATTTATAATATAACATATATAATATTATTATAATTAAATAATTATTATAGCTATTTAATACAATTTAATATTATGAAATATTATTATTAATAATATTAATAATACTATACAGTATAATAATTAACATATAATATTATCTAATAATAATAGTTATGTATATTTATTTTATTAAAAAATATTAATATTTATAATAGATTCTATTACTGTGTTAATTATATATTTTATATAATATTATTAATAATAATTTATATCATGTTGTATAAAAATAATATAATTAATTATTAGATATTTTATATAGTATATAATTATAATATTTGAAAATATTGCTCTACGTTGATTTCCTTTTAATTTGAAAAACATGAGTATTTTTGAAATTTTAATATGCTTTTACTTAAATTTATGATAATTTGACTTGTCAACCAAATATATCAATGCGATATACTTAGCAATTTACAATCAGATTACTGCATAAACCAAGTATGTATGTCTTGCATGCTTAGGCATTTAAATTCTATGAATTGTATGCTTGGTAATGCAATGTCAAGATGTAATCTTATAATCTATGAACCAAATCCTCTCATAAATTTTATTCTCACCTTGCTCGTAACAGCAAAAAGCTAGGGGCAATTTGGAAGGATAAGCTGACTCAAATCACAAGCAATCTAACCCATTAATTGGTTTGTCTGAACCCCAAGTTTGATGAGTTCATATTGGGATTAAATTCAATCCTAGTGCCCCAAGTTAGATGGATCAAGATTGGGATTAAATCCAATCCCTGGCCTACTAGAATAAAATCCAATACACAACCGAATAAATTTGACATGAAATGTTTTTAATGGTATGTTTTTATCTCATCTACTTATAGATTACTATAAATTTATCTTAACAAAATTAATAAATTTATCATCGGAGTCAAGAAAACAATAATAACAAAGCCTTCCATCTCAAACTAATTAGAATTTATATTTATGAGGTGTGATTACAGTTTTTTGCTACCTATCAACCTATTGCTTTTTTTTTTTTTTGCAGACCAAAGGTCGAATATATACAGAACTTTATACATAGATGGAGTTATCATCAAAGTCAAGAAAAAAATAAATTTTCAGAAACCTTGCATAGCCTGATAGAACTTGTTCTAACCCATCCCAATGCTCACTAGTCCAAATGCAAATTTTGATCGATATAAAATTGGGCTGGAGAGATCCTGATTATTAGGAGATACAAATATTTGGGTTGAGTTAAAATTATCAGCCTTCAATCATAATATGGTATCATTTCTTACCCTCTAAGCAAAAGATCAAGGATTTGATTCTAGATAGCTTCTCTCTTGTCTCTCAATCTCTAGCATATTAATTTTCCTAGTTCCACAAGTGATGGCTTGGTCTATTGGTAGGGATAGCAACGAATTGGGTATCCTATTTTTTCATGCTATTCAAACCTACATATGATTTTAAAAGTTGAAAGTGAAAATCGGTTTTAAAATAGTTTTAAAACAAATTTTTTTTTAAAAAAAGTTAAATCTAAACTCAAAACCAATCTGATTTTTTAAATCCGTAGCTAAATGATATCCAAACCAGTTATAAGGATCAGGTTATATAAAAATAGATTATCATAACCCAACCCTATCCAAATTTGGAATAAATTCATTTTTACATAAAAATAAAAAATTATATCCCTATATCAATTCAATAATATAAATAAAATAAAAATAAATTAAATAAGATGCATGTGCAAATTTTTTTAAAAAATAAGTTAAAACATAAAATATAACCACTAAATATATAATAATTTTTATAACCTTTATAAGATCGGGTTTTTTGAATACATGGTATTTTAAACCCATATCCAATCCGATTTAAATCGAATTTTAAAATCTCTAATTCAAAACTAATTCAAATATGATTTTTTACTATCCAAATCTATTTTTTTGGGTTTGGTTCGGTTCAGATACCCGTAAATATCCCATTTATTACCATCCTTACCAATTGGTACCTAAGTTCTAATTTAGATGGAAAAAGATGGGCATAAAGTAGCTAATAGAAATGAACCTCTCATGATCTTTTTCTAAAAAAAAAAAAAAAGGAGGAAAAAAAAAAAAAGAAAGATTAGCTTTCAATACAATCCAATTTGCTTAAGTTCAATCTTACTTGGTTGAGTGTGGTATTTTATTCCTTGATATTGCTTGCTGTCATTGGACATCAAGACAAGCGAAGAGCGTAAAAGGTGGGCAAAGTTGTAGAGCAACTTATTGTTTGTATCAAAACTATAAATGTAATAAATAATACGTCAAATATGTTCAATTTCTCGTGAACCATGGAGTCTTGATGTCATTGATGAGTTGCACCAACTCAAACACAACAAATTTAGTGGACCTTCTTTACTAGGACAGAGTGCCAAGCATTGGAGGCCTCTCATCAACCAACCAACACAAATTCTACTTATTCTATTACTCTTCCCTTTGAATCAAATTTTTCACATTACTTCCTATATAAGATTGTTTTTAATTCTCTACAGGATATTAGAGCAGCATGAAATTATCAATTAAATCATATAAGATAGAAAAAATATACAGAAGCCAGCTTGCCAATCCCATGTTTCTAATTTCAAGATATCAATAAAATGATGGAACTTATATGAATCAAATTTTTACTTTTTCAGTTATAAAATCGAACCCATTCATGCTGCCATGCCAAACATGCCCTAAACGATGGAACAAAGACTTTGATATGATGATAAGCTTCTCAACAATGATACTTGTGAATTAAGGCTGTATTTGAACCACTGAATTAAATTAAATTTCAATAAAAGAGATCACATGTCGTGAATTCTATCAAAATATTAATTTTTTGTTTCTAAATAATTTGGGGATCGGCAAACCGAAGAAGGGTTTGGAATTAGAAAGTCGATAACATTATATTGCTAAACTAATACTATTTCAATTCAAATTGCGTACCAAAAAGCCATGGTACCGTTAACCTTACAAATAGTTCTCTTCCTACCACCTATTTAAGCGGCTCGGGCGGTGTGGAGGGCCCTTTTGATGAGCCTAGCTCGTTTTAGACGCTTTTATTATCAAACTCCGTTGCTGAAACAAATGAGCTTGATGGGCTTCTGATGAGGAGAGCCACGAATTCTCTTATGGATCACGCAAGTAGGTTCTGGCAATAACATGCGCTCTATCATTTTGCTACCTCAATGAATCTCCAATTTGGAATTGCACAAAAAAAAAAAAAAAAAAAAAAAAAAAACTCAATTCTAATTCTAAATCACAAGCCATTCGTACTTCACAAGAATAGATCATGAGTGGTCATGATTAAGTGAACCAACCACCACCGATACATGGATACAGATGGACCTCGTTGGTCATAAGTCATTCTTCATGCATGGATGCCTTAGATCTAGGATGCTTCCAATTCCAGACCTCGAGTAGGTTCTTGAATTAGATATTGGCTTAAAGTTGGAGCTCAAAATAAAATTTTGAAGCACAAATCAGAAGTATTAATCCTTAATCAAATCAGATTTCGATCCAAATATAATCTTAAAATCTTAAAATATAGTAGATTTTTTAAATTTTATACTGAATTTTACATTAATTATGTGAGAATTGATAGTAAATTTACTTGAGCTGATTCAAAAGAGTGTTGTAGGTTGGTTTAATTGAGTTTCGGGTTAGATTTGGATTTACACTCAAATCAAGCTCAAGTTAGAATTTTAAAAAACTTTCAGATCTAAGCCAGGTCCGAAGTTTAAAAAAAAAAAAAAATCAAACTAGACTCAAGTTGGACCGTGGTTCGATCTAGCTCAATCTACTTCTACCCCTAATCTTTACTTCATAATTTTAAATAATGAAGAGCCCAGTTGTCCTCTATGAAAGTTATCCTTCATCGAAGTTACTCCAATCAAAAGTGCTACATTTGGACTCTTGTCGTTAAGCCTTTGATCACAGTCAATGAAAGAGCCTGTTGACAAGCTTCCAAAAGGAAAAGGGAGATAGGAGGAACGGGTGTGGGACTTTTGAAGGGGGGGAAAATTTCTTAAAAACCTTGGAATAACCTTCGTGACAACGTCGCAAGGCCTCCTTTAACCTTTATGAGGCCAGCTTTTCATGGACTAATCAACGGGTTGTTATCTTGCTCATAGAAAAGATGTCTTAATTCTTTTCCTAGGATTTAATTTTGATGCATAAACACTATTTTGATTTAAACTCTTAAAAGTATATAGATCTTACCTTTCTCCATTATAGGGTGTTGAAACCTGTTGTAATTGAAAATAACTTTATATTTTCAAAGTATATTGAAATGATCAACACACTACTTTTTTTAGGCAATATCTTCAAACCACTTCTCTCCTAAAGCTGATGGGTGCTTGTGTGGTGTATCATGATATAAAGCTATTTCTTATATATCTGAGAGTGTGGTTTGGAACCCCAACCTTTTATAGAGAATTAGAGGTTAAAGGTCTTCTCATCAAAGACGTTTAGTTCCTACAACCGTTGAAGATTACCAAGGGTTACAAGAGTTATAAGATTACCAAGAGTCACAAGAGTTACAAGATCACCAGGAGTCACAAGAGTTACATTTGGTATTAATATTTTGAAGGAGTGAAGAGACCAATGTAACTCATCATAATTTCATAATAACTGTAATGACCTTTGGTTTACCATGATTGTGCCTTTTGATCTTCCAATAATTAGTGCAAAGTTGAATCACCTTAACTATTCTTGTAATCCCTCTCTATGAAACAATCTAGTGAAATCATGCAAAGGCCACATAAATTAATAAATTTTAATAATCTCCCACTTGGCCTGCATGATTGTATAATTACTAGATTTTTAACATTAAATGGCTATTATATAATCCATAGAAGAGGTTGCAGTATCTTCATTAGATTCTGTTCAATGAAACTATGAACACCAAATCATTGTGATCCTTGAATCACTCATCGATTCAAGATCGTTCAATGGTCATAGTGCTAATACCATCATTAACATGAATCGTTGAGAATAACTAATACAGTGATATCAGCAAAGTAATGGTGATTAATGCTAATTCATCAATAATGATCCATTATTGCTCTCATATCAAAATGTGCACATATTAAAATGAAAAGCAACACAACATAATCATTATTAACATAATGTGATTACAACATAACAAATTATATCAGTACTCTTTATTCACCTCAAATATTTCCACCAAGCCATGCGCGCAACATGTTCCTTAAAGAGCTTAGGTGACAGACTCTTAGTCATTGGGTCTACTAACATGAGTGAAGTACTAATATAATCAATGGAGACTAGTTGATTCAAAATCCTTTCTTGTACAGCTAAGTACTTGATATCAATGTGCTTGGATCCTCCAGTAGTTTTGCTGTTCTTGGAGAATTGAACAGCAACATCATTATCACAATAAATCTTCAAAGGTCTAGTAATTGAATCAACAATGCTTAATCCAACAATAAAATTCTTTAACCATATTGCATGACTTGTGGCTTCATAACATGCTATAAATTCTGCTTTCATAGTGGAAGATGCAATTAGTGATTGCTTGTGACTCTTCCATAAAATAGGTCCCTCTGCCAATATAAAGATATATCCAGAAATAGATTTCCTAGAGTCCATACAACCAGCATAATCCGAATCAGAGTAACCAATAACTTCAAGGTTGTCTGTCTGCTTGTATGTAAGCATGTAGTTCTTGGTTCCTTGTAAATAATGTAAAACTTTCTTGGCTGCTTTCCAATGATCAATACCGGGACTACTTTGGTATCTACCAAGCAGGCCTACTGCATATGATAAATCAGGACGTGTGCAGACTTTAGTATACATAATACTCCCAACAGCAGATGCATATGGAATTCCCTTCATTTGTTCCCTTTCAAGATCATTCTTGGGACAATGAAATTCTCCAAATTTATCACCTTTCATTGTGGGAGTGGTACCACTAGAACAATGCTGCATATTGAATCTTTTAAGAACCTTATCAATATAGGCTCTTTGGGATAATCCTAAAAGCCCACGATACCTATCTCAGTGAATATCAATCCCAAGCACAAAGGATGCTTCACCAAGATCATTCATATCAAAATTCCTCGATAGGAATTCTTTTGTCTTATGTATTAATCCTATATTATTGCTAGCAAGCAATATATCATCAACTTATAACACTATGATACAAAATTTATTCCCACTGATTTTAAGATATATACACTGATCCACTATATTCTCTTTAAAGCAAAAATTCAAAAGAATTTCATAAAACTTTAGATACCATTGGCGAGAAGCTTGCTTCAGACCATATATGATCTTTTTAAGTCTACAAACCATGTATTCCTTGCTTTTATCCTGAAAACCTTCAGGTTGGTCCATGTAAACCTCTTTATGCAAGTCACCATTTAAGAAGGCTATTTTTATGTCCCATTTGATGTAACTCTAAATCATAATCAGCTACTAAGGCCATGACTATTCTAAAGGAATCTTTCTTGGAAACAGGTGAAAATGTTTCCTTATAATCAATCCCTTCCTTTTGAGTATATTCTTTTGCAACCAATCTAGCCTTGTATCTTTCGATATTGTCTTTAGAATCACGTTTGGTCTTAAAAATCCATTCACAACCAACAGTTTTAGCACCTTTAGGCAGTTTCATGAGATCCCAGACTTCATTATCCTTCATAGATTTCAACTCTTCATTCATAGCATTAAGCCATAGAGTTGAATTAGGACTATTAATGGCTTGAGCATAAGAAATGGGATCATTTTCCAAGCCAATATCATAATCACACTCATTCAAATAAATTTCATAATCATTTGATATTGTAAGTTTTCGTTTTCTTTGGGATCTACGTAAATGTATGTCTGCAGTTGAGAAAGTATCTTTAATATTGGGAGCCTCATTAGCACCATTATCTTTTACAATAGATGTATGTGCTACTTTATGTTGGACTACTGGTATTGATTTAAATACCCGATCTTCCTCAAAAGTAATTTTTCTAGGCTCAGTTTTCCCACTAACGTCCCCATGCTCAAAAAATACAGCATGTCTAGTTTCAACAATTCGAGTGCTATGAGTAGGACAATAAAATCGAAATCCTTTTGACCTTTCAAGATAACCAACGAAATAACAACTTATGGTTTTTGGATCAAGTTTCTTCAATTGTGGGTTGAAAATTTTAGCTTCTGCTGGACATCCCCAAATATAAAAAAATTTTAAAGTTGGTTTCCTACCAACCCATAATTGATAGGGAGTTTTGGGTATAGCTTTACTAGGAACCCGATTTAAAATATGTACAACAATCTTTAAAGATTCACCCCACAAGAATTCGGGTAAAGTTGAATTACATATTATGCTTCTTACCATATCCATGAGAGTATGATTTTTACGTTCAGCAACACCATTTTGTTCAAGTGTGCCTAGTAGAGTATAATTTGCTATAATACCATTTTCTCTCAGATATAAGGCAAAAGGATTTGCATTTTGACCAGATTCAGTGAATCTTCTATAATATTCACCTCCTCTATCAGATCTAACACTTTTAATTTATCTACTGAGTTGATTTTCAACTTCAGCTTTATAAAGTTTAAAGACATTAAGTGCTTCAAATTTATCATAAATAAGATACACATAAGTATACTTAGAAAAGTCATCAATAAACGTAATGAAATATTTATGTCCATTAATGATAGAGTTTGGAAAAGGTCCACATATATCGGTATGAATTGTTTCTAACAATTCTGTGGTCTTTGTAGCACCCTTTTTTCTACTTTTTATGTACTTTCCTTTGACACAATTCACACAAATGCAAAAATCCAAAAAATCAAGTGAATCAAGAATTCCATCTTTAACAAGACGTTCCATCCTTTCTCTTGATATGTGGCCTAGACACTTATGCCACAACATGGATGAATTTTTAATCACTCGATTTCTCCATTTATTAGGAACATTAGTCACATAAAAGGATAAAAGAGACTCAGCATAATTTGAGTTTAAGTTCAATCAATAAAGGTTACCCTGAAGGGTACCAGAGCCAACCCAACAAGAATTATGGAATAAAGAAACTCTATTATTTCCAAACTTAAATTCATAACCATAGGAATCAAGTTTTGAAACTAAAATTAGGTTTCTAGTAAATACAGGAATATAAACAGTATCTACTAAGTCCATAATGAAACCAGAGTCTAGAATAAGACGTAGAGTCCCAACAGCCTCAACATCTATTATTGTTCCATTTTTCAAAGTAATGGTCCGCTCTCCTTTACTTAGTCTCTTGCTTGTAAGGTATCCCTGCATGAAAATTGTTATGTGAATACTAGCACCAGTGTCAATCCACCAAGTATTTGGTGGAACATCAACAATATAGGATTCATAAGATACAAAGCATGGTGTTTTACCTTTCTTTTCCAACCAAGACTTAAAACCTGAACAATCTTTTCTTTTGTGACCTTTCTTGCGGCAAAAATGACATCATATCTTACTTTTTTCCCATTGCCCTTGGTGAGAATCACTATTAGCATGCCTAATATTCTTACCTTTACCTGTCTTAAATTTCTTTTTACTTGGACTTGTAGTGGTAAGGTGAGCCATATCTAGCTTTCCAGCCTTGAGCCTCTCTTCTTCTTGAACACACATGGCAATTAACTCACTCATCTTCCATTTCTCTCTCTGTGTATTGTAATTGATTTTAAAAGGTCCAAATTGCGCAGGAAGAGAAGTCATAATGAAGTGAACGAAAAATCCTTCAGAAATTTTCATATCCATTCCTTTAATTGAGAGGCTATATCATTCATCTTCATGATATGTTCATGAACACCACTTTGACCATCATATTTCATTGTTACCATCTTGCTCATAAGAATACTAGTAAGAGATTCGTAAGTACTTAAAAATTGTTCCTCAACTGATTTCATGTAGCTCATGGCATTATTGGAGTCAGGAACGGCTCCTCTAATTGCAAGCATAATTGAGCTTTTCATAATCATTAGACTCATACGATTGGAATGCTCCCATTTTTCATATAAAGCCTCTTATTCATTTGTACTTTCATTGGTAGGCTTTATGAGTGCCAGTTCACGTAAGGCATAGTCTAAGTCCATGCAGCCAAGAACAATGCCAATTTGTTCCATCCACTTTGTAAAATTTGTTCCACTCAAGAACTCAATACCAGACAAGTAACTAGTAATTGCAGTTGGATTCATAGCTGCAAAATATAATCCACATTAATAATATGTCATGCAGACATATCAACACCACACATTTTAAATAAATCTAACTAAAATGCATAAGAAGTTGGATATAAAAAATGAGAAGAAGGTAACATTATTGATCACTTCTCAAGGAATAGAACAACATACAACATATTCTTTATAGTAGTTTTTTATCGTTGGGCAGAAAAGCATCCATATGCATATTCTAATTGTAAAACTGTATTCAATCATACTCAGTGATGACCCTCCGTTGGGCTGATCGTCACTAGTTATGATTTAATTCAATCACTATACCCATACTTAGTGATGACCCTCCGTTGGGCTGATCGTCACTAGATATGTTTTAATTCAATTACAACATTCAACCATTCATGGTATTGATCCTCCATTGGGTTGATCAAAACTAATCTTGAATTAAACGTTTTATAAAGTAAATCAACCAACTTTTATATAATTTATAATAAACAACAAAAAATCAATTGGCTTTTATGTAATCACCCATCAAAATATCCAAATAAATATGCTTATAGGTTTCAAGAATATGGGTTTTTGCATCAAAATTGATAACCAGGCTCTGATACCAATTGTTATCTTGCTCATAGAAAAGATGTCTTGATTCTTTTCCTAGGATTTAATTTTGATGCATAAACACCATTTTGATTTAAACTCTTAGAAGTATATAGATCTTACCTTTCTCCATTATAGGGTGTTGAAACCTGCTGCAGTTAAAAATAACTTTATATTTCCAAAGTGTATTGAAAGGATCAACACACTACTTCTTTTAGGCAAGATCTTTAAACCACTTCTCTTCTATAGCTGATAGGTGCTTGTGTGGTATATCATGATATAAAGTTATTTCTTATGTCTTAAGAGTGTGGTTTGAGACCTCAACCTTTAATAGAGAATTAAGGGCTAAAGGTCTTCCCATCAAAGACGTTTAGTTCCTACAACCGTTGAAGATCACCAAGAGTTACAAGATCACCAAGGGTCACAAGAGTTACAAGATCACCAAGGGTCACAAGAGTTACAAGATCACTAAGGGTCACAAGAGTTACATTTGGTATTAATATTTTGAAGGAGTGAAGAGACCAATGTAACTCATCATAATTTTATAATAACTGTAATTACCTTTGGTTTATCATGGTTGTGCCTTTTGATCTTCCAATAATTAATGCAAAGTTAAATCACCTTCCAACTATTCTTGTAATCCCTCTCTATGAAACAATCTAATGCAATCGTGCAAAGACCACATAAATTAATAAATTCTAACATGGGTTTCTTCGAATGAAAGCAAAGCAGTAGCCTATCTTTGAAACACGAACTTTCGTAGCCTTGGATCCTAAACATCATTGTATATGGAAACCAGGAAGAGAACATACTTTCTCCGAAACCTTCGCTATGATATCCAAAGAAGTGAACCCGGCCCTTTTCTTTTAAAATCAAGACCCATTATGCTGGTCATTTGGTTGCAAAGCTGTAATGCGTAAGGGTGGAAAAGAAAACCAGCAGTTAATCGGAACCCTAATTTTAATTAGGTTTAATTTGATTTTTTAATCTATTAATTTAGTTTCAGTTTAAAAATTGATTTACTATAAACATGTGTAAATAGTTATACTGTATGAAAGCTAGCAGGTTCTTTTCCCTTGTAAATGATTAGGTTACCATTTCACCATATAAAATTTACTATGAAAATCGATTATATGATCATTTAAAGTACGTATATGCAAGCTGCTGAATTAAATCAAAACTAAACCAAATTTCTTGGTTTGATTTAGTTCTATTTACTGGAACAATCGATTTGGTACTAATTTTAGTTTTAAGAAACCAATTCAAATCAGTTTGATTTGAAAAATATCTCTAAACTAACCTGACTCGATCCATGTACACCCCTAATCATGTGATATTTTAGGATAATGGATGTATGAATAAAAACATATAGCACTTGTAGTATTCAAAGATTGCATATGGGAATGGCAATGGAATGGTTTGAAGTCAATTTTTGCCCACCCAATCCCCATCTCTATCTCTATCTCTATCTCCATCCCTATCCTCATTTTCATCTCCAATATCTCATACCCCACCTTATCCTAGCCTTATGCTTTGCTAAGGTAATGAGTTTAGTCTTCATCCATGACTTGTGAGAATGAAAATCCCCAATCCCGCCTCATTGTTTTGCTACTACTCTTTTCTTTTTTAAAAAATTTATCTTTAAAAAACATAATTTAGCTATGACTATTCTTTTTATCAAAGTTATAATTTAAGCATATGAAAGATACAAAAATTACATCATTTTTGTTATTAAGAATTACATAACAAATATCAAATATCTAAAAAATAAATAAATAATAGCTTTAATTCACTCATATATGTGTCTGTGAAGGGTAAAAATGTAATTTAGATGGACTAGAGGTGGATTTCTGCGTAGGGGTATATATACCAGGCTTGTCTCGATTTTGACCATAAAATTTTTAATTTTTCTCAAAACCTAGATAGAACTTGATCAAAGCTTGAAAAACCCATCATAATTAGGGCAGATCCCTTTTAAGTTGAAGTAAAATTGCCATCCCTAACCATACAACCAAATAAGAGAAGATAAAAAAAATCACAAACCCTTCAACATAAGCAATTTATCCTTATAATCATGCGATTTGTTATTAAATAAATATAAAAATAAATCTCAACTAGTCGGGAAGCTTGCAAATTAGTTATATTCCATCCTTTTCTATCACACTTCAACTCACATAAAATAAAGCAAGCCTTAATTAATGATCATGTTGAAGATAACATTGTTGAGCCAAGGTACTAATACTTTATATGATGAAATTCAAGAAAGAATATTTGAAACGATGAAACTATTTATATCATATTTTTATCTTCACAATTTTTTTGATTAACACATTAGATTGAAAGCGTTGAAAGAATTGAAAGAAAAATATTGCTAATATATTTAGCTCTTAAAAGAAGGTCAAATCTAAAGACTTATTAAGTGAAGATCAAAAGTCAAGCCTCATATATTTAACATATTTAATACGTTAAATAATACATTAAATGCTTCAATCATGATGGCTTTTATATTAAATAATATATTTAAAATATATTTATACTAAAAGTATATTAATATTAAGGGTATTAAATACTTCATTAATTCTTTATATTTAGAGAGTGCACCTTAGATTAATTTAAATATTATAAATTCGCCTCACTTAAGCTTATCTTAATTTAAAGTATCATCATTATTTATTAGATTTTGTTTTTCATGATCCAATAGCATATTAGAGCTATTTTGAACTTGAGATCAAATAATGATTATTTAAACTACAGAATTCATGAGAAATTATTATAAATTTTAAAAAATTTAATAATTTATAAATTTTAAAAAAAATTATTAATTTATAAATTTAAAAAATAAGTTATTAGAAGTTTCAAAGAGTTACTAACTGCGATTATAGTTAGAGCATAATAAAACAAGAAGACGAATGATATTTAAAAGGAACCCTAATCCAAAATCAAAATAAAGGTTTAATTACTAGAATAATTTTTTTTATATTTTAATTGTAAGTAGCTAATAACTTACTTTAATTAGAAATAACCTTGGTAATTTAATCGTTGTAATTCAGCTTTTGTACTCTATTTTGTTGTTAAAAGAAAAAGTAGGAATCGAGCCAATTCAATCATATTGATTTATTATATTTATTTAGTTTATAAGTATTGAGGATTCATTTGATATGCTTTGTTGCAACCTCTTATGGTTGCACGTCATGGCGTGGATAAAATATTTTTTATATCAACTAAAACAAAATTCCTCCTCTGAATCAGCGCGTACGAAGCGCGTACTTGACGTCGACTGTTAGGACAATTCCAAAGGCCTTCGCCTCACCTCCAGCCTCCGATCTTCCACTTACCGAGAAGGTGGACCGAAAATTCTTAGCGCACGATTCACGTAGAAGCCCACCGACTCCCTCGCCCCATTTTACCAAATCACCCCTCGCGCGGTATCAACGCGAGGCCGGCGCCCGGGGCCGGTCCCGCCACCGACGCGAAACGTAGCACGTCCTCGTGGAAAGCGCCTCCACCAGCTCATATACATCGATGCCCATGGAATTCATGATGCCATGCCTTTCCATGCATCATGCATCCATTCCATACCGCCCCATAAATACCTCCCCCCGCTACCCCTTCGCCTCCCCACATCGCTCCACTCCACTCCACTCCACTCCTGGTAGCAGAGAGAGCGAAGCGAACGAGAGGAGGAGGAGGAGGAGGAGGAGAGAAGGGAGCTGCGATCATGGGCAAGGTGAGCCTTAACTTCCGCCAGTTCCGCGATCGATCGCTAAAGTTTCTCACCGATTTTTCTCTTTTCTGATCGAAGAGTGAGAAGAAGGGAGGAGGAGGAGGAGGAGGAGGAGGAGAGGGGAAGAAAGACGACGGCACGATCACCGTCGTCTTGAAGGTCGACATGCATTGCGACGGATGCGCCGAGAAGGTCAAGAAATCCGTCAAGGGATTCGAAGGCAAATCTCCTCTTCCCTCGGATCGATTTCGAAGCGCTTTGATTGGATTTTTATTTCGTTTTTAATGACGGTGGAATTGAACAATGTACAGGGGTGGAAGGGATCAAGGCGGACGTCGGCGGCGGGAAGCTGACGGTGGTGGGGAAGGTGGATCCGTCGAAGCTCCGCGATCGGGTGGCGGCCAAGACCCACAAGAAGGTCGACCTCGTTTCCCCCGCCAATCCCCCAAAAAAGGACGCCAAAGAGAAAGACGACTCCAAAAAGCCCACCGGCGAAAAGGACTCCAAAAAATCTGACGATAAAAAATCCAAGGAGGTATAACTTATTTTTCGGTTTTTTTTTTTTTTTGGAAAAAAAAAAACAGTGATCCAATTCTTTATTGTTATTATAAATTAATTGATGAATTATTTTGTTCTAAATTTCTCTGATAGCCTGCGGTGTCGACGGTGGTACTGAAGATTCGCCTCCACTGCGATGGCTGCGTCAAACGGATCACACGAAGGATTCGGAAAATTAAAGGTAATTTTGTTTGATATTTTTCATCTAAAATCGGCGGGAATGCTCCTCATGGGACTCGGTTACTCCGATGGGCAAGCAGGAGTGCAGCAGGTGACGGTGGACGCGCAGAAGGATCTGGTGAGCGTGAAGGGGACGATGGACGCGAAGGCGCTGCCGGAGGTGCTGAAAGAGAAGCTGAAGCGGTCGGTGGAGGTGGCGCCACCGAAGAAGGACGACGGCGGCGAGAAGAAGGAAAAGGGCGGCGACAAGAAGGAGAAGGGCGATGGCGGCGGCGGAGGGAAGGACGATGCCGTGAAAGCAGCGGCGGCGGCGGCGGCGGCGGCCACCAACCGGATGGACTTCTACGCCGTCTACCCTTACGGCTTCGAGATGGTTCACGCGCCTCAGTTGTTCAGCGATGAGAACCCTAACGCCTGCTCGATTATGTGAGAACGGAAACGGTTTCGTATATTAATTTCGGTACTCTTTATCATCGTTACCTATAGCAGGGAAAAATAGGGATTTGGTGTGAATCTTTTTTTTGTTAGTTTGAATTAACGACATGATGCTTTGTGATTGTGAATTTTGCGGTGATGATGTTTCGACGCATCTCTTTAGAATTTATTAAATTTTATTAGCCGATTCATCAAAGTTTAGATTCCTAGTCACGGGTTTAGATATAATAATAATAATAATAATAATAATAATAATAATAATAATGGTGAACATGTATAACGGAGTCCACCAAGTGGGGCCTTTGGGATTTGAAGCTCTGATATCGGGGGCGCCGCGATGGAAGGTCATTTGATGGCGAACGGATGGTAGATTCCTGGCGGATTCTTGATGTCGGGCTTACAGTGGACAGATGTCGACAACGAGTAAGAAGACTATCATAATTTTTTCAAAAGCTGGCTACTAATAACTCTGCAATCCAGAGTGGTTGTTACTGACCATTAGTTGGGACCTGGAATTCTGGATCCACTAACTAAAACAGTCCTGCGTCGTCAATTCACCAGATGCCACGCAGTATATTATTTCAAAATTAAGTAGCCTGGCCTGAGACACTCCCTTCGCTTCCAAGGAACGACGGTTGCTGGCTTAATAGGCTCGATCCTCGCTAGTGGATCGAATTATTAAACAACCTTTCTCCTCGAACGCCCGTCGTAGCTGAATCAAGAGAAGGCACGGGTGATGCAACCCCTCGTTTAATAATAGCCCTCCACTAATGACATCCGAGGAGCTTCCTCCAGCTGGGATTATGTGATTCAAACTTGGAGAGCCAGAACCAGAAGAGTCCGTGGTCCTTCATCTCCATTGTAAGTTAATTATTTGGCTAGCAAAGCAATGTGGTTCCATCATAGCCTTCGCATGTGATTCTGTTCTTTTACTGGTTTTCTTATTAATTGGTTGCTTACCCATCATTAATTATCTCAGGGGGTTAGCCAGCAGCAGCAGCAGCAGCAGCAGTAGTAGTAGTAGGGTATTCAAGCTTTCCACCCAGGACTTTATATTCGCGGAACTGATGGAGGAGAGTTGCCGGGTGATTAGTGGACCTCTCGTGATACCTTTATTTATTTATTTATTTATTGGTCCTGTTAACGCGTTCTAGAGTAGCGATGGAGTTAAAAATAAAAAGAAAAAGAAAAATAAAGCAAGCACGGCTCCAATGCAATCATAACCCTTCCGATTCGAGGTAGAAATCAGGGTGCTGAGTAACACAGCTTTTTCCCTTGGCTAAATAAGACGGCAACTTCCGCGTCTTAGGACGACTCCATCACCTATAAACAGCAGCAACCATCGCAATAGAGCCTTGACCCAATTACGATGTGAATAATTTTTCTAAATTCTGCTTAATTTAAAAAAATTATATATAATATAAATATTTTAATTTTTAATTAATTTTTTTTATATATATATATCACATTCTGCATCTTCAAATCTGCGTTATAAATGTTCAAATCATTTAATTCATTATTTTCTTAATTTATTCTTAATTGATATTATTTTCTGATCATTTTATATTTTTTACTTTTTTATATCACTATATATTCATTTTAGTATTCCCATTTCAATCATATTTATCTTTTATATGTACCTATATATACTCACATATGTGTGTGTAATTTTTTTTTAGCTACCTAATTACTATATTATAAAATAAAATTGATTTTATATTGTAATTACTCCATAAAATAGTAAGGAAGGCATGTTCGTAGTGGGTGATTGATCTAAAAATTTTTATAAAAATAGTTTGTGCAATGAAATACCACTTATTATATACATGAATGATTGAAGTTCATTCACTCCCAGATGGAAGGAAATGATCCAGATTCTATTTGGATTAGTTGTTAAAATATCTTTAAGTAGTAGGTATTTAAGATAACTATTGATCAACAACTAATTCAAATGTATCTAATTTTATATTAGTCTATATTTATATTTGAAAACAAAAAAAATCAGACGTTTTGAAACGTGAGTCTCCCAACAAGTGCTTCAGTTCTGCTCCAATGCAAGAGAGAAGCACGCATTCCTATGACTCAACCGGACCTAATGAGATATGGTTTTTTACTGGATTGATTAGATTTAATCAGATTTCTCTTTCTATATTCTTAATAAAATGGAAGTCATTTGGAGATATTTATACCTCCTCTCGTTACATAACCTTTTCTTTATAGCATCAAGTTGAAGAAGAAAATATATTATAAAGGCAGAGAGTGTGGATCTTTGAATAGATAAAACTCCCAAAGGTTTTGATTCCCAGATCGTGCATTTGATTTTGAAATGGTTTTGGTAAGAGATTGTCCTCCCACCTTTGTTAAAACATAATTAAAAAAAAAAGTATAGGTTTTGACTGCAAAATTGTTGCTTTTTAAGTCAATGGTGGATCTAAAGGCAAGAGAACTTTACAACTAGATGCTGAGACTCGTGAATATATTGAATTAAAAATATTCTATGCGAGGAATCAATCAGAGAAGAACTGGATTCGGCCATGTTTTGCACCACAGAGATGAGCATTTTTTAAGGCGAGTCACGTGGTGGTAATCCAAATACGCGTTCGCATCCACTGCTAGCATGCAGATCAATCACGTCTCTGCGTTGACCCAAACATCGGTCAAGTCTTCGTGCTAGTCTTCCATGTGAGCTGTCAAAGATGTTTGAATTAAATGGCACCCACACGAGGGCTCCATAGCTGTTGTCCTACAACAAACTTGTGATGCGTTAATATCACACAGCAATCACTCCATTATGATAAAAAAAACCAGAGAGAGAGAGAGAGAGAGAGTTCATGAATCCATTTGCATGACCAAGTGAGGATCATCTCATGTTGCAGACTAAAATTACACGCTATTTATGTTCTGGTTAATGGTTATAAAAGTAAGTTCAAGGCAGCACCATGCCAAAATTTGGTGCACTAACGCTTGCTGGTTTTCTCACATCAAACTTTGAAGTCAAAAAGTGGGAAAGAAAGAACGAGCCAAAAAGCTTCTAGTCGTTATCCTCTTGTTTGTTCTCAGATGCCTATCTCTTTAATGTTTAGGCCATACAATCGGAATGTCCTAGATAGCACCTACACCTACCACACAACCAGCACATTAAAAATTATAAGCAAATCTAGCTCCTTCAAGTCCATGTTGGTGTAAAGCAAGCTTGTTGCGCCATACCATTTGCTAGGACATCTCAAGTGACAAATAAAAAAAAAAAAAAGAAAACTTCGGTGCAACAGTGTAATTACTCCATTGTGAATAAAGTTGATCATACAACCAATTAAACTACATATTAATAGTTAGACTCAATGTTTATCCAAGCTTGACTCGATAAGAAAATTTATTTTTTTATTAAGCGGGGTTTAATTTTAAAAAGCTAGCCTTACTAGCCTTTTGTATAAATTCTTTTTTCCTCTCCATCTAAGCTTTATCTTAAATTAGTTAACATATTGCAGTTACACACACACATATATATATTTAAAATAGATTAAAATATTTTTTAATTTCTTTCAAGCTTGATCCAATTTTTAGATCAACCTATCTTTTGCCAAGCTATATATATATATATATATATATATATTTAAAATGGGTTAAGATGTTTTCTAATTTCTTTTCAATTTGATTCAATTTTCAAATCAATCTATCTTTTACTCAAGCTATATATATATATTTAAAATGGTTTGAGATGTTTTCTAATTTTTAAGATCAACCTATCTTTTGCTTGAGCTCAACTCACGAGCTTAGTTTTAATGTTCAAATCTGTAAAATTTTAAATTAGATTAGACGAACTACTAAGGCCTCTGCAGAGTTCAAAATAAAGAAAGATGGTAGCCTCTCATGCGATGACAAGGTCGTGTAATTAATCCTCTTGAATTCTGTAACAATATGAGCCTTTGTACTGGGCTGCCTTTTTTTTTAATATAAATTGACATTCGTAGAGCTTGCTTTCAAATTTATATATTATTATTGAACGAATTTATTTATGGAGCTAAGTCACGTGTTCTTTTCTCGGTTCCGTCCTACCACCGAAGCTGGATCCAAAGCCTTAAGGATTCGAATCGGTTTATGTTAACCCTTCGATCAAACCTTGACGCAAATCGACCCGAGTGAAGGCGTCCCGGGAGAAGCCGGGAGGGTCCCACCGGAAGCTCGAATGACGTCAGCAGCCAGCCAATCCCTCTGGGCCGTTTCACGGAAACGCCCAATCGGATGCTCAGAGGGGGTCGGCTAATTGGGAGTTTCCGTGGAGCCCACCGCGAGATGGGCGGCCCGATGGCTTATGTATCGACCGATGGTTGCCATGCCATGATGCCATGATGCATGATAATGATGATGATGATGATGATGATGATGGATGGGGAGGATGGGGAAAAGGCCGGGAAGGTGGAAACTTTGACCGAACGGTCATCCACGCGCGGCGGATCTCGGCCGTTCCATGGTGCTTGTTCCCATGAGGTGCAGGTGTCCGCACCACCCGTGCGTTCACCTCACCCCCGGGGTTAGCAGCACTGGCACTGCCGCAGCAGCCCGTGCAAAAAATTAGGCTAGTAGCTGTGAACTTCATGCGTTGGTTTAGTTGCAATAATCTATTATTTTTTCTTGATATAATGGTTTGCGTTGATTACACCAGAGTATATGAATTTATTAAAAATTTATATTTTTGATTAAATATTTTAATTCACATAAATTTTTCATTCAATTATATATATTTTTTTTTCCAATCATTGATTATTACTTAATATCAACTATGACTTAAGTATATATATATATAATTAAGTTTATCAACTCATAAAATTTTTTTAATTTGATGCATTGGCTCATAAATTTTTTTTAATCAAGCATAAAAAATATGAATAAAAGAATTACAAGAGCTATTCATTAATACTCATTTAATATGTAATTCTATGTGGTAGAGTCAGAGAGCCTTCATTCAAAGGGGACAAATTTTTTTGGTTGAAAAATACATTATTATCTATCAAAAAGTCTATAACATAATATATATATATATATATACTTGAAGTATAATATTCTTATTAATTCATTTATTATTGGTTGAGCAATTAGAAAGTTACTATTCAGATATTTAATCTTCATGCATCTATTTTTTTTTATATACAAATAGATAATAATATTTTTTTTTTAGGTTATTGTATATAAATTTTATATATAAAAATTTTTAATTAATTAATTTGTTATGCATTTATAAGAAATGCTAGCTAAACTTAAATAAATATACTTAATTAAAAATTTTGATGAGTTGATATATTCAATTAAAAAATTTTTATAAATTGATGTATTTAACCTGAAAGAAAAAGTATACCTACATTATTATTGATGATTGTCAAGTGATCCGTTAAGTCATCATGGATGATTATTAAAAATATACTTGGTTGAAAAAATTTTATAAATTAATATTTTTTATTAAAAAAAAAGATTTAATTAAAAATCTTAAATAAGTTGATGTATGGTGTAATTATAATATAATCTACTTGCTAAGGGGCTGAGAAGACTATATTCATGGTGCGCGAAGAAGACGTGGGAGTTTGGTTGCACATTAGGTGCCGCGCGTGAGACTGCATCGAAGTACTTCAACCGCTAATCAAAGTTTACACCTGCCACCTACCGTGTGAGAAAGTGTAAGAAAATTTTTTCCAAATAGTTAATAATGAAAGCAAAAGTTGTCTGCCATGTGAGGACGTTCGAAGAACTTTATACTTGGTTTTCACAAATATGGAAAAAAAAAAAAAAAGCTAAAACCTTGTGCATGCTTCCCTTAAATTGAGAAAGATGGAGCAAACCAGCCCTTGCCCATGATGCCAGATATTACTCCACCGTGCGAACCTTTTACGCCTTGATTCCTCTAATACATAGTCTTGGCAAGACCATCACCCCAAGTGTTAAGAGGCCTTGATGGGCTATATATATATATATATATATATATATATATATCTAGTGGAAGAAAGTCTGAGAAAGATAATTAAAATGCTGGTTGCACTTTGAGGCTTAATTTAATCACCGAAACAGAACGTTATTCCATTTCCCAACCGAGGATGGCCATGAGTTCACCTGAGAGTAGGTTGGAAAATCTCTTAAGATGAGGTGACGCGCGTGCCAGCAAGGCGTGGAACACGAGCGACTAGTCTACACCTCACACGCATTTCATCGAAAGGATACCACTCTCTAACCAAAGCCACAGCTCGTCGAATATTGCAGCAGTGCTACATGAAAGAAGAATAACCGAGCAGGAGCACCCTTTTTTCTAACTGGGGGACGGGATTTATGGGCTTTGGATTCTGAAAAACGAAAGAAGAGTTCCTGCTACATCTCACAGACATTTTATCAAAAGGATGTCCTTCATTAACCTAAACAGGAGATCTTCGCTTCCCAAACTTACCGCTAACGCCTCCCACAACTCCATCAGGGGCGAGCAGGAGGGCCATGGTCGTCCTGGTCGAGATGGAGGTTGACACCATGCGAGCGGAGGGCGTTGAGAATGGCCCAGACCTTGGTGCGGTTCTTGAACCCCTTCTTCTCCACCTCCTTGGCTGCATCGGCGTGTATCGGTTCTTGAGCCAGGCCATCAACCTTGAGGCGCATGGCGAGCACTTCTCCCACGGCCGCCGCTGCCTTGGCATTGCAAGTGCGGCCGCACTCGAGCCCTTCCTTCAGCGCCTTCTCCACTGAAGACGCCGTCACCACCACTCGCCCGCTCCGCCGATCCACGACATTGGCCGTCACATACTTGAGCGATATGAAAAGCCGCAGCACATACCTCTTCGCCACCGGCGGCAAAGGAAGCCGATTCATCATCTGTTTGCTCTTCCACAGTCTCTTCCGAAGACAAAGGCTATATAAATATGTTCAGAACCCCACCGCTAATCTCCTGCAACATTAACCGAATGCCATGGATCTCGTTGGAACAAGAGAGAAGAAATATATATTTTCAATATACCACCACTCATCGCGTACATGGGTACACCTACGCGGCTTCCACGCAATGGCGGCTCTCGCTTCGCCCCAAGTCCCAACCGCCGGGGCCAAAAACCGGCGTGAACCGACCGAATCCGAAGCCGTGCGCCTCCAAACAGTCGCGCGTGAAGCTAATCCGCCGTCCGAATTGTCCTTGCGCGCTATGGACGGATCAGATGTAGCTCTGCAGAGATACGCCCACTGACCGAATAACAGCTTCGTCCATTGGACGCGAGTGCGAAGGACCGAACAGATATTATAAAAAAATAATAATTCTGAGAGCTATAAAAGGCCGAGCTCGGCGGCCTCCCAGAACCCTCGAATCCTCTCTCTCCCCGTATCGCCGGAGAAGGGAAGCATAGTAGTTTAGCTTATTAGATCGAAATAAAGGCAAACCCTCGATAAATACCCTATCTCTTCTGCTCTGAAACCCTCGCCCTCCCCCTGAAATTTTCAAACCCCCGCACTCCGATCCTACCGATTCGATTCCTCGCATCATTTTTCCTCATTTTTGTATGTAATTTCCTGAATATAGGATTTTATTTTTATTTTTTTTTCTTTGATCGATCTGGGATTCTTGGAGAGTTTTTATTGATTTTTTTTCCTTTTGTTTTAATGAAGGAGAATGGTGTCGGACGCGAGCAAGAAGAAGGCGGCGGCGAAGAAGGCCGCGGCGGCGGCAAAGAGGGGAGGGAAAGCTCCGGCGACGTCGTCGTCCAAGGCCGCTGCACAGGCGCAGAACGGAGGAGTGGAGAAGGTCGCCGATGGGGTTGGATCACTCCGGATATCGGATCGGACGTGCACCGGTGTCTTCGCCTCTCATCCCCTCTCTAGAGATATCCATGTAAGTTTAGGTTTCTTTCTCGGATTTTTTTTTTTTTTTTTTTTTTGATTTATAATTAGTAGATAGCAAATCCGAATCTTGGCTACCAAAGGATGAAAATTTAGGCATCGTTGTTCTGATTTTAATGCTTTAGCTATCTCAGAGAATCAGGAAGTCGCTGGTTTTGGATCTCTAGCTCGAGTTGGGTTCTAAGTTCGAATGGCTAGATGCGGTTTTTATTTATTTGTAGCTCTAAATTCGTTGCACTTCTGTTGGAATGATAATTCTGTCTTATTGTTGATACTGAAAGCATGAGTTTTTTTTATGTGTGATGTGGGTAAAGAACGGTTTTAAAAAGGGGCTAATCTATCTTAGTTGGTTTACAGTCTAACTCAAGTGAGGGGCAGTCCATAGTTAAAAAATAAGCTAGTTAATATGAGATAAAAGGCTAAATTTTGGATTTGATTTTAGTTGCTCCATGGTGATGATGCATGAGATATTTAAAAAATTCCCAGATTTGGTGATTAGAAATTTGTATAAAGAGTTTGATGCAGAAACCCCTTGCTTTTACAAATCAGGCCTCCTTATTTTATTTTATTTTTCTTTGTTGATCATGTCTTGAATTTTGAAGTTTGTTTCGTACTCTGGTCAGGCAAATTATATTGGAGCTATCAGTGATTTGTAACTCATATAAGCAGTGGAAAATAGTTCATTTGTTTGTTGCCCTTTTTGCGTGCTGGGAATTACCTCCCGTGCTTGGTTCTTGCATAGTCGTAGCCATGTTAAGGTGAATGTGGTAACTCTTTTGCATTTCATTTTCTTTCCATTGTATGTCATGCTGTATGTTTGTGCAGTATATTATGCCTTGATGCGTTATTACTTTTGATTTGTTCATTATCTGATTGTGCCCAAAAAAAAAAAAAAAAAAAAATTGCTGGAGGAGTTTATACAATAGAAATGCTGGTGGCAGGGGTGTCTACGAATTGTAAATATTGGTTTAAGCATTAGGGGCCATCTTCGTTTTCATTCTTTTGTTTTCACTTAGATTGTGATATTTGCCTCTTAAGGAAGAAAACTGCTCATTGGGAATCTTCTTAGTTGCATGAAACAGCATCACTCATCAACTGGACCTGAGATGTTTGGAGCTTTTGAAGTATCTGTACAATAGCCGACCTAATTCCTTAGCAAAAAACTGAGTCACACTCCTAAAACATACATAAAGAGATGCCTTGAGACTCCACACCTGTTAATGGATACACAAAAAAAAAAGTTGATCTTCAACTTGTCTGGAATGACTAGCAATGTTAACTTATCTCTAACTAAGTAGGCACTTGTATTTGTCAGTTTTATGTGTGCTTTTTGTTGCTTAATATATAAGTAGGTGTCTTGGTAATAATCATTAAATGTTTTGATCCTTCTCTGGACAACCAACTGTTTAATCTTCAGGTTCTCTGGTATCCATATTTTTTTTTTTAATCTCTGCAGTCTCATAGTTGTACTTTTGTGGTGGTGAGGTTCATGATTAATAAATTCTGATTTATATCTCCATAATTATTTGGATTTATATTGTTCTGATGTTGCTCTGCAAATTGTGCACATTTCAGATAGAGTCTCTAACATTAACCTTTCATGGTCATGACCTCATAGTAGATTCAGAACTGGAGCTAAACTACGGAAGGTATACTTGTAGCTCAGTATCGATGTATCAACTTTTTAACATGACTAAACTGGATTGCATGTTCTGATGCCAAGCTTGTGCCAAATGTTTTACGTTCAGACGTTATGGTTTGGTTGGATTGAATGGCTGTGGTAAGTCAACTCTCCTTGCGGCAATAGGATGCAGAGAGCTTCCAATTCCTGAACACATGGATATCTACCACCTTACCCGGGAAATTGAAGCTTCAGACATGTCTGCGCTTCAGGCTGTCATTAGCTGTGATGAAGAAAGGATAAGACTGGAGAAAGAGGCTGAAATCTTGGCAGCTGAGGTGTGGTTATGCTTTATATTTAATCATTAGAAGTAGAACTACTGTTATCTGGACACTTGTGTCTAATTCAAAAAAATCTGTGTTGGATACATATCTGAGTTGGATACGTATTGAATACTTGGATGCTTATGAAGTTCTTTAGTAGCTACTTTTAAAGATTAGAAGAGAATTGAACTCTACAACACTAGGCATGCCACACTCTTCCAACAATGGGTTTGATCCTCTAATTTGATATTAAGAGAAAATAGTATCTTTTCAGAGATTCGTTAAGGATGTAGGTATTGAAACAACTTTGTAATTTGATATATTCAAGTTAATTAGGAAGCTTGAATGAAAAACATGCATATTGAAAGATCTTAATAGAATCATCTTTTCATTTTAATGTTTAAATAGTTAATATTTGAAAGTATAAATATATAATTTAATTAAATTTATATGTTATCCTATGTACTCCCGTATCTCTGTTTTCTTTGTTACTGAGTTAGACATTTGGTTATGTTTCTGAATCTGACTCTCATATCCATGTCTGCGCAACACAATTTAAAACAAGAAATATTTTTTATTTTTGATTGTTTGATATACATATTTAATGTAAATACTGAACCGTAACCTTTTCAGGATGGTGGTGGTGGAGAAACTTTGGAGCGCATCTACGAACGCTTAGAAGCAATTGATGCATCAACTGCTGAGAAGCGCGCAGCTGAAATTTTGTATGGACTTGGTTTCAATAAACAAATGCAAGCAAAGAAAACTCGAGACTTTTCTGGTGGGTGGCGTATGAGGATTGCATTAGCACGAGCGCTTTTTATGAATCCAACCATCCTTTTACTTGATGAGCCCACAAATCATCTTGGTAAAGTTTCTAGTTCTTGGATCTATTTATCATTAGATAACATATTACTCCTGTTTGCATTTATAGCATTAGCTCTAACAATTTATCCATATTATGTGGGGTTTTGGGTTTAAAATTGCAAAATTGGGCAGTGCAAGTCCAGGCTTTATGCCAAGTTAAGCTTTGGTCTGACCAATGAGATATCCAGCTCTCTACCCAAACTCAATTGGATCAGGTTAGGGTGCTTAAAGGTTAGGTAAGACTAGAGACTACAAGACTATGTGCTAGCTAGTGTGTTTCATGGGCTTATGGCCAATGGATATCTTAGAGCCACGTTAGGCAATCACAGTTTCTCAATGGAAAGAGGAAAAGCATCCAATGGTAACATGGAAATAGAAACCATGTTTTATGCAACACTCCACTTCGATATAAACAATCGAAAAACATGCCACTAAAAGATTCTACTGAGATAAAAAGATGGGCTGTCAAGAACGTAGAGGAGGTAGGATGGGCAGTTGGTCGGGGGTTTGGGGGAGGCCACAACGACCATTGGCTTGGGAAGTAGGGGTGATGGCATCGGTGAGCCAAAATAGAGGATGTGGCTATGATTCCAAACTTGGTTACTATATTTAATGATCGAATCATTCATGATAAATATATATATTTTTTTAATATAACATAGTAATGAGAAGTGTCATTTTTAAAGCTTATGTAATTGTTATATTATGGACACCTACCGGCCTTACCTCACATAGTTGGTACCTCTCTTTGAAGATCTTGCTTTTGGGAGAAATCCGAGGTTCAAACCCTGGTGGCCGCATGATAGCACCATATTACTTTAAGAATTTGCCACTGTATAAATTGTATTGTACGGTGCATAATTTTATATGTTATGCATCTGCAAGTTAGTTCATTATCAACTTAGGCTTCATTGAGGGTCTTAATTGTGCTAATTTAGGTCAGATTGCCATGAAACTGACCCTTGCATGACTTAAACCCAATGCAGGTAAGTTATGTATACATAAAGTCAGACTGCCTGATCCATGGGGTGCCTCTAATTGGGTAGGGAGTTAGATAGGCTGGTGGTGCCTGAGTGTAGGTTATCCAAGTATTGGCAATATTTTGGATGATCTCAAGCTTACTTGCAGCATGTCATGGGATTTTAACATGAATCCTAGATCATAGTATATTGTGCATGCTGAACCTTTTACTTGGTCTTAGTCCATTGAATCAGGGAACCATGCTTTTTGAACAAATTAAAGTGACCTAGTTTTTCAAGGTGATAATTAGGGCGACCTAGTTAATGAGAACTAAGCATGCTTTGGGGACAACTGTCTCCTCCCTTTTTATTGAGGAGAAATCATGGATACCTACTGGAAGCTGGTTTGGATTTAATTTTTTGTGAGGGTTGGCTTTGGAAATATTAAATGCTAAAAATTTTTATATGTATCTACCATTTTCTGATTCTTGAACAACCTGACTTTTATGATGAAGGCCAATCTTTGTCCCACCATTATGTATTTGCTTATGGAACACTACTAAATGCTGGACAATATGAATCAAGAATTTTGGTTGCTCCTCAACCTATGCTTTGGCTAATTCTGTGTTTGGTCTCGTCTTTGTATTGAATTCATTCGGTACTTCAAATTTGAGTATAATTATTTGGGGTATCTTATGTTTTGTGATCCAAATCGTTTAGTCCATGTTTATGGTAGCATTAAAGCATTAATGTTTTTTGCTTTATAGCATGGAGGGATAACTAACTAATGAAACTGTTCGATGCTGATTACTTTTTTTCTCTGGGAAGTTTATCACTTGCTTTTGTTTCATGACTTGTTTTTGGTGGTACACTAAAATCTGTTGAGCTCATATTTGTTTCTCGTTTTGTTTTTGTGGCAGATCTTGAAGCATGTGTCTGGCTTGAAGAGACACTAAAAATGATTGACCGCATCCTTGTTGTGGTCTCACACTCTCAGGATTTTCTTAATGGTGTCTGTACAAACATCATCCACATGCAGAACAGGAAACTTAAGCTCTACACTGGCAACTATGACCAGTATGTCCAGACCCGAGCAGAGCTGGAAGAAAACCAGATGAAGCAGTACAGGTGGGAACAGGAGCAGATTGCTTCCATGAAAGAATATATTGCTCGTTTTGGTCACGGTTCTGCTAAACTGGCCCGCCAAGCCCAGAGCAAGGAGAAAACCCTTGCTAAGATGGAGCGAGGTGGGCTTACCGAGAAGGTAGTTAAGGACAAGGTACTGGTCTTCCGCTTCACGGATGTGGGTAAACTCCCTCCGCCTGTACTGCAGTTTGTGGAAGTCACCTTTGGGTACACCCCTGACAACCTCATCTACAAGAGCCTTGATTTTGGGGTGGACCTTGATTCAAGGATAGCATTGGTGGGACCTAATGGAGCGGGGAAGAGCACATTGCTCAAGATGATGACTGGTGACCTTATTCCATTGGATGGTATGGTAAGGCGGCACAACCATCTCAGGATTGCCCAGTTCCATCAGCATCTTGCAGAGAAGCTTGATTTGGATATGTCAGCCCTCCAGTTCATGATGAAGGAATACCCAGGGAATGAGGAGGAGAGGATGAGGGCGGCCATAGGTAAGTTTGGATTGTCTGGCAAAGCCCAGGTGATGCCTATGAAGAACCTGTCAGATGGACAGAGAAGCAGGGTGATCTTTGCTTGGTTGGCCTGGAGGCAACCGCACTTGCTGCTGCTAGATGAGCCAACTAACCATCTGGACATTGAAACTATAGATTCCTTGGCAGAAGCGCTGAATGAGTGGGACGGTGGGTTAGTTTTGGTGAGTCATGACTTCAGGCTGATCAATCAGGTGGCTGAAGAGATCTGGGTGTGCCAGAATCAAACAGTGACTCGGTGGGAGGGCGACATCATGGACTTCAAAGAGCATCTGAGGAGCAGGGCTGGGTTGCCTGAGTGAGTTGTGAAAGGAAGTAGAAACATCTCAAATTCGTTGCAAGGCTTGTATTGTTAATCAGTTTAGTTGTGATATTGACTGTATTTTATCACATTTGGTGGCCTTCTGTTTTTCGGTCAAATAACCCAGGCAGCCTATCTAAAGGCTTGACGAGGCGAGCTATTTCTTTCCCCCTCGTTGCAGACAATTTACCTCTTTGGCGTTAATATGTTTTTATGAGTTTCATATTAAATTTATCAATATAGAGTTAAAATAAGAGCAGCATTGCAGAATCTATTAAGTTTGCATATTTATTTGGTTCCATGGCTACAAGATTTGGTCTTGATAGATAATTACATGGGATCTAGGATTGTTCGACCGTTGCGGACATGGGGGAAGAATTTGCATTGCCAATGAGGCTTGAATTGGTGCTATATCGAGGAGGAAATCAGATTGCATATTGCAAATGAGGCTTGAATTGGTGCTATATCGAGGAGGAAATCAGAAAATGTATTATAAGCTTGTGCCTTTTGTTATTCTGAGGCAAGGGATTATGACTAAATAAAGGTTCTTTACATGTCAAATAAAATGAATCCACCCTAGGACAGATTCTCTTTCAGCTGATCTTGATGAGCTACTGCTATCTAAAACAAAAGCTAAAGAAGAATGAATATAATGATGGATTTAATCATTCGATCACCTTGTCGGCAACCAAAAACACAAGCCTGTTTAACCCAGAGACCAAAGTAAAATAATTTTGCGTTCCTACTCAGCATTTAAAGATATAACAAGAAAAGGGAATTCAAAATATCTACTTAATAGACTCTGCTACCTGTTGTCGGCATGCCTCCTGTTGTGGCTAGCTCCTGTAAGAGTGGTGAGTAATATTGCACCTGGTTATTATGAAAATCTGTTACCTGATGTTTTTCTCTCAATTTTACTGAATTTACGAAAGTGTAAAATTCATTCAATAAGCATCATAGTTCCAAGCATTAACTACAGCACGATAATAACTTTGCATGCCAATTCAATGACTGGAAATAAAGAATTCAAAAGGAATTAGCTTATGAACCAATCTAGATTATTAAGTACGTGTAATGTGAAGAATTAGTTTATGCTCTTCAATATCATCAAAAAGAAAGCATCAACAGACAACAATCGCTTTTGTGAGTAGGTTGAACCACCACCTTAGCCCTCCAAAGTCCGGTGCATTAGCTCTAGAAGGCTTCCAGCTTTTCTTTTGGCCCGATCTGTACCTTTCTCGGTGAGATCCTTCAGTGCCTCCTCTGCGCCTAACTCTCTTGCAGTTCTCAGTTGCTGAACATCACCAGTACATAGTGACCATAACAACACTGCAGCATTCTCACGATTTCGAGAGGATCCAGTTCTCATCATCTCTACCAAGACAGGGATGGGCTTCGACAGTGCAATTGCTAGCTTGCCATCTGGACTACCTGCAAGTATTGCCAATATTGCAAGCGCCTCATCCACCAAACCCCCACTTGGATCCACTAATAGTCTCAGCAGGTGTTCCACAATCCCAGCTTTTACAGCCTTCACACTGTTGACTTGGTAGATACACAAATTAAATATTGCAGTTGCTGCATCTTTCTTGCCTCTTAGGCTACCTTGGCATAGCAGATCAATGAGTGCAGGTATTGCACCAGCTGCCCCAATTATCACCTTGTTTTCATCTACGACTGATAAACTGAAAAGGGTAGCAGCGGCATTTTCTCTCGTCTCCATGCTCCCATTTTGCAGAACACCTACTATCCTTGGTATCGCATGGGCATTGACGATATTGCCCTTGTTACTCTCATTGATTGAGAGGTTCAGGAGTGCCGTAACTGCATGTTCCTGTGTTCTAGGATCTGGAGATGAAAGGAGTTCCACAAGAAATGGAATTGCGCCTGCTTCAGCAATCCGTACTCTATTGTCTGCATTTCTTTTTGCAAGCAACCGCAGTTCACCAGCAGCTGCTCTCTGCTCATCTTGGTTCTCACTCTTTAGTTTCTGCAACAGTGAGTTGATACCAGAACAATCAGAGTCTGAGTGATTTCCTGGCTTCTTATTTTGGCAATTCCCTTGCTTCTTTGGCAGTTCAATGCCATTGGCATCACACCATTGTGCAATCAGGCTCTTCAAGACAAAATTAGGGGTAATAGCAGTGTGCGACAAGGTTTGCTGTGTCTTGGGGCAAGTTTTGTGTCCACCATCAAGCCATTTTTGGATGCAAGACCTCTCATAGGTCTACAGAAAACAGAAAAATGAAAATAACTTATGTAAGTTATCTTAAAAAAAGTCAAGTTCGTTGAAGAATATGATTAGTATTACCTGCCCTGTGGAGATGATGACAGGGTCCTTCATCAGCTCAAGGGAAATTGGGCATCGAAAATCATCTGGGATGATAGGAGATCCATGCTTCACAGAGCCCTTTTCATTTTCAAGAGTATCAGAGGTTGGATTTTCCATGACTACACAATCTTTAAGCTTCTTTAGCAAGGATGACATTTCTTTCAAGCATTCCTCAGGCTCTCCACCACTATAAATTATCATTTCATGTAAAGCAACTGATTCCTTCTTCATGTCATATATGTTTCTGAGTTGCAATTTCTCTGAAATTCTTTTAAGGATAATAGGGTCACAGTGCTTCTCACTAAGTGCCAAGTTCAGGTCCTTGACAAGTTGCCCATCAGGCGAGTCGATTTTTCCTTTTTCTCTTTGAAACTGTGCATGCACAAGTTCAGTCTGGAAAATTTTCAAAAATTAGTATCCAGCCATAATTCTTGAGCAAATTATCATACTACTACCTTATGAATGTAGCTGAAAAGTATGCCAACCAAAGAAATGAGGGAGACAAGCATGGATGTCGATATGTCAAAGTAAGGAATAAGAAACTTTGGATGCTTAGATTATTTGAGGAAACCACATATCTGTGCGTATAACTTTCACAAGGGCACATTGGCTTGCTTGGGTGGTTTGGAGATGGATGGAGTTGTTGTATCATATCTTATCAATCATTTCTTGTGGCTAGTTGCTCTTTTTAGACTCAGCGGCTTGCCACTTTATCAAGCTGTATCAGCTCTCTTCACCAAAAATGAATCAAAACTATCAAAATATAAGGGAATTTATTTATTTTTTTGAATCCAACTGCTCAAGTCCTAACCTAGTAATACCACCACAAAATGGCAAGAAAAGGAACCTTCCAATGGTTAGATGTGAAAGCCCAAAATTTACTATGAAGCAAGGTCTGCAAAATCGATACCAAGATTTATAGGCACACTACTGGTTTGGTACATTATAAGTCAGTACGAAATGGTATACACTGCATATTGAAACGAGATGCGCATTCCTTTTTCACTTTTAAGGATAATATCGATTAATATTGAGCGGCATGGGTTAGTACTAGATGGTACGGATCGATTCAGCTCAATTCCGATCGATTTGATTCATACTTCATACCGAATCGAAACTCAGTAGCATACCGATATCTTACTGGTATGATATAGTGGATCAATATAGTAAACCTTAGTTGGAGTATCTATAATCGTCTTCTAGTGCAAGCATGGTAGTTATTATTCATATCATTAGCTCTATGATGAAAGCAATTGACTTTCAAAACATTCCTAGTGATATGCACGTGGAACACTCAACTGATTTTTTTTTCTAATTTTTAATCCAACTCAACTATGCGATATTTTTTTCAGCATAACTGCAACACGGAAAACAAGAGGGGAGAGACATGACATGGCAATGAAAAATCAGATTTTTTTCCTCCTTCTTTTAGAAAGAGAAAGCAGCAATACAAAATACATGTGATTAATAAAAGTAGAAGCATTTTATAAGAGTATTAGTGCTCCAAAATGCATCTCTATAATATGTATGGTTCTATCCATGAATTCGCTTGCAATAAATGTATATAGCATATTCCTTTGGACTGATAGCAGTTGTTCCAATGGATGCACATGCAATAGAAAAATTGAATGAATATGATTCCATATGATTGCTTATATTAAAAATAACCATATAAATACTGACATAAACTAACTAAATTCAAATTTTGTTGCATGATCAAATTCTTGTAATACACACCATAAACTTAAATATAAGCCAAGAAATAATGAAATACAGATATTTTGATAGAAATATGGAAAGGATCAAACTCTTTTTGATGTTACCTGTTCTTTAACTTCTTCAGATATATCAAGCTTGTCATAGGATACTTCACTCAATGCCTTCTCAATCTGTTCGGTCACCTCTAGAATTTTATATACAAATTTGTCCCTTTGTAGAGCCTGGTGAAATATAAATTACTGGTTTAGAGATATTCAAACAAGACAAATGAAAGTAAGGTCAAATAATTGTTGATGACATGGTCTTTCTTTCAGGCCAGCAAAAACAGGGAGCCACCTCATGGTATCTCTCATGTAACATTATGACTGCTGTTCATCATAATGACATGGTTGTTATAATGTTCAGGTTAACATAAACAGGGTTCCACTTTTTTGCCATCAACACCCAGTCCTACAAAGGTAAACCCCAAGAGCTAAGAGTCTATTCAATCATAACCACCTCTGACCCCAAGAGCTAAGAGTCTATTCAATCATAACCACCTCTGTGTATTCCTAAATTTCCCCAAATGCAGCAAATATGGTTGGCTAGCTGATGGCCTTCTTAACCCAGCATGCGCTGCAGATACACTGATTCTAAGTATTTTAGATTAAGCTACATGCTGGCCTCGATGCCAGGATCAACTTGTATTTGCCATAAGCTCACTTGGCAGTTTGAGAGTTCAAAAACCTGGAACTCACTTGCACTGCATTTGTAGCAAAATGGAGGAGAATTATGGTCACACTTACATTCGCATGGATGTGTGATGTATCTTAAGTTTCAAGAACAATTAGATATGGATGTGACATCATTTTCCCAATAAAAACATCTTCCAATAATCCAAAATCGATAATTGATCACTTTATAGATGGATGTCATGCCAAAATCATGAGGTTCATATGCTTCAGTTCATATGATTAATTGCCCAATTAGAATGTTAAGATTTAATGGATCTAATGCATATTATCAATAGCTTTTGCTTGAATTATCAAGCAGGTGCATCTGCATTAAGCAATCATAGGTTGATGTGCTCCCTGAAGGAACAAACAAAGTGCTGTGCATCATATGATTTGAAATCTATATGAAACAGAAAATATATCATGCATTAATTGATTTGAAAAATCCATAACTGGAGGGGTCTTATTAATGTATAAGTTAACAAGTTAGGTTTCTTGTTACAAGAAATGTAGTGGTTGTGGGAAAAAAGAATGCAGATGAATGAGGCGCAACGAATTATATTTAACCTGACTAAGGTTGGACCTGATATAATATGGCAGTAATAACTATCTTTAGTCAAAGATGGATTAAAGGGTGTAACTATCAAATGCTTGTTACATCCCAAGTAGTCACACATGGATGCACGAAATCAATTATTTGCCTTTCTATTTTCTTTCCATAACAATCACCGCTACCCATATATCACTCTCATTCCAGCACAGGCAACAGTTGTATGGAACCTATTAGGATGTGATTCATACTCAGGTTGAAAATGTCAACAACCAATTTTTGGAACACTTCCAAAATTCATTGGTGAAAAGATTACCAACACCACCAAAGCTTTAACTTTTAGTATCCTGGTTGACTGGTTCTACAATATCACAAGGGCATGATTTATGAGAACAAAGTCTATTTTAAACAAGAGCATGCATATGAATGGTAATGTGGTTACATAATCTTCGATGTATGTTATCATGCCAGCAATTTAAGAGAAAACGCTACAAAGACTGGTCATGCTGGATACTGGACATTTTTTTTTTTTTTTTCCCCTTCAGATCGACTGCAAGTATATACGTGTAGCATAATTCGAAATGCTAGATGAATGCTCTGCAGAATTAGACATAACCAAAAAAAAAAAAAAAAAAAAGAGAGTAAACAATGCATCTCATCTATTATTTTCTAACGCTGCAAGATAAGAACGACAAAAAAATACAGAGCAACGAAACATTCGAGAAGTGATAACATCATCCCCAAAAGCACTGGGTTTCGTGAAGAAAATCACCTCTGTAAACATAACAAAGCATCCTTCTTTACTTAAGTCACCACGAAGAGCGGCCCAATCTGAATGATTAAAGTCAGCCACACTCAATTATCTTCTCTTCCTTTTTAGAAAACACAATTCAACCAACCCTCTTTCTCTCTATCTATGGTTTCTTTTCGATCGCCGGCATGAAAAGAAGCAGCTGTAGCAATGGAATTAAAATCAAGCAATAGCGGTACCTGATAGAGCTTGCTCCCATCGTTGACGGAGACAAGGAGCTCCTTGGCCTGCACCAAAGCGTCGTGGAGCGAAACGAGGGCTCGGGCCTGGAATTCTCCTAGGGAGACGTCGCCACCGCCGTCGCTGAGCTCGTCGAAGAGCGGAGCGAGGAGTTTCACCCGCCGGGCGAGATCGCAGCAGGGCCTCCTCAACGGGCCCCGACTCTCTGGGAGCCCTGCTATCTCCCCCACCGCCCTCGACACGGCAAAGATCCCGCCGCCGTTTTCCCGATCACCCTCGTCGGCCGTCGGCCCCATAGCGACTATTGTAGCTCAAGCGATTGAGAATCGGAGATCGAATACGATTTCTTTAGAAAGGAATGGATTAGTTGTGATGGCGGATAAAATTATAACACCCAGAGACGGCAGCAATCGGAGCGGAATTTTATATAGAGAGCCAGCGAGAAATATTATATTTTTTTATAAAAAATTATTAAATAATAATAATAATAATAATAATAATTATAATAATTATTATTATTATCAAGAAGACGCGGCAGCTTTGTCGGCGGAGACTTTACACGCTCGTCAAAGCAGTTGGCCGGGCCATTACACGCTCGTCAAAGCACCTAGAAGAAGTTTGCCGACTAATCCTTAACCAAATTTAAGACGTAAATAAATAAGATTTAGATATCTAATTGATTAATTTAAGAGACTTACGTTACTCTGAAAATTTTAATTTTAATAACGAGCTTGTATCGCAATTAACTGTTCAATTGTATCAAGAGTACGGTTTAAATTTGGCCTTGCGAGCTTAGGTTTATTTGAGTATTGATGAATGGCACGAAGAGCGCCGTATGATTGCTCCTAATCTGCAAGAAAATTTGGTTTGATTACTTTGTTATTTATTTATTTATGAAATGATAGTTAGAAATCGAAATGTAAAATTAGATTTTTTTTTTTTTGACGATAGTTCTCTCTATTCAAAAAGTATTATAAGAAATTAATAGAATTATATTTATCTTAGAGATTGATGATTATATAATCTTAATTCATTAAAAAATTTACAAGTAAAAATTACTTTATACCACAAAATCTATATTTGGTCCAATATCAAAATGGAATCTTTCTAGTTCACTCGTTCATGCACCTATCAAAGGGAATAAAACAAGTGCCAAATCTAGATATAATTTATTAAATATAATAAATAATTATAGATGAAAGGTTTTAATAGAGAAATTTTATTATATATTAAGTAATGAACTTGGATAAGAAACTTCTATTGTTAATATAGGCATTATTAGCTTTGATATGAAAACTTCGACCAATAATATTCAAGTCATTAAAACTAATTCCGCCTGATAATTTTTTTCTTTTTCTAACTATCGTTAAAATACAATATAATTATATTATAATTTATAATGATAGAAAGCTTCAATAGTCAAATTTTTATTGTGCATTAACTTTGAGTGACGGAATACATTTCAATGATGGTTGAACATATTAATACTATCATCTACATTGCAAATGAAGAACTTTAAATAAATTAAATCTAAAAATTCTTAATTATATAAATTAGACGTACTTAGATAAACTAGATAATTATTATGATGAGAGAAACTATATGCATAGTAACTATTTTCTTAGCTATCTTTTTTTGAAAAAATTTTGCATAATATTAATGTAGAATAACATGGCTAACCATTATTTTTATTTTTATATAGAAAAATAAGCAAGTAACGATATGGCTAATTATATTTGATTTTATTTTTTTCTAATTCTTGAAACTTGATTTCCTTCTTTATATACATTATTCTCTTGGTTGCATTTAAAGTTTATACTAGATCATAAAGAATGAGATGAGTTCACGTCTCTGCCAGTAATTTCATTTTCAAAATAAAGTTTTGTTTAACAAATTATTATAAAAATAATATCCAACAACTTAATTCCATATCTAACTTGTATTTATTTTATTTTATTATTATTTTTAATTTCTAGTATATGAGTTTTTTCCTACATAAATCCATTAGTGTGAGGAGTGAGAAGAATTTTATTAAAAAAAAAATTATTACAAAGTTAAGTTAATATTTAATTTTTATAAATAAAATAATTGTTACAGTAGATAAAATTGAATGTTTATGTAGTGGGGAATTGTCCTAAATCTATATGGATCGTTAGGTTAAAAATTATTTATCAAATCTAACAAACAGGTCAAATATCAATGGTGGAGTCAAGATAACAGACAAATAAAACTTATCATCTTGTGTTTTCAAGCATGTTGATCTCTCCCAACTTTGCGTTGAATCTATGTGAAATGTTAGACTAAAAATCATAACGAGTCATTGTACGGTGACAGCAGACTTGTAAGCATATTGATATGAATTTTATCATTTTATGTATGTAGACATCTTGATTTCATCAATATTGATAATATTTATATTTTTTTTTTGTATTTATCTAAAAACTTTTGTCAAATAAAAAAATGAAAAAAATATATTCAAACAGTCCAACTATATCCAATAAGCTACTTAATAATCATAGATTTATTCAATTATTTATATCATTCTATAAAATTAAGACAATTGCATGAATGATCACACTGTAGTCACTAGGATAAATAGGGTAAGTAGTTCTTCGAGCCGCCGAAGCACAATTGTTGTGAATAATTGGGGCTTCCTAAAATTAAATAAACAGGAGGTGAGAAGCTACGAACGTAGTATAAGACGGCCTACCGCACAGAACTTGCTGTTGTCCAGCCAATTGCCGAAATAATTTTTTAATAAATTTTCACAATTTTTTGGGGCTAAACCTTGTACATCATATCCTCGAAGTTGCACCATTGGCCATTCCTTGTAGTAAATATTTCAGGCCATTCCTTGTAGTAAATATCTCATGTCCTGAATAAGGTCTGCTGCATAAGGTTCTTCTGCAAGCTGATTACATTACACATTTGCACGTCAGACAGAATTAAATATTTATTTCTAGTGCATGCTACATCCAATCATATTTCACGCATGCACTAGAAATAAATACGTAATGAAGCGTTTAAAGGCATCAAGAGACAGAATGGAAGAACAAATCCTTGGAAGGGAAAGGTTGCTCTCAAAAGCCTAACCCCCCGTGCATTTGTTCATCCACATTCCACAAGCTTTTCCTGCTATTACTCCTTCCCCAATCTGAGTGCACTAGACAACAAGTCTTCCTTAGTCCAATGTTTGGACTGCAAGGAATAACCTGTTTATTGATGATCTTTTCTTTACAGTTCATTAATGAGAGTTTCACAGTGATAGGCAATACATCCACATTGTTGGCAAAAAAAAAAAAAAAAAAAAAGAGCAAAAAATTCATCCAGAAGTAACTCATGAAGGCCATCTATTTTAGTACAGCTCAATAACTTGGCAATTAAATATGAAAGAGGAGCTTCTTTGTCAATATGATCGAGATTTCTTAGTTCTTGGAGAAAAACTGGGAAAAAAAGATGGCGAATTTTGCCTCAAATCCTTGCATGCAAACTAAAGTTTCTACAAATAGTAGGGCCTCAGCTCGTCCCTTGCACTAATGGATGGCAACTAGAATTTGTATAATTACTCTCTTTCCAAAGACTCATTTAAGTTGCCGTGTTAGCTAAGGATAATGGTCCATGGATGAAGATGATGTTACCAAGATCCCTGCCAACTACCGGATACCAGATATTTGGTGTGGCTGCACCAAATTAAAGAAACTTTAGGAGAGGCCCTGTCATTGTATTGGAGGTGAAGAAATCATGTCAAGCAGTGCCATCGATATCATAACACATCTTGCTCGCCTTGTGAACAAGACACTACCTTGACCCCCCTAATCATCCAGCTCTGTTTGCAGATTCTTTTCGAAAAGCATCCGCCATGAATATCTCAGGTCTACGTAATCTGTCGTGGTTTGCCCAGTTTTTTGGCATATATCCTTGTGACAATAGGCAAACAAAGAGACGAGAAGTTTAACAAAAACCAAGAAAGAAAGGAGGTTATTTTGTGGTACACTGGTGATTTATATGCACAAACTGGGAGGAATTTTGTACACACAGAGAAACGTGAGAACTTACAGATACAAAAAAGGCATGATCATTTAAAATGATTGAATAGAGGTGAGGGAAAACAAGTATGACAACAGCATAATGATGCAACTCACTGATGTAAATTGTCCTGTTGCTTATCTAGTGCCCGCAGGCTTCTTCTATGTACAGTAGTGCTTGAGAAAAGCACAAGACTGTCAAATTGTAAAATTGGGATAGGATGGAAGAAAAAAAAGCCGCTGTAGATGGCAGTATACGCAGGGACCCAGAAGGTATTCTTCATGCTCATAGGCAAAGGAGGCTATAGAATACAAGGGGAATAAAAGCATTGTCAAGCTGCGCTGTATGGGCCTCCAATAAACCACTCACAGTGACTGCCAGAAGCAAAGATAACCAGTGCTGCACCAATAAATAAGACGAACTTCAGCATTAAGTTATGACCTTGTAGACAGGAAGCATAAATTAGCATTCATCAATTAAAATTTTAAAAAAAGAATGCCAAAACAGAACAAGTGAAATTGGTTCAGTGGTTGTCTTTTTAGTATGATTTGCTTAATTGCAGCATGGCCTATCTTTTCATCAGTCCTGAAGGCAATGTCATTTCTAATACTAGTTAATAAGAAAAATGCTTGAGATCACCCCATATATCACTTCTCAATTCACTGGTCCTATGTGAAATCAATGATTGGCTGAGCAGTATAAGGAGCCTAAATGCCAAGAGTTATTCCCCATACACTGCACCAATTCCCGAGTGCCACATCAAACCGGTGAACCGAGGGGTGAATGGATGGGTGACCACTAGTACTCATTTAATAAATATCTGCAGTTCCATACAGTAAAACCGTGGAGTTTGGTCTTTTATGTCGCAGCAGTACAACTATGACTAGTCTTTTTACAAATGAGAAGCAATACATCAGGCAACACGATAATGTTTCAGATTTAAAATTTCATGGATTGAGGAAAGAGATCAAACCTGGGACAGTATATAACCAGATGATGCTAAGAGAGAAAGAAGTATGGAGCAAGATGCTAAAACCGATGTAATGCCAGCTGCAGTACCTTCAATAGTTTTCTCTGAGATTGGGAAAATGCATATGTTAGTGGCCTGAAGCTAGTACAGGCTTGAACCCAAATTTATGAGCCAACGTAACCAAAAGTGAACATGGTGGGAAACTTAAACTCACTCCCAGTTTTACTCCATCGGAGAACACCGTATTTGTGGCCAACCATTGATGCCTGTGGGAAGTAAACCACTACTATGAGTGTGGCCCCAAAGCAGAAAGGCCATGGCAATACTTTATACATAAACCAACACCACCCCCCGCCCAACCTTAAAAAGAAGAAAAAAAAAAAAAGGACCCAAAAACACACACAAGATAGGACATGCTTACAATTTACCAGGGTAAGCCCCAATCATTAGCAAAAGCAAAGTTGCACCTATAATTCTTTCTTATGAATCTAATATAAAAAGACCCTTTGCATTTTGCTTTATTATATCATGTGTAAGTGGATCATAACTGCAGTACTTTAGCTTCTCCAACCTCTGTGAAGATCAAGCAATAATGATGCAACGTAGGAGTAAATAGTCCCAAAACCATATCCTAATAATGTGAAAAAGTTGGTTATCTCCTTTTTTGTCTAGCATAGTTGTTCAAAAGTTACAAGATAATCAGAAAATAAAAAGAGAAGTTCATTTTCATTTCTTTTCTCTCCAACTTTCTATCAACAAGACAATTCAACGCTGGGAAGAAAGGAAGATCTTTCATTTACTTTAGTGAGAAACATAAGATTGGGATTATCACTCACTGATCTCGGGGAGAAAATAATGAGAGAGATGGATAACAATATCAAGGAAAACTAGATTTTTTTTCTCTTTGAGCATCATCTTCCATCAGGTCAAATTGAATAGATTTGACAAACACCAAGATGGAACTAACAATTTTCCTTTCCATGATATGAGATGGACAATAAGAACAACATGTTTTATCTCATCTAGATGGGATTGGACAAAACCCTAAAGTAGAAATATTTGTTAAAGAATACAGATCAGCATGAGATTGTTCCATCTATGTCACCATCTGCTTAACAAACACCAAGAATAAATATGCATTGCATTATTGTAGATCATTTACCCTCTTAACAGTATAATGCATATTACAGTAGTATGATTTCTCATGCATCATGATATAGAACAACAGAATGCCAGATCAACTACAAAAAGTTCTAGCTTTTGGCAAGGTTCAAGAAGACATATTCAAATAAGATTGTACAGCAACTCAATCTAAAACATAAACAAAAAGGCACAATTAAAAGAGAGTAACTCACAGCAAATCATCATTGTCATACTTTGTTGTTTCATAAACTGTTAAACATAATCCAATTCATCCCATTTCCTCAGATGTAACATCAAACTCAGAGGAATTCAAGACAGACAATTATAGAAAAAAAACTACACAATGAAAGGCGAACATATCACTGACCATGGTGTCACCAATTCCTAAGCTCAGAATCCCAGCAAATGGAGCAAGCGGTCGATCATTGAACCCAGAAGACATCCATTTTGGAAGAGCACATCCCAGTAAGAGGGATAAATGACTAAAACAGACCAAAACATTAACAAAGGAAACATCAATAGTTAATCAAAAATGCAAAGAAACAACTTGATTAAGTGCTAGCAAAATTCATACCTGATGATAAGAATCTCAGAATCACGATGATCAGTAAATGCATTCATGAACTGATGTACAATGTGCCCCAGAGGCCATATTTTCCATACCTGCCCATACAGGTTATGTTTAATGAGGCTTACAAACAAATTTTGGGTTCTGTTAATAATCATGAGATGCATTCGAAACAAAGATAAGTTGATGAAGATACAAGTGTTTACAGACATATTAACAATGCCAAACATGGTGGAAATACAGTCTAAAGGGAGTTCACCATCTAAATTGATCTTTAAATATGTTGCTTAGTACACCACATTATCACAGATTTTTTCCAGTGAATTCACAAACATTCCCATGTTGAGAAAACTCTTTCCAATATGATGCCTTGCATGAGCAAACCACCCCATACGGCTCATTTAAACAACCATCCAGCTCTTTCTTCTAATAATCACTTTGATTCAACTGCTTAGAGGAGTGATCTTCTACCATTTTCGCAATGACCTTTCCAATCTAATGCACTACTAGAAAAATAAAGAAAGATGATTCCTTTGAGCAGCAAAAACACAATAGGTTAATAAATGAGGGATTAACATGATAGAGTTAAGCAAAAGAATTTTTCCATCAATGTCAACTACTAAGCTTCGCAAAAAACATTTTAACCATTTTGTCTGAAACCTCCAACTATTAGGGATGTCCTGGATACAACATGAGTTGTTTCTCCAGAAGTGCAAGCAAAGGTTCAATAACTGGTTTTCTGACTTGACAGCAGACTCACCAATATGCACGTCCTCTTCTACAATCACCCTTCCACCAACTCCAAGATGGCAAACTAAAGATCTTTTAAAAGGCAAGGAACATGATAGCTAACATGCACCTCAAATTAGTCATTTTGACAATGCTTCAAAACCACCTCTACAGATAATCATAACCTACTATCATTCCTCTCAATTATTTTTAGTGCATCATTTTCCCATCATTCCTACTATATGGCAGGATAGTAATGTTGTAAATGGCCCAACATAAATTTACATTTCTTTACTTGATGTGTAATGGATGCATGTTAGGACATCTTGCAACTCCTTTAAGTTTCAGTCTGCATTTAGATTTCCCAACTAAAACTCAGTTTCTTATGGTGATCTTCAGTAGCTAAGGACATTAATATTGTGCTTTGCTACTTGAAAAACCCTTAACAGACAACCAAAACAACCTGGTGGCTAGGGTTAATTTAGGATGCCAAAAAATATAATGTATCTGTTTGTCAATAATCCATCATTAGAAGATGATGAAACATTAGAGTTAATATCTGATAGATTAAGATTTTGCGTCCATGAAAAATATCCTGGTTTAACTTGACAATATTCATACAGTGCCAAACTAGGAATAAACAATCATTATCCTCCACATACTAAAATGTGTTTATTCTGTGTAGACCATAAATGGAAGCATGTGCTGTGCGAAGAGTAGAAGCTAAGCATTGGTAACTTGATCTAACATAAATGTATCAATTTCATACTTAAAAATGGAAATGATTCCACCATAAAAACAAGAATAAGATAATGTCACTTTAAGTGTTTGGAGGCTGGACCACGCTGGCAAGTGGTAATCAATCAAAAACTCACTTGGTTCAATTTCAGGAAGAAACATATTAGTCATAACTGACAAAACTGGTCTGGTGGACTGGTTTTGCACTTCTTTTTTTCAGTTATTGACATCTTAGATCATTGCTTAGCTTTTTTAGTTGTTATACAGGTTGGAGCTTCTATATTATTTTTTATTTACTAATTTACTAGTCTGTATAGTTGAACAAAATTAGGAAACAAAGATCCCAAACAGTTGTTTTTCTAAAACAACTATTCATGCTAGATCTGTCAAGATGGCTGGTGATGCAAGTGAGGACCAAAAAACACCAGGAAGTACAAGAGTGAAAGTTGCAGATGAGGCGGCAGACAGAACATTAATGCAACCACACAAGTCCATGACTGTAAACTGTACTTGCTCCAATATTCTATTAAAATATAATAAGGAAGGCTATAAGTGTGACAATCCTTCAACACAATTTGAATAGGTAGCATGCCATTTCCTCATCAAAATAAATTAAAACATCAGCAGTGAAGGAGACAAATATCAAGTTCATACACCTAGGAACAGGGCTAGACCTGTTGCTACATTTACTGACCGTATTTCAACATCAAATTATGGAAATTAACATGCAATTAGTATTTCAAAAAACAATTACTATCTCTTTGTTGTAGTTGTTGTTGTAAACTTACTCGAATCATTTCCAATACTAAGAAAACAGCTAGAGCTGCGTCGAATGCTAGGTCCAGAAAAGATGGCTGCAAAGTACGGATCCATTGACCATTAAGAGGAACCTTTGGATTACATAAGGCATCAGCTAAAAGATTTACTACGTCACCTGAAACAGAAGAGCCGGCAAAAACATTAGAACTGCCACAAGATTGTAGTATTTTCGCAGAAGAATCCTCTCGATCTTGCTGTGCTTTGATATATTGTAGAACTGCAAAACAGACACACATATCACACACATCCAGTATATACATAAAGTCAGCTGTTTCAGTGGGTCAGTGAACACAAAAATAAAAACCCTGCCAAAAGTCAGATGATATAATTAAGCATCCTAATCGCTTGGATAGAATAAGTAAATTTATTGCATTAAGTCTTAAACCAAATATGAAGCACTTCCCATTAAAGAATGAAGTTATTATAAAGAAGATGCCGATTTAAAGAGTATAGTGTTTTAATTGGTATCTCAGACATGCTAGCTCATCATAGATCAGCTAAAGCCTGAAGAATGCAAAAAACTAGAGGCGCAAATCAGCATACAGGTAGTGAAGCGTAGTTGGAAACTAGTGATTCTGAGAAAGACAGGTATCAACCAAAAAAATCAGTCATATATTCGATGCTTATATGCAGTCCTGGGGGTGTTCAAAGTCTCCATGTTATAATCAATATGTTCTCAACTACTTATTTTACAACAAGGTCCACATCTTGGAAAGCAATAAGAAAGATGGATTAACTTAACACTTAAAGTAAGCAAAACCAAACTTAATTAATATTTTTCTATTCTATCCAAATTAGAGTGGTTTCTTCAAACAAGCATCACCTACAGCTCGCCTGAAAAATGTTTATAGATCACACAAAGTAAACCCCACACTCTCTGCAGGTTAGGACAATTTTTATGTTTTGCAATTTAGTAATTTCATTTCATGGATGGAAACTATTTTAAGAATATTATATTCAAGCCACGTTCTATTCATAACACTATATCTGATATGAGAGGATGTTGATCACTAAACATTCCATATGGCTGGCAGAAAAGTGATCCACTGACAAGAGATTATAATCTCCCCCAGTGTTTATAAAACCATACACTTGAAATATCACCAGTAACTTCTATCACAAGCTTAAGTGTTTAACTGCTTAAAGAACACAATTTCTTTAGCAATATCGCAAGCCCTCTTGCCTTTTTGACATAGACAGGCTCTCTCTTACTTTCATGAGAATTTTTAAATATACTTATCAGAAATTTTTACATATCGCCACACCAGAAAATCTAAATCAATGAATTCATATTTGCATAGTGTTTATAAAGCCATACACTTTAAATATCACCAGTAACTTCTATCACAAGCTTAAGTGTTTAACTGCTTAAAGAACACAATTTCTGTAGAAATATCACATGTCATCTCGCCTTGACGCAGACAAGCTTTCTCTTACTTTCATGAGAATTTGTAAATATCTATCAAAAATTTCTAAATATCACCACAGCCAAAAATCTAAATCAGTGAATTCATATTTGCATAGTTGTATTCAGCAGAAGAACCACAGCTTTAAGCGTGATATGAACTAAAAAGGAATGACCATCAATTCATATGATGCAGATCTATGATACATTTAGATGGAAGGAAAAAGCCATTTATAGCTATATTATAGATATAGCATATATCATTTACTCAGCGTGCTTGCAACCGGGAACAAGATTAAAAGTTTCCACTCAATTTGTACCCAGGAATCAAATGTTAGGGATGCTTACCATAGCAAAGGATGAACATGAAACTCATGAACAAATTGCATCCATGCTGGGGCTAAAATAGTCAACATAACAAACAGAGAAGCATAAAATACAACAGAACTTCCAATCCTTCTATATGTACATCTTTCAGCAGCTTGCTTTTCAGGAACATTTGAATTTGCAAAATAAACCCAAATTTGAAGAAGATTTTTGTAAAATAGTGGTAAAAGGAGAAGACCAAGCAAGAGTCCCTGCAAGGAAGATAAAATCCTTCCATTCATTCAAAGAATTGATGCGACTCATTCAAATGATCTAGAGGACCTTACCTGAATAATTGTAGCTATTTCACTTCGACTTCCATATCCTTTGAAATTTAATTTTGGCAATAATAAGAAAAAATTTATCTGTTAAATTATTTATAAGAAGTGAATTAGTTTTGCTAGTACTCCCTCACAAATTTCTCCAAACATGAAGGAGAAGCAAACCATCAACCTTTGAAAGAGTATGTCCCAACATGTCACCAAAGTAAAGAACCAGACCACTTGACACCAAGTGTTTCTCCTGATATAAAACAAAAGGTTATAATAATAATGATGATGATGTCTTCTATTCAGCTCAGAAAAACTGGATGATGATGTCTTCAGTAAGCAATAACACCATGATCCGCAGCAACAAGTCTGAATTGCATTTCTCAAACAACAATGTCATAATGATGGTGCTGAACTGAAAAATAAAAAAGTCTACTCAACCAGCATTGATCAAAAAGAACACGGTGAATCTTTAATGCATTATGAGCAGGAATTTTCTAGGAAAGGAAATATAGGATCATCAAATGTGTATCAGAATCTGGAGTGGCTCTGATTCCTATCAAAGCATAAATCCTTGAAAGAAGCACTTTGAGTCAGATGCTATTATACCATCTCAGTTGTTTCTACATCTTATCTTATATGAGCATGTCTCATATGTTTCTTTAATGCTTTCATATTTAACCCCAGCCTTCCATGTATAAGCATGCACCAATCTTCACGATACTCTGCTCCTAAAAGGAACTTCTCCTAGGCATGGAAGAGATCATGGAGTGTGGGCTTGTATCCTCCATTTGAGGAAAGGTAACAAAAAATAAATGAAGATGGAGTTCACTGATATCAATGAAAATTGCTACAAGTCCTTAGAAATGGTGAAATGAGCTGTCCTTTTCTCGAGAAGTAAGAAATAATTTTGCTTTGCTGAAAAGAAAAAACATCACAAATCCTGGCTAAGGGTACCATCGCCAAACCTATTAATGAGAATGCGATATACACATTTAACTAGCATCCCTCTTTCAAGGTGCGAGTTTTTGGCAGCTAAAATTTTCGAGAGCCTTAGCTGTCTAAAAGGGGGAGAAAATCCTATAAAAGTTGAAGAATATTGTCTGCCATGCCATTTGAAGGCAAGCAAGTACAACATGAAAAAGGAAAAACAGTCTTCTTGGGTCCTTCTACAATAATTCAACATCCTTATTATTATTTTAATGACATCAACATCTTTCAACATGCATTCATGAGCTGTGAAGCTTAAACTATGAAATGTGTATGCATACATACATGCATTGCCGCCAATCTCAACACCATGGGGAGAGCCTCATCAAGTTCGACTCAGATCAGAAAAGTCATAAGCCAAATAACTCTTAGGATTATAGTTGACCAATGCACCTTGCATTGCGCCATGTGCCTAGGCTCCAAGAAACCTCAGCATTTTAGTATGTCTTGAGCCTTTGACAACTATGATTGGTTTGTGCAATTGGTGCCATAAGGATGTTGCAAACTTGGCGTAGAAAGCATAAAGGCTTGCTTGAATCTATAACAAGAGCATCCACATATTTGCTTATTAAAATTTTAATCTAAAAGGAAAGGTAATTATACAGTTGCAATAGTATATTATGTCTTAGGACCAACCCAAATCTGCCTATGTTATAAAACACATATAATGGAATGTAGTCTTCAGCTGAAAACCTATGGAAGCACAGGATGGAAATGTGTGAAGAATATGCTGAAGAACGAACACAGTAGCTAATCCATGGCAGAGTAACCACGACAAATTCTTTGTGACAAACCAGCCTGTAAAAAGATCAAAAGTTGAATCAGCTTCATATCATGTGATAGATTGTTCCAATGGTAGGCCGTTAAGTCAACGATACATCCCTATAGTACTACATATTGTAACAGAGCAAATCTTAAAGGAATCTGCGGAACTGACCACCATCTGATTTTGTTGCAAAAGACAGATAGCATGTAAGTACATACAGAACTGTGTGAAATAAGCTATAATTTGAAGCTTGAGAACCCCCCAGATGAAAAGAACTTGCATTGTTGGGAGAGCGCCTCAGTAATAAAAAGAAGAAGATTAGCACAACAAAGCAGCTAACAGACACAGTCCAATATTGCATGCTCATATCTGCAAGTTCTGCCCATGCAAAAAGATTATTAGATTTAGATAAGAATAATAAAATATATGGTTTGAAGCATGAAAATTAAGATGAAATATATAAGAAGTACAAGACAGCTACAAAATCATAGAACAGTTTTTTCCATAATATGAACCATTTAATTTCTCTTAGAAAAAAGGTGCATGCTCTAGATCAGACAACCTTTATGTTCGCATGACACGGTACCCAAAAATCTGCAAGATTGCAATCAAGCTAGAACACTAGAAAGTTATTACAGCTCGAAAACAGACTAACAAAAATACAGCCACTTTTCTGGCCTAATACAACGATAACATGAAAATGAAGATTAGCTGCTCATCATTTCCAACAATCAATATATATATATATATGTAGAGAGAGAGACTTGGCTACATTCGATTCAGTCACCTTTTTCATCCTTGGATCCATACCATTCACGAAACCCAAAGATGAAAAAAGTGAAAAAGATAAGGTGGCTTTCAGATTTGTGTGGATTCAAGGATGGAGAAGATGACCGAATTTTAAAATTGGCTACATTCGAATATAGCCAAGTTTATCCCTCTATATATATATTTAGACTAGATAAAATCAAGTTCAGTTGAAAACATGATGATAGAGACTAATTAGAATACAAATGGAGATCCAATGCACTTATTTAACAGCTTCAGTAGAGCTTCTTTATTGTGACAAGTATAAATCATCCAGATGCCACACTAATTTAGAAGAAAGACTGTCTGTTATAAAGATTCAGGATTTTGCAACAGTTGTTGTGGTATGCCCTAGAAGATATCAAAGTTTTGGAACTTTCCTGTTCAGTATTTTAAAGAATAATGGGCTCTTGCAGACACTATCTGTCAGCTATTTCATTGGATTGCACTGCTGGAAAAGAAGAGTTGGGTGCTTAAAGGAAATTCAGATCCCCAAAGGAATCGCTCAAGGTGTGTGGGGGAGTGGATTTCTAGAATTGCTACTTGCATTCCTATTTCTATCTGTTATTTTCAATTAAGCTGAGTGCCAGTTGCCATTTTTTCTTCTGGCTATTTCTAGCAGATCTATGATATAAGTTGAGAGCTTCAATTGTCAATCTAAAACCATTTTTCATCACAAACAAAATCAAGGGCTACCTGAATCAAGTGAAAAAATTTAGAATCTTGTTGTATTTTTTGATATAATGTATTGTTTTCGAGATTGATGACAGTAGTGTTGTTTGATCTTTAGATATCAAGCAATTCTACAGTAAACATGAATACACCACAATGGTACAATATGATGTCATGAAAGAAAAGCAACTGCAAAATCTGCAGGTCTACAGGGCGGTGGCCACAGTTGCAACCATATCTTTGGGCTCAGAACTAGAAAATAAAATCCAAGTGATCTGGCAATAGTAACATAAGTTAAGAAACTACCATGATCACCAAATCAAGATCAGGCACTCTTACCTTGAAGCCCAACATCTTGCCTCAGTAGTGCCCTCGAGAGTAGTATCAACCGTGATAGCATGACAGTAGGCAGTGTGACAGTACCAAGTAGTATCCCAGATGAAGCGCCAGGTCTAAAAACAAGAGGGAAAAAAAATCACAAGATCACCCTATAAATCTAAGATGTCATAAATTTTCAAAAGAAAAAGATACCGTGCCCCAGAGCCATATTTTGCGCAATCGTCTTGCCAAAAAGATAACCAATTTATCCCCTATAGTTTGCAGGAAAATGAATTAAGAAAGTAGCTCCCAAATTAGCACAAAATAAATAAGGAAAAGAATGCGGAAATTGAGAAAGATAACCAACCCTAGAGCATCGCTAATTAATAATTGAATGCAAGCCAGCAAAGAAGGAACGAGAAAACGATGAGATTTTTGGGAGGAGATGTAAGGAAAAGGAAGAAACTCGCTGAAGACAACATCAGTCTCGCAACCAAATTATCCGTCGCAAGAAAGAAAGAAAGAAAGAAAAAAAAAAAGAAAGAAACCTTGGAGGGGAGATACGCCAACTAATCCGATCCAAGACCCGTTTCTTGGAAAAGCATTTCACAAGAAATGATTTTGGTATGAATTCTTGGGAGAATTTGTTTACATAAATGCGGGGATTGGGAGAAGAAGGGCGTACCTGGCCTTGAAGCGATCGAGTGCGTTGGAGCTCTCGGCGGAGATCTCGACGACGAGGCCGGCGACGGCGAGAAGGCAGCGGCCTCGTAGGAGCGGGAGACGTGGGCGGAGAATAGAACGCGGGAAACGAAGAGGACGACGACGGCCCTCTCGCCATTGCAGAGCTCGGCCGCCCCTGCCATGGCGCCAAGAACGAAAAGAAACGAGGCAGGAGAAAAAAATAAAAAAACGAATGTACTCCAACTAACGGCTTTCACGAACCGTTGAGGGCGAAATGAGGTGGTCTAGGTGAAGCCCCGGGACCGGACCGTCGGTGAATGGTAATAATAAAATCCGGCATAACGGTAGCAGACATCAGCAGACAAATACGTATTTTTTAAAAAAAATTGCTAAGACTCAAATAATATACCAATAAATTTAAATTTGACTGGACAAAAGCATATAATAATAATAACAATAACAAACTCTTAATCCTAAATTAATTGAGATCGACTACATAAATTATTTTCTTCATTTTACTCGCTTTTAAACTATATATTTTTTAAATTCTTTTATATTGAGATAAGAATATATCAGTGCTAAATATAGGTTCCATTTTGATGAATTGAGCATAGTTGCAGGAAGCAATATTGCTAGTGAATATTAAGGTGGTAACTAATTTGGATCTCATAGATTATTAATATGTAAGTAGCTGTTGAAGAGTTTTGGTAATTGATGAACCATCACTAAACTATGAGACTGTTGAGCTTGCAATAGTCAATGAAAGGTTTAACTTGAATAAATATTTTTTTAGAAAATAAATTTAAACTTGAGCTATGTTTTAGCATCCATTCCCTCTAAAATTATTCTTGAGAATGATCTAAATAAATATGGTTGACATTATATTGAACTCAAGCCTGCCTCTCCTCTTGATTTCCTCATGTAATCAATATCATTTTTAGATTCTTTGGCTTATAAATATTTTATAATAAAAGCTAGAGGGCCCTTTAAATTCATCAAAAAAAAAAAAAAAAAAAAAATGTTGAACTTAAAGCCATGCTTACTTGTCCTCTTAACGTGACCCTTGGTCCATTTTAAAACTTAACCTACTTAATTCAACATAAGGTTGAGGCTTTCTTTTTTTTTTTTTTTTTGGGTTGATAACAACACATGATTGAGTTTCATGAATAGAGTTAAAACCAAGATTGCTTATAGAATAATCTATAGACATTTGACTTTGCATTTTGTTTTGGCATGTTCAAATTTCATGTTGAAAGGTTTTACCAATCTATTACTATATATATTGTTCAAGGACATCAAATAATGGCAAGATTTATGGCCATCAATGATACCCATGCATTGAATTGTTAATATCTGATACGTTAGCTGTAGTGGTCAGAGACTCCATCAACCCACCTAACCCTTTTAATCTTATTAATTTTAAAATTAACAAAATCAACTTGGAGTGATGATTATCTTGCTTGATGTTGCCATGGATCATGAGAACTCCAATCCTTGCTCCAAATAAGGGTTAGGTTCATATGATCCATATCCAGGTAGTTATGTGCATGGCTCACACCATACATACAAATAGAATTTTTGCATTGCACCTTTGCATGGCTATAATAGCGGCATGGGTCAAGCGAGCTATGATAACTACATTAAGGATAAGACACAAGCATACGTGTCAATAATTCATCAACCAGCGATCTAACGGGCGTTTGCAATGACAAGCAGGCTTTAGAAAATATCTATTGGCTTTCGGGAATGTTGTTGAATGGTTTGATCATGGATTCATCATGCTTATGGACGTCATGGCTGGCTCAGCTCATTTGGAAGGAAGTATGTTGGGATCCAAAATACCCCCAACAAAAACCCAATAAATAAATAAATAAATAAATAAAAACACGATAGCTGAGCAAACGGCCCTGATCTGCCCACGTCAAACCAAATCGGTGCTCGAGTGGATGTGTGGCACACCTGATCCAGCACTCATCCAACGGCCCAGACTATTTCTTCGAGACCAAGCAGTCCGATTCCAGCCAAGCGCTGGACGGGAAGTATCTCCGGCTCCGGATCCTCTAAATACCTTCGAGAGCTCGTGGCTTGTCGTTAACCTTCTCTCGCTAGCTAGTTCTCCTATTGATCCACTGTACTTATCAATCTGATGGCGAATCAGGGCGAGGCCTCTTCTTCCGACAAGTAAGATCTTTGATTTCCTCTTTTCATCATTATTGTTATTTCGACATGGATCTAGGGTTAGGGTTTCGATTCATGAGTTGTTTTTTTTTTTTTTGGAATTAATTGCAGCAAGGGCACGAAGAGGGATTTCAGTACTGCGATTCTTGAAAGGAAAAAGGCGCCGAATCGATTGGTCGTGGACGAGGCGGTCAATGACGACAATTCGGTCGTTTCGTTGCACCCTGAGACGATGGAAAAGCTACAGCTTTTCCGTGGCGATACGATCCTGCTGAAGGTAATGTAATGGTTCTCCCCTTTGTGGTTACTGTCGTCTTAAAAATTCTTAAAGGTGGGCCTTTGTTTTGGGTATTGGGAAAGATAGGGTTTCGTCATGGGGAATAAAATTTTTGTGAGCAGAAGTTCGAATCTGTTGGAAGATTTTCGTTTTTTTTTTTTTTTTTTTTAAAATGTAAACCTTTTATTGATGCACTGTAGTAGTTGATCTGTTGATCTATATATTTAATGCTGTCATCACTAATGAAATAAGTTATATTAAATCCATTTACTTTGGATAGCTGAAGGGAGATGGGTTATTGCATCATGGATCTTGAGTTTTGAGTTATGAGATACCTTAACCTTCTTAGGATGATTACCTCTTTTCATATCTTTTGGGAATTAGGGTTTCTGACTATTGATTTTCCAATATTCAAAACTCACAATATGTGGTATGGCACGTGGGTTCTTAGTTTTGTTGTATTTGTTTCTGATTTTTACTTACATGGTACAACTGTCTAAATTTACTTGTTGATTGAATAAATTTAGGGAAAGAAAAGGAGAGATACAATTTGTATTGCACTTGCTGATGATACATGTGAAGAGCCTAAGATAAGGATGAACAAGGTTGTTAGATCAAACCTCAGGGTGAGGCTCGGTGATGTTGTTTCTGTCCATCAGTGCCAGGATGTGAAGTATGGCAAGCGTGTCCATATACTTCCCATAGATGATACCATTGAAGGTGTTACAGGAAACTTGTTTGATGTATATCTGAAACGTAAGTCTAAATTTCCCTTTCGCATTCATCCATTAAATATTCTCTCAGTTTAAAATTGTTCAATTTTAATATTCTTCTTTTCCTTTCTCTTTTGTAAATAGTTAATGATTTTTCAGGATGTTGTTGCATCCATGCATGAACTGCAATTCTCTTTTGACTTATATATGTGATATGATGATCAGCAAACATTTATAACACCTCTATTTATCAAGTAATTGTTCAGCCTTTCAAAAGTGCAGTGCCTTTTACTCCTGCAGGGTGGAATCTGTGTGGTTTCTCCAGTGCTTGTTGTTTCTTCTATCAAAAGATGCCACCCTATATGATATGATGTATGCCTTTCATAGTGGCAAACATCTGCTTCTACTGTGAAATATTTGGTGCATCCTGTTAATTTGATCAGGGCCTCCACTTGTGATCACTAATTCAGGGAGCTGATGTGAAGCTCGGTTTTAGGGGGTCCTATTGTTGATTGTATTGTCTTGCATAAAAAAGCTTGCTTAAGTACTAAAAGAAGTAATCGAAAGTCACTGTACATCAAATATGATTTCCCACATATCATTATAACTTGCTGATTGTAGTTAGGTTGCTCGAGATGTTAGTTCCTTTTGCATTAAATTTCCCAAGCTTATCCTATCCTAGTGATCACATGGGAGGGAGGAATAATTTCCTATAGTAATGTATGTAGGTGGGAGAGCTAGCATGTCAGGTAAATTTGCAAATGCTTATTTGATGGTTTATGGTGCATTCATTTTGGTGGAACCAAGGTTTATGGTGCATTCATTTTGGTGGAACCAACTACTAAGCTCTGTGTGAGTTTTATTTATTTATTTATTTCCACAAAGAAATTGTTGTCCTACCTAAAAGATTTTGTGAATGTAAGTTACATTTTTATTTACACAAAAAAAATTGCTTCACTACCTAAATAATTTGCAAATGTAAGTTTTACTGGTTATTTTCAGTTTTGATCGTAGTTTCAAATCTTAGCGGAATATCTTGTTGGATGTTGGGATGAGTTCCCAAGTGTTTTGACAAAATTGTCCCATTATTGTCACGGCATCCCAATCAGGATATCCTGTCCTTAGTATCTTGATGAGGCAGGATGGTAGGGCATCTTGGTTGATGAAAAAATTGGGACAACCTTATCTTATGGGATTTAAAACCTTGGTTTTAATGTCCATATAAAATTGAATGACTGGTTTTAAAGATGATCATTATAGTATAAAATTTAATAACTTATTGTAGGAAGAAATGTGGAGATATTTCTGTAGATCAAAATATCGAGTGAGTGATGACGACAACCTCTAAGCATAAACTGATGGTAATAAAGTTGAGGATGTTGAGTTATATTTGTGGTGACAGCTAGAAAGAAATTGAGTTTGCTAACGCAAGTGTAGGAATGGCACCAGCTGTTGACATGGGAAGGGAAAATTGTTATCAAGGTTGTAAATCTCATGGGATGGGATTGTTTCAATTTTTTCATTGAATAGAATGTGTCGTCATCCCTCCTTGTCCTAATACTTGGGATGAAGGTTGTCTTAGGATATAGATGGTATGTTTTGTTGGTTCCTGTTCCTTGGGAAGCTATAAATATCTAATCCTTATATGAGATTGTTTGTTGAGGGATTATGGAAAAGATTTCTTGGCTTTCTCTTTCCACTGGAATTAAGAATTTTCACTCATTTAGAAGCCGGACATTGGATTGGTGGTATGCAATATTTCATGGGACAAAACATTATACTCATTGCCTATCTGACCAAATAACTTTCTTGAGCTTAATTTTAAATTTGTTTCTGTCACTATCCCTGCCCTCATAGGGATTAAGGGATATGCGAGTTCTTGTGAGAAACCAGTGGGGTGAGATTTTTTTTTTTTTTCATTTTCTGGTTGATTAAGGTGGATTGCAGTATTAGTTAGAATTTAGAACCTTGCATGAGATTAATTCTTTTGTTTCTCTGCTTTACACACACCAGAAAAAAAAATTCTTTAAGAATCTGAACAGTTTTTCTGTCTGGAATGTGATATGTGTGATCTAACATTGATTTGCAAGGCATCATTTTAAATGAGTGTTATTTAGTGTTGCTTTTGATTTCTGGACATAGCATTGGTTGCAACCATCTGCCTTTTTTTTTTTTGAGCTTTGACTAATCTTCTGCTAATGTGGTTCTGCATTTCTTATCTTCCTCTTTGTGAAAGTAATGTATAGGTTTGATTGGGCAGTTTGCATACTGCTGGATGCAGTGGACATTCACTAATTCTTCCTTTTTAATATAAGGTTATTTTGGTAGCATTTGTGGACCTTGTTGACTTCCTAGATGTTTTGTTGTGACCTTTTGTTTCCATATGTTTTGCAGCATATTTTCTGGAGGCATATCGTCCTGTAAGGAAAGGGGATCTTTTCCTAGTCAGAGGTGGAATGCGTAGCGTTGAATTTAAGGTTATAGAAACCGACCCACCAGAGTACTGTGTTGTTGCTCCAGATACAGAGATCTTTTGTGAGGGGGAGCCTGTGAAAAGAGAGGATGAAGAAAGACTTAATGAGGTAGGCTATGACGATGTGGGCGGTGTGCGAAAGCAGATGGCTCAGATTCGAGAGTTAGTTGAGCTTCCGCTAAGGCACCCTCAACTTTTCAAGTCTATTGGTGTAAAACCTCCAAAAGGTATCTTGCTGTATGGACCACCTGGTTCTGGGAAGACACTTATAGCCAGAGCAGTTGCAAATGAGACTGGTGCATTTTTCTTCTGTATCAATGGTCCAGAAATTATGTCAAAACTAGCTGGAGAAAGTGAAAGCAATCTTAGGAAGGCTTTTGAAGAAGCTGAAAAAAATGCACCATCAATTATCTTCATTGATGAGATTGACTCCATCGCTCCTAAGAGGGAGAAAACACATGGAGAAGTTGAGAGGCGTATTGTTTCTCAACTCTTGACATTAATGGATGGCTTGAAATCTCGTTCGCATGTAATTGTCATAGGTGCTACAAATCGGCCCAACAGTGTCGACCCAGCTCTCAGAAGGTTTGGGAGGTTTGATAGGGAAATTGACATTGGCGTGCCTGATGAAGTTGGACGTCTGGAAGTTCTTCGCATTCATACAAAGAACATGAAGCTTGCTGAAGATGTAATACCTTTGATTTTTCCTTGACTTTTCAGAGCCCAGCCAGCCTGCAACTCCCTGTGCGCTCTTTTCTTTTTAGAGTAGTGATTGATGTTATTTTGTGTCTGCAGGTTGATTTGGAAAGAATTGCCAAGGACACACATGGGTATGTTGGGGCTGATCTAGCTGCTCTTTGCACTGAAGCTGCTCTTCAGTGCATACGGGAGAAAATGGACATCATTGACTTAGAAGATGAAACCATAGATGCTGAGATACTGAACTCTATGGCTGTTACCAATGAACATTTCAAGACGGCTCTTGGAACCAGCAATCCCTCTGCACTCCGTGAAACAGTAAGAGACTTGCCTTTCATCTCTCTCTCTCTCTCTCTCTCTCTCTCTCTCTCTCTCTCTCTCTTCCAGCATCTGCAATAAGTCAGTACTACTTGTATGTTTGAGATACAATATGTTGCTTAGTTAAACTTCAATTTTTGATGTGCAGGTTGTTGAAGTGCCCAATGTCAGCTGGGATGATATTGGTGGTCTCGAGAATGTCAAGAGGGAACTGCAAGAGGTATTTTGAAGAAATAGTCTTATGATTGTTGTAGCTATTCTGCTATAGTTCCTCACTCATGGTGTTTCCTTTTTCTTTTTTGCTATAGTTCCCCACTAATGGTGTTTTTTCCCCTTTTTCTTTCCTTTCAAACAGACCGTCCAATATCCAGTTGAGCATCCTGAGAAGTTTGAAAAATTTGGTATGTCACCTTCAAAGGGAGTCCTGTTCTATGGGCCTCCTGGTTGTGGGAAAACTCTGTTAGCCAAGGCAATTGCTAATGAATGCCAAGCAAACTTTATCAGTGTAAAGGGTCCTGAACTTTTGACTATGTGGTTTGGTGAGAGTGAAGCGAATGTTCGAGAAATCTTTGACAAGGCTCGCCAATCTGCACCATGTGTCCTCTTTTTTGATGAGCTGGACTCCATTGCTACTCAGGTTTGTTTCGACATATGCATATATCAATTAACTGGTTTCTAGCGTTTTGTTCTTTTTTTTTTTTTCGATTTGTTAAGGGTCATTATTATTGTCATAATCATTATTATTATTTGGTATTGCAGAGAGGGAGCAGTGTTGGAGATGCTGGAGGTGCTGCTGATAGGGTTCTTAATCAGCTCTTGACAGAGATGGATGGCATGTCTGCCAAGAAAACTGTTTTTATCATAGGGGCAACCAACAGACCTGACATCATAGATCCAGCATTGCTCAGGCCAGGCCGTCTTGACCAGTTAATTTATATTCCCCTGCCAGACGAGGCCTCTCGTTTCCAAATATTTAAAGCTTGCCTTAGGAAGTCCCCTGTCGCAAAAGATGTGGACCTCAGGGCTCTTGCTAAGTACACTCAAGGCTTTAGCGGAGCAGATATTACAGAGATTTGCCAACGTGCGTGCAAGTACGCGATCAGAGAAAACATCGAGAAGGTATGTTTCAGTGTTGGTTCTAATTAGAGCAAATTTCTTATGCTTTGCAAGGACTACTTCACGTACTGAACTTGATTGAAGTTTAATTTTTCCGTTTCCTTTCTTCCTTTTTGATTTTTGTGTATGATGCACCTGATATACTTTGCATTCTGATTATGCAAAACATTATATGCTTGCAAAACATGCCTTGTCCCATTAATTCTTTATCTACATTGATATTGGTTTCCTCCTAGTCCAAGTCCTCCTCTGAAATCCTGCAGTTAGTTTACACTATTTGTCATCTAATTCTCCTTTTTTGATAGCCAACTGTTCAATTCTCTCTCATAAGGAATATAACATTATCCGGCCTTCTAAATTTTCAGTCCAATAACTTGTTTGCTGACTTGTTTATCATATATGCAAAGGACATCATGCATGTGGTTAGTTCATACGTTGTGTTGTTTGAACCGTTGTCCAATGGACAAATTGGAAGCTATCAATTGGGAGTTAAAGTGTGTGTGTGCGTGTGTTTTTTTTTCTTTTTTTTTTTTTCTCTCTGAATGCTGTAGGACATTGAAAGGGAGAGGAGGAGGAGTGAAAATCCAGAGGCTATGGAGGAAGATGATGCTGATGAAGTTGCAGAGATCAAAGCTGTTCACTTTGAAGAGTCCATGAAGTTTGCTCGGAGGAGTGTCAGTGATGCTGACATCCGGAAATACCAGGCTTTTGCACAAACTTTGCAGCAATCAAGGGGCATTGGAAGTGAATTCCGCTTTCCCAGTCAGTCGGAGACTGGAGCTGGGACCGCCGGATCAGATCCGTTTGCTACGTCAGGTGCTGGAGCCGATGATGATGATCTATACAGTTAAATTACGAACACATGTCCATGGACCGTGCTACTATATATTTTTTATCTTTTGTTCTCGTCTGAGTAAATGGTGAAGCTAGCTGCTTGTTGAATATTATATTTTAGAATGGCTTCTAGGGCAATGGATGGTTACAGGACTTAAAAGCGGTCCAAGTTAGAACTAGGTTTTCAGGAATGCTGAGGTTTAAGATGCATGGCAAATATTTCGGATACTAGTTTCTTAAACTGTTTCTCTGTTGCATGACATCTTTGAAAGAAGGCATTACCATCTGGCTACATATTCTTCTTCTTCTTCTGTAGTTTTAATACTTATCTGCTTTGAAATGCACACAGATGTATAAGAACGAGTGATGCGTAGCGAATTTACTGTTTGCTTGGGTGTCACTACTAAGTTGTTTTTAATCCAAATAAAATTACAGTATTGACTACCAATGTAAATGGCTCAGCTTGGCGATCCTTTTTTTTTGTTTTCAGTTGGAAGGTTATATCTCTAGTCCTCCATAGGGTTTGACAGCTGAGTTTCCTTCTGTTCCGGTGGGTGGGTCTGAGACCCATATTAATATGTCAGACTGGCTGGATTCGATCAGGACATTGATCCGATCAGGGTCCAGCCCCAATGAGCCCCACTCAGGCCTACTTCCTGTGCCCAAAATCAAATTTGATAAGATGTCTTCAAAGAAATTACTGGGCCCAAAAACCGTCTCGGAATCGGATCTAGACTTTGAGTCGGGTGCGGACTTGAGTTCTGAAAATTATTTCGGAATCGGATCCAGTCTGAAATCCGAAAAACAATTACGGGTTGCACTCGGGCACAAGCGTGGCTTGATCCGATTCGGGCCACATCGAGCCTTAACATGGACACCACCGACCATCGTTGTCAGGCCAGCCAGTCTCGCAACAATATTTGCTAGCATTTCATTTCCAAACTACAGATATAAAATTTAGCTACAACAGGGCATTAGCTGCTAGGCAGTCAACATGATGCCTGGTCCGTACTATCAATGAAAAAGATTAGTCATCAAGGGTTATCAAAATAAGTCCATGATGATTGTTGCCGATGATGGATTCTACATTGGGGCTGCCAAAGCCTGTGTGTAATCACGTACTCTCTTGTTTACATTGTCATTTTTTTCTCATGTGGTCATAACAACTTGGAAACAGCAACCTCACCATTTTTTTTTTTTTTTTTTTTTTTTTTTTTTTTTTGGGCTGATGCCTCTAATCCTTAACAAATTCAAATCGGTCCTGAGGATTTTCCTCTATCCACCATGTGTCTAGCAGGTAAGCTCATATCAAGGAAAAATCAAATAACTGCGGGATCGTGAAATCTGACCATGCCACCTATGGATAAAGATCTTAGTAATTCTCTTTCACGGGAGTCATCTAAAACACTGGAGGCTAACTTGAAGTCAAAGAACAAAAATTTGTTATTCCTACGCCACTGGGAAGCTATATATATATATAGTAAAGCCTCAACTCCAATTTGGTGCCGTGTCTCCTCCTCTTTTTTTTTTTTTTTAATATTATTCAAAAGTAACAGCAGCAATGTTGACAAAAGAGGAAATAGAATCTAAAGTGAGGCCATTTTAGTGTGGTAACTAAAATAAAATAATGGGAAGAGGAATGGTTTTTTTACGTCGGGAGCGAGGTGGCGAGCTTAGAACACAATGAAAAGTTGTTCTCTCTACGTCGAGCTACATTTTAAGAAGGAAATGAGCTAAGAAGGTTTATTTTTTTTTGGTCCAAAATTTTTGTGTTAAACGCCCATTAGCTAGCAATCTCACAAAACATATCCTTTAGTGGTAATCATGTTGCTATAATTTTCTTAAGTAAATTAAATACTGAAATGGATGTCTAAATTTGTTGTTCAAACATAAGGATCCTAAGATGTAACAAAAATGTAACAACGTGATTCCCATAAACCAATTAATCTTAAAATATTCTCACAGTATGTCAGAGTCTTTCAGGGTTCCACCAACCAAATGAGCTCTAATGCTAATCTCTACCCTTGATCTTGGGATTATGTAACCAACCTGATCTTTGGATTGGATGAAAGCTATCTTGCAACAACGTGCAGTAACGTTCTTCTCTCTAACGCTAATCTCTAGCCTTGATCTTGGGATTATGCAGCCAACCTGAACCTTTGGATTGGACAAAAGTTATCTCTCAACAACGTGCAGGAACGTTGTTCTCCCTGAACTTATGCAACGGACAAATATCAGTCTAGCCTTAAAACAAACATATAGAGAAAGCATAAACAACCATCGACTGCAATAAAACCAACATCACAATCGACAAAGACCAAGAAGACCCAATAGGTATGAATGATATCAAGCAATAAAATTTCCTCACGGGGCAATACAGTAGCAAAAGGGTGCATTCATGAGGGTCATATTCATCCCAGCGCACTATAGATGGAACTACGCAGTCTATCTTCTCTGGACTGGTTTGTAGAGTACAACAGTAACATACTTTGAACGGAAGCGGTGGGTGATTCCTAGAGCGACGACCGATCTTGGGCCCTCTCTGTTCTCAATATAGAGGTGGTTAAGAATCACATTCTGAGGCACTGGGACGCTGCTTGAATCATCTCGGCTGGCTGGAAAATTCAGCAAGGGATTCTGCAGGTGAGGGGGGACCAGTGGTGGATCCCGAGCTTCATCATCATTTGCTGGAATAATGGGATTGTTGTAGCTCGAATCTGGTGATCCTGGAATTTCAAACCCCACAACGCTAACTCCATCCTGCATCAACAAAGTTCTTCTCAGAACATGAATAGACAAAAAAGTGATGATGCCTTCAAGCATGACCCTTGGTATCAACTTGCTTACTTGATCTTCTCTGTTGGCGTGAGCCATGATATCAAGTCAAATAGGCTAGAGGTGCTCAACAGGCAATCGGTGAACAACCAGGAATGTGGTAAGCCTGAAAAAAAAAAAAAAAAAAAAAAGAAGAAAATAGTCTCTTCTATCAAGTCCAACAGTATGGCACAATGAACAATCAAGTGCAAAAAGAGCAAAAGCAGAGCAGGAAGTTGCCATACAAAATCCCTATTTAGAAAACTTTATTGGTGGCTCGGGAGTTTCTAGCGCCTGCGCTAATAAAGAATAGCTGTAAATTGCTCGCCACACTTGCTATGGCAGCAGAACAACATTTAGCTCATCCTCTACTATTTCACCAAGATAATGCTTGAGCAAGTTTTCAGGCAGTAGAATTGGCCTTCAAGCAGATTCAAGCACAAGACTTCATGTCCAACTTTATTGCATTTTGTTTTCCAAGGCCAGGGACACGCTAGTTGATGACCAATCTTTTTTAAGTGCTCATAATCTTATATAGACAGGCAAAAAGCTTTACATAACACCAGGCAGATAGCCATGCCTTCTGACATTACCCTAAATGGTGTGATATGATGCTCAAAATGCAATTAATCCAGCCAGAGTAATTTGAAAAGCAGTCTTACAGTTGATATTGCCAAGGCAGTTCAATCACAAGGATCAGTAGTTTCTTGATTTCAGTGCAAACTCCACAGGAAACAGCTAAACTACCAATCTAGTAGCACAACTATTTTGAAGCTTAAAATCGAGGATTTTAAGAACTGCATCGTACTGGTTTGTACCAGCCGTACTGTGCCTTAAAGGTGACATGCCAGCACTCAGTACTCTTCTCAATACCACACCATACCCACACATGGTAGTTAATGCTACCTTTGCTGTGCCAGAATTAACTTACTACTATGTATCAATAAGGTCTTGGACGTGCAGGTACAGTACTGTTCCAGCATCTAGACTTGTAATGGTACTGGTATTGAAACTTTAGATCATGCTTAAAATAGTAACCACAGTGTCCTTTCCTATACGTATAGAATAAAATAGTAGCTCTTGCATTTCAAGCAAGTATTTGTTCAACTTAAGAATGAAAATCTGCATCATGTGGCAGTAACATTAGAAAGAAATCACCGAAACAGCATACTTGCTAAATGATTGCAACTTGCAAGCATCAGCAGATGGAGAAGCAGGAAGTAATGGTTGAGAAATTTTTCATAAGACGATAACCATGCATACCATTGCCATGAGGTCCAAATTTCCATAACACTTTCATTTCAAAAAAAAAAATCCATTTTTGTTTGTGTCATGCAGTTTTTCCAAAAAAAAAAAAAAAAGAAAAAGAAAAAGAAAAACAAGAAGCCACATGCTAATGATGGTCAAAAAACAAACATCAAAAAAAGAGAGGCAATCTCTTGCTAGCACATTGGAACAAACTCCAGAAAATATATATTGCACATTGAATATTTAAGTAGGAACAATTTTCACCCACTGTACTGCAACAATAAGCTACCGAACGATTTTCTTGTACAGCAGAGAAAAAGTAAAATGAGAAAATTGCCTCTGAAATATTACCTGATGTAGTTCAGGATTGGATTTAGGCATATTAATTTTTGAGGTTTTAGAGACCTTTTATATAATTGTTTTGGTTGAAGTTTAAGTATTTTGTATATTCTCATAGTTCTCATTCTGATATGAGGTTTTTCTGATAAAGGACTCTGGATCCTCTTATAAGGAGGATTGTTGTCCATGACTAAATCAACTGTCAGACAAACTGCAACTAGGAAACACTCTAGAAGCATCTTTATGATGGGTTTAAATCTAAACAAGGACAGTGTTAGGTGGAGATCACCGATACTGCTTTACCACTACAACGAAAAACGGTCATAGCTCTCATTTACAAACCCACTGAACCAAACAATGGAAATATAGATGCACATGCATCAACTAAAATCACATGCAATCCTAAACACATGCATTTTTGAACTTTGCACTACAGGTATGCAAACACCACCTATAATTTAACAGCCCATGGGTAATAAGAGAAAATCTGCACAAAAATGAGGCCATCAAACCTCATCTGTAGTAACTCATCTTACAAGGTTGATTGATCTTTCTATTCTAATTGTTAGTAAAAAAACTTATCTTCAAGATCAATAAAATTTGATTTCAAGCATAACATCTGGGCCATCAAACTATGCTTGAAGAGATGCTTATGCTTACTAGACCGGTCAATGCCCAAACCATCTCACACTTCATTTTACATATTCTAGATCCATTGCTCATTGAAAAATGTCAACATTTTCCGCAAGAAATCTTTCAGGTTGGAGTTATGTCCTGCAAAGAATATCCACCAAAAACACTGTAAGAGCATTCTTGGTTCTACAAGACATACAATAAGACTGGTCTTGCCTTCAACATGTTACGGTGCTCTCTTTCAATACGAAGCAAATGATAACCTTAAGGTTACATTGAGTCCAGGGTTAAAGATGAATAAAGCACCTCAACCCCCTTGCTCCACTTTGACCTGCCAAACACTCTTCAGCAACAGATTTAATTCAGAAGACAAAATTGGCATCTAGAAAGTAGGCTGAACCACCTTTTCCATTTAACCTGGAATAAACTATTCTACCCAGGCCATCCAATAGGGAGGAGTTATTTACTCCGGATTAAAGTAGATTACAAGTTAACCCATTTACATTTATTTAACTTACTTTGCAATGAAAAAGGACCTAAGGTCAGAAGCTGAAATCTTAAGCCTTGAAAAGATTGAATGAAGAGACAATGGGGCACTGAGGCAAAATGAAAGTGGATGAGTCGTTTTATCGAGTAAAAGGCAGAGGCTTTCTCAAAGCATAACGATTGATTAAGGGAAAACAGTTGTAAATACCTTAGCAGAACTCAGAGTTAACATGGCTTTTAAGATCTTGACCAAGTATTTCTCTTGAAAGGATAGTGGCTAGCAAGACCAATTCTTGTTTTCTTCTACACTCATGCTACCCAAAGAAAGATAATCCATTTTCTTTTTTTAGTTTAGCTATAAAGGATATGGAAGTTAAGGATTTAGCAAACAAAAAACATTTTCTACACTAAGTGGATAAATCGTGATAAGGAAAAATATCAATAATATCTTAGCTAGACTTTCAAAGAATGTTAGGGGGTATTTTGATTACTTACAGGCTTTATGAAAAAACAGTAGAGCTGACAATGGCTCAGGTTGGATTGGGCTCTGTCAGGTCAACCTCGACTATTAAGTCATATTGGGCTTAAACCCACCCAAATCCACTTGCAAGTCAGTCAAGGATGACTCAAATCTACTGTCAGTCAACTCCTTTAACGTGAATCCTATTTGCCCATCCATTATCAAAGTCAGCAAACAAAGGGGAAGACAAGAAAAGAAATGCAGAATGGAGGAAAAGGGGAAGAATGTATCATGGCTTGGTAAGCTAAGACAAGGCTGGACATGACAAGATAATGATAAATTGCTCAATAGCGTTCACATACTGAGGATGGGCCTCAACAAAAGCTAATAGGATGAAGGCAGGCCCCGTTGATGATGATGGGTGGTGAATTGAGAGGAGAATCAGGATTCAATCAAGGGTTTTTCATCATTTATGATGGATGGTTGCTATCTGATGCAACAGAGTGTTGATTAAGACATCATAATTTTAGTTTGGACACCCATATTTTCTACTTGAAGCAGCAACCAAATCTAGGAATAGAAATTCTATGTAAGGTCCCCTATTGTTACCAAGCCAAATGTAGCGCACGATGTACGCACCCGGATGGCCGAGTGCAGGGTATGATGGCACGGCGGTATCCGGGCTAGGCGCGAGATTGTGCGCCGAATGGACTGCGTCGTGGTCGGCAAGGCGCAGGCCGAATGCAATTTGCAGCAGTTCAGCCAAGATGGTACTGCGCTGGCCGTGGCATGGCTGAGTCAGGCAAAGGCGCAGGGCGTGCAGGACTGTGCGCATGCCAGGGCGCAACGCGCAGGTGGCGTGCGCACCTGGGTGTAGCACAGGCCGTACGTATGTGAGCGCTGGCCGGGCGCATCGGGCTGAGTGAGTGCGGACGTAGAGGAGCGCGCGCACATGCAGACTGGAGCGTGTAGTGGATACGCGCATGGTCGAGCAGTGCGTGGGCGGCGCGCGTGCATCGAACTTTGGCAGATCAAAATCAGTTTGACCGAGCGGCCGAGCGAGGTTGGTGTGCGGGGCGCGTAGATGAGCGCACACGTGCATGATCGGGGTTGAGCAGCGCGGCGCGTAGCGCGAACCAGGAGGGCGTGCATGCAGGCTGGACGCGGCAGGCGTGGGCGCACGCAGACTGGACGCAGTGCGCGCTGAGCGCGCGTGCAGAGGCAATGCGGTGCGCGGAGCACTGCACAGATGCGCGCGGGCGCGCAGGCGGGTGAGCGGCGCAGCACAGGGCGAGGTTGGACGCAACGTGCGAGCGTGTGTCGCGCACAGGCGGACTGAGGCACGGCTAAGGCGAGACCGAGGCGTGCCTGGACGCTATTTGGGCGTGGCGCGCACGACTGGGATGCAAGCCAGATTGTGCCAAGCGGATTGCGCGGCAGTGCGCATTGGAGCTGGGCATGCGGCAGAGCTTGGTGCACGTGAAAGCTAGCTGGGTGTTGATGTGGCAGCTGGGCTGAGGTAGCGCCAAGGCATTGGATTCTTATTTTAAGGAGCATCCTAACTACTAACGGCTAGGGGAGTGTGTGCATGTCTATTTAAAGGCATGGGTGGCTTCAAGGCTAAGGAGATCGAGATCGATATCGATATATGATATATCATCATTGTTGATGGTGTGAGAGAGTTGGGAGTTAGGATTGATAGCCAACATTGCAAAAGGTTTTGGAAGCTTGTGAGAAGGAGTTCTTGCAAGAGAGAATCCTTATGTGTGGGGTTGGCATGCTGCCAAAGAGTTCCAAGAAAGGGAAGATCTAGCTCAAAGGGATTTGAGAGTAGTCTTGTGAGAATTGTGAGAATTCTTGTAAAGGGATTGATCTTGGTGTGAGATTCTTGATGTAATGGATCTCTTGGATCAATGAAAGGCTCTCTTTTCCCAACCTCATTGTGTGCATGAGTGTGGCGTGTATCTTGGTGGTCGTTGGAGCAAAGCAAGGTGTGGCGCAACCTTAGCAAGCGAGTTGGTGGCAAGATTCCCAAGTTTCGGAAGCAAGAGGGTCATTCTTGTTGAAAGAAGACTATCTTGTGGCATGCGGAAGGATCTTGGCCCATATGCATGCAAGGAGGGCTGGTTGGAGTGGGCACAACTCCAACGCCGCACACGGTAAAGATAGGCTCAATGAAAGAAAAATTGAGTCTTATTCCACTCTTTACAAAGAGGTGTGACAGTAGGTATCAGAGCTTTGTTTGAGAAAGTTCTTGATATTCAAAGCTTCAATTCTTTGTTGGAGAAGAGGTTTTTCTAAAGCTTCATTTGGAGAAATTTGAAGATTGGCATGGCAAATCTGGAAGAGAGTTTCAGATTTGAAGTTCTTTGGAGTTTGGGCGTTCTCTTGGTTTTCTTGAAGGAGATTCGAGATTGTCAAGAAGGGGAGGTTTCTTGTGAAGATTTTTAAGACTGTGGTATTCTTGGAAAGGGAGAGATCTTCTTTGTTTGCTAAAGTGCTTCTTGATTGGAGATCATGACGCTAGCCGAACGAGTTACTCGTTTGGAAGAGATAGTGGGTGATCCGAGTGAAAGAGAGATTTCAGATTTGATCTCTTTGCAACTGGATGGTCAAGAAAGAATGGAGATTATGCAAACAGCTCAAAAAGAACTCGTTGAAGACTTGGAGGCTCGGTTTCATCATCAGCGTGAAGAACAGGAGGATTTGGTGAAGCGCATGATGGAAAGAATGAGGGTCTTGGAGGATGAAATCAAGGTGTTGAGAAGGGCTATGGCGAATGATCCGAGTTCATCTTCTACAAGTCAGAATCAGCCAATTAAGATAAAGATTCCAGAACCAAATGTTTTCAACAGAGGCAGAGATGCTAAGGAGTTAAGGGCAAGAAAAAGAAAAGTGTTGCTGCGGCTAACTCCAAACCGTAGTCATTTTTTCATGGCAAAAAGAATTCTTGGGGATGCTTCATATGTGGTGAAGCTCATCAAGCAAGAAATTATCCAAAGAGGCAAGTCTTGAATGCTATCATTTCACAAAATGAGGAAAAGAAGACTATGAAAGAATCGGCATCACGGGTGAATCCAATTCGTTTGGTGAATGCGATTGGAGCTGATTTGGAGAAGGTTCCGAAGTCTTATGCCGGTCTTATGTTTGTGAATGTCAAGATAAATGGCGCATGTGTTTGAGCTATGATGGATTCAGGAGCTACTAATAATTTCATGTCTCGTAGAAAAGCCGAAAGGTTGAGATTGAAGGTGGTGGAGAGTCATAGCAAGATCAAGGCTGTAAATTCTGGAGCCGTACCAATTTATGGCTGTGCCGAGGTTGTCTTGGAGGTAGGTAGTTGGAAAAGTTCTTGCAATTTGATGATAGTTTCCCTAGATGATTTCAATCTGATTTTGGGAATGGAATTCTTGATCAATGCCAAAGTATCCTTGATTCCTCATTTGAAAGGAATGTTGGTGGGAGATGAAGTATCTCCATGCTTTGTGAAAGCTGAATCAAGCAATCTAAATGGAAGAGGATTGGTAATTTCAGCGAAGCAGGCCAACAGGGGATTGAAAAGAGAAGAAACATTTCTTGCAGCGATAAGGGAGGTGGAATGTGAAAAGAATGTTGAGGTTCCGAAGGATGTGGAGAAGATTCTTGGAGAGTTTCTTGATATTATGCCTGAAGGACTTCCTAAAGAATTGCCGCCGAGAAGGAACATAGATCATCAGATCGAACTTATTCCGGAAACCTTACCACCTAAGAGAGTACCCTATCGTATGGCTCCTAGTGAATTGCTGGAATTAAGAAAGCAATTGGATGATTTGTTGGAATCAGGATTGATTCGGCCATCCAAAGCACCGTTTGGAGCACCGGTGTTGTTTCAAAGAAAGAAAGATGGTTCTTTGCGGATGTGTGTTGATTATCGTGCACTAAACAAAGTCACTATCAAGAATTCTTATCCTATTCCGAATGCCGCAGATTTGTTTGATCGATTGGCGAAGGCAAGATTCTTTACCAAGTTGGATCTTAGATCTGGATATTGGCAAGTTCGTATTGCGGAAGGGGATGAAGAAAAAAGAACATGTGTAACAAGGTATGGGGCATTCGAATTCCTAGTTATGCCATTTGGTTTGACGAATGCGCCTGCTATATTTTGCAATCTTATGAATGATGCTCTTTATGAGTATCTTGATGATTTTGTGGTAGTATACTTGGATGATATTGTTATCTTTAGCAATACATTGGAGGATCATTTGAAGCATTTATATCTGATGTTTTCTGCTTTGAGAAGGCATAAGTTGTATATTAAAAAAAAGAAATGCAGATTTTGTCAATCCTATGTATCATTTTTGGGACATAGAATTAGCCAAGGCCAAATCCATATGGAAGAGGACAAGATTAAGGCTATTCTAGATTGGCCAGTTCCAAAAGGGGTTGCTGATTTGAGATCATTCCTTGGATTAGCAAATTGCTACCGCAGATTTATTAAAGGGTATTCGAAGATTGCTGGTGTCTTAACAGATTTATTGAAGAAAGATAGGCCATGGGATTGGAATAAGGAATGTCAGCAGTTGAGACTTTCTAATTGGCAAATGCTTTTGAAAGAGAGTCATGACCTGCAGTGGGCGGGGCATCCGGGAATGAAAAGGATGATGGCACTCTTATCCAGATCGTATTTTTGGCCTAGAATGCAAGAGGATATAGAACTCTATGTTAAGACATGTTACATTTGTCAAATGGATAAAGTGGAGAGGAGAAAGGAAGCTGGTTTGTTACAGCCACTTTCTATTCCAGAGAAGCCATGGATTTCGGTCTCAATGGATTTCATTACTGGATTTCCAGAAGTGAATGGGATGAGGTCGATATTTGTTGTGGTAGATCGTTTCTTTAAGTTTGCGATCTTCATGGCCGCACCTTATCCATATACAGCTGATAAAGCAGCGGAGTTGTTTTTCAGTGGAGTAGTGAAAAGTTTTGGTGTACCAGTGGAAATAATTAGTGATAGAGATCCAAGATTCACAGGAAAATTCTGGACGTCGTTGTTCAAGCTATTTGGCATGGAGCTGCGGTTTTCTACAGCATATCACCCGCAAACCGATGGACAGACAAAAAGAATAAATGGATTATTGGAGGAGTATCTTCGTCACTATGTTACCGCAAGTCAGAAAAATTGGTGTGATTTGTTGGATGTGGCTCAATTCAGCTACAATCAGCATAAATCTTCATCAACTAGGTTAAGTCCAGCGGAGATTTGCATGGGATTTCAGCCTTTTAAATCCATTGCAAGTGATACTTCAGGAAGACACAGGGAAATGTCCAGCAACATTTCGTGTGGCTCGTGAGAAATCTGAGTTGATTGAGGATGCAAGGGAAAGCTTATCCAAGGCTGTCCGCAGGATGAAAAAATTTGCAGACAGAAGGAGGAGGCCCTTGGAGTTTCAACCAGGTGATCGAGTACTTTTGAATGTTACTCCGCAGATTTGGAAGAAGATGGAGAAAATTAAGCTTCATCGTGGACTAATGCCTAGATATGATGGTCTTTTTGAGGTGTTAGAGAAGATTGGAATGATGGCATATAAGTTGAAGTTGCTGGATAGATTGAAGATTTATCCTGTTTTCCACGTCAGTTTCATCAAGCCTTTTCATGAAGGTTTGGAACAGATTGTGCCAAGGAGAGCACCGCTCATGGTTGGTCAAGAATATTCGAAGAAGATGCATCGAATTCTTGGGCAGAGGAAAGTGAGAAACATAACGGAATTTTTGGTTCAATGGGTTGGTGAAAATGTCGCAGAAGCTACATGGGAACGTGCAGCAAATTTGTGGCAGTTTGAAGAACAAATTCTCTAGTATTTGCAGAGGGAATCAACGGGGACGTCGATTTCTTCCGCCCGAGAAGAAATGTTACCAAGCCAAATGTAGCGCACGGTGCGCGCACCCGCATGGCCGAGTGCGGGGTATAATGACACGGCGGTGTCCGGGCCAGGCGCGAGATTGTGCGCCGAATGGACTGCAAGGCGCAGGCCGAATGCAGTTTGCGACGGTCGGGCCGGCGATGGTCGCCGGTCGTGGTGGGCGGGGCATGGGCCGAGTTAGGCCAAGCGCGCAGCGTGCGCGGGATCGTGCGCATGCCGGGGGCGCAACGCGCAGGTGGCGCGCGCACCTGGGTGTAGCACAGGCCGTGCGTATGTGGGCGCTGGCCGAGCGCATCGGGCTGAGTGAGTGCGGGCATGGAGGAGCGCGCGCACATGCAGACTGGAGCGCGTAATGGATACGCGCATGGCCGAGCAGTGCGTGGGCGGCGCGCGTGCATCGAACCCCGGCGCGCGGGGCCGACCGAGCGACCGAGCGAGGTTTGTGTGCGGGGCGTGTAGATGAGCGTGCATGATCAAGCTAGGCAAAGATGCGGCGTAGCGCGCGGACCAGGCGGGCGTGCATGCAAGCTGGACGCAGCAGGCATGGGCGCACGCATCCGGACGCAAGGCGCGGCCGGGGCGCGCGTGCAGAGGCAACGCGATGCACGGAGCACTGCACAGACGCGCGCGGGCGCGGAGGAGAGTGAGCGGCGCGGCATAGGGCGAGGTTGGACGTAGCGTGCGAGCGTGTGTCGCGCACAGCTGGGCTGAGGCACGGCCAAGGCGAGACCGAGGCGTGCTTGGGCGCTATTTGGGCATGGCGCGCACGACCGGGACGCACGCTAGATCGTGCCAAGCGGATTGCGCGGCAGTGCGCATTGGAGCTGGGCATGTGGCAGCAGCTTGGTGCGCGTGGAAGCTAGTTGGGTGTTGATGTGGCAGCTGGGCTGAGGTAGCACCAAGGCATTGGATTCTTGTTTTAAGGAGCATCCTAACTACTAACGGCTAGGGGAGCGTGTGCATGTCTATTTAAAGGCATGGGTGGCTTCAAGGCTAAGGAGATCGAGATCGATATCGATATATGATATATCATCATTGTTGATGGTGTGAGAGAGTTGGGAGTTAGGATTGATAGCCAACATTGCAAAGGGTTTTGGGAGCTTGTGAGAAAGAGTTCTTGCAAGAGAGAATCCTTATGTGTGGGGTTGGCATGCTGCCAAAGAGTTCCAAGAAAGGGAAGATCTAGCTCAAAGGGATTTGAGAGTAGTCTTGTGAAAATTGTGAGAATTCTTGTAAGGGGATTGATTTTGGTGTAAGATTCTTGATGTAATGGATCTCTTGGATCAATGAAAGGCTCTTTTCCCAACCTCATCGTGTGCATGAGTGTGGCGTGGATTTTGGTGGTCGTTGGAGCAAAGCAAGGTGTGACGCAATCTTAGCAAGCGAGTTGGTGGCAAGATTCCCAAGTTTCAGAAGCAAGAGGGTTATTCTTGTTGAAAGAAGGCTATCTTGTGGCATGCGGAAGGATCCTGGCCCATATGCATGCAAGGAGGGCTGGTTAGAGTGGGCGCAACTCCAACGCCGCACACGGTAAAGATAGGCTCAACGAAAGAAAAATTGAGTCTTATTCCGCTCTTTACAAGAAGGTGTGACACCTATAATGCATTATTATATAAAGGGCCCTTAACATGTTAATGCATTTGATGATCTTAAAGCACATTTTGGAAGGAAGGGGATGGGAACTAACAAAGTCTTCATTAGCTCCTGAAAACCCCATACCCATTCAAGCAAGGAGCAGTCCCAATCCTTCGTCTCCATCACCAACCCTAACCTCTAGCTCTCTAAATTGCAACCTCCAACCTTCATTTGCCACCTCTCACCACCTCCATCCACCAAGCCAACCACAGACATCACCATCTCATAACCTAGCCTTACCTTTTCTCTCTCTCCCTAAGACTTAGGCGGCTTCATCACCACCTTTCACCGTCGACGATAACACCATCGGAGTCCATTACAAGTTCCTCACCCTACCAAGCTCTTCATTGGCACCATCTCAAAGGCCCTCGCTGCTCACCTATAACATGCTTCGTTGAGTCATTTGCACACCTTTTCCTCACCCTTGCCACCACCTTCAATATCATTGCCTTCTCCACATCGACCACCTTCGAGGCCTCACTCATTTCAATCCTGCCAAGAAGCTCAACACTGTGAACATGTCAGGGCTCACCAATAGATAGAAGGCCATCTCAACATTGGTGGTGAGAATTAGCGATGAAAGGAAGAGGGGTGCAAAATGGTGACTCAACATAGGCCCAACGGCCTGAGGTGCAAAAGCCAGCTTAGAGCAAGCACAAAGATGAAGGGGTGGGGCTGCATCTTGCTTTATCGAAGATGGACTTCTGAAACTAATGAAAGTTCTGTTGGTGTCTTTCACTCCTTTCGAAAATGTGCTTTGAGATTGCCAGCTATGCTAATATGACAATTTATAAAGTGCTCTATATATGATGCATTTTACATACTCCTCTATAGAATTTTTATTCTAAACATAGGGAGTGCATTTGTTTTGAAGAAAAATTTTGGTATCATTACACTTCAACCATCAGGTCATGACTCATCAACCCGAACTAAACAAGTCAATCCTAGACACCCATAGCCAACCCACTGAACCAAGCAATCAAGCTAAATGGGTTACATCAAGAGAGCAAGCTCGGGTAGAAATTAGCAACCATATTAATCAAAAAGATGTTCCTTAGTCTAATGAACCAATCATAAAAAGGGTTTTGTAACCAAAGAATGTTTTCCTACAATTTTTTTTATCTTATATTTTATGTAACCATAGTTCCATATAAACTGCCAATTAGAAACTCTAGGTATTTCACCATGTATATTTTTAAAATAAAAATTATTTTCTTCCATTCTTCCATCTACAATAAATTATGATTTTATTTTTGTCTCTTGATGCTAATGTGTTGATTTGTTGTTATTAGTTTATAATTTGATGTTAATGCGAAGGAGTGACTTGATCCATATAAAAGGAAAAAGGGTAGAAAGAGATTGAAAATTACATGAAAGGATAAAGAAAGATTCAGAATCTTTGCATCTTACAAAAAATATGACTTAAAATCGAGCTAAATGAAGAAAAAAGAGTCATATAGCTAATCCAAACTAGTTTAAGAAAATACATTATTCCCATGGTATTAATTATGGAATAGAAATAATTTGTCATGTTTCACAGGCATATGTTCCCATGCCTTTAATTTTAGTAAAATAAAACATATTATGTTCCTCCATATGCTAGATAAATATTGTTGTCTAAAAATGTGATATTTCCACCTTGAGATCCAAAGAGACTGCTAGCTTACATTTTTTAGCTGCAAGTGTAGTTTAGCAACTCGGATTATTTCTATGAAGAGAAATAGTAAAAGAAGATTGTAAAATAATAAAGTAAAACTCCCTTACAAAAGGGTTGAAAAGACAAGATAATGACAACAAAATCAACCACAAATTCATCACTACAATAGTTTCACCATTATTTCACCCACTGAAAAGCAAATCTCTCTAGATGGCATATTGCAAATCTCTCTAGATGACAAAACAAGCATCCAGACACTGGCTATGTTCGAAGCTCATTTTGCAAATATTCTTTCAGTTTTTCCTTCCAAAAACTACCACTAAATTACATGCGGCACCGTTGTCCAACCCTATAAGAATTAGGACTCAGAAAGCAAAGATCATATAACAAAAAAAGGCATCCTATCAAGGGTCAGTGAAGAAGCATGACAAGGAGAAATCACAAAATACAACTCTTAAGAAGATAAAAGTTTAAGGAAATAATGATCATTAGATTTATCCATGCTGCAGCTAAAACACTTTGTAACATCAATTTTTCTCATAGCATGACTATGTCATTAAATTAACACCATAAATTGCCATTTCAACAAAGGCTGGAAGGGCCTTCAGGTTCTGAACAAGCTCTTTCCAATGGCAACAAAGGACATGAAATTTTGAATAGAGTTTACCAGGGTTTTCAAAATGTATAATCATTTGTAAAACAGCCTGCCATTTCTTAGTGTTAAAGAAGTCAAACAGGCAATGCAACAGCTAAGCAGCTAAGGAAACCAATTCTAAATTGCAAATAAACTTCTTAGCAGGAGTTATTATACGTGTATATATATGGAAAACTATCAGTTGTGGTGCCTTGACTAGCAAAATGTTTTCAATCAATAATATCTAACTTTGTTGTTGGGCCAGATTTTCTAGTATTGAAACAGCAGAGCAGTTCAGCCTGCCATGGCTCTTGATAGAATTCAATTGTTAAGTTAGAAATGGTATTAATCAAGGAATCTGCCAATGCATGTCCTATCACGCTTGGCATTTATAGGAACAATAGGTTCTTTACAGTTCAAAGGGCAGAAGACAACAAATAATAGGTTCTCAGTTCTAAGAAGAGACAAAAGAAGCTCTAAGCAGTGAGCAATCAGCATTGGTTGGAGGGAAATTTAAAGATTAAAAAGATGTTTGTGTTACTATGATGCTACTCGCCTCTTCATACGCTAGCACATTTGTAATGACTAGGATTATGATGATAATTTATGTCCATCAAATCAAAGTACTTCATGGTGATGTTGCCAAGATATGTTGTCTATATCATTAACTTATTTTATCATTTGCGGTTCATGTCAGTTTTCAATCTCCATGGGGCAGGGGTGTCCATCTATCTCACCCCACTCATATGAGAAAACAGGAATTAGGACAAGGGTGGGACTGTGAAAACCAACCACATGGACAAAGAATATGTGATATCTGGGTCCCAACCCAAATAAGTGGCAACCTCAGTAGCCCCTGCATGAGGCGGTGACTAAAGCCAGAAATGGGGCGTGAACCCTTGTTTTCTTAGTAGATAAGCCCAAGACCCTGCTTCCCACTCTCTCTCTCTCTCTCTCTCTCTCTCTCTCTCATCTCTTCCTCACTATCATTCATCTCTTCTCTTCTTTCACCTTCTTACTCTTTCTCTCTCTTCAAATATAATATGAAATAAAATAGAAATCCCCTCCCTCTTGTAGTGTAGAGGTATATTAATTGAAGCAGAAGCGGGCAATTGAGTCAGAAAATTTTCTTTTATAGTGTCATGATTGAGGCAGAATTTCAAGACAAATAGAAAAGATTTATGACGTGTTTAATTAATACTGAGAGGTAAGTGACACTCCTAACTTTTATAATAATAAAATAATTTAAAGAAAATATAGCACTGCAAATTTATGTCCAAATTCAAAATTTGTTGTATTAAAAAATATCTACAGTGTTGTTATATCACATGGAATTCATTTTTGATGAACTTATGAATATCCTAGATTTGTAAATTCTTTGTATTAAATTATATTTTGGGATTCGTAAATTGCCATATTTTGTTTGATATTTTGGCTCCTTGATTTCATCTATTAAATTATGTTGTAATTGATTTATGACTCTTAGATCAAGCATGAAGTAATATTTATTAAAAATATTATTGAAAAATTATTGTACATTTTTAGCATCATTAATTATGGATAATTGAAATTCTATCTATTTTGTAAATGTTTGGATATTTATGAAACTTTGAGGTGGAAAGATAAATTTTGTGTATGTATATAGACTCTCAGCCAAACTACGTATGATTAATGTTAATACTGTGAGTACCGTATAAAGAAGAGCTATGCTGCAGCATTAGTATTTGATATAGGCCTACTCCACAAGTCTAAATGTGGTCATGGGCCTACTTTGCAGGTCTAAATGTGATCATGAGCCTACTTCGCAGGGCTAAATACATTTACGAACTCATGATTAAATGCATCCATAGTCCTTGGCTGAAAAGATATAAGAAAATTGAGAATTGAGAATCAGCATGTATGATTTGATATCTGAGGACCTTATTAAGATTTGGATTTCATATTTCATTTTTCTTGAGCATATGGGATTTATGCATTTCATGTTATTTTGATAAAGGCATAGTATAATATTTTATATATTCCTGTAAAAAGAGATGTAATATATTATTTTGTACTTGAAAAATTGAGGAAAAATACCTATTATATTCAGTTTGTGTATTTTAAACTTGGATTATTTTTGGATTTACTGAATTTAAATATAAGTACTGCTTGGTCCAATTTTTTTAAAATAGAGTGTTACTTACCGAGCTGTCAAGCTCATTATTATTATTATTTATATATATTTTTTCAGAACCAGAGGCTAGGAAGTAATTTGATAGAAGATCCAGGGTGAGCTAGTAGAGGCAAGGCCGATTCTCTAGGTACATGCAGTTTAGTTTTGGTTTGGTTGGTTGTATATTAAAGTATTTTTAAAAGATATGTATAATTATATTAGATAGCATAGAATGATGGTTGTATACTTTTGTTATTATTAGAAACATGAAGGTTTATATAAAGTGTTATCAGACAGAAGAAAGATAGAATGTACATGTCGTTCTGATGAAATTTATTATTACTTTATTGGATATATTCATTGACAGTTGGAAATGTCTTGTATGCTTGTGGGGCTAACGCCTACAAGTATACGGCGACTGTCATAATCCTAAATTTGATTGAATTCCGGGTGTGATAGGATAAAAAAGAGCAAAGAAAGCAAGGAAGAAAAAAAAAAAAGTAGCAAAAAGAGAAAAAAAGAACAGAACAAGAAAAAGAAAAGAAAGAAAGGAACAAAGAGAAGAAAAGAATGGAAAGAAGGAAGAATGGAAAGCAAGAGAAATAGAAAGAAATGAAAGAAAGAAAAGAAAGGAGAAGAAAAGAAAAAAAAAGGAAAGAATGAAGAAGGAGAATAAAAAAAAAAAAAAAAAAAGGAAAAGAAAAGGAAGGAAGGGAAAAAGGAAGGAGGGGAAGAAACAAACAAAGAAAAAATAAAGGAAAGAAGAAAGAGAGAAGGTAGGATAAGGGGGGAGGGGGGGGTATCTTGTTCCATAAAAAAACAAGGATACCCTTATTTCATGAGATTTAAACCCTTAGTTCAAGTCATAAATATATTAGTACGTTTGCAGTCAAACAAGCAATCATCTAGATGTATTATGAGTGAATAGACATAAAAACATGAAAAATGTAAAGCAGCATTGCTCAAATCAATTAATGACAATATGTCTTGTAACTACAAAGGTTTCTACTTTCTGGTTGGGTATTCATTATGAAATTATCTTGCTAGTTTATAAAATTTTAAATTTTAAACTATAAAATGAAGCAGCCTACAACTTTCAATGACCTTGGATGAAAATGTTTGATGTACTATGATTCACGCTTGGTCAAAATAGCTTTCATGAAACAACACTTTACACCTTGTTTGACACAAGTAGAGAGAGACGGTTACCTGCTATCCAATTTCAATTCCTCTCTTCCTCACACTGTCACACGCTCATGAAGGCAGGCAGAGGGTATACTAATTTTTAGAGCCTCTCATCCATTATATCTAGACTCCAAAACCATTCAGCAAGTCATGTTAAAACCTTTATCTAGATGAAACCCTCCAGTTATGCAAAACCACAACAGAAGTATTTTTCTTGAATTCTAATTTGAGAAAACTATCAGCATCTAATGATCTGAACATCACTAACTGCTCATCATCAATTATTACTTTATGTGTTTTCACTTTAGCTAGACTCTCTTTCCTACTATTCCATCTCCTCCCACAAGCTGCGTCTTAACTAGCCATAACTAGCCAGCTGTTGTGACAATGGACCGGATGGAGAGGGGGCCAGCCACCAGAGGAAGAAAAGGGGAAATTTGAGCAGCAAGGGAAGCCTGAATGAATTGGCAAAGAAAGAGAAGAAAGACAGACATCAAGGTGGAAGGAGGAACAAGGGGCAATCAAAATACAAGATTTCAAATACCAAAATTCAAAGTCTCAATTGGAAAGCATAACAGTGATAACTAAAGAAGAACAGAAGAAAGAAAGATGCCCTAAATTGGACAAATTACATAGAAGATCGATTCACAATATCATTACCGACGTTGTCAGCAAGAAACCGATTCTTTGGAGAAGATTCCTCGACCATCAACCGGACAACTCACCTCACTCTCAAATTATTTTATATATTTTATTATATATATACACATTACATATATAACGTAGACGAGCAAACAACTCATGATAACAACTCTTCTCATAGGAAGAAAGATCAGACGATAGCTTTTTTTTTTTTTTTTTTTTTTTTTTTTTTTTTAAAAAAAAAAAAAACCATAAGTAGCCAAAGTGTTCGATTAGATACCATCAAGAACCATCCCGATAACAAACAACAAAGAAATGGAAGAAGAAGAAGAAGAAGAAGTTAATCAAAGGAAGAGGATTAGAGAGGGGCAGGGGGAAATACCAGACGAGAAACTGGAGAGATAGCCTGGATAAATCCTTTGAGAGGCTCCGGCGGAGAAATCCTTCCCAAGTCCCCGCTTTTCTCCCCCTTAAATATGATATCAGTAAGAATCTAAGGAGAGAGAGCTTGGGGGGAAATCGATTCGGAAGCGAGGGGGCTTCCGGTTTGGGGGCGAGAGATTCGGGGGAATTCGATTTGGAAGCGAGGGGTTTCGTTTCTGGTTTGGGCCTCTCAACAAATTGAAGTCGAGATTGATGAAGAGCCGGAGGCACAGTGCGCAGGGGGGAGCCACGCCGCTGCCTTTGAGCCCGCATCGTAAAATAACGAAAATACCCTCGACCAAATTACTAATGCCAAATCATGATTGGATCATGATCATTAACAGATTAAATAAACCAAGTTTGGTGTTAAAAATTTAGCCTGTTTGATTCAAATTGACCTGTTCATTATCATTTAAATCAGCATGTTGATCATGATTTGATCCGAAAGTTACTTATTTCCAACTAAGCTAATGTTAAATGAATACTAAAGATATGTTTACAAAATAGCATGCCGGATGTTATATTAAATATAAATGAAATTAATGAATCAGCATTTGTTAATAAATTAATCATGTTTGCATCAAGTTAATTGTGTTAAATTTGGATGGTAACATGGCAACACTTGAAGGCTAGTTGCGTCGCTTCCAATCTAATTTGACTCAACTTGCCTATTAAATGGATTATTATGGTTGAATATCTACTATTTAATAAATGGATATATTTTTAATTAGGGTTGCTAGACTTAGTTCTGGACTGACAATTCTTCTATAGTTGTCAAGTCTTATCCCAATGGGAAGATGATCAGACTTGCCCATCAAACTAAACCATGGTAAAATAGTATACATAGTTATAATTTCTATCATTAGCATGAGATATTTCATCTATTGTGATAACTATTATGTGCTTAAGACTATATAATATCTATCATTACAAACCTTGCATTTGGCTTACGAAAGAAGAGGAGTTTAACTAGATTTATGTTTGCTAAAGCTTCATCTTGATCAAGTTTTGGGTTTACATGCTGTGTTAAATTGATATCACCACTCAAAAATTTAATCCAACTGATTATATATATATATATATATATATATATATATATAAAGAAAGAGAGTAGTCAAGCTTAATTTTGATCATCTTTTTTATCCTTAAATCCACACAATTTATGAATTCCAAAGATGAAAAAAGTAAAAAAGATGAGATGGTTTCGAAATTTGTGTGGATCTAAGAGTGAAAAAGATGATCGGATCCTAAACTTGGCTATATTTGAATATAGCTAAGTTTATCTTTATGTTTTATATATATATATATATATATATATATATATATATATATGTATGTATGTATATATATATATATATGTATGTATGTATGTATGTATGAGTTGAACTTAGTTATACTCGCATGTAGTCAAATTTTGGATCTGATCATTTTTTCTATCATTAGATCTACATGAATTTTAAAGCTACTTTACCTTTTTTTACTTTTGGGATCCATAATCCGTATGGATTTAAAGGTGAAAAAAGTGATTATATTTAGATTTAGCTACATGTGAGTATAGCTCAATCTAACTCTCTCTATATATAACAGACGACTTTGGCAAGAGCTTGACCATGCAACCACTGAATGAAAGAAAGGAAAAAATACGATGCATTTTTAAAAAGCTAAAATGTAATTTTTTATATTTTTAAGATAAATTTATGTATTTTGATATCTCAAACAATATTATATTGAAATATTAGTTAACTATGCTAGATTATTGGTAGAGCCAAATTAAGCTGGGGCTAAGTTGGTGCTTGGTCACAAGGGCATGTGACCTTCAGGCCATGTCATCATCATCTGTGGTGACCAGATGGTGTTAAAAGGGTGTGATCGGCGGAGCTCCCGCCCATCCCATCCGTCAAAATAATAGATGAGATCAGAAGATGATCACTCTTATGTGTGTCCTTGTGTCAGAGATTAGCTTGTAACAGGTGAAGTACTCCATCATTGACTAATCTTACCACCATAATAAACTACGCCACCAATAGAGGGACAACCTCCAGCATCAAGATGAAAGCTTGCTTATAGAAAAAAAATTTATCCGAAACTAAAAAGGTTTGTTTCCTCTTCTTTCCTGTTTCTTTTTCTTCTTTGGATCTCATTTGACTGCAAGCTCCAGAATCTCACTCTATTTCCATTTTTTTGGAATTAGAAGGCTGTAAAGTCTGGCCTTGACCTTCTCAATTCTTCTTCTTCACTAACTTGAGCGTGGAAGGGTCTTAGCCAAGCAACCCCTAGCATTCCTCATGCTCACCTTCTATCCTTCTTAACCTAAGGATGTAACTCAACTTCACGGGGCCCCACAAATCAAGCTCCATGTTAGTTCTTAACTTATCATTCATCTTATGATCTTTGCTGGTGCTTAGGATCTCTCAACTAGATTTTAATGCCATCACTTACCGACCTAATCTTTAATAGTTACATCAAAAAGTTTAGGATCAAATAATCAATTCACCTCATGTATTAAATTTAATCCATTAAAATATACTATGATATTTTTGATTTTATTTGATATTTCAATAATCTTGGTTCTATGATATAATTCAAGACAATGAAAAGTCTCAATGTTCTCTCTATTTTTCCGTTTGTCCCTTGCACCAACCTAGCTAAAATGAGATCATTGTCTATCTCCATATCATCATGATGTTACTCCGACACTAGATGATCAATCACTAAATCATTTAATAGTATAAGAATAAAGCTTGATTTGATTATATTTAAGTAATTCTTCACTCAACTCTTAATCATTTTCAAATGAAAAGATGAGAACTTTATATTAATGATTCAAACCGTTGAGTATGAATTACTATTTTTAAAATATTCAAACATAAAAAAATTATATAATTTGAAGATCTTTAGCTAATATAACAAATAGTAAAAATAAAAATAAATTGTTTAAGTAATATAAAACAATATTTTTTTTTTTAATCCTTTGATGCGTAAGATAGGAGTTTAGTATTTAAGCATTTTAAAAATGATAAATCATGTCCAATGACTTAAATTAATGTAAGATTCTTATTGTTTAATTTAAACTTGATAGTAGAGATTAACTCAACTATAGCTAAGTTAAGCTACAATGATGTTATTTGTTTAGAGATACCCAAACATGTAAGTTTATAAGACCAAACAAAGAGTAATGCTAGCATTTTAAGCTAAGAAACCATTTTATCTTATTGTAAATGATATTAACTATCCATTAAGATAGAATTGATTGTTAGATTGGACAAATAAATGATGTCCTTAGCCTTTGGCATTAAAATTAATAAAAACATTACGAGCATCTTTTCTTTTCTTTTTTTTTTTTAGATTGCCATGAGACAATGATGGGATAGAGGGTTTCAAATTTTTATAACAATGCTTTTTCATCATGGCAATTGCCAATCTTTTTTGAATAAATTGTTAATGAAAAAAAGAAGCGGAGAAAGCAAGCAGTAATTACAATTTATATTTGTAATAGATTGGTTTAATACTAAATAATATATATAACAATCTTTTTTTCCTTGTGTTATTATATAATAACATAGCAAGGAGGTTTAGCATAGGTTGGTCTCTTGTAAAAGATCTTATAAAATTGAAAAAAAAAATAAAAATAAATATTTTAGAATTTTTTTATTTTTTTATTTTTTTTTTGGTGGGTGTGGTTAGAAACGTTTTTCACCGTTTAAGGAGCACCATCACAGCGGCCGTTGTTTTAATATCCAAACCATTGGGACGGCGACTAGAATGAGAGGCGGTGGCATGGGACAGCAATTCAATAAAAGGGTTTGGAGTCCAGTGATTTAGTACAATATACTGCCTTTTGTTTAAAGGGAAGAGACAAAGAAAAAGAGGAAAAGATTGATGGGAGGAGAAATAGACCGTGAAATTGCCGCCCCACTACCGGCGGGCCTTGGCCGGACGCCACCGGACTGGGTCATTCGCCGTTATAATTTAAGCGGTGGTGCGGCAGTCGGTTTGATTGCCAAGTTATATATATATATATATAATTTAGGACTGTCGTTTTTTTGATGGATCCTCTTGCTCTTAGTCTATGCTTCTCTGTGCTTCAGGATCAAATTACCACCCTTCTTCGTCGTCTTTGATATTTTGCACTTTGGCTCTCATGAATGTATCCATACATGATATACATAATACATTTCCATTTTCATCTAAAAAAAATAAAAAAAATCAATTATTTTACTTTTTATACCATTATAAATAAGGTAAAAAATTTTAGATTTTATTGCTTAATAAATATAGAAATGGAGTATTGATGTATGAGTTGTTGGGAACTTACGTATAATATTTTTATTTTATTTGAATTTTATATTTTTAAAATTTTTTATCACTTACTTTTAAAAGTCTGTATAAAAAATTTTATTTAATTTGAATAGTATCAGTTCTATTTTTTTGAATGAAAGATTTAATCTGTTTGTTAATGACTCTTTTTAAATTTAAGAAAGTATTTTATCTAATACATATATTTTATTTATTTCATCCCTTGATGTTGTTGGCAGTGGTATTAAAAAAAAATTATGATTGAAAATTTAGATTGAATAATATAAAATTTTAAAAAATAAATTTATATGTTTCATCTTATTTTTTGTTTTAAAATTTAGCAATATACCTAGCAATATCATAATGTTTTTTTTGCCCTCATAATGATAATACTTGACAATGACACGAACAACAAACCAAAAAAAAAAAACATAAACTACTATTTAGCTTGTTATATTTTTATTTGCATGTTAATACCTCTATTATTCTAATTAATCTGGTGCAACGTGGATTCTCAGAGTTCAAAATAGGCTGCATCGAGTGGCAGCTTGAAAAGTTGATGGAGGAGAAGTAAATAAGAGAGATGTGGACACAAACACAGCACGTATTTAATTAAGGTAAACTCTTCTGTTTGTTTAATTCGAATTAACAAAATCTTCTCTTTTGTCGAAACTAACGTTCACATTATCTCAATATCAGCCTTTTCTCTTGTTAATATTGGCCTTTAATTATTTCTGCCACGTAAATCACACATGCTGAAATCTATTTACATTAAGACTTTTTATCATGTTGCCGGATGATGGCTTTTGAATGATACGAGGATCATGTTATTTAGACACAATGTTTTGATATTTTATTCAGATTGTATCATTATTCAGTAAATTTATATTGGGGTCTGGTCACTTTGCGATAAAGAAAAAAAAAAAAAAAAAATCTAAATTCCTATATTGGCTGGTATTTGATAATTACACTGTTCAAGTAATAAACATACATTATCAATAATGGTTTGATACTGCTACTATATCAAAGTAGCAGTAAATTATAATGGCAAATAACAGATAGAAATTAGAGTAGCAACCTTGGCCTTATTTCGAAAAGATCAAAGTTTGGACTGAACAATCAATCACCATAACTTGCAATCGTCCATCACAATTCATAGGTTGTGTTAGTTTGTCCTCGACATCTTTTCGTATAAACTTCAATTTGATTTATCTGTAACTAATTAATCCATATAATTGTTTGTGAGGATATTTCGTTAGTCTACCTTTGCTCATTTAAATTCACCAAGACCATGTTGACGATTTTTTTTTTTAACATGATCACGATATTATGATGACTGTTATACATGCCATGGTGCACATGCCTGCATGCATGCTTGTGCATGAGGTGAGGAAGAAAATGTTCATTGGAGGATGACAAATGGGGGCAAATGATGTTGGTTCTGAGACAATATTTCCTAGCATTGCTCAGCATGCTAAAGAGAACTGCCTAAAAAACGCCCTAAGAAATTCTTCAGCAAACTCGATTCCAATAGAGTCATTAGAAGGTGACATGATCACACACACACACTATAGATAAAGTATCAATAGATTTCTGTCTAAAAGTAATGATGACCTTTCATTTTGGTACATTTGATCATGATCATCCAAGACACTTGAAAACCAATCATATAAACGTTCACCCTATTTAAAAATATTCTTTTAACTCTGCAAGGATACTGTGATTTAGTTGAATCATTGGTGTGCGTACATATGAGATTTCTGGAGGGTCTGCGAGAGATTAATACTGTTACTCCTGATTCAACTCCAAGCCATCCAAAGTCCAAACACCAAACTTCCTAAGTAACAGTAATTCTAATTCAATTTTGAGAGCTTACGGTTCTTCTGGGACCAACTCTGATAACACACACGCACCCCAAAAAAAAAAAAAAAAAAAAAAAAAAAAAAAAAAAAAAAAAAAAAAAAAATCTATTATATATATCAGATGCTTTCCTCAGTCTAACCACCCATAACTTTATTAATTTAAATGATTAATTAAACTGGATTCAAGATCATTTTTTGCCTGTATTGGATTCATCAAACCATTTGTAGGAGGACCAGATAAACAGCAATAATTTCTCCCAAGAAGCCTTTCAGCTTCTTAGATTCAAAACTTGTTGTCATGGCTATTCAGAGACCCCTTAACCTTTAAATTCGAAATCTAGATCAAATTAGAGTCACTGCAAAATCGGAAATTAGTAGTTCTGCCGATTAATTGAGATAATAATTAAAATTTGCATAGCCATTCAAATTCAAATCCGTTCTCAACCCAATGTTAAAATTATTTATTTGATTTGGTATGCAATAAAAACTTTTGAATCTATCCTATTCAAGTGGCATCCTAACTGATATTATCATTATTTAAAAAAAAAAATCAACAAATTTTCATCAACATATATTCTGCACCCCTGGATCTAACAAGAATCATCATAATCATCCAAATTAATAATCAATCTATTTAACCCATCCTCATACAGTCCATGGTAACATAATCCTATTAGCTCTTTGAATCATGTCTCAAGCACTCCTAATCTCGCTAAAATCAATGCAGTTAATCCTTCCTGGACAAAATATTACAGCTGTTGGTTTAAAATCTATCCTTAAGTTTGCTAGCTGATTGGTCTTGTAGGGAGGCAGATTTGATCCCCCACTCTTCTTTCAATAGGATGGAAGGGGACAACTGACACTAGAAGCCATAGTTATTTATTCCAACATACTTGGAATAAATAAATTTCTTAGGAAACCGATCATTAGTCCTATTAAGCATACTTGCTACACTGCATCTTAAAAGGGTGGTACAGAATTAATTTTTGAGGAGAAACCAATGTATATTTATTCCAACATAGTTTCTGTGGGCAAACTTTGGCAAACAGATTTTTGAGCAACAGACTAGTTGGCCAATCGTTGTAAGATTTAAGATGAAATCTGGATGACCTTAAGTCTGCAGTTTTTCCCTTTTTCTTAAAAAAAAAAATCAATCAAATGAAGCAGGATTACTTAGTAATGATCTGAAAAGAAACAAGATTACAATAATAAAGGAAGTGCGTGGAAAACAAGTAACCTTAGCTGCATTTGTTGAGCGTTTAGCAATATATCACATGGCTTGGCAGTTCCTGTAGCCCCCACAAGAGCCTGCACTTTCACATGCAAAATGAAAGCCAAGTTAAACCCTATAGTTTTTTTTTTTTTTTGGTACCATCTAGCACAGGGAAACAACACAAGAAAATAAAACAAGTTGAGAGATTAAAGATGGTGGTCACAAGCAAAAGAGGCACGGGATTGGTAGGAGATATGCAGAAGATCATCATATTTAGCATTTTCTTAGCATCACCACGTTAGCTAACTACCAAAACTTTAAGTTGGAGGTGTTGTCTTGATTCACAATTTGGAAGTAAATGCTAGAGGTGTATCCTATCCTCTTTATTTTTGATGTCCTAAACATCTCTTCTACCAAAAAAAAAAAAAAAAAGATTTGATTAGATTTTTCGAGTATTAAATGAACTAATCGGAGATTTGATTGGATTTGCCAGAGGATGACAATGTCATGCTTCAAAAAAATACAAAAGATCACGCTGATAAGAGACTCAAGGCCTGAGTTCATAATGATCCAATGATAAGGAGACAAATTTGAAGAGATGTAAAAATATGTCGTACCGAGGTTCCTTTCAAATCCAATCTGATGAGAGTGAAGTTAATGAGAGGTTGGCGCGAGCAATGGTAAACAGTGTCTTCTAATCAACCTTTAAGGTCTGTTTTATGGCTATGGAAGTCTATAGGTATGATTTAACACCTAAAATTGGTCCCCAAACTTCCGCCCTCCCCCCCCCCCCCTCCCATCCCAACCCCAACAAAAGAAAAACATTTAATCAACAAAATATAAATTATGTCTATCAATTATTTTGTCAAATCCTCAAGCAAGTTTAGTAGGAAGACAGACTAGTGAGAGCTTGTCACATAAACAAGTCAGCAACAGAAAGCCAAGATTATGGACCTGTTAAGAAGGGCCAGTTGAGAATATAAGGTGTGCAACGGAAAGAAATATCACAGATAACGGAGACCCATTGCAGGCAGACAAGACTTCTTTTAATGACTGACAAGTAACACGCTTCAGTGACAGTGTCAATTTGCATCAAAAGTACAGGACTTTGCTCTTAAAGCTACTTGCAGTGCCTTAAATGAGGATATCACTATGTAGAACCAAATGTAATTTTATGAAGTGCTAAATTACCTCCGAGATATTTCAGTTCATGCACCAGTGAACTACATGCAATCTGGTGCCTATCACTCACACCGAGAGAGAAAGAGAGAGAGAGAGAGAGAGAGGATGCACTCAAGAACAGTAATTTGTGTATGTGTATGCTCATGTTTCTGTTGTTTCTACATGCATGGTATGGTGCCTTAAAAAATACGGCGTTTTGTAATCAAAATATGTTGGACGGGCGGAATACACGTAAAGTACATACTCTTTCAATGTGTATTTTCATAGCCACAGTACATGTAGAGAGAGAAGGGTGGAATTCACTTTCCAGACACTTCTCTGCAACATGTCCTGAGAGCTCGGTCCACCTTACATACAATTACTAGCAAAATGTACCTTGCGCTAGGTCCACTTGCATGAGTGATGGGTGAGTGTTAATGGTTAATCATCTCTTGCTGCTGACACTTTCTTGGTTCCTTTCATCTATAAGGGCATTTCCATGTCTCTGAGTCCTTTCTTCCATTGATAAATTCTTTCAGAATTTTCGAAAAAGTATTTACCCAAACTTCTCAAGAAGAAACGAACTAACTCAGACCTTATCTGAATATATATATTTCAGAAAAAAATTACAGTATAGATAAATGGTACATCCAGCTAAAAAAGAAATAGAAGAAACAGCTGATATATACTTGATTATCCTCTTATACAATAGACAGCAGCATCATTTGTGTCATTTCATTTTATGGCATTCTTGAACTTAAACTAACATATTCAAAACTTGTAGATTGCTAAATTTTTCATATATATATATATATATATATATATATATTATTTTCATTGTTTGATCATATTAAATGCTTGAAAACATTTTTCTATTTTTCATGCTAGGGTGACAGATTCATGTTGGAATCTCTCATTTCAGTTGATAAAAAATCTGTAGTATGTAATCTTAGTGCAATCTTTTTATTAGACAAGGTTTTTCCCAAGAAAATCCTTCTCTTTAGCTATATATCACTACCATTGAGAGAAGTTTCTGGAAAAGCGTATCTGATAAAAAGATTGCACCATCCCTATACAATTCATCCAACAAAACCCATAATTTATTATTATCATTTTTTTATCATACTAGATTGGCAGACTCAAAACCCATGCGAGAACAGGCTTACTCTTTTGGTGCAAAAGGTGAAAGCACTCATTAATCATTGCAAATAACAGCATAGCTTTGCTTTCAAATTAATTGGTGCTGGTTATATGAATTTTTTTTTTTCATTCTATTTAATTTTAAAATATATTTTTAATAAAATACAAAGGTTTTAGATATTTTTTTTTTAATTTTTTCCATGCAATTTTTGATATACCATTATCACTTTTTTCTCTAATGTATATCAAAGCACTCATTAATCATTCACTAAAAAAATAAAGTGGTTAAGAGACACATACTTATATGTGGAGGCTCAACAGCTGAAGAAAGGATGCTCAAAGTATGATTACTAGTGACAAATCTTGTGGTATTATCATCGCTATATTTGAACTGCAAAGCATGTAGCATCTTTTATTTTCAAAGCATGCAAGGCAAGAAAGGGCATGAGTTCATGCTTAGCAACTAAAATTACAAGATTCCCCAGAGGGGGAGAGAGGGAGGGAGAGAGAGATAGAGGAGGGGGAGGAGAGGAGAAAAGAGGGCTAAATGAAACGTGCAGTAGGTTCTCGTTCTCTTAATAAAAGGCCCCAGTCAGTTGCTCCTCCCCTTTTATCCAAAAGAAATGCAAGGTAGAAGGATGGAGAGAAACCCTTTTCTCCTTCTATTGCGCTCCTTTAATTCATGAAGATCTAATACCGAAGACAAAGAGCCCAATAATCCATCCATAAAATGCATCCATTCAATCCTTGTGAAAGCGGATCATTCCTACGTGAAAGAGAATTAAAAATTTCCCTGGATCTGATGCTATTATTAACAAGTATTGCATACTACCGAAAAAAAAAAAGTAGTGTTGCATTGGCTTTGTATCACCTTCTTGTTTCTTGTCATGCATTTCAGAAATTCAAGCCCTCAAAATTAAAGATGAAACTGCTCTATGGTGGTGTGGAGTCATAGTACCTTCCATGGATGCTAACAGGAGCCTGGCCTTGCTGGAATCACAATCCCTTGATGATAATAATCTTGGATCCTAAAAGGGCACACAACAATAACAAACAGCAAGCCGTTGTTGACCTCGAGAATGAAAACCTTTCAACCAAATAAACACAACATCACAAGCCGAAACATCAACATATGATTATAGTCCAAGGCCGTAAAGCCTATCCGCATTGATTCACATGCGAACGAACCATCATTGTTTCTATGAGCAAGTCAAGTCCCTTGAATCTCTGCCAGGAAATCCAAAAGCATATGACAAGCACAAGCACATGGGATCAACAATCTACCTTGCTTACAACATAGCATATCATGCTTCAAATACACATAATTAGTCCTCAGCGACTAAGGTTATTCTCAAACATGCCGGAAGGATACAACAACAATAACAAAACTCTGATCTACCAAATTAGTTCGGATCGACTGCATAAATCCTTTTTTTTTTTTTTTTTTTTCTTCATTCTTAAACATGCTTGAAGGATAAAAGGAGAAAAACAGCAAGGAGTCTAAGAAAATATACGAGAAGAATATATATATATATATATATATATATATATATATATCATAAATCTAACCTCAGTGCAGTGGGGTAAAGAATGGCAGGCCAAGGCAGCATATTCCTGAGTATAGTCGCTTATTGCTGATGCAGCATCATCAGGATTCTCATTTGGGACCGCGTCGCGAACTCGCAGTCGCTCAGGGCCATGTGAATCTTGATGATGCTACACCTGCAAACATCGACTGTTCTTTTTATCCCATGCAGTACCAGTGGATCCAAAACGACAGCGAGAAAGGGAAATCAAAATCCATGTACTACTGAAAAAAAGAGAGTGAAGTAAGATGGAGGGGAGGGGGGGAAAAAGACAGACGCATCTCTAGATTTTGGATCCAAAAGAACAAACAGCAGCAAGAACAAGGACACAGCGAGATCCATTCCATGCACAGCTCCCCAGCCCAATGAACACAAGTGATGGGTCAGAGAGAGACGGTGAGTGGGCTCCACTAAAGGAATCCAACCCTTCCCAGTTCTAGCATGGTACCACCACCCAAATCCCCTCTCGGCGACCCAAGGAATCGAGTGATGAAAAGAGATCCAAATCCTCTGATACTGTTTCCTTCCCTTTCCTCTCTTGGAGAGCCAAAGGACTAAATATGAGATACGTTTCGATAACAACAATAAGGATCGCAAAAGCAAAAAAAAAGAAAAAAAAAAGAGAAAAAAAAAAGAATAAGAGAAGGAATAATATGAGAAGAAGGCTGCCGGATTCCGGCCAAGAACCGGCTTGATCCCGACTTCCCGCCCAAGATCTGACACGTTTCCACCCAAAAAGCCATGCCTCCCACCCAAAAAGCCATGCCTCTCCAAGGATAGGCGGAGCAAGGAACCCGAGGGGCCCCATAGAGAGAGAGACCAGCGAGAGAGAGAGAGAGAGAGAGAGACCAGCGAGAGAGACCGATGGAGAGAGGAGGATAGCGAGAGGAAGGGAACTTGGAAGGGGTATATATCCTTAGATTCGGGTTGTGATATTTCAACCCACATCCATGGATAGTTCTACTCCTGTTTCCTTACTACCAACAATCATATTGCTAAAAGAAATAAGAGGAAAAAAAAAAAAAACCTAGAGTTTCTTCTTTCACCTCAAAACACAATTAATTCTTTTTTACAATAATCTTACTAAATCATAGAATAGAGTATACAATTTTTGAACAATTAATTTAAAATAAAGAAGAGCAACTCGTCACTGTGCTATTTCATGGTCAATTGAATAAGTATCTTTTAGTTAAAAGATATATAATTTCAATAAGATAGATGATATGATCTAAGTCCTAAGTACCCAACATCACGATTATATCAATGATATTAATTGGTACCATTTGCTTTCAGACTACATTACTATGAACATTAACTTTTAAACAATAATATAAATAATATTTTTATATTATTATTATGTTGTTTGCAATTACTAACAATTATTGATATATATATGTGTGCGAGTGTGGGCGCATGAATGCATCCTTCTAAAGTCTAATTCACAAGTAAATGAAAATAGATTATCATCTCTACAAATTATAGTATTGTAGATTTGCTTAAAAAGTAATAGATAGACAAAACAATATGTATGTTGATACCTATTGGTGTTACATAATAATAAATGATTATTAAAAGCTATAAGATATTTATCGAAATTTCTATCATACTAAGAAAGCTTTGAAGGTATGATGATTAAAAAAGTTAAAGTGGGGATATCAAGATGCATGAAAACAGGTCTTGGAGAGTGAGAAGGAAAGGAATTAAGGCAAGGGGATCCTCTACCCCTCGCTTTATTCATTCTAGTAACTAAATTGCTTGATTAGATTGAAAGTATTGGTCTCATTAAAGGTATTGAATTGGATCCATCCATCTCTAATCTTTTATAATTTCCTAATGATGTTTTCTCTTTTATACAGCTGATAAGGTATCATTGTTAGCAGTGAAAGTAATTTTGCTTGTCTTTGAAAATGTAGCGAGTTTGAGAGTCAATTTTTACAAAAGTTGCTTGATATGTGCGAATATGATGGAAGAGGATGCAACCATTTTAGCCAACCTATTGAGCTGTAAAATGGAATCATTTCCCTTCTCTTATTTGGAATTGTTACTGAGTGATAAAAAACCATTAAATCAATCCAGAATGCCCCTTCTCGACAAGATAAAAGTTTAGTTAGCTTCTTGAAAAGAAAAATTCTTATTCATAGGAGGAAGAATCATGCTCACCAATACTATCTTGACTACTCTCCTATGTTACCAAATTAGATAACTCAAAGAATGGATAGATCGAGAAGAGCATTCTTATGGAAAGAGGAAGGCAGAATAAAGAGATTCAATTGCTTATTCAACGGGAAGTTGTTTGTAGAGATAAGAAAGAACAGACTAGATATTAAAAACATCAAAAACCTAAACACCTTCCTTCTTGCAAAATAGGCATGGAAACTAATACAAGGATCAAATCTAATTGGAAGAAGCAAATTGGTAGATTGTACTATGCCACAAAGAAGATGGGAATGAGAGTCCGATGCTCCAAAATTAATTTATTACCAATATGGAAGGACATCTACAAAAATCAAAAAGGTTTTTTTGGAATTATTTATTTTTTAAAATTAGAAAATAGAAAGAATATCAAATTTTGAAAGGACTCTTGAATTGGGCTAATACTTTAGCATCTTTATTCAATAGTTTGTATCAAAATATTGTTAAAAGAAGCTATTCGGCCTTTTCTTAGTAGAATTAGTGCTCTCGATGCTGGAAAATCAAGCTCTTTAGTCCTATTTTAAGAGAGGACATTGATCAGCTCAACTCCCTTATGGATTTGACTGCTCCCTTAAAACCTACCATAATTGAAGATACTTTGATCTGGAAGCTTAATAGCTTTGCTATTTTTCTGTTAACTCCTTTTATAAATTCCTTAATAATAAAAGTTTGATTTTGCTGTATCATAAAATTGTATGAAAATTTGCTATACTATTAAAAGTTAAGATTTTTCTATAGTTAACTCTAAGAACTAAATTACATACTAAGGAGGTTCTTATTAAGAAAAGTTGGTCGGTAGGTATTGGATGCCCCTTTTATGGAACTTTTTCTAAAATTATCATTATTTTTGAGATGCCTCTTTGTTGGAAGAGTATGGCTTCCAGCTAAAGAATTGTTGAATTTAAGAAAATAGCCATCTACCATTCAGGATGTATAGCTAAGTTGAAGCAAAAGATTCATCAAAGCTCATTTAAGAAAAGCATAAGTTTAACTTATAGGTGAGATTTGCCAGCAATTATGATTGGAAAGAAATTCTAAATTTTTTTTTTCAAAAACAATCATTTTCGAGCTCCGTTCTTCATAAAGTCCTTCATCACTTTTAATCCAATGATTAGCAGTAATGGTAGCCAATAGCCATTAGGTGCGATCGCAACTATTTTTATTGATATTAAAAATACTTTTATGAAGTATAATTTTGAATGTCGATTTAATCTCATTCATTTCTTATATTTTTAATTTTCTTTTATTTTTTTATTTGTAAATAATTATATATTGATGGGGAAGCTGCCAATTTATCCATCCTTCCATTAAAAAAAGAGAGGGAAAGGAATTAAAAACCTCTTACCCATGGCCGTCTTGGTCACAACCTCGCTAATATATCAGATTCTCGGGTCATCGTATTTACTGCTGAGATGCTGCTCCGAGGCCTCATTTTCGGTAGTGTCATGCGACAGGGAGCCACCAGTGTCACAGGGCTCAGATTTCGTGTCTCACTCAAGATTTGACAGCCAGAGTATCTTAGATTTTCTTGTGATTTTGTGCTTGGAAGGATCATGGACCAACTTGCCATTTTCTTTAGTTCCGTGGGAAAAGATAATGCTTAGCTTGAGATTTGGAATAGCAGAGCACCAATGACATTGTTAGTCAAACTAATTTCTGGGAAAATTGTTCACACGAAGTTAACAACCACAGAGTGCAAAATAGATTCTTTGGCATTACATCCGACGCATTTGCCATGGACATGAAACCAAAAAAAAAAATTCAATTCAGGACTCTCATTCACATTAAGTAACAGGCCTGTATGGCCCACGCAAATATTTTCCATGACTTGCAAGTGGGCGTTCCTCCAACTCTTTAAAAAAAAAAAAAAAAAAAAAAAAAAAAAAAAAAAAATAATAAGAAAAGAAAAGAAAAAAAAGAAAATGAAGAAGACAAAAATTTCTTGTTAATTTATTTATTAGATATATAATATTTATAAATTATAAAATTATAGTGAGTAGGATAATATGGGGGGAAGCAAAGAAAGGGAATCGAAAACTAGAAAACAAAAGAAAGAGCATTAATCGTCCTTACTCTTTGCACAATGCCTTGGGATCCATACCCAGAATAGGAGATTGGGGCTGCGACAATAGGTGGTAGATTTGCAAAACTGCTTAGGAAGAGCAGAGAGGAACCCATGCAACATATTCAGGGCCTCGAAGAGAATAGATATGCAGGAGGATCTCTCTTGAAAAAAGATTCTTAAATTTCTTTCATCTTAAATTTGTCGGTAAACTGCACTCATAAGTTGGTCCCAAGCTCTTCTAATGTTAGTTCAAATGTTTTTAATCCTCCAGTTCTGCCATTACTCTTTGAAGTTTGTTAGCCATTTTTTAAGGTTTAGATTGTTTATAATAGGTGGCCAAACTCTTTTTGCAAGAGAATATCTTAAGAACAAATGACTGATAATTTTTAAAGAAGCTCCTCAAAGAGAATGACTATTGCTCACTGATCACCCTTTATTTGTCAAGATCTTTCTAGTGTGCAATTGGTTTCTTAAAACTAACCATAGGAAGATCTTATATTTTAGCAAAATCGCTGTTTAAAAATTTATAATATGAGTTGGCTAAGAACATACCACTTTTGATGAGCTTTCACATGAGAGTATCAACAATTCTTGAAGGTTTAAAAAGAGTAATCAAGTAAGTAAGTGAATAAAAATGGTCAGTGTCCTTCCCTAAATGTCAGTGAACCAAGATACCACTGGACATACCATTTTACTTTATCAAACTCTTGATACATAGTCTTGCTCAAATCCCAAGTTTGGAATTTGATCATGTCCTTTACTTACAACCATACTTTGGAATTTGATCATGTCCTTTACTTACAACCTATGATCTTTGATTTCCATAGATACAAGAAATTTCTTACGGGAAACTCAGTTGGCACGAAGAATCTCACTTTAATGACTATGGCCATGGCGCTGTCTCTATATTCTGTTAACTAGGAGGTTATATAACTCAACTGCAATGGAGGAGTTTAATGTTTATCTCCTTTCAATATAGGGCCTTGTTTCATCAGCTGATGTGTTGGCAAATATTGAGACTTGATTACCAGCCACATCAAGAGGAGCCATGTACTTCAATATATTCATATACATAGCCCAAGTATATATGCCACCTAAAAAAGTCATATGGGGTTCAACACATATGTTGAGTTGAATCCTATCTTAAAGAAGACATTAATAGCTGGACTTTTCCTCCATGGTATTTAACACTTGGGGAGACAATCTTGCTCTTCTATCTCTTTAGTAATTTGATATCCTACTCTGGCTCGACTTAGGTAAACCTCTCTTGAAACCCACGGTTCAGGGTGATTAGTGGTCATAGAACACAGGATTTGAGCCCACAGCATCTCTCTTCGAAATAACAAGAGTCCAGTCCGTAAGTGCGACAAGGTGTAACATGCTTGCACCTCCTCTCACAACTAATATTTCATGATTAAACAAACGTTGTAACAGGCGTGAAGGTGCCTGGGATTCACATTACTCCTCTAAATAATCTTTAGTAAAGAATATGTGGTACAGGAGCCAGAACCTAAGAACCTAAAAAACTAGTGATGCAGGAGTACGATCTGTTCACCTACCTGGAAATAAGATAACCATGTAAATTGAGGCAGTACAAGGAAAGCGTTCAGGTCTCCCTTACCTTAATACTATCCATAAAAAGTAAAAAAGAGGTCCATGTTTGAATCTTGTGCCTCTTCATCTGATGCATATATATATATATATAAAAAAAAAAAACAAGGGATCATTTTTTTCCTCAAAAAAGTCACAATATATTTTTATAAATTTGTACTAGGGTGCAAATTTTCATGCTAGAAAAGTAATTAAGCAGAAAACCACGTGGTGGTCCATTATGATAACCTCCATAAGCCAAAAAAAAAAAAAAAAAAAAAAAAAATAATAATAATAATAATAATCAAGTAAACATCCACATGGTGGCCCATTATGATAACTTTCAAACTTATAATAAATCAACTTTAATACTTCTTTGTTTTATCATTGTTAGCTTTGGAATCTAGCCTTGCACACGTAAACAAGAGAGGAAAGTTTAGCTCGTCAGAATTACGCACTCCATGGCATAAGCTTGGCTTCCTACGCTTAAAGAAATATATTAGAGAATTTCGAAGTTTTCTTTAAGAGAACCTCGATCAAGTCCGGCGATGTGAGGAAAGAAGTCTTCGTATTCTTTCAAGTGAAAGATTTTAAAATAAAATTTTTTTATCTATGAAATATGGGACCATTATGTAGGTGTCATAAAAAAAATAGCATTGGAGATGATGGACTCTCCTTGCATGAATCTCGATAAGTGTAGGTAGAATGAGCTCTTTTTTTTTGCTTATGATTTTACATGGGTTGGCTCGAGGCTCTAAATAAGAATGACACTTTATAGAGGTCGGCGATATTTTCAAAGTGAGAAGGCAGATCGATCAATAGGAAAGATTGGCCACAGCACACCTGGCTGTCCTTCTCTATGTTATTGTGATTGTCTACATCGGATTGGCCCACATTAATTATCAATTAAACTACTATAGCTTCAGCTCCTCTCTCTCTCTCTCTCTCTCTCTCTCTCTCTCTCTCACACACACACACACACACACACACACACACACACACACAGAGGCTAGAATAGGACAGGAAGTCCCATATGGTGGAACTACTTGGGGCCGATTCTTGAACTTGAAAGCTTCTAGCTGTGGACATGCCCTTCTGGTGGGGGTGACGACCAAGCCATTCGATACCCAGTACTGTTGTCGTTACCTTTTGTTCGTTGGCAAGCAGAGGTATTGGATTATTTGTTGACTGTGTTTGCGATGCACATGCCATGGACATCATTGGTTCACCTGCCATTTCAAATGGGATGGAAGGACCAAACATGAAGCATTCACACGATGGATACAACCATTTAATGGTCCGAAGAAGCTCTATTTATTTCATGGTTAACTGGTCCAATGATGATAAGACACTTGTATAAAGGTTATGCCTATTATCATGGCTGTGACAAACACATTAGACGAGATCTATTGGGTTCAGGTTAAAAGCAACAAGTAGGAAAAAAGGAAACAAATTAAACATCTCTTTCCTAGGCTCTTATTTTTTGCTCCACAGAAGCAAAGCTAGGCAAGGGAACTTAGGGAAGCACAAGCCTAGAGCAATATTATATAATCTAATTCATTAAGTTGCTGTATAACTTCGAGTCAGACTGAGGAAACTCCAGAGATGCTCACACTTGCACAAGGCTTGGTTGACCTAGTCTACCATCAACCACTTGGCTGCCTTGACCTGGTGGACAAAAGAAGTCCAACTTTATGTTTTCAACTCTGGTTGCGCTGGACTGCACATATATGTTTAGATGATTCTTCTTTGCATATATAAGACTCATTCTCTCTTCCGCACCTATACCTGTTAGCTGCTGAATATATATATATATATATATATATATATATATATATATATATATATATAACAAAATAAAAACAAAATATTTTCCCCTCAATCGAGGTGTAATAATGATGATGAAGAGACATCATAAAAAATCAGGTAGTCAGTAGCTATCGAATGAGAAATCAGCATCTCTCACAGAGTCTACACTCACATAGAATGAAATTTGGCTTATGACTGCCCTCCACACTGTCTTACGTACCCTTATGAGAAAAGAGTTAAAAAAAAAAAAAAGACAAAAAAAAAAGTCAGTGGATCGAACAGCTTGCACCATCAACCATTGTTCCTAGGTTATCATTGATGTTCTGTTAGATTCTTAGACGAGTGTACGTTGCAATGCCAACCACTAAACATATCACCAACCACCTAAGCTTCTAGTACGAGATTTTAGCTGTCGACACCTACTATAGTCCTCCATAAAACGTTCTATATAATGTTTGATACCCTTCGTATCAATATACCATACAACAACGGCGTCAGATGCTCTAATGTCTCCCTCCCCACTTTTGTCCTAGTGGGTCTAATAACATGCATCATCATTGATGCAGTGTACGTGGCCATACCAACCATTAAACATATATATATAGCCAACTTCTTAAGCTGTCATCTCTCCCATTATAGTGCGTTATAGAACGTACGATATAATGCTTGACATCCTTCGTATCAATATACTATACACAACAACGGCGCCGGATGCTGGCAGAATACCAGGGCGTATGCTTTGGGGAACTTCAATGGGACATGATCGTACCGGCAATGAGGAGTACTATGTGGCATGTCTCCACCCACTCCATACGGTTTGCTTCTTTTCTACCGGTGGGACTCGGTGACCACATCTATCTTTTTTTTTTTTTATCACGCAAAACGTCCATGTCCTTATCATGGGCAACAACCTAGTACCATTAATTACTTCCGGTGGTCCGGCCAACATAATGGGCACCATTCTCGGTACCTAGGTTGCCTATCTTTTAGAAAAGAAAGAAAGAAAAAAAAAAAAAAAAAAAAAATTCTTTGGAGATCCATGGTGTCCAACCGGCTTTTGTTATTTTTTTGAGTTTGATTACCAGGGTGATGTTTTGGATTGAAGACTTTAGTGCGGTAGAATTGGACTAGCTTTCGCTGTTGCTCAGAGATTCGAGATTTAATTATAAGAGCATGTACGGCTCCTCTGGCTGTCTCTGCCACCTTCGCCCCTTGTTTTCCTGAATCCACTTGGAAAACCAGTGACCATCTCTCTCTTCCCCCCTCGAATTTTTATTTCCAGTCCGTCTTTAGAGTATCTCAAGAGTTGACACCAGAGTCGTTAGTTCACACTGTCGTTTTCCTCTCTCTCTCTCTCTCTCTCTCTCTCTCTCTCTCTCTCTATATATATATATATATATATATATTTCTGGGAATAATAAAAGTCTGCAATTAGATATGTTAAATTGTTCTTAGTATAATATTGCTATATTATATTTATAAAATCTTATAGGTTGTCACTATTCCTCTTCTTTGTGATAATCCAGGCCAACTCTTGAACATCTCAGAGAAACTTGAATATGCACTGATTTATTAGGATTTTTTTTTTTTTCTGATTTAATGCGGATTTAGGGGGGTGTGCAATGAGAAGAAGCTGAGCTAAATCCGTTTTGTCCTTGCATGCATGCGTGTTAATTAAGTGCATTGTATATGGAGGGTGGTCATGCATGTGCACGCATGTCCACACACATGGAAGTGAGCCTGCCATGATGCGTATTCTTAATTTTTGATGCAAAGGTTCACATGCATATGTCTTATCTTCGACTCCTAGCATGTGATTATGTGCATAAAATTATACTTAGTGGGGATTAGTGGGGATTGCCAAAATTATGGGTTGTTTATGTGGATCTTAAACTACCCACGTAGGAGTCCTTCCAAAAGAAGTCAAGTGTTGAAGATGAGCTTCAAGTGATTTATACTCTTAACCATGTCATTAGGCTTGGTTTTATTTTAAGCAACATATTGTGTTCATCTAATTACCATATTGATAGAACAGTTAATTAGCTAGTATCAATTCATTTTAGCAATTAGTTGCCTGCAAAGCAGAAGGGTGGCTTTTCCTTCTCGTTTAGCTGAAGCCTAGAGTTTGCACATGATGCAGGTTAAAAGAAGCAGGCATGCATATGGTATAGACAGTCATTAAATTCATTTTTTATTTTTTTAAAAAATAATTAATGTACTTTATGTATGATTAAATTGTCGTTCTTTGTTGTTGATACTTTTTTTTCCTTTTTTTTTTTTTTTTTTGCCTATTAGAGAGCAAAAGTGATAACAAAAAAGGATGTATATATGCTAGCGGATATGAATACCAATAGGTTTAGAGATAAAATAGTCACAACAAAAAAATTATCATTTACTGATGGTTAAAATCTGCTAATAAAATTCAAAAATGTCAATATAGGCTTTTTTGGGCTATACACAGTTAAAAATATCCGTTGGTATAGGAGAAGTCAGTTTAGACCTATACTGATGATTTTTTTTTCATTGATATAGACCTAATGGGTTATACTGATGGTTTTGATACTGTCAGTATAGCTTACTGATGGATAAAACCATCAGTATAGAATAACAACTTAATTTTTATTTATATTTTTAGCGACGATCAAAATTGTTAGCATAGGCACTATTGTTAAACGTCAGTTTTCATCTGTTAATATATTTTTTAATAAATAATAATACATATGAGATTTCAAAATACAACTATCCTAATCAATGATCAAAACAATATTTTTGCTTCAAATTACAATATAAACAAAATATATATATAAAGAAAATATTTTTATTAATCTATAATGAGTACTGTGACATCCAAAGCATGAACATAGTTTAGCCAAGTAAATTAAAAGATGATAATCTATTACATCTTAACAAAAAAGTACAAATAAATTACAAGCAAATTATAAGGTATCTTCAATCCTTGCTCTCAACTTTTTCCTTGCAAACATTCAGGCCTAACGACAACACGATTACCCTCACTCTCAATTTCATATGTTGCACTTGCATACAAATTAATTAAGTATCATTAATATATCACATGTTAATATGAATTTAGATAAAAATTAAAAAAATGAAGAGAAAAAATAATTACCTCAAATTTCATTATCATTGATATCAATATGATTCAAATATGATGATTGAGTATGCACTTGTGGAGGGTTATCTGGATATTTAGGTAACAGAAAATGATTTAAAAACTAATACATCCAATACATTTAATATATACTTGTCTTGTGATATATGGATAACATAAAATAGCATACATCTAATAGGAATATAATTAACAAATCCATGAACCTTACCTAAAACTAGAGTTATACGCAAGTTTGGCATCTTTTGCTTAAGAGTAACATTTCAAGCATTAACCAGTAGTTTATATGCAACATTCATCCAGAAGAAGTCCAAATATAAAAAATATAAAAACAAAAACATTAAAAAAAAAAACAGATATCTAAATCCATGAAAAGGAAAAGTATTGATAACTATCATTGTGATGTGAGTAGTTATATGTTGACCATATTCAGTGCAATGTTATCATCATAGCAAATAAATATTCATCAAAGTGAGTAGTTTCAAATTGCAGCTTGAGGTGCTCCTGGAAGTCCTTTTTTTTCTAATGGTATCAACCATGTCAATGAAGGGAGTAACCAAGAGAGTCCCTGGGCTACCATATTCTTTGTGCAAGAAGTTTCTCATGATCTGCCGCAGTAGCACAAATGTCATTTAGTTACTCCAAATTCATTCGTCTCACAGTTGTGAGTGAGGATATGTTTCAGCTATAATAACATAAGAATCTAGCATGTTGTTCAAAAAAAGATGGTCGCTTTCTGCCAAACAAGCAATCATACAGCTAACATAGTGTAATACTCCAAAATAGTTTCACATTAAATATAAAAGAAAATATTTAAATGTTTATAAGTTAAGTCTACTACTATCAATTAACTTTCATTCAAATTTTTGGGTCACATTATTTCGATCTACTAATAGATTAATTAGATCAGGAGGTAGATTGGGAGCATTACACATAGACGATATAATTAACATATGCACCACAATCAAATCTTTGAGACTGGACAAAGCAGTTGATAGAGGGCATGAAATTAGTGTAAAACATAAAGGAAAAGGCTTGCCAGCTATGTCAACGATGAAAGCTAAAGTTTTGGATTGTTGGGAAATTGATAACATAGTCAGAAATCTCACATTAAATTGTTATGGTTGATATAACTAAACAATTTTCATTTTGGGATGGATATTAATATCTAGAAGAGCAAGTGAAATTAGTTTCTGAGAATCTGCAGGCTAATTAAAGTCTACAAAAGTTCAAAATACATTGGTAAAGACAAAAGTTCTTGGCCTTGAATCTGGCTCTGCTCACCATGTGGAGGATTGAAGGCCCAAAGGAACAAGCCTAAGCTGCATGGTATTAAATCTTAAATATGAATGGCATAAAGGCAAGTAAATCTAGCCAGCAAGCAGATCCGAACATAACATGAGGCTTAGTGAAAGGGTTGAGTTATTATAAGGAGGAAAAGCAAAAGGGCAAGACATCAAATAAAGTTATTCCCTAAACTTGACACACCAAAAAAAAAAAAAAAAAAAAGAAACTTCTAACTCTGATATCTAAAAATTTTAACACTAAACATTTTATTGAATACCATAATTTGAATATCATAATTGCCCAAGGAACAGATCTCGTAGCTAATTGTTACACTAAGTGAGAAAGAAACACATCCAGCAAATTCATCGTGAAGAATGGTCTAAACAGCACAAATCCAAAGGATCAGGCTGATAAGCCAAAAGACAAAAAATGATGCCTCCATATGAGCAGACAATCTGCCTCCGTTTCACACCAATCCAACACTAAAAATCCTCAAATTCACCCAAATCTAAACAATATAACCATCTTAAAGAGAACAATCATGGTATCAAACAATGAAAAATAGAGTCTTTCTATGAAATTTATTGAAATCTAAACAACAATGATCAAAATCAGAACCAGCTAAACCAAAACTCGAAACAGGAACCGTCTGATCTCACTTCATATGACTTAACAGAAGCTCAACTACCTAAATTAAACTCTGCTACCTACTTTAACAACAAAACACTCCAGAGCCGGCCATCTTTAGAGAACCGGGAACTGAAAATACTTCAAAAGAAAACGCATAGAAAGCGTCAAAAAACCAAATGGTAGCACCAAAAACTAACCAAATGCACCAAATCTAGCCATCTCAAGTGGGAAACCACAAAATTTAGTCAAAAAAAATCACAAGAAATGTTAACGGAAACATTTCAGATCCACTACAAAAGAGCATAGCCCTTTGATACTACAGCAACAGCAACAATAAAGCCTTAATCCTAAATTAGTTGGACTCAGTTACATAAATTCTTTTTCTTCATTCAGCTCTATTCTGAATCATATTTTTATATATTATCGATTTTTCTATTAGATTCATGTTTACAGGATATGACTACAGTTTTATACTGGTAGTTAACTTACTGCAATCCTTCTCCTTTATTTAGACTTGGAACCGATTATTAGATCGAAATCTAAAAGAAAAATAAAGAAATTTCAAGTAACTAAATAATAGAACTCATTCTCACTGATCTAAAGATGAAGAGAAAGAATATGATCCCCTTACCTTTAGAATATAGAGAAGAAGAGAGGTCCTAAAGTAACCCTAGCTTCTCTATTATTTGGTTCTGGCCTTGTTGAATAAGGGAATAGGAGAAGAGGAGCTGCCCATTAGACAAGTGGTAGTCGAATGACGTGCTTTAGACTGCAGTTCTCTAGTGAGATCTAGTTTTGATCGTCCATGGTTCAAATGTTTGTGCGATTTGACCTATCACAATTATATTAGATCCATTGAATATGAATGATAAAATATTATTATTAAGAAGGATATCCATCGATATAACATAAAAGCATGCATTTGTTTGATGGTCCATATATTCTATCCATTGATGACTTATGATAGGTCTCAATCTTACGATGGCTAGTGATTTTACTCTTCAAGTTGAATAAAATAAAGAGATGGAAGGTTGAGAAAACTTGGGTCACATTAATCCTATTAGTTTTGTGATCAGAGACCTATAAGAAAGATGGTTTTCCTCATCATATAAAATTGATATCACATGTAGTTGGTTAGTTGTTTTATCGCTTCATCTCCTCTAACATTTCATCTATAAATGATAATAGATTTACCTAGGAAACTGACAATCCGAACTTGAATAAGTTATCCAAGAATAGAGAAGGTAAAGCGTCCAAATCAATTTTTCACAAATTATCAAATATACTGCAAACATGCAGATTAGATATTTCATTTAGTTTTCATTAATTGGCAAAAGATAATTCACACTTATGCTATTTTTTTTTTTTCCTTTTCAATTTTGAGGTTATTTGAGTAATTTTCTCAGCTTTCTTGTTATGTCTTAATGAATCATCATTATGGTTATTCTTGATTTATAAATGTGCATCGTTCTCTCTAGTAAGGATGATAAATGATATTAATGAACTTGTGGTTATAGTTGCAAATTTAAAATTCTGTAGAACTTTTGTTGGATGCAATTGAAAATGAATATTGACATGCTTAGTGGTGACAAGAGTCAAGTGGATTCTTTCTCAAACAATGAAGTTTCTGCAATAACTGTAGAGTTAGCGATAAAATTATGATAACCAATATGAGAAGTTAAAAAATAATATTTGAATACTATGAAGGCTTATGTACAAAAGTAATTATGATGTTAGTTCAAAATATTGTTAGCAATTTTTTTTACTGATTGTAGTGCATTTAGGAACTATTTGGAGTTTGATAAATAAAACTTCAAATAACTCAAGTTGTATGTATGGATTAGTCCACTTATTTAGATGCATTGAATTATATAGTAAGTTGAATTGCTTATTAAACTGTATCTTAGGACTATTTTGTAGTAAATCAACTTTCAGTTACAATGGTTACTAAATGAGTTATGGGTATACAAACTTAAAAAGAATGGGATAAATATATTTTACCCTCCTAAGGTGATGTCTGATTTTATTTTGTTCATTCGTGGCTTGAAAAGTATCACTTAACTCATCTGATGTCAGTTTCCATCCATATTGTTTGTTGCTATTACCCACTTTGCTTGTGACAATTCAAAAAAAAGGAATGAAGATGAAAAGACCGATGAAAGGGGCTGAAGAAGATGATTAGGGATCAATTTTTAGTAGATTCTTGCGTCCTTAACATCTTCCGTTCTAATTTCTTAAAATAAAAGATATCAAGTAAAGATCTATTTATTAATAACCTCATTTTTTATATTGGATTTAAGAATACCGAAGTGCTAAAGGAGAAGCTACGTTTCTAACCAATCGATCGGTATATATCTACAATAAAGAATAATGTTCTCATCTAATCTTCATTGATTTAAAACAAAAATCTTGATCTTCTACCTCTGGATTTAAAGGCCTTATTGACGAACGAAGAAACCCTAGAAATCTAATGAAAATATAACATCTCAAATTGAAGAATATTTTTTTAAAGTGTGCGCATCCAACTTCAATCAATTCAGTGAAAATGGACCCCAAAAGATATAAGAATCTATTAATTTTTTGAAGAAAATTCGGTTAAAATTAATTTCTCGACATCTTCTCCGCCCTCTTTCACTGCATTTGTTTTTGTCCATCTATTTTTTGAATTGTTACAAGCATAATAGCTATCTAAACTCTTAGATGAGTAACAATAGCAAATGGCCACGAACGGAAACTAACCTCGGGTGGGTTAAGTAATGCCTTTTAAACTACAGATAGACAAAATGAAATCAGGTCTTACCTCAAGAGGGTAAAGTGTATTTATTCCAAAAGGATTCTTTTTTACTCTATTTCTATCAAAGTCTCAACATCTCTCCCCATGACATCATGTCCTTCCTCTTTAGCACCCCATCTTGACCTTGTCTCTTATCGTATCTCTCTGATCATGCCCATCGGATCTCTCTCAGGCTTCTCCTCCTTCATTGTTTCCCTTTCCTCTCCTGCCTCATTCATAAGTCCCTCCTTATCAACGCCTTCAATGTCATTGCCAACTCAAGTCCATAGCTATTTCCACCACCTTAAACTTCACCACTATAAATCTCTCCTCCTTCCTTCCCTATTGTTTTCCCCTCTCTGCTCTTCAATCCCTCCTTGATGCTACCATCAATGTTGCTTAACTTCCACCAACTTAAAAAAAGCTTACAATTGTCTCTTTTGCCTTAGACTTCACCATAATAATTTACTTATTATTTACATACACTACTACCTCTAGTTGTATTACAATCCATTTTTACCCATACATCTTTTTTATCAAGTCCCTTGCCTCAAGCCCCCATTCCCTTCTTATGGATTGCTTCGTTAAACCCTCAACCCCTTCTTATAGATTGCTTCGTTCACAAAGCTATATTCTTTCTCTACTCCACCTACTTCTTTATCTCTATCGACTTCCTCTACCTTTTCATTATCCTGTACTATCTCAACCCCTTCTTTAAAACTTATACCTCGCCTACTCTCTTTTATGGGCACTGAATCCTTCATCATTTACAAATTTGATGCAAATCTTTTCAACTAATACTTTCATCTTCATGTATGTCCGATGCTCTGACTTGAGATTCACGAGCAAAAGATTCGAAAAAATAAGTCAAAGCTCTTGTTCAAATATAAAAAATAAACTTTATTGCAAATTAACTAATTCATTAATAGGACTCTAAATACCCGCAAAAATTATTTACTATAAATAAAAAAACTCTATTTATTATTACCACAATTTGATTCATTGAGAGGCAAATCGTGTCTTGCAAAGGATATATAACATTTATAAAAATAGTAAGCCTTCGATAAAAGGGTTAACTAATAAACTTAGTTCTCGTCATTCATACGCGTGCATTAATTGCGTTTATAATGTCCTTTTGCATTTAAACCCTTATCCTCTATTATCGGATAAGCGTCTTATGAACTATTCGAAAGGTGTCGCATTATAATTCTCGGAACCAGCCTCCATGAATTAAGAGCTCATGATAAAAGAGATCGTGAAATTTTATTTTAATTCGCGCTTTTAGGATCCATCCGTAGGAATACTCTCTTCCCACGTGATTTAAATTCTTGCATTTTATGGAAAATAAAATTCCATCGATAATATGTGATTTATTTTTTGAGTGTTTCTTTTTTCTTACCAATATACTCTTCTTTCTCATCGTATATATTTTTTTCCAAATTAGCATACGAGAGAAAGAGAGAAGAAACGCGAGGTAAGAATTAGTTGAGATCTTTTTTACATATTGATGCTTGTTATTGTATCAATTTGATTTTTGATTCTGAATTTTTTTTTTTACTATTATATTTTTGTTGGGCATTTTAAAGAGTTGTAGAATTTTAATATCTTAATTTCTTAATTATTTTTTATAATTTATAAAAGTTAAAAAAATTAGATGATAAAAAAAAATTTAAGAATTAAAGGGTATAATTGATATTATACATTATTTTTTAAAAAAAATTATTTAATTAATAATTTTATTTTTTTTAAAAAAATTATTTTTATAATTAATATAATTTAGATATTATATGCTTAAAAAAATTAATTTTTATATATTTTATTTCTGTCCTAAAGTGAATCAAATGGCTCATAAAAAAACTCTCTCTCCCTCTCTCTCTCTCTCTCCCTCTCTCTCTCTCTCTCTCTCACGAAGGCACGAACCCTATATTCCCAAATCCCCCATTCCGATCTCCTCCCGGCCTCGTCTGTTCAATCCAAGATCTCTGATTTCGGCCGGATATGGGGGGAAAGAAGGGGCGACTTCTGTCGCTTCCCGTTCTCGCGGTGATCTTGATGATCGGATTCGTGTACTACTTGACGGTCTTCGTCTTCATCGAGGACTGGTTGGGCTTAAGCACCTCTCTGGGGTTCCTTAATTATCTAATCTTTAGTTGGGTCGCGTTCATGAGCTTGTTGTCGTTCTTCGTCGCCGTCATCGCCGATCCCGGCGGCGTTCCCGCTTCTTTTGCCCTCGACTCCGAAAATCCCTCCAAAAATGTAAGTCAGCTGCTTTTCTTTTCTTAATTGATTTCGTTTGGTGCTTTCTTTTCTTAATTATGGTTTTGGTTGTGGTAATTGCGGAGTTAGATCGATTTTTGCGATAAAAATTGGATCTTCTAGTGTTTAGCTGGATGAGTGGATTGCAGAGATTTTTTGAAACCTCGAAGCCCTTACTGCAGAGGCTACAATTTAGGGTTATATATATTCTCTGCTATTGGTTTAAGAGAAAATATTGTTTCTTTTGTTGTTTGAATCCGTAGAAATCTTCGTCTGGGAACCAATTGTGGGCAATATGCAGACCTGGAATTCTGGATTATTGGGAAGTTCTGTAAATTATCATTAGGACGGGTTCGTAATTAGGCTGAATGGACTTAATTTAACATTTTGGTACACGTGCCCTTTGATTTCTGTCAACTGATTTCCAGGTCGAGGGTCTGTTTTAGGTCTTATCAAAGCTTAGGACCCTTCTTTCCTGACCTTGTAGCGGAAAGTACCCAGGCCTCTTCTGCGAATTGTAACCATGATGAAAAATAAGTCTAAGCTGTAAAAAAAAAAAAAAAAAAAGAGGTTCTTTTTAGTTCTAGGCTAGCGTACTCTTTTGTTGCGACTTGTCCAAACAAAATAATATGTCCGAGTAAGCACAAGAACACAATTCAACCACATTATCTGATCTTGTAGTGTTGGTTAATTGTAACTATATGTCGAGCACAACATCAATTTTCTATAAAGATGTAAATTAAAAGCCCAAAGAATCCTTGTGGAGTAGAAATCGTGGTTGAGTCATTCTACTTAAATTTAAGGAAGGGGAACTTGTATTATTATTTTTTTAAGAAAGATCTTAAGCAGTATCAGATCTTAAATTGGATCCATAATTGAGATTACCTTGAGCATACTTACGTAGATTCAGCATGCATGATTAGTCAAATTTACAATAACATTCGTTGAGCAAACCTTCCTTCCATGAATTCCTGAACTGGTATCAGGTTTCATTTCAACAGTTTTAATTGATGCTGTCATAATTTGGCCATTTTGTATTGTCAATTATCCACTCAAATTACAACTTTTCATATCTAAGAATCTATCTGGATAAATTTTCGTAGATGGTTTATTTTTAAGAATATGTAGCCTAGAAGTTCTTCCTATCTTGTTTCTATTTGATTCTAGGTGGCATTTCTACATCTCTAGTTCTCCTAATTGTAACCATGAAACTACACCCTTCTTTGGAGTTATTCGGTGGCATTACAAGGAGTTTTGAAACTTCCCCCTAGGTTTTCTTAAAGCAAGCTTGCAATTGATGTATAAAGAGGAAAAGGCCTGCTCAAAAACACCAATCCTAGTGAAGTATGGCTGTCCGTTTTGCCACCCTTTATTCTCTTGTAGATATTTTTTGCTAGTGGCAGGCATTGGCAAGCCTTCACTAAGCCAGAAGAAACCTGTATGCATGACAAGCAGGTTTTTGCTTATGTATCAATTTTCCTTCAAGTTTCCTATAAAGATAAAGTTATGCTCTTTCCTTTTTATTCATTCTCATTCTTTGGAATGTTGTTGAGAGCAACACCATTGATTTTCATAAAAATTCCTAAGAATTACTCAAGTAAAATGCTTGGAATCACCTTCCAAGTTTCCAACATGAAACATCCTGCAAATGGAAGAGGTGCAACTGCTACCTTTTCCAAAAAATATGCTCTTCTGGAAGTTGATTTGGGCAGTCATAATTGAGAAAGTTCGTCTTAATGCTTTTGATAAATTTGAAACATCAATCAGAGATACAAATACAAATTTATGCATAGTTGACCGACCACCGCCTTTGTTGATAGGTCTGTGTCACCTCCCTAAGCGGGCTTTCCCTTTGTGTCAATGGAAGATCTAAATCCCTTCTATTCTCTGCGTGTTGCTGTCTCAGTCCACATAATATTGAGAATGCTCATTGAATGAGCAATTCAATAGTAGATCTCAGATCTAATCAATATTGATATACCGAGTATCTTATCTGTTGATATGAAGTATTCTGGTGATCTGAGTCCAAGCTGTTGGAATTGGAATAGGTTTGGAGCCATTTTGTAATTGACGTGCTTTTTACAACTAGTTGCCAACCAGACATCAATACTCCATCCTTTTTGTCCAGTATTCATCTCTCTTCCAAAATGATAGATTGACTTTTCTGTGTCATTACCATCATTCATGAAATTAATATCCTCATGAATCTTTCCTGTGTCTTTAACATGGTTCATGGGATTAATATCCTCATGAATGATAGAGTTCCTATAATACAATAAACTCTCCATAATAGTAGTCTCCTCATGGAGGAAGACTCTGACTAGAATTGAACGTCTTTAATCAATTATGTTGTAATAGAGACGGCAGCAATATTTATGAGGATTGATGCTTATGCTATGTTTCTGACTATATTCTTTTCAAGTTGGGCACCTTTATATCTTTCAATTGCTATACAACTCTAGTTTTAAATTTTATAGGATGAGGGTGTCCCGATTTCTCCATTAAACGGGGTGCTCTACCATCCCACCCCGTCTCAGCAAGTGCCCCAGTAGGTACTCTCTCTCTCTCTCTCTCTCTCTCTCTCTCTCTCTCTTTTCTTTTCTTTCTTTCTTTCTTTTCTTCCTTCTTTCTCTCATTCTTTTCTTTCTTTTCTTCTTCTTCTTCTTCCTTCCATCCTTTCTTTCTTTCCTTTCTCCCTTTTATCTTTCCTTCCTTTTCTCTTTTCTTTTACTTTCTTCCTTCTTTGCTTCTTTCCTTCCTTTCTCTTCTCCCTTCCTTTGTTTCTTTCATTTATCTTCTTCTTACCTTTCTTTTTTTTTTTTATTTTCATTTTTCTTTCTTCTTCCTGCCTGATGGAGATAGGTTTTGGAGTCCCACCTCCTAGTCTAATTTTCTTATAAAAACAAGACAAGTTGACTGTGATACCCCTCATCCCGCTGTGATTTAAAACATTGTGTACAACTATGAAGGCAAGAGTTTGCTAAGCTAGCAAAATAAGAGCTAGTCACTTCCATAGAGTGTCTAATACACTAGGTTTGTCAAAGCAAGTTATTTTACTTTGGCATATCTATTTATGTGAAATAGAAAAATTCATCAAGCACAACAAAGGACCGTCAAATCTCAAAGTTTCTAATGATATGTAAGACCCTAACTTTCGTATGGTTTCCTGCAGGGTGTAACCTCAAGATATTGTGATAAGTGCTCCACTTGCAAGCCTCCTAGATCACATCATTGTCGAGTCTGCAAAAGGTGTGTATTAAAAATGGTAGGTATGATTTTTATTTTTCATAAATATTTAATGTTTAATAGAAATGCTCTGGTTGTTCTCTGGTCTATTGAATCATCAAATAAAGGTAACTGTATGCTATCGGTTGCAGGATCATCATTGTATCTGGATAAGTAATTGCGTGGGCTATGGAAACTACAAGCCTTTCATCATCTTTGTCTTGCATGCGGCTGCTGGATCCATCTATTCTACGGTTTGCACATGCTTTGACCTGCTGAGAATTAACTAATTTTGGGACATGAGCATGTCTTGGATACTTGGGTCCTTAATGACACATTTTAATGCTAGCTGTATGCTATCTTCAATATTTCACTTAACTGTGCCAGTAATATATGGGGTGCTAATGGAAATGTTTCAGGTGATATTATTAAGTAGTATCCTTCAAAAAGATCTCAGCAGAACTTCACACGAGCTTTTTTATGTAAGTATATTTGGTTCATGGTTGCAGTGATTAATTAGGTTTATTGCACTTGACAGCAGCTACGTTTGTAAGTTGCACTTGATGCGTATAATTAGTCTGTAATTTTCTCTTGCAACTTTCTGTGTGGTCTAGATCCATCTTGATGTTTTAGATTGGTATGTAGCATACAATATGATAGAATACCCTTTACTCATTGAACATTACTTTGCATATATGGGAAAATTATGTTTGTAAACATCCAAACTTATTAATAAGTCCAAGTTTGGATAATGGCCATTGTTCTGTATCCTTTAATGGATACAGTGTATGCAGTGTGCGTCAACTTTAGAAAACCCTGTACTCCTTTTCTGTGTCATGTAGTTGAAATTTTTATTTTCTCAATAAAATCCTTCCATTTACTTTTATTTATGCTATTGAAAATTAAGCAAACTAGATCTGGCTCCCTCAGTTCGACACAAACATGTTTTGGCTGCACATTATGCTTGATACTTTCTCTATGAAAATCCAATTGTTTTACTCAAATTTGTGACTTAAGGAGACTTCAAGAAAATAAATAAGGCAAAGTGGGGAACAATTCAAAATCAAATGTGTTTTAGTTCTATATACTGGTCTTTCTTTAAATGTTGGGCTATAGTCAATGTTATTTTTATCTTTCAATCTTATTTTTATCTTTCTTTTCATTCGAAAAATGGACTCTAATTTCGGGGCTGCTGCTAATGGGAATATACACTACAGGCTTTCTGTGGTCTTCTCATGATTGGCTTCAGCTTGACTCTAGGTAGTCTACTGGGTTGGCACATATATCTCCTAACACACAACATGACAACCATAGAGGTGGGTATATAATCTGGACTTAAAATAGTGTAGCTCAAGCTCTCTTGTATTATTGTGGTTATGATATATGTCTGACTACTGGTTTTCTACCAGTATCGAGAGGCTGTTCGAGCAATGTGGCTAGCTAGGAAAAGTGGTCAGAAGTATCGCCATCAATTTGACCTCGGTGTATGTAAAAATCTTAGCCTGGTAAATCAGCTCTCTGCCCTGTCCTATATGTTCATGCATTTCAATTTGCATTGTAATTTTCTATTTGTATGCAAACACTGAGACATAATTTAATCTCCTTCTGTTGGCAGGTTCTTGGTCCAAATATGTTGACATGGCTTTGCCCCATAGCGCTAGGCCATCTCAAAGATGGGACGGAGTTTCCCATTTCAAATGACTGACCCCAATCTGCATCTACTTTTGAAGTCTGGGAATTTCAAGTGGGTGGCTCGATCCATATTTATATGCAGTTCGTCCTGGTCAGCTTCCCTGAAGTTGTTTGTCAACCTTTCTGAATGTTTTTTGGGTGACCAAAAGAGAGGACAGAATCCAACAACCGAATCGTTTGATGCACTACAGGGATGAACCTTCATAGCTGGAACATGGTATCATTACTCGTGTACAAGTTCTTATTTTTGAGTTGTACGCTTTCCCCCTTTGTAAAAGAGTTGCATGGTGATTTGTTGATAGAGAGAGATCTTTTTGCACCGGTTATTGGTTCATTAGTTGAACGATGTTTACGCATGTATTATTGCTATGTAATAAATAACTTATCTATTTGAGCTCAAAATAGATATCCAGGCAAATTAATATTTTACAAATTTTTTATTAGTTGAATGATGATTATGCAACGGGCCATTTTAAGTGGCAGGATGGTTTTTTTTTTAACTTTGTTTATTTATGAATTATTTTTATATATGACAGATCTCAAGTTTGAATAAAGAAAGAGAATTGCGGTAGGTTGATGACTAACATAAAATTATAGTTATATTTTATGAATATGAATTTAATAGAAACAATTGATAAAGTTAGAGTTTTTTTTGGAAGTGATGAGCTGCATTAATGGAAATAGCAAGGGTAGGTAGGATGATCCTTGGAAGTGATTCGTTACATCGACGTTCGGGTGTGAAGAAAAATAAGTAAGAGTTTTCATACCTTCATGGATAGATGTGGGTAAAGAAGTTAGTCTAATAAAATAAAAATATAAATAAAGTAAAAATAAAATAAAATAAAATATATTTAGTAACTTAAAATATAGGATCATTAATAGAAAAGTTAATGGAACTAATAAAGAAAAATTAATGTAGCTTGCTTGCATAAAGATTAAATGGATAAGTGAAAAAGCGAAAGAGGTTAATGGTTTTAAACTTTGCATGAGATCAAGTGAATGGGTGAAAAAGTAAAAGAGATTAATGATTTTAAACGTTGGTATATAGGTGAAGATATAAATAAAAATGGAGTGAAAATTATTATAGATACAAGCTTAAAAGATGAAGTTGCAAGTATTAAGAGGATAGGAGATTAAATAATTTTAATTAAATTAGTAATAGATGAGGAGTTAATAAATATTATTAGTGCTTGCTCAAGGAGGTTAAGATAGTGCGACAAAGCAAAGTTTTGAGAGAATATGAATAGACTAATTCAAAAAATTTCTACTAAATAAAAAATATTTATTGAAGAATATTTAAACGAATATGTAGGAAAGTATAATATAGGTTTTGACAAAGTACACGAAGGTTATGGATTTAGAGATAGAAATGATAAGGAAAATGTCATTTTAGAGTTTGTAATGATATATAATTTAGTATTAGCATGTTATATTTTAAAAAGAGAGACTTTCATTTGATAACTTTTAAAAGTGTATATAATGACAGTTAAATAGATTTTTTTCTTTACTAAAAAGATTGATCAAGTGTTTTGTAAAGATTATAAGGTTATACCGGATGAGGGTCTAATTGCAAGGTTAATGGTTGTGGATGTATATATTCATAAATAAAGGAAAAAAATTAAAAGGTATAAAAATTTAAGGATTAGGTAGTAGAATTTGAAAAGAGAGAAACTAATAACTTTTAAAGGAGTGATGAGGGAAGAAAAATAGAGTATAGATGGAGAGATTAATACCGTATGAGAAGAGATGGCTAATAGTATTAGAAAGTAGCTATAAAAGTGTTAGAAGAGTCAAAAGGAGAAAGAATATATGATAAGAAAATTTGGTGGTGAAATGAGAAAGTTTGATTAGCAGTTGAGACTAAAAGAGAGTACTATGAAAACTATAAGATGGTTAAGAAATGTTGCCCAGCTAAGCAATCCAAGAGGGGGGGTGAATTGGGTTCCTTTTAAAATTTTAAACAAAGATGTATAATACTTGCAAGGTTATAGAAGTGTGTGAGAGTGAAGTGTCAAGTTTAAAACACACAGCAATAACAGTGGAAGGCACACATAAACACAAAGGATTATAGTGGTTCGGTGCTAACTCTTGCACCTACATCCACTCCCCAAGAACCCCTTGGGAATTTTCACCACTAATCGTTCTCTAACGATTACAACCTATCTTACTTAGCTAGCTTCTTGTTTCCAGGCACAAGGGAGACTTTACAATCACCAATTAAGGGTTTGGCACACCCTTCACAAGTTTCAATCAAGTTGAAACTCAATAAGATACAATAAGAAATAAGTTCAGCAAGAATAGCTCCTTAATGAGCAAATAAATACAATAAAGAGCACTTTACAGTTTTGAAGCCTTTTTCCCTTGAATGAGCTTTACTTCTTTGAATGCTGGGAGTTAAGAGCACTTGATGAAGCTTCTGGAGTGGTTGGTGGGAGCTTTGAATAGGCTTCAATGGATTTTCAAACTTCAGCTACAGTGATTTTTGAAAACTGGAGCAGGCTGAATTTTCTTTGGATTTGGCTTGATAAATCTCTCTTTTTCTCACTTGTAATCCTTCAAAAATCCACTTAACTTCTTGCTAATCCATCCCATTAACTTGTATTTATAGTTGGTTGAGGGATTGGACCATTGGAATGGCCGTTTTCAAACGTTGGAATGTCAGAACTAGCCGTTGGGCAAGTTTCCAGGGCGTTAGTCGGCTCCAGAGCCGACTAACCTGGGATTTTCCTATCCCAGGCTGAGTTAGTCGGCTCTAGAGCCGACTAACGTAGGTAAACTCACTGTAAGTCCCACAGTAGTCGGCTCTAGAGCCGACTACCTTGTGCCAGACCACTGTGTGGTCACAGTAGTCGGCTCTAGAGCCGACTAATCCAAGGTTTTCTTCTGTAAAAGCTTCTGTGACACATTTTTGACCAGATCACTGTGTGGTCACAGTAGTTGGCTCTAGAGCCGACTAATCCAAGGTTTTCTTCTGTAAAAGCTTCTGTGACACATTTTTGACTTGATAACTCACATGTGGGTCGGCCAAGGGCTTCATTTTTCCATTCCAAGTTGCCGTGGGAGTTGACCAAAGTCTCCAAAACTTGAAAAATTGCTCCACGGACTTGGAAAACCATTGAATCTTGAACTTTCGACACTTGATAATTTTACTAAATATCTGAGTTTTACTTAATCTGACCTTGAGTCCTTCTCAGATACTGGGATTTTTTCTTTTGAACCACATACTGATTTTGACGTTTGGAATCCGTTTAGATATTCTTGGTGACTCTTGTATACCTGCAAGTCACATTGATCTACACCAAAATCATCAGTACCCTACTTAATTGTTTTGTGATCATCAAAATCAATTCAGGGTCAACAATCTCTCTCTTTTTGATGATGATAAAACCATTAAGTATAAGATTAAAATAATAATTTAAGGCAATGCAGCATTGAACTTAGCACAAGGTTGAGATTATTTGGCTCATATCAGGAGAGATTTCTAAGTCAATTTCATATGTAGGTTTTGTTCCAAAAATCTTGAAAAGAGTGCTAAAAGTAAGAATATGAGTCAAAAATTAAAATTTTTCATCCGAGTACTTCAAAAACAATATGATATTCATTTTTCATGTTTTGAACCCAGAGAAATCAGATTTTTGGTGGGATTTATAGTGAATTTTAACCCAAAAGGCTGAATTTTCAACAAAAATCTGAATTTTTCATGAAAAAGTTGAGTTTTATGCCAAAATGATTAAATTCAGTGCCAAATCCAAAAGTTATGTGCTGGGGATGAAGATTTATACAAATAAACTTTATTTTCATGCTGAGATTACAATTTTGATTCTAAAAATTCAGACTTTTAGCAGTTAGACTAGAAAGTACCAAAGGCGTATCAAAAATCTGCATAGTGTACCGAAACTTTGGTTTTTTTATGTCAAACTTTTCAGGAAAAGTTTTCAAACAAAGTTTAATTGATTTAAAAGAAAGTGAAATGAAACTAACAAGTTTTGTCTCCCCTTTTTGAAAAATTTCAAAAAGATCATCTTATTTTCAATTTTACTCCCCCTAAACATATGCTCTCATTATTCCATTTTGATATTATGAAACATGCTGAAACTTTTTGAAAACTTGCTGAAACATGATGAAAAAGTTTTGAAAAATTTTTTGAAACTTGACAAGAAGATCCTTCTCCTTTTTAAATATGTGCTTACCCTATTTGATCTTTTCATGGATCCATTCTCCCCCTTTTTGTCATCAATCAAAAAGGAAGTGAAAGATTAAGCACTTAATTTTATACATCTCATCCTTGATAGTTCAATATTGAAAATTTTCATGACAAATGAAAAACCTCATATGAAAATTTTTATGATAAATTCACAATGGAAGATTAACATGAAATATTTCACAAGATGAAAATTTCATACACAGAATTATATAGAAAGAAACATTTCATTAAGCATAAGATTTCATACATAGGATTTTATACATGACTAGATTCATAAGATGACATTCTAATACAAGCATTACAAACATTACATTCTAATACAAACAATACAATACATAGAGATCCTAATACATTCTAGACACAACAAGATAACCTGATCTATTCCTCATCTGAGGATACAACGGATGGCTGAGCAGAAGATGCAGTACGACATCCTTGTGGAGGAGGACGATAGGATGCATGTGGTGGCCTGGAGCGGGGGTGAGCAGATATGAAGCCAGGCTGGGAAGGTGACTGAGCAGGATGGATAGGTAGCTGAAATGCAACTGGAGCAAGCTGGTCACTGATGGTGGAGACCAAATGGTGAAGGAGACCAATGGACATTTCCAGTCTCTCAAATTTTCCATCAAAGGACACAATCTGAGCTCTCAACTGTCTCACTTCTTTAGCCACTCGGGCTAACTCCTCAGAGTCACGGTCAGATCCAGATTCATGACCTCTCATCTCATGCATCATTAGCCTTCCACTAATAACATTTACAGAGTGCTCCAGCATGTCCAACCTCATCATCATCTGAGGCATGGTCTCATTTACAGTAGAAATGTGAGGTACCATAGTAAAATCACCTGTAGATGAGCCACTATCCCCTGAACTTCTGCTGGAGAGAGCAGATGATACTTCTCTGACAATGTACTGCAGCTGATCCTAACTGAGCTCAATAGATGTCTTCTGGGGTGCTATGGGCTCCTCATGCTGCTGCCTAGTACTTGGTCCAGCCTCCTTATGTGAGGAAGAAGATGGACCCTCTGCCTCAGCTAGCTCATTTGCCTCTGCCTCTCTTCCTCTTCCTCTGGTCCACCACCCATTAATCTTTACAAAACCCATTCGACGCAGAGAATGTTCATTGTAGAAGTCCGAATGGTGCAGCTTGGTGGATTCTTCACCCTTCAGCCTTACTCCAAAATGCTTAAAAAAATGGGTGAGAAGATACCATAGGGAAGAGCAGATCTGACTCTGTTGACTGTTTCTCTCCACATAGTCAACATCAAATCAGGGAGATCATAGGGGATGTCACTGACAATGTGATACATGAGGGTTAGATCCTTTTCAGTGACCAGGTTGAAGCTACCAATTCTAGAGATGAAAATCCTAGAGATGATGTGATGGAATAGTTTCATTTCCACATTTAGGGTGTTGGCCTCCAAACGGTCTACACCCTCTCCATCCTCAATTCCTAGGATAGTGTCAATCCTGTGAGCTCTATGCTCAGGAGAATCTTCACAAACTCCACCAACAGGAACTCTTAAGATATTTTCAATGGAGGCACGGTCCAGCTCAATATTAACCCCTTTTACTATGGAAGAAGCAGAGGTGAAATCAACCGAGAGATTTTGGTAAAACTCTCTTACCAATTTTGTGTAGATTGCAACCTCTGTCTTACACAAGAAGCTCCATCCCCTTTGTTGAAGCATTCGCCCAATATTGAACCGTTCCCGGGCAAGGAATCCAAAGTCCACTATCCTTCCATTTGAGATAGCTCTTGTGGATAAGGATTAGATGCCAGAGAACCTTAAGGGAGAGGGCACGGCAGGAGCTTGTGCGCCTCTCTCGCGGAAGCTCTCCAGGGCTTCTTCTTGCCGCACGTGGGGGATCCTCATCTGTAGAGCCATGGAGCTGGGGCGCTAGATCTGAAGGGAAGAAGGGATCTAGAGAGGGTGGAGGGAGGGATTTAGAGGATTCTAGGCTTTGGGGAAGAGTTGGAAGAAGATGGGAAAGAAATGAGGAAGTGGGAGTCCAAGAGGCGTTCGGTTTTCTTTTAAACTGAGCGTCTCTTGGAGTTAGTCGGCTCCCATGCCGACTAACTCCATGTTAGTCGACTCCCCAGTCAACTAATATGGGGAGCAAGACGCTGGGCCTCCAGAAAATCCAAGAATTTTTATAGAAAATGATTTTTACAAGCCACGCATGTTATGAGATCATGAAGAAGGGTCAGTTGGGCTAATTGTCATGATTTTTAATATTTAAATACATGTCCAGAAAAAATTTAAAAAATCAATCTAAGTAGCTAACTCATTCTGATAGGGGGTCAAACATGCCAAGTTCTCTTCTAATTTCATAAAATTTATTTTCATCAAGGGATTTTATGAAATTATCAGCTAATTGCTTGTCAATACTAACAAATTCAAGGATTATATCCCCATTTTGAACATGATCTCTAATGAAATGATGTCTAATTTCAATGTGTTTGGTCCTATAGTGCTGAATTGGATTTTTAGTCAAATTAATGGCACTAGTATTGTCACATTTTATGGGAATGTCTTTAAGTTTAATATCATAATCTTCTAGTTGTTGCTTAATCCATAAGATTTGAGCACAATAACTTTCAGCAGCTATGTATTCAGCCTCAGCTGTGAACAAAACAACTGAAGTTTGTTTCTTGCTAAACCATGAGATTAAGTTAACTCCTAGAAATTGGCAAGTTTCACTAGTTGATTTTCTATCAATTTTACAACCAGCAAAATTAGAGTCTGAGTAACCAATCAGATCAACAGTGGATTGCTTAGCATACCAAAGACCAAGATTTTTAGTACCATTTAAATATCTTAAGATTCTTTTTATAGCATTTAAGTATGTTTCTCTAGGATTAGCTTGAAATCTAGCACACATGCATGCACTGAATAAAATATCAGGCCTACTAGCAGTTAGATATAAAAGTGATCCTATCATGCCTCTATAAAGCTTTAAATCTACTGATTTACTATTATCATTCAAATTAAGTTTGCAAGATGAGCTCATAGGGATACCGGCACATTTAGAATTCTCCATACCAAATTTCTTCAGAATTTCTCTTGTATATTTGCTTTGGCTAATGAAGATTTCATCTACATTTTGCTTTATTTGAAGTCTGAAAAAATAGTTGAGTTCACCCATCATGCTCATCTCGAACTCTCCCTGAATGAGCTTAGCAAAGTCTTGGCATAATATTTCATTAGTGGCACCAAAAATGATGTCATCCACATAGATTTGCACAATAAGCATATCATCATTTTCTCTTTTTATAAATAATATAGTGTCCACATTTCCTCTAATAAAGTTATTACATATCAAGAATTTGCTTAATCTATCATACCATACCCGGGGTGCTTGTTTCAAACCATACAAAGCTTTGTTTAACTTAAACACATGGTTTGGATGTTCATTATTTTCAAAACCGGATGGTTGTTCTATATAGACTTCCTCAGCAATATATACATTTAAGAAAGCACTTTTAACATCCATTTAAAATAATTTGAAGTTCATGAAGCATACAAAAGCAAGTAATAGTCTAATAGTTTCTAATCTTGCAACAGGAGCAAAGGTTTCATCAAAATCAATGCCTTCTTCCTGATTATAACCTTTAGCTACCAATCTTGCTTTATTTCTAATTATGTTTTCATGCTCATCCAATTTATTTCTGAAAACCCATTTAGTGCCAATTATGGGATAATCTATTGGACTATCAACTAGGATCCATACATTGTTTCTTTCAAATTGATTTAATTCTTCATAAATTACATTTATTCAATCAGGGTCATTTTTAGCATCATCAAAACATTTTGGTTCAATTTGTGAAATAAATGCTAAATGATTACATGCATCTCTATATGAGGACCTAGTTCTTACTCCTTGAGATGGGCTACCAATAATAAGTTCTTTGGGGTGATTCTGGACATACCTCCACTCCTTTTTCAAATCATGTGTACCTTGAGGTTCAGATTGTTGAAGTGTTTCAATGCTATCTTCCTGATTACTTTGTTTATTTGATCCTTCTTTTTCTTTTAGAGTAATGTCTTGCATTCCTTCTTCAAGTAGACCTGCATCATCAACTATATCCTTCTTCCTTGATGGAAGTTCATTAGTTTCATCAAATACTACATGAATGGATTCTTCTACCACTAATGTTTTCTTATTAAATACTCTATAAGCTCTACTATTGGTAGAATATCCAAGAAAAATTTCCTCATCAGATTTTGCATCAAATTTATTAAGATTTAATTTGCCATTATCTAGAATAAAACATTTATATTCAAAAATATGAAAATATCCAAAGTTTGGTTTTCTACCTTTTCAAAGTTCATATGTGGTCTTTTTCAAAATAGGTCTTATTAGAGCTCGATTCAAAACATAACATGTTGTATTGATTGCTTCAGCCCAAACGTATTTTGGGAGATTGCTTTCACACAACATGATTCGGGCCATTTCTTCAAGGGTTCTATTTTTTCTTTCAACTACACCATTTTGTTGAGGGATTTCAGGTGCAGAAAAGTTGTGGTTAATTCCTTTTTCATTACAAAAACTTTCAAAATGTTGATTTTCAAATTCTTTTCCATGATCACTTCGAATAGATGCAACTTGAAGACCTTTTTCATTTGTTGCTTTTCTGAAAAATTTTAAAAATGCAGAAAAAGCTTCATCTTTGCTTGTTAAGAATAAAACCCAAGTAAAATGAGAGAAATCATCAGTGATTACAAAACCATAACGTTTATCACCTAGACTTGTGGTTCTAGTTGGTCCAAATAAGTCAATGTGTAAAAGTTCCAAGGGCCTAGAAGTTGAAACCACATTTTTGGATTTGAATGAAACTCTAGTTTATTTTTCAAACTGGTATGCATCACAAATTTTGTCCTTTTCAAAACTTAATTTTGTCAAACCATTTACTAAATCTCTTTTAATTAGTTTGGAAAGCAAATCCATGTTAACATGAGCAAGTCTACGATGCCATAACCAGCTAGAATCATTAAATTTAGAATTCATGGCAACTAGACATTCAACATTTTGGTCATTAAGCTCATTTAGATCTACCATATAAACATTTCCATGCTTATGACCAATAAATTTCATGCTATCATCAGCAGGATTTGTAACCTTACAAACAGATGATTCAAAAATGACTTTAAAACCTTTATCACATAATTGACTATGCTTTAACAAATTATGCTTTAATCCATCAACAAGAAGAACATTATCAATAAAAGTATGGAAAGTGATACCAATTTGCCAATGCCAATGATCCTTCCTTGAGCATTGTCTCCAAAAGTAACCACTCCTCCATCCTTAGGTTCCAAAGTGATGAATTGAGATTCATCACCCGTCATGTGTCTTGAGCACCCGCTATCCAGGTACCATCTTCTTTTTGCATTACGGGACACAAGACACATCTGCAACCATAATATCAAGTTATGTTCTTAGGTACCCAAGTTTTCTTGGGTCCTTTGGGGTTAGCATGAATGGTTCCTTTAGGAACCCAAATCTTCTTGATATTCTTATTGATATGAGAGTTATATGCATAGGCTTTATGTCCTGGTTTTTCATATTTGAAACAAGTAATTTTTGAAAAGTTGTTTGGTGGAACAAAATATTTTTTAAAAATTTTTGCTTCTTTAAAGGGTTATAACATAGTCCAGCTTTATTAAAAACAGCCCTTTGGTTGTCAAGAATCATTTGCAATTTTATGAAACTTAAAGTAAATTTATCCACAATGGGTTTTAGTTTGTTAACTTCATTTTTCAAATTCAGATTTTCTTGGGTTAAAACAGAATTCTTATTTGAAAATTTCTCTTTTTCAAAACTAATTTTTGGACTTAATTTTTTAAATCTTTGTTTTTGCTGCCTAACTTTTTGAATTCAGTAAGTAAATCATAAAAAGCATCTTGCAATTCATCAAATGTAAATTCAGTTTGAGAGTTAGGGATTACCTCTTCTTCACAAGCCATGAGGCATAAGTTTGCTGTTTCTTGTTTCACATCCTTTAAACTTGTGTCATCACTATCACTCCAAGTTGCCATCAATGCTTTCTTCTTAGCCTTTTTGGGACCTTTCTTTAATTGTGGACAGTCAGCCTTGAAATGTCCAGGCTTCTTGCATTCATAGCATGTGAGAGGCTGCTCCTTATCCTTTTCTTTGCTGAAGTCTCCTTTCAGCAGTGGCCTTCTCTTCACTCCTTATTTCTTCTTCCTCATGAATCTTCTAAATTTTCTTATGATGAGAGCAAACTCATCATCCCCTTCACTCTCTTCTGAAGATTCATCACATTCATCCTTTTGATCTGAACACTTCACTCTCTTCTTGGACTCCTCCTCATCAAGATGTTGTTTGACTTGAATTTCATGGGTCATCAGTGATCCCATGAGCTTTTCTAGAGGAAGGATGTTGAGGTCTTTTGCCTCTTGAATTGCAGTCATCTTAGCTTCTCATAACCTAGGCAAAGATCTCAAAATTTTTCTCATTAGATCACTGTTAGTATAAGACTTTCCAAGACTTTTAAGGTCATTCACAATATCAGTAAATCTAGTGAACATATCAGCAATGGATTCATTTGGTTCTATTTTAAACAGTTCATATCTATGTACAAGCATATTGATTTTAAATTCTTTCACTTGATTTGTGCCTTCATGGGTGACCTCAAGTCTATCCCAAATTTCTTTGGCAGAAATACAAGTGAAAATTCTATTAAACTCATTTGCATCAAGTGAACAATATAAAACATTCATGGCTTTAGCATTTAGCTGAGCCATTTTCTTATCATGCTCATCCCAATTCGCTTCCGGTTTGAGGATTTCAAGACCATTTGTCCTAAGAATGGGTGTGTGAGGTCCATTGACAATGATACTCCATAGATCATAGTCAAGTGTTTGAATAAAAATTTTCATCCTAGCCTTCCAATAAATGTAATTTGTGCCATTGAATAAAGGTGGTCTATTTGTGGACTGTTCCTCAGTCAACAAGGAACTCATTTGGGCTGCCATAGATCTTGGACTCTTTGTCGGTTAAGACAAATGCAAGCAAGAGAACCAAGGCTCTGATACCACTTATTCCCAACTAAGCAACCCAAGAGGGAGGATGAATTGGGTTCCTTTTAAAATTTTAAACAAAGATGTGCAATATTTGCAAGGTTATAGAAGTGTGTGAGAGTGAAGTGTCAAGCTTAAAACACATAGCAACAACAGTGGAAGGCACACACAAACACAAAGGTTTATAGTGGTTCAGTGCTAACCCTTGCACCTACATCCACTCCCCAAGAACCCTTTGAAAATTTTCACCACTAATCGTTCTCCAACGATTACAACCTAGCTTACTTAGCTAACTTCTTATTTCCAGGTATAAGGAAGCCTTTACAATCACCAATTAAGGGTTTGGCACATCCTTCACAAGTTTCAACCAAGTTGAAACTTAACAAGATACAATAAGAAATAAGTTCAGTAAGAATAGCTCCTTAATGAGCAAATAAATACAATAAAGAGCACTTTACAGTTTTGAAGCCTTTTTCCCTTGAATGAGCTTCACTTCTTTGAATACTAGGAGTTAAGAGCACTTGATGAAGTTTCTGGAGTGGTTGGTGAGAGCTTTAAATGGGCTTCAATGGATTTTCAAACTTCAGCTACAGTGATTTTTGAAAACTGGAGCAGGCTGAATTTTCTTTGGATTTGGCTTGATAAATCTCTCTTTTTCTCACTTGTAATCCTTCAAAAATCCATTTAACTTCTTGCTAATCCATCCCATTAACTTGCATTTATAGTTGGTTGAGGGATTGGATCGTTGGAATGATCGTTTCCGAACGTTGGAATGTCAGAACTAGCCGTTGGGCAAGTTTCCAGGGCGTTAGTCGGCTCCAGAGCCGACTAACCTGGGATTTTTCCTATCCCAGGCTGAGTTAGTCGGCTCCAAAGCCAACTAACACTACAGTAGTCGGCTCTAGAGCCGACTAGCATGGGTAAACCCACTGTAAGTCCCACAGGGCTCTAGAGCCGACTACCTTATATCAGACCACTGTGTGGTCACAGTAGTCGGCTTTAGAGCTGACTAATCCAAGGTTTTCTTTTGTAAAAGCTTCTGTGACACATTTTTGACTTGATAACTCACAAGTGGGTCGGCCAAAGACTTTATTCTTCCATTCCAAGTTGCCGTGGGAGTTGACCAAAGTCTCCAAAACTTGAAAAATTGATCTACGGACTTGAAAAATCATTGAATCTTAAATTTTCTACACTTGATAATTTTGCCAAATATCTGAGTTTTACTTAATCTAACCTTGAGTCCTTCTTCTCAAATATTGAGATTCTCTCTTTTGAACCACATACTGATTTTGACGTTTGAAATCCATTTAGATATGCTTGGTGACTCTTGTATACCTGTAAGTCACATTGATCTACACCAAAATCATCAATACCCTACTTAATTATTTTGTGATTATCAAAATCAATGCAGGGTCAACAAGAAAGAAGTTAAAAAGATAATACGGGAGGCTAAATATAAGGGATATAAGAAATTATATCACAAGTTAGAAATTAAAGATGGAGAAAAAGATTATATAGAATTACAAAAGTAAGAAATAGAAAAACTAGAGATATATTTTAAGTTAAATGTATTAAAGATGATAATCAAAAAGTTTGGTTAAAGAGAAAGAGATTAAAAAAAAATGGAGAAGCTATTTTTATAAATTATTAAATAAAAATCATATATATAATTTAGGATGCTCTACTAGTTCTACTGAGGATAAAGTTATGGTGTATACTCGAAGAATTAGGATATATGAAGTAAATAAGGCTATAAAAAAGATAAAAGTAGGAAAAACTGTAGGGCCTATATTCCTACAAAAGTTTGAAAATATTTAGGCAATGCTGGAGTAATTTGGGTGATAAATTTATTTAATAAGATTTTATAAACTAAAAAGATGCCTATAAATGAAGGAAGAATATCATAATACCAATTTATAAAAATAAGGGAGATATTCAAAATTGCTCTAATTATCATGGTACCAAACTCATGAGTCATATTATGAAACTTTGGAAGAGATTAATTGAACATAGGTTGAGATGTATTACAAAAATATCAGAGATTCAATTTAATTTTATGCCAAGAAGGTCAACTATAAGGCTATTTTTTTTCTTAAGAGGTTAATGGAGACGTATAAAAAAAAGAAATAAGATTTTTATATGGTTTTTATTGATTTAGAAAAAACATATGATAAGGTCCCTAGAAAAATTTTATAATGGATGCTAGAAAAGAAAGGAGTACTAGGGTAAAGAAAAGAGTACTAGGGTATAGTACTAGGGTAAAGAAAAGAGTACTAGGGTATATTAACATAATAAAAGATATCTATTATGGGGTAATTACTAGTTTAAAACTATTGATGATTATACTAGTGAATTTTCTATTATGGTAGGCTTATATCAGGGATCTGCTTTTATTTTATATCATTTTGCTTTAATTATAGATAAGCTGAGCTTACTAAATATTTAGGACGATATTCTATAGTGTATGTTATTTGCAAATGATATAATACTAGTAGGTGAAAATAAGGCTGAAGTTAATCATAAGTTAAAACTATAGCGAAATACATTAGAATTTAAAGGTTTTAGTAGGATAAAAACATAATATATGGAATACAATTTTAGTACAATTAGAAATGAAAATGAACGTAGAGTACAAATTGGAGATCATGAAGTTATTAAAAGTGATCATTTTTGGTTATTCATAAGAAAGGAGAAATTAAGGATGATGTTGTAGGTTCGATAAAATGGAAAAGTGCAACTAGTATATTATGCAATCATAGAATACCTGCCAAGTTGAAGAGAAAGTTTTTTAGAACAGTCATATGACCAGTTATACTTTATAGTATGAATTGTTGGACGGCTAAAAAAATATATGTACATAAGATGAATGTAATAGAAATGATAATGTTAAGATGGATGTATAGTAATATAAGAAAAGATAGAATAAGAAAATTATTCGTAAAAGATAGAGGTAACTCTAATCGAGGATAAATTAAAAGAAGGTTGATTTAGATGGCTTGGACATGTGTAACGTAGATTTAGAAATACATGAGTATGGAGGAATGACTTAATATATGTAGAAACAAAAGGAGATAAAGGTAGATCAAAAAATTATATGAAAAAAAGTGATAAAGAAAGACTTAGAATTTTTGCATCTTACAAAAAATATACTTTAAAATATAACTGAATAAAAGAAAAAAGGAATCATGTAGCCGATTCCAACTAGTTTGGAATTAAGACTTTGTTGTTATTATAGCAGTATTAATATTTTACAAATTTTTTATGCTTTCGGATACCCATCAAGATAGTGAAAATGCTAGAGTTAAAACACTTTTCTTAAGCTCTGTCTTGCATGTAAATAAGAAAAGTCATAATTCTATTACAATTCTTTTTTTATATTTTATGTAAAAATTTATTATTTAATTTTTGAATACAATTGAAATTCTGAATTTATTATGTTGATCCACAAATTTCTTTGCTGTAATAAATTCTGCCTACTATATATTAAAAAGAAATAATAAAAACAGAAATGCATGAAATAGAAAATGCTGAGAAAACTAAAGGAAGAAACAAAGGGCACCAGATGAAGAACACCCAGCACATGTGAACGAAGGGTGATTCCATGGACTCCGACTATGGTGTTATACACTGTCCATGAAAATTGCTTTATCGTGTTTATTATATATAAATAAATAATTTATCAAACTTATAATTGCTGAATTGATCATTTTATAATCAATTGATATGCAATGTTTGATAACAAATTTGCACATCGCACCAATGACTTGAAGAGAATTACTTCCGTGGTATTAGTGTTACTTTGTGAAATTTTAGAAAGAGTTTTATTATTATTATTTTATTTTAAAAAAGTAGGATTATTTTGAGATTTTCAGCAGATACTTACCATTGCCCTAAGAAGTAGCATCAATTTTCTCATGATTTACTTCTTTCTAAGGACCTCAATATTAGGTTTAATTGAAGAACTTAAATATTATAGAAAATTGCCAAAGGGCTGAGAGCCCCGAGCTTGTAAAATTTTATTTTTTATGAATTAAAATGTTCACAGGATTGGAACCCCAAATGAGAGATAGAGAGGGTGGGATGGGGCGTGGGCAAGGGAGAAGCCCCAAGATTCCTTTTTTTTTTTTTTAAGAAAAGAGAGAGAGAAAGAAGAAGAAGAAGAAGAATTTTCTTAATCTCAGAGATGCTGAAAAGAATAAGCGTCGTGGACGGGTCAAGTTTTGACGTTTTTATTTGTAATAGAAATGGACCGGGTTGGGTTGCCCCAACTTTTTTCTGCGCCTACCTCGCCATGACCGAGTCGCTTCTCCTCTCCTCCTCCCCCTCCACCGCGGCCCCTCTCCCCCTCCGGCCATCCTTGCCACACCGCAGTCCCTCTCCCAGATCTCTCACCCTCTGCCTCCACCGCCGATGCCGCCTCGAAACCAGAAGCCACACTCTCCCCTCCGCCTCGATCGCAGGCAGTTTGATTTCTCCGGCTCCCAGGCTCGGCACCACTATCTTCGTCTCCGCCGCGGCGGCGGCGGCGGCGGCCTGGAGAGGGGTGGAGGATCTCCCGCCGCCGGAGGACCGCCTCGATGACGGTGGCGACGGCCCTAGCTCGGTGGAGCTCGTGCCCATCCTCAGCGAGGCGCAGTTCGATCGGATCATTGCCGAGGCGCAGCAGCTCGAGGAGTCGGTGATCGTGCTATGGTTCGGTTCTGGATCTTGTTTTCCTCGTATTTTCCGGAGGGTTGTTGTTCTAAATTTGATGCTTTTAGACTTAGATTTTGTTTAATTTTCCTAGGAACCTCGTTCAATTCGGTTGTTTGAACAAATTGATGAGACCTAGCTTTAGTTTGATTGATAGATGGAAGAATGTAATTTGGAATCACATGGAGCATGTCCTATAGCATCATTACAAAAAATACAAGATACAAGATGAAATAAAAACTTTATAAGTGGATTTAATGGAGCTATAATTTGAGATGGTGTAGTAAAATGGTGCACTAGAGACATTATATTCTGATTATAACCAACAACAAGAGTTTATATTTATGACTCTAGAAAGGACAAAAGCAATTGTTTATCGATATCAGCATTACCTTTTGTTATATGACACTAGAATAGTTTCATACTAGTGAGTCATCATTTTGCAATGCCTTTTGTGTTTCCTATCCAGCTCGCTCCAATTGTAGCCTCTAACCATGCATCAAAATTTGGATACATGGTTGATCAATTCATGTTGCAGTGACATTTTTTTTGTTGCTTTTTGCCAAACAAATAAACAATACCTTATCAAATTGTAGTTGCCCCAAGGTTGTGTTGGTATTATTTATGCATCCAGCATGATCACTTTATCTTCATATCTAAGTACTTCAGCTAAACCGTGCTTCTGGTAAAGCAATACATGACTACTATATATACAACAGTTTTCATTAAGCACCATCTAATGCTTCAATGATACTTTTGAGATTGTTCAAATAAACTGGCACTCATTATTTGGTCAAAGGTATGACTTTATATTCATGTTCCTATAGTTCCTAAGAATGTCAATCCGCCAAAGTCCAGAACATTTGGTTCAAATTATGGTTCAACAGTTCAACCATTTTACCAAATAATGGCCATTTCATGTATAAACATGACATTTCACTTTGCACCATTTACTCTTGTTTGATTGTCTTTTGCGTTCTTACTTTGCATAAAATAATTTGTAGATGGCATGTTACATGTAAATGCTTCTCTTGTTGGTGTTTATGCTAAGTTGGTACATATTTGAGCTAATCTTGACATGTAGGATGGCAAACTGGTGCAGAAAATGTATATATTTGAAACCCAAACTGGAAAAATTGGCAGCGGATTACTACCCAAGGTTAGAGAACAGTCTTATTTTAATATTTTCCAAGGATTGGATGTGTGATTTGCAAGTTTATTAATTGGATTTAGCGGCAAACGGGTTTGATGAATTATGTGGTACTAATCATGCAATGTTTAGCAGAATTCATTATACCCAGATGAATTTACTGCCACCAATGGAGCTTTCTCAGGTCTTAATTGGATCTTACTAATTTATTTGATTGATTCTGATGTTCCAAATATCATGTTATTGGTGCAGAATTAGGTTCTACTGTATTGATGTCAACACAGTTCCTCAAAGGCTTGTGACTCGGGCAGAAATTGCTGTAAGTTTAGACTCAACCCCCACTATATTATTCTCTTTTTCATCTAAACACATTTAAAAAAGTTGAAAAAAGAATAATCTACAAATGATCATTAGTTCCATTACGAGAATCTAATCCTGTATATTTTTTTCTCAGTGACTTTCTGGTTTAGTTGTAGAGGTTTGTAACATCACTGTATGGAAAATTCATGATTTGAGTGGATTATACTTCTGTACCTTTCATATTATGTTTGAACAATGTAGATAACTAAAAGAAACATATAATATCAACAAAGCCGTGCGTGCAGTAGAAGAAAACTAATTAATTTGCTACCAATTACTAATAGTCCAGTCTATGGTTGTGTAAGAAACATTTGAGTAAAAATCAAACTCATCTAAAATGATATCACTAGCCATTTACTTAGTGCCTTAACTATTATATTTAAATGGGGGGAAAGTGAGTCCAAAGACATTCTCTAGTAGGTTCATTGAACTATTGTCCAGCAGAGGGACAGGGATTTGATCATTATTTTATCTTGCAGTACAAGAAAAATAAAGGAAAATTTGATAGAATAAAGTACATTTGGAGTATGTAGGATGGAAATTTGCAGCACAGGCTTTCCCATAGACCGCAAATATGTGCATTCTTGACACGAGCTTGGTAGTTTCACTGCATCTTTAGCTATATTGTGTTTCTTCATAGAAAACAATGAAACTTTAATTACAAATCCAACTTGAAATTTAAACTGAATCTTTTGATGGTTTCACTATTGCTTTTACAGTGGACTAGTAGGTTCAAACTTTTAAATGGCACTATTATTGCCTAACATGTTGAACATTTAGACTTGACCCTTCCTTCCAAAAAAAAAAAAAAAAAAAAAAAAAAAAAAAAAAAAAAAAAAAAAAAAAAAAAAGAGAGAGAGAGAAATTGATTTTACCTGCAACAAATTACAGTCAAGTAATCCGAACTCAGCTAAAAATAGCCCCTTCCACTTCCTAAGGTATGATATTGTTTTGGGGAAATGGTGTAATTTTTTCTGTAGATTGCCACTTTTATGACTGTGTTGTCATGTCTGAGGGTTTGGTAGCTGCAAAATTGTCACCAGGGCAATGCTCTGTCCATGGTATTTTAAGTCAACACCCTCATAACATACTTTGAGTGATGCAGAGTTGTAACTTGTCCATGAAACATATGTTTGTAATGCAAATAGAAAGCGATATTCTTTTAAAAATATATATTGGAAAGATTGAAATCAATAGTTGATAAGGTAAAATACGATAATGAACCTATCAAAAATGATTGGTTTCCTCTCCACGAACATGAAATTTAAAATGAAACTCCATCAGGCAACTCAACAACTCCAATTGCGATCCTAATATAGAATGTTCTTAATAGTTGGAAGTCCTATCTAAAACTTTTATGCTTTTCCTTAAACCAAATCGCAACAAGTTAATTATTTTATTAGATATTTTGTGAAGCACCATTACTTTAACTTCTTTCCTTTTTCCTGAAGCATTGAATTTAATAAAAATTGTTATCCATATAATGTAGTAGAGAATCATGTTATCTCTTTATGTAGATTGAAAAAAATTATCTATACCGCAATTTGACTTTCAGAATGAGCCAAAAAAAGCAAATTTACCTGATCTTACCTTTGAGAGGTTCATAAGAAATTAATAATGTGAACTCAGACTCAGACAATATGAGATGCCTAAAGTCAGTGATACAATTTGCATGCATTTTATTGTTAAATTTTCTTTAATTAATTATGATACCCAAATTTTACTCCAAGAAAGTGCTATGTCTTAACAGATTCTAGAGAGTGGTTTACCATTCAAGCAAATTATGGAAGTTCTACTCATAGTATTCACATTTCATAAATTATAGTAATTATCAAGTGTATGCGGAAGCAGATCAGACCAAAGGAAAATAGGTAACACTAACTGCCTATGGTTATGGTGTCTGAGGAAACTCAAATTCCTCTCTGATGTATAATAGTTAAGTTGACCAGAAATTTGCAAACAATTTATAAAGGGTTGACCTCAGTTTGAAATTCAGCTATCAAAAGTTATCAAAACTCATTGGATCATAACTTGATCCATCTGATGATCCTGTAGAGATGTGCTCAGCTTGTCAGTTAAGTTGTTCTCCTTTTTTTCCATTATGGAATTTAATTGCACAGAATGTGTTGGATATTTCTCTCCTTTTATGTTCTCAGATGTTCTAAACTGTTATTCTTGTTCTTCTGAATGCAATCAATATAGTTTTATTATATTGTAATTAGAAATGAGCTCTCAGTTTGTGGTTTGCATCAATAAGGTCAAAGTGAAATTATTATATTTCTTTCAAAAGAAAAGAGAAATAGTTGTATCTACTCGGCACTGAGAAGAACTGTAATTACTTCTGCTGCATATTAATGTTCTGAGGTGCATGCATTGTGGAATTTCACCATCTTGTTGCCTTCTGTTTCTTTTTCTAGTAAATGAAATTCATTTTGATATCGTTAGCATTGATTATTTACTGGCATTTTTGTTATTTAATGACATAGATTCTCAGAATTCTGTATTACTGAAACTTGTTTTTGTCTTTTTATGTGTGTCTAAATTTGGAACTTGAGCAGAAGATGCCAACAATACAGGTAGAGCTAGGACCCTGTTTTTTCAATCGGCAAACATCTTTATAAACTGTGCACAGCTTTTTCTGATGATTGCATCATGCTTGCTACAGTTATGGAAAGACTCCAAAAAACAAGCTGAGGTAATTGGTGGGCACAAAGCATGGTTGGTAGTTGATGATGTTCGGAAAATGATTGAGAATGAGGATTAATCTGGAGCACTTTTTTCCTCTTATATTTACTTTGCGCTATGTTGAACAGTTGTTTGGGTAAGCCAATTGGAAATCTTGCATACGAAAATAAATCAAAATTGCACTTTAGTGCAATCAAACTTTTTTATGCTATGACCTTGACTTGGATTTGATGTCTGTTCCTTTGGTGAATGTTGCTTCTAAACATTGAGATTTGAGACCATGCACATTTGCTAGGTTTTTCAATTTTGCATTTAAACATGCTCTTTCACCTGAGTCATATTGATGACAGGTTGGACTTGTTACCTGATTAAAAGCCTCCCGCATCCTTGTGGTAATGTTATTGGTAATGGTGAGTAGTCTTGGAACATGATCAAGAGAAATATCTACATTGGTAATGCTGTACATTTTGATTATATTGGAACTCCCCCAAGGGCTGGAAATGGTGGTTATTGTTGGAATTCCATGTTACAAGTATTGAACAGTTAGGCAATGTGCATGTTTATGTCGATCCTTCATTGTCATACCAATTGCGAGCCACAATAAAAAAGAAGGAAAAAAAAAACAAAAGCTCTTAACTGCAATCTTTGTAAACTGTAACAACTAGAAGTATAATGAAATAGACTACCTATCGAGAAATAATTTGTCTGTCAACTATGTTTTATAGGTTTTCCAACAAAGAGGCTAACCTACGTAGTTATTCAAATTTGAAAGTCCAACATTGCTCTCATGCAAATCCTTTCTAAAGAATAATTCCGGATGTTTTTCCCAAAAAAAAAAAAAAAAAGAAAAAAAAAAAAGGTTTCTCGCATATGTTTCGCCAATGGAGACATGATAACATATGACCTCTTTTTGTTAACATATGATTCGCATAATTCTTAATACGATTAGTTATACCTGGATAAACCTGATTTACTTTGTGGTCTATGCGTTCATTGATTAAACTGATTTTATGAGGCATGTGATGGGTTGAATCTTGACATGATTTATAAGCTTTATGGTTAATCGAATCTATCCATAAATGGCTCACGCCGAGCCTTGGCGGTTATGTCCTACGTATAAATAACTGTAGTCCCGGGACGTCCCCACGACGGAAGCTCCACGCACCTTTGATTTGGCCTACAACTTGACGCGAGCCCTCCCAATCCTCCTTCGTCGCCTTTTCTTCCCCGCGTCCGCCTAAGATTTCCATGTTCCACAAGTCTTCCCCTGATCTAGGGACCATCCGCGCTCGTCGTCCACCATGAGCTTGGAGCCCTTCGGAAAGTACTTCTGGATACAGGATTCTACTTGATTTGATTTTTGTTCTCGATCTTCTTCTATCCAACGATTCTCGGATCCTATCGACGTTCATATCGTTTTCTTTGCGGTTTCTTGATCGAAAAAAGATGGGACTTTTTGTAGGCTTGCGGCCCAGGCTTTCTATGATGTCGCCCAAGGCCAGGAGGGGCGATATCAGGGAAATGGAATGGCCGTCATTGTCCTCGATGCTCTCACCAGTTAATCGCTGTTGCTATATTTCCTCTGTCTGTCTTGAAACGTTTCGTTGCATCTTGATCGTAGCATTAGCGTTAGTCAATCCACTGGAAAGGTCCTGTGCACTTGTTTTTTTTGTTTTTTATTTTTTTTTTAGAAAGAAACTCTTGTATGCCTTTATTCTATCCTTTTGTGCATTCGTTCTTTGCTCCGGATGTTTGTGACTGATCATTTTAGGTTCTTCGTCAGCCGTATCTACTTTTCTGCTTATGTTATTTTCATTTTCGTATCAGGAAACGTTTTCTTACTAATCTTTTATTTGTTTTCTTTGCAATTTTCAAATACTTCTCCACCTTTGTTTCTTTTTTCCTTGTTTCTCAAAGTTTATTAAGGTAGAGAACATGGAATTCTGCCTGAATGGATACTGAATGAAAGCATTTGGAAAATGCATTTCATATTTCCAATTTTATAGATTTCCTTAGGAGCTTTCATTAGGATGCTTACTGCTATAGTCTGAAATCAGGTTTATCTGAGACCTTTCAAACAATACTTACCATGATAGCTTATTAACTCAGGCGTCAATGGGTCAGAGAGGAAGATTTGGCTAAGACCTTGAAGTTGCAGTCAAAAACAACTTCGGTGTACGTGACGGTTTTTTGAAGAAGAGAAACTACTGACGAGATCATCAGAAAGTGGTTGCTTATTATTATTTATGCTCAAAGAAATTGCAGCATCTGTGGTTCTCTATTCCATATATCATGTATATTTTTTTGATGTACATATTTCATGTATGTTGGTGCTGGTGTATGTCTTGCTAGTGTATTTCATCTGTGGGCATTGATATGTTGCATTTAACTTCTGTGGTGATTATGAAAGTTGCATATTTGTTTTTACAATGCAAAAAGATTGTTAAGATTCTACTTAAGAATAAAATATCAGTTCATGCAAAAGCCCATCTTGTCTTCCCATCCAGCTTGCATTTTTTGACAGGTTTTTTTCAATCATGTCGTTTAATTACTTTTTGTTGTAAGCATAGAAACATTTTTCATCCTCAAAGGCTTCTTTTCAGTTCCTCCTCAAATTTCTATAGCTTTTTCCCTTTTTTTGTATTATTATATTTTTAAATCAATTAGGCATGTGCAAACTAAGCAACTGCTCTTTTTCTTTATGTATGTGTGTGCATATTTATGCATATGTATATGAATGTATGATGTACATGCGCGCACGCATGCATAGAGAGAGAAAGAGAGAGAGAGAGAGAGAGAGAGAGAGAGAGAGAGAGAGTCCCATGTAATTATTTGACTCAATTATATCTGGTAGTCAGTTTGAAATGTGAAGATAGTTGGAGTCATACAATTGATGATGGTAATCATGAGACTCTGGTCAATCAACTCAGAGATTCATATCATAATTAGGTTATGTGCCAAACTCATGAGCTTTTCTATGCTCTTTAATTACATAATTTTTTTTGGATTGGATGTTACGTGCAATGCTTATGTGGCTGATTTTTTTTTTTTCCTACTAGATTTTTTAAATATCCTTTTGATTCTTTCTAGTGGATGGAGTACACTGTAATTTTATTAGGGAGACATGGAGTAAAAAAATTTCTCATTGGGTGCAGATGTGTGAGGATAACCTATTCGAATGAACAAATGAGATCATGACTGTATCTTTTTTCCATGATGCTTGGAAGGATACTTGAAGCTTTATACCTGCAAGGGATATTGCAGGTTATGACATTGTCTGAAATTTGAGATCAGAAATTAGAAAAAGGCTATCAACACTAAGGAGGAGCCTCTTAAGGTACATAAGGGGTTTATCTTTGTGTTTTTGTGGGGGTTATGCATATTGATCCTTTGAGGTGGATAACTGCTTGTTATTAGACAAGAGTTTGTTCTTGGGTTTTATCGGTTTCTACTGGGTCAGGTTTGGTGAAAACTGCATAGCTGCAGTTTTATTTGTAGTTAAGTACATGACATACACTGATATTAGTTAGGTACCATTTAGCATGGGCGGATGATTTCTGAAATAAACAGATGGTTTATTATAGTCTGTGCACACTCCCTACTGGAAAAACAGTCTTTGGATGGTCTGGGTGGTAGGCAGATCCCACTCGAACGATAAATGTCTTCTGTTCTAAATGTCTTTTGATTGCTTTTTATCCATGTTGGTTTCAGCAAAGTGACAGTCAGGATATGTTTGCCAACATCATTCTGAACAATCACAACCTGCAATGTCTATTCAAATTTTCATGGTTCATTACTTTATCTATTCTACATTTCATTGTAGAGCACCAAAAGTGCTAAGATGATTCATACTGCCATTGCTGCCACTGCTGATATTCAACCGATAACCAGAGGGGTGAAGAGAACATGATGGCTATGAACTCATACTGTTGTTTAGATTATGCACAGGTTACCTCTGGTATTTATGCTATATCTAATACTTATCATGCTTTTCTAGCATCAGGCTGCTTTGTTAACTTCAAATTGTGCAAATATGAGAAGTTCATATTGCAAGTTTTCTGGTGATCAGCATGCAACAATCTGATATCTTCAAAATAAATACTGAATTCTCCCTTATGAAAAGATACCCTGCATTGAGTGAAATATAAGTTGCAGAATATCTGGGGTAAATGGACTATTGATTGTTTTGCTATGTTGATTTTATGCTTTCTGTAGCATCAACATATGCACTATCTTCAAAATAATAAATATGGGATGGAGTAAGCGAACTTGTGTGAACTTTGAGGCCCTGCATACTAGGATAGAGCACCAACTCCTACCATGCATCCTGGCACGCTGAAAGCATCCAGATCTACCAGGTTCATGTCTGCTAGCTCTGCATGAGACATCACCTTGATACCTGCTTGCATCCTGCACTAGTTATGTGCATATAGCATGCCTTGGATGCATATTTTAAACGTGAGTTGCATGTGTTATCACTGAATAATAGATTACAACAGACTATCCTCATGATTGTTGATTCGGGCTGCACAGAATATAGTGAAGTCCATCAGCCAGCTGTTTTTTTTTCTTGTATGTTTCTGTCTTGCAGTGGAATGTGAATTGTTTGAATATTTTATTATCTAATAAAAGTTTTTTTTTTAGGGGAGCCTATCAGTGTGTTCTTAAATCTTATGATTTTTCAGCAGCAGTTATACATTAGGTTTTTTTTTTTTTTAATGGAAATTGGAGGAATCAAGCTTCCCCCACATTTATTGATTGTGAAGAAGAAGAGTTAGAGAGTTCAGACTTTACAGATAGGTATTAAAAGAGTTACAGAGTACAGAGTTTCACATATTCAGAATTTTAGGTAAATCCAGAGGTAGAATAAATTTTAAGAATCTCTTGTTAAGCTGCTGTGCTTCCAGCCTTCAGACATATGAAATGGCAACGCTGCATTGCTACAGTCTTCATATGGGATCTGCTCAACTGAAAGAACTCCTGTAAACTGGGTTCTGCTGTATCCGCATTTTGCTTCCATCCTTGTTTTCCTTCCCCATATCTCAAAACTGGGACAACTGTGGCTGAATTCCGTTGTAGCAGCCTTGTAAGCTGAATTTTGTTGTACCAACATAGCAAACACAGGCAATCGCATACATGGCAAACATATCTAAAATCAATCATACTGTTACAGAAACAGGCTATAGCAAACAATTTAATCTGCTGTGACTGGAGCAATGTAGCCTTATCTGAGCTCGTGTAAGAAGCAAGATAGCTGAAACCAGGTAACCAGAGACAAGAAATTTCTGAACATACAACAGGTACCCGTACCCGTTGAAAAGTAGTTGTGCCGAGCTAAAAATTTGATGCTTACGAAAATTTGAAGCTTCATCGTAAGACAAATTAAAGCCAGCATGCTGGCACAGAAAGCACATTTTACGATTATCTTATGATGAATTATCATAATTGTTTTATAATTAAATTAATATTAGATATGATTTATAAGGGATACATGAAGTGAAATTTAATTTCAAATTACATTGGTTGAAAACTGCATTCATTCGTCTCAATTTGAACATAACTTATTTATTAAACAGGTTATATAAGCTGTCTTGTAACCCATAATGCACCTATAATACGTAGGTGATACGATTAATAAATGATCATGTTTGGGTTGATATATTTGCTGTTATATTTTTAAGTTGATGTAATCCGTTTATGATTTATTGGCATGATTTGTCATCCCTGATTATCGGTAGTCTTCATCTAGTAGAACTTTGAGATATGTTCGGTGGACTCATCATTGAAGAACAAAGTCCATCTCCAAGGTGGAGGAAAAGGGAACGAGAGGATTTTTTTCTTTTATGTTGCAAACCAAGGCCAAGTGGGCTCCTCTCTTAATGGTCCATGGACATGGAACCAAAACATCACATTTATTTCCAATTGGGCTTGAGACCAACTAAGCCGACCGGTCTCCCGGCTCCTAGGAAGTGGGTCCGCATCGCTTGCTCGGCCTGGTTCGATATTCAGCGGGTCCGACGGGCCCACCTATCCGGTGGGCCGAACTGGACCGTCCTGCGGTCTGGGTGCATCCCTTGATGGCCCACGGACCGCTCTTGCAGGGATGCACGGCGGAGATTTGCTCTCCGGAAGTTTCATTCCATCCGCCAACCAAACGGACGGCTGCAACTCCATCAGGACCGCACGTGCCGAGCCGTATAAAGCCAGCGTGCCCCTCTGGGGCCACGATCGTAACGCGACCGGTCATCTCCATCCCTCCAAAGCCGATCCAGCGGATCAAAGCTTCCGCTATACAAGGCCATCATCGGTCCGTCCTCGAGCGCTGTTTTCTTCTCCACCCTCTCCCTCCTTTCCGCCACCACCTTCTCATCTATCTATCTATCTAGCGATCCATTTATCTCCCTGGCTATCCATCGATCTCTCTGCTCTTCTCCAAGCCTCCTCTTCCGATCGCTATGGTTTCAGAATCCCTTGATCCTCTCATTCTCTCCCCTCGCGGCGAGCCGAGATCGAAAATATTTAGATCTTAAGATTGTTTTGTTTCTTGATTTCATACTCGACTCAGCTTTGATCTTTGCCCCAATACGAAGAAACTCGATTTTTTTTTTTTTGTTTTACTTCTTCCGTTTTTAACAAGTAGGTTCCATATTTTGATCCAGAAGAAACAAGGTGTTATAGGTGCCATATCCAATCGATTGGATGAGGAGACTCGCGTAAGGGTGAGAGCTTCGAGCCTCTGATCCGATCTTCCTTTCAAGATTTTGAGGTTCTTTTCCCTTCTTCTGGTTCTTTTTTAGAATGATGGGATCTTTGTTCTTGATTTTGGGGAAAGTAGGGTTTTGAGGATGGTAACGGAGACCTCCATCAAGATGGCCCCGGTAACCCTAACGAATGGGAATTTCGACGATTTCGAGAATGATCTCGAGGCTTTGCTTCGGGAGCAGCAGCAGGGAAGAGTTGCTTTCGACCTGGAGCGGGATGAGCTCAATATATTCCGGAGTGGCAGCGCTCCTCCGACTGTGGAGGGATCAAGAACTGCTTTTGGGAGCTTGTTCGGGCAACGTGGGCTTCCCGAGGACTGCCACTTTGATGGCCGGGATGGCGGAGATGTTCTGTCTGAGGAGGAGATGCGATCGCATCCTGCCTATTTATCTTACTATTATTCCCATGAGAATTTGAATCCCAGGCTTCCTCCTCCCATGGTATCGAAGGAGGACTGGCGTGCAGCACAGAGGTTCCGTGCTGGTTCGTTTGGAGGGATTGGTGACATGAGGAGTAGAAAGGAATCAAGGGATGGTGATGGGAGCAGCAGCTCCCTTTTTTCGTTGCAGCCGGGCCTCCCAATGCGTGATGGGGAAAGGATGATGGTCGAGCCAAGTAGAGGGGTGCAGCGGAATCTGTCCCAGCAGCAGTCAGCGGAGTGGCTTGAGACTGATGGGCTTATTGGGTTACCAAATGTTGGGTTAGGTGCTAGGAGAAAGAGCTTTGCAGATGCGTTGCAGGTCCTTTTTTTTTTTTTCCTCTTCTTTTTCCATGAGCATCCCATTTTATTATATATCTGACTTGTTGCTTATAGCTGCATCTGAACTTTGTGATTAGCCATCGGCTACTATTTTATAGTTGGGAAAAATAATTTAACCACCGGCTAGATTGTTGACTGGTTGCATGATCTGTATTGCAAGCGTTTAGATAAATCTTGTTGCAAGACAGAAACTAGGTTGAATGAAAGTGGCATGTTTTAGGCTGGTTGTTTTTGATATGTGAAGAGTCCTTGGAATGTTTATTAGGATATAGGGAGCATTTGTTTATGTCGGTCACATGAAGTTGCATGGTGTCCCTCTTGTATGTTTCTCGTGCTTCTTGCTTGGAATCTATGCTGGTATTTTGGACTATCGGTCCCAGATAATTTTCTTTAAGCCTCAAAGACAGGTGTTGATAATGCCATTTTATTAGTGTCTTTTCATTTCATTTCCCATTGTCTAATTCTTTTGTACCTCTTAGCCATATAAGCATGTACCTCTTTATTCTTTTGTTCAATAGATTCAAAATGAAGGGCTAAGTCCCTCTAGGGCATCCCTTGGTTGCCATTTTTTTCAGGCCTCTTTTTCTATATGCTTCATTTTAGTTCTCCTGATTTTACTGCCTTATTCTGCAACACTTTCATTTGTTATTCCATTCTTACGTTTGACCCTATTTTCATTTTAACAGTCAACACCTTGCCTTTTAAAACTTTTTTACCTTTTTTTATCCATTTTATTTTATTTTTTTAAGTTCAAAACAATTTTGTCCTTTGACCAGTGAAAAATGGAATCCCAAAGCCAGGGTCCAAAATTCGCTTTGTTCTATGTGATGTTCATGGGTTTGTGGCCATGAGTTCTCTTTCCATGGTGGTTGTGTTTGTGCCATGTTTCCTGCTTCTCTACTTTATATTTCATATGAAGTATCTCTGCTGATTGTATTTTTCCTGAAATGCTACAGATTTCTTATCTATGGGAACTCATCCTTTTTCCCTATAATTTGGTTCTCTCTCATTGGGAAGTAGCATCCCAGTAGAGTTCTGCCTTAGACTCCAAAGTAGGTCTATTTTTCTCTCTTTATACATCTTTTTCATAATCTGTGGGTGATGTGTTGTTGCCAGATTGATGCAGTAATCTTTGCTAATGACCATAATATTGGTTTGCAACTGGTTGAGGATGCATATCAATATTATATGAATGAACTGTCTCTACTTCCCCTTGAGGAAGTCTATATATTGTAGGGACAGTATCAAAGCATGCCCACCTAACTAGGGCACGTGTAAATCTTACCTTTTTTTATTATTGTTTTATCTGTTTGTGAAATAATTAATCCAAAAAAAAGGCTAAAATACTATAGTATCTAAATATCATCAGCAATGTTTCTTGGACATATGACAAAGGTGTTGAATATATAGAAGAATCTAACAAAGGAATCCTTGATGCATGTTTTCTATATATGTATGTGTAATTATTATATTGATATAATAGATGTATGCATGTAATCAATAATGAGCCTATATATGCTGCCTGAGTTCATAAAATTTGATAGAATGATTGCTATTTATTATGTTAGACATAATAGCTTCCATGTAAAATTACGTAGCAATTTGTTGGTACATAGCATCCATGCAACGATGATGACATCATAATTTGTTGATAGGTAGCATCATGAAGTGTCCCAAAATCTAGCATGTCCAAGTAACACTGTTCATTAGCGAATAGTGTTTCCCATGACACTCCTCAAATACCAAATTTAAGTTCATTCATGATAAATTTAGAAAGAAAAGAGCTCAGAGATAGCTTTTTTTTTCTTGATAACAAGCTCAGAGATAGTTATTACGGGTGCATCTTTTCCTAGATTCTACCATAATTACTTATCTTGGAAGCCTATTAGGTGCTTATGTTGAGTTAATAGAAACTTTATCTATAAAATTTACACAATATTTATACACCAGTTGTCTAATCAAGAAAACTGCCTTCCAGATCTAACTTCCTAGCCTGAAGCTAAATTAGTGTTAGATATCATGGTTCGGTACTAATTTTTGTCTGGTCACCACTTTCAATAACTTCATCAGTTGCTGAAGTTGCCTGATATGCAAATTTGGGTAAAGGCTTCCCAAAATACTCTTCTCCAAACATGTAGATTTTTCCTTATAACTAAGAAAAGCTGATTAGCCAAATTATAACTCAAATTTTCCTAAGATATCATGGTTGGATACTAATTTTTGTCTGGTCACTACTTTCAATAACTTCATCAGTTGCTGAAGTTGCCTCATAATTGGTGCAAATTTGGGCAGAGGCTTCCCAAAATACTTATCTCCAAACATGTATATTTTTCCTTATAACTAAGAAAAGCTGGTTAGCCAAATTATAACTGGTTAGGCAAATTATAACTCAAATTTTCCTAATATATGGCTTCATATATGTAGTGGCTACTTTGCCTCATGGTTGAAGATTATTTTTATGGGGGGTGGCTGGATGCTGCTTCTGCTTTCCAAAGAATTGAAGAATTCCAAAAGAGAGCTGTACAATTTTTTTCATAAAAGTGTCCACAATTAAGTTATATGCCTTGCTCTTTTTTCTATTAGTAGATTAAATTAACTAGGCTTTGCTTTTGTACATGGATGCAAACATCAAAGCAGGGATACTGTTCAAATAATAAGTTTTTTCTTCCTTCATGATAGAATAGAAATCTTTAGTAGAGGCTCGGGCTTTCATGATAGCTCTATTGACAAGTCATTATTTACTGGGCTTCATGCCTGTTCTGCAACATTCGCCTCCCTTCTCCCTCTGTCTTCCTCCTCTCTTTTCCTTTCTGTTCATGTGTCACTCTTTGCATCCAAAGCCAGGTCCTCTGAAATGAAAGCCCTCTCAATTCTGTTGTTTCATAAAAAGATTCTATGATCCATTCCCTCTCCTGCTGCATTTCGGCCTCATTCCATTAAAAGATAGTATTTTGTATCTAACATGCTGAACATAATTTTTTTTGTGTACTGCTATTTGACTCAGGCTACACTGCATTCTGTATATTGCTACAGATATAGCTTTACCACAAGTTTGATTCAATAATGCTGCCGATTAACTTTTCACTTTTGATTTTTCACTTTGTTTTATTTTTTTTTCCTTGCATGTTGCCTGGATTACAGTGTGATTTTCCATGGTTTTATTGCTATGTTGGCTTAGTAACTCTTGCAGGTACTCAATTAAATTTTACCACCATTTTGGATGGTTTGATTTTACATATCATTCTCATATGAAAATTGTTTTGCCTGCAGGAAGAACCTGGCCGCCCTACTTCCGTCTCTCCACATATTTCACACCCAGTTAGTCATAATGCTTTTGACAATATTGATCCTATAGGAATTCCTGATTCGCAGCTCACACAGCTTCATAATGGATCAGACACTATAGATGGCTGGCAATCTGGAGCAACTTCCTCTGGTCTTGTTAGGGTCCAAAGCCTTGGCTCATCTATTTCTCATTCCTTTGCATCTGCTGTTGGTTCTTCTCTGTCTATAAGTACAACACCTGATCCCCAATTAATTCGGAGGGCCCCAAGCCCCATCCTTCCTCCTGTGGGAGTGAGGATTAGTGATAGTGATAAAAAAACTGCAGTAGGGTCGAATGGCTTAGATGGTATTTCCTCTTGTTTGGCTGATTGTGGTGATCTGACAGCTGCTATGTCTAGCTTAAGCCTATCCAAGAACAAAATAACAGATGGAGAAAGTCATGTTCAGGGACTGCTTCATCAACAGCTTGCTGATCAATCTGAATTGCTGTTAAAAATGCCTAGTGATCATAGACAATATCTGCAGCAGAAAATCACAAATAAGTCTGCAGCAGAGTCACTAAAGCCTCCATCTAATTCTTTTTTGTGGTACAATGATCTTTCCAAGAAAAATGGTAGTGTAATGGATCTGAATTCAACTAAATTAACTTCAAATGGGCAAATCAACTTGCCAAAGCAATCACCGTATCCAAATATTCATAAGAAAGTAGCTTCTATGGGTTCAACCAGTTCAACAGGATCTAATAACCCATATCAGAACAATAATATGCCAAATGTTGACTTCATTGGATCAAATGCAAAAGCTTATTCTGTCGATCATGGAACACCAACAATGTTGAACAACCATCTTGACGCAGGTAGAATCTCTTCTCCTTCCCGGCAACCCAATGAAGCTGTAGTTTGTGCTACTTCTTTGATCCTAACTGCTGGGCATGTGGTTTACTTTTGCAGGTGTAACAGTAGCAAGTGCTGCAGAAGGACCATATCTGAATATAAATGGAAACCAAGTGGGTTCTGGTTTCCAGTTACCAATTATGGATTCTCTTTATGCACCATATTTACATAGCACTTCTGATGCTGCCATACATGCTGCTGCAAGCTTGGATCCTTCTTTAGGGAGGAACTATCTTGGTACTTCACATATGGATTTGCCTGATTATCAAAAAGCATATCTTGGAGCCTTGCTTGCACAGCAGAAATTGCAATATGGCATGCCCTTCCTTGGGAAATCTGGTAGCTTAAATCATGGCTTCTATGGTGGTCATGCTCTTGGCATGCCATATCTGGCAAGTCCATTATCGAGCTCTGTTCTCTCTCCTTTGGGTTCTGGGAGTCCTGTGAGGCAAAATGAGCGGCTGTCACTCACCCACTCCTTGATGAGAGGTGCTGCTGCGGGATCCATTGGATCATGGAACCCAGAAAATGCTGTTATTGAAGAGTACCATGCGTCATCTTTATTGGAAGAATTCAAAAACAACAAAACTAGATCATTTGAACTCTCAGATATTGTAGGTCATGTAGTTGAATTCAGGTATTATTTTGTTGTTCCCATATATATATATTCTTATTTTACATGTCAATGAAAGTGATTATGGATGGTAAGCTGATTTGTGTCGTTTGCTTCTCTAGTGCGGATCAATATGGAAGCCGTTTTATTCAACAGAAACTTGAAAGTGCCTCAATTGAGGAAAAGAATAAAATTTTTCCTGAGATACTTCCTCAAGCTCGCGCTTTGATGACTGATGTTTTTGGAAATTATGTTATACAGAAAGTATGTTATCCTTATTTGCAACAAGTTAGCTACAAAAACTTGTATTTTCAAAAAATTATGAACTTGTGGATGATCACTTGTATTGGCAGTTCTTTGAGCATGGTACTGAAATCCAGAGAAAGCAGCTAGCAAGCCAACTTAAGGGTCATGTTCTGCCTCTCACCCTTCAAATGTATGGTTGTAGAGTAATTCAGAAGGTTGGGTCATAATCCTTCTTCTGAAATTCATTATTATCTTGAATGTTAACAAGGATGTTCCAACTGATATTATTTCTTTGTGATTTCTAATTTGCTTGAAGCTCCATTTGGCTTATGCTGTTTCTGTGTCATCTGCTGCACTTCAGTCATATTTGCTGATGTAATTTGTTTATACAATTAGGTTTAAATGTCATAAATCAAGCTATTTTATCACTTGTTGCTGAGCACCTTCTTTATTCTGAACAACACTTAGTTATTTATCAACTTTTTGTCTAAATATAATTGCTTTGAATCCTTTTTCTCGATTTTTCTCAATTTAGAGTCATATTTTTATAAGGTGCAAATATATTAAATGTATCTTTATTACTTCATCTCATATAACTTTCAATTTACCTTTACCTTTTTCTTCTTCTACGTATATTAAACTACTCTTTTGCACTAGTTCATCCCTAGATTTACATTTCCAATGTCAAAACCATCTTAGTCATCACTCTCTCAATTTATCATTAATTAGTGCTACCTTCACCTTTTTACGAATGGCTTTATTTTTTTGTTTTATTTTTTCTTGTATTTTCACATATTCATCTCCATATTTTCATTTTAGCCACATTCATCTTGTGTACATATAATTTTTTTATCGCTCAACATTTTATACCATAAGCCATAACCAGTCTTATAGCTGTCTTATAATTTTTTTTCAATTTAGTAGGTATTCTACGATCACATAATATTCCAGTTATACTTCTCTATTTTATTCAACCTTAATCCTATGGACAACATCATTTTCAATGTTTTTTTCCTTATAAATAATTGATCTTAAATCTCTCTTTCCTAATAAATAATTAATCTTAAATATCAAAAATGATTATTTTTAGGAACTTCATGATCCTTAATTTCTACTCTACTTTTATCTCTATTTTTATTTGTACAAAATTGCATTTCATATATTTTATCTTTGTTATATTTAATATAAAACCTTTAAATTCTGATGCACTTCTCTATAATTTTGATTTATGATTAACGTGAACTTTAGTTTTATTGATTGGTATTATATCATGTACAAATAATATGCACCATAAAATATCATGTTAAATATGTTTAGTAAGCTCGTCCATAACTAATGTAGAAATATAAGGACTAAGGGTAAAATCCTAATTCAAACCTATTGTAATTGAACACTCATGAGTATTATTATTAGTAGTTCTTATTACCAGCGACTGCTTTATTATACATATCCTTTATTACATTAATATATCTAATGGATACTTTTTTTTTTTTTTTTAAAGACCTACTATAAGACTTTTCTAGGAACTCTATTCTATTGTTTCTCTAGATCAATACAAATCATATGAAGATCTTATCTCTTTTCTCTATACTTCTTTATTAACATCATAAGTAGAAAGTTAGCTTTTGATAAACAACCTTCTGGACATAAAACTAAATTAATTCTCTGATCTTTTTTTTTTTTTGTGTTATATCTCAATCTATATTCAATTAATTTCTCTCAAAGTTTTATAGTATGAATCATAAGTTTAATATTACAATAATTGCTCCTTCTGTGCTAACATAAAAGTTTAATAATAAAAGTACTAAATAATAGCCTTATGGTGGCTAGCATTGCATTTCCATTAGTTGAATCTTGAGATGTTTGCTTGTCTTGGACTTCGTTGTTATGATTAGCCCTTCATAGAACCAAGATTTTTGCCGTTTGAGAACTTGTCAATTTTCCAAAACCACTAATAATCGGAGAAAAGGACTCAAGAGAAAGCCAAAGTGACGGTTTGGGATTTGACCACTACCACATAATCTGCCCAACACATGGAAGACAACCCTGCATCACTACCTCTCTAATTTAAACAACATTTAGATTGATACTTTCAATTTAACAGTTTTGAAAATTCACTTACTCATTTTTTGTCTCTTGGAGCTTCCTTTTTGAGGTGGAAGCCATACGTTCAATAACTTGTTAAGTCTTCTTCATTGCTAGTTGTTGTATCTAATTGTGAATCTTGCTTGATTTAGTTCTTATTTGTACTATCCAAAGTCTTTGACACAATCCATTGGGTGGTGTTTCATGTAAAGCATTGAGCTCTTGAACTTAATAATGATGAATAAATGATTTTTAGTAAACATGCATGCACAATGGATGTAAGGCCAAATAATAAAACTATAATTTCTAGAAAGTTTAAATTTAATTTTCTTAGATTATTAATACCAATTAAATATAATCGACTAGAAATGATAATATGAAAAGTAATGACTTAGCAATAAAATTACTTGCTCATAATATTATCCTTATTAGGATTTTGGCTTGCATGACAGCTAGGGTCCTGATCAAGCAAGATGAAATACCAAACATGATATCTTGAGTACTTGGAATCATGTTCAGCGCTGTAAAAGGGCAGCCCAATAACATCCTCGTCTCCTGCCTATATTCAATTATGCATGTTAATTATTAATTAGAAGCATTGTTGATCTATGAGAACAAAATTATTGTGCTTCGAAAAGATTGAAAAGTAGAAGATTAAGAAAAAAAGAGTATAGCAGCTTATGTTGATGTCTGGTTTCTTCAGTCAGTTAATTGTTGACCGTGCATTTGTGGGATGGTCACTTAAGGTTATATGTGTAATGCCTTGTTGTATGCCTTCATGAGTTATAAGAATGGTCAACCAGTTGTCCATCCAAAGCTTCTGGATCTTGCTTATCTTTACTTTTCAAAGGTAGAAGGCACCTAAGCATTGGTTTGTAGATGCGCATATGCATTAACCATGATTTTAAGTCTTGGTAAAACATCCCATGCAATGCTGGGATGGGTTATTGTCTCAAATGTTGTGACAGGATCATCCCACCATGATTCTAGCATCGCAATTTTTCAAGTGTCAGGATGAGGCAGGACGATGGTGCATTCCAATCCATGGAAAATCAGAACAGTCCCATCCCATGAAATTTACAACCATAGCATTAGTTTACCCCAGTATGAAGTTTTTTCTAACTGAACTTTTGTGCCATTCTACCCTACTGAATTCTGCATTTTTTTATTAGACAATTACGACCTGAAATATGCCCTTTATATTGGTGTTTATATTGATTTTTAAATATGTGTTTCCTTAATCAATGTTGGTAGCTGCATATTCTACTACTTTTATCATAGCTTGTGTTGTGTAATATTGTGTGAAAAAGACCACTTTCTTCTTGCATGCAATACTAGTTCTTTATCTAATATTTCCTACTTAAATATGCTGAAAGATCAATGGTGGGTCCTGAGACATCTGCTATTACCTTGAGAAAGCTCAATCATTTGCTTTTCTGCAGGCATTGGAAGTTGTTGATGTAGATCAGCAGACTCAAATGGTGTTAGAGCTTGATGGATCAATCATGAAATGTGTTCGTGATCAGAATGGTAACCATGTGATCCAGAAATGCATTGAATGTGTTCCCCAAGAAAGAATCCAGTTTATTATATCATCTTTCTGTGGACATATAGTTGCACTCTCCAGCCATCCATATGGTTGCCGGGTCATTCAGGTGCAAAAATTACCTCTCTAGCCTATATAAAGATGCTTCATTCATTTGTTTTCCTGTAATGATTTTGTTCTTTAATGAATGCTTAATGCTACCAGAGGGTCCTGGAGCACTGTGATGATCCAAAAACACAAAGCATTATGATGGATGAGATACTGCAGTCCGTGTGTTCTTTAGCACAAGACCAATATGGGAATTATGTTGTTCAAGTAGGGTTTGTTCCCTTCTGGCTTGAAATGTTTGTCTTAATGTTTCTCTACATTATGTTATTGGGAAGGAACATGTCTGTTAATCAAAGTTTACATTGGCTCTGTTGTTTTTTATCTTCATGCTTTGCAGTGGTTATCACAACAGTATAAGTTTCTTCCTTTTCCATCTGTTTTTTATATAGATCACATGTTCTCTAGATTGTTGTGTCGACATGGAGACTTTTATCTGGGATAGGTTGGCGAAATTGGTTCTGCCTTTCCTTCTTAAGTTGACGTATTGATGACAATAGCCAAGCTTGTCATGCTGTCTTGATGGAACACTAATAATTTTATGGTAGTTATACAATCAAGGCGCATATGAATAGGATCATAAATAAAGTATTGTACAACCCCTTATGCTTCCCCTGAAGTATGGTTAACTATTAATAATTAATAAACAGGATCTTTTCATTAAGAACCATATGAATTAGCATTCAGGTTTGCAGAAGCTGTAGAATGGCAGTGGAGAGAAGAAAGAGGTACAAGAAGTAAAAACAATGAGTGCTATTTACCCACTTTACCCACTTTTTCACATGAAGATTTTTGTGTAATAACAACACTACCATGATGAACAAGTGTTATTCAACTATGTCAATGTTCATTCTATGTACATAATTACTCGATGGTGTTAAATTAAAGTGTACTATTTAAATGTTAGGATACAATATAAATTAAGTTGTATGTATCTGAAGATTTTGAAATAGTGGGTTAAAAACCTCCATCATGTTAACTGGGGTTGTCAAGATGATGCCTATCTACAACATTCTTTCTAGCAACATCAAATCTTTTAGCTTCCACACTAGCTCCATCACAAAAAAACTCTACCTAATGTTACACCTGTGCATTGACTGACTAAAGTTTTAGCCTAATTGTGGAAATACTAAGAGAAATTGGGATGAATACCTCATTCTGATTCTATAGCCACAACAATCTAATAGAAAAATATAATTATATCAGGCTATGATGGCCCAACCCACAATTGTGACTCTTCTTTTCTGCAACCGTTCTTTGAGATTCAGGTTTTAATTAAGATGGGTTGCTCAGTGCTGAAAGGTTCAGGTTTTTGTGGAATGGTTAAATTTTGCTCTGATACCCACAGAGGCTTCTGATCGTGCATTCGTGCATTTCTGAAATAAGTGAGCAATTTGCTTCTCTGATTGCAATCTAAGGCATATGGGACACTGTTAACTAACTAACATATTGGGTTGAAACAAGTCATTGATTGGAGCCAATTACAATTCAATGTGTTTTGGCAGTTTCTTTTGTCCAAGATGCTATAATTATACAACTAAATTCACATGTTTGGTTCTTGTTTGTTTTAAGCTGCAAAAATTATCTCAGGTGATGCAAATGTGGCAAAATCTTTTGTTGTTTTTGGTATAGCTTAATTTCATATATGGGTTTTATTAGATGGTATTTCTGATACAAGTATCTGTTGAAAGGATTTAGACCCAAACTTTCTTGTTGTACCGATTGATCAGTTATCTGGTCTGTCTGTTTCACAGAACAATTTCTTCACCTCCTAACATTCTGAATCCGGCTGCCTTTCTTCATTCAATATTCTCCATGTTCATGGTGGCTTATTTTTGTTGCTTCTTAGACATATCCTAATATAAACACTGATGACTTGCAAAAATCTAGAACATGATCGACTATGAAATGAGAATCTCAGTATCAACTGTAGCTGTATTTTGTTGCTATGAAATGAGAAACTTGGGTTCCCTGAAAAAAGAAATGAGAATCTCAGGACTGATTATAGCTATATTTTGTTTTTTCTCAGAGTTTGATGTTATTCATTAGTGTTGGTTATTGTTTTATGGTATGGGATGTGGTATTTTGGTCTCTCTCTCTCTCTCTCGCACGTGCACACACTTAAACCTATTTGATGTGTAAGAGATTGCTTACTCATGGTTCCTCCCATGGATGTAGTACCTTTTCCAGGTTGGTTGTTTCTTACAAGTGCTTGTTAATCATTGCATAGTTATTTTAGCATGTTATGCTTCAAGCTTTTCCTTTTTTAACACTTTCCATTATTGTATATCAGTGTTCCTGGCAATCTAGTATAGCCATCAGGATTATGGTATTTAGATAATATTCATTATTAGTGTCAATTAACTTGGTTTTCCTGCTTGGTTATATAGCATGTTCTGCAACATGGTGAACCAGAAGAACGGTCTGCTGTAATTAGCAAGCTCACTGGGCAGATGGTAAAGATGAGCCAGCAGAAATTTGCTTCAAACGTCATTGAAAAGTGCTTGACATATGGTAGTCCTGATGAACGCCAACTCCTAATAAATGAGATGCTTGGTTCGACTGACGAAAATGAACCCTTGCAGGTAAATTTTGCTCCTTTTCTTGAGCAGATGTAGATTGCTAGTTTTTATATTGCTACCTTCATGAGAATGCATGGAATCTGGTTTTTTATCATTAGGAAATATCTTATTTTATAGTCATGCTTTGAGGTGAATATTTGGTGTCTTAAGACCATGATCTGGAGTATTTTATGGTATTAGAACTTGTCTTTGACTTACCCCACAGAAGTCCATATCCTGGGACTTCACATTTGTGTGTGGTCCTAATGTGAGCTAACACCATCATCTTTTTTCATCATATGCTGATTGTTACACGGATCTACGTATTGGCGCAGCTGATATTAATTAAATCGAAGTTTTTGATATGTGCTAGTTACACCAAACTGATATCGGTTGGCTACCAGTTCAATGCTATGCCAGTTTGGTACCGTACCAACACATGGTACACTAAGGCATACCGGTTCCATGCCGGTACATCTTAAATCATTTTTTTTTATTTTTTCCTTTTTTAATTTGTCATTAATTTAAATTTTTTCAAAGATAAATTTACAAATAATTGGTGTTTAAATTCATATTCTCATGCTAATTTCTTTTTTTTTTTAAGAGTATAATGAATTACTCAATGAAATATAGATTAAAATGCATATGATGCAGAATTTGTATTACAGCTACAAGTAATTGAAAAGCAACAGAAAATTTAATATAATAGATATTATGTACCAGCATCTAGTTTCTTGTGGAATGTCTGTCATTCATAGACATCCAAATCTTGATCGAGCCTGAAATTTAACTTCATTCCAGACAATCCCCTCACCTTGCATTTGATAATCAGCTTTTCCTTAATAGCCATCCTGGTACTAATATGATACTTAATACTAGGATAGCTATCTAATCTAGGGAAAGATCAAGGCAATTAAATTTGACCCATAATTTAGCTGAGATGGTGGAGGATGGTTGCTAGTCAAATATGACATCTAAAATGAAGGATAATCGTATGGGTCATAGCTTGGCCATGTAGAGTAGGATCCAGTATATGATTCGAATCAAGATACTTCTAAGGATCCTACCACATGTGCTATATCATTTGCAATAGCAGAATCGTATCCTGAACCACCATGTGGTGTTTGTCTCTGATATACCATCATATCCTCATGGTCTTTAGGTTGTACGCCATGATCTTTATTCTATGTTGCATGAGTAAACTACGACTCACTAGTGAATCAAATGGGACTATAAAACTATGAGATGTGTGCACTCATGCTATGTCCACTATTACCTACTTAGCCACTAGATCCATTATTGCTCAAACTTTCATCGGTTATATTGAGGATTGATCATCCGCTGGATCACTGGTCTCAGAATCAGAGTGAACAAACTCTTCATCCACTCCAATGCTTCCTTACCAATTTGGAAAATTGCTTTTTTGTGTGGTGTACCCTTGTTTGTCTGGCCCTACTAGATAGCTCAACTAGGCCCACCACCCTTGCTGGCTTTACCTCCTTTGAGCAAGTACCATGGTTACCTCTTTTGAGCAACTATGTGGCAAACCTCCAAGGATGTCTTGGACATAGAGCCTTGTGATCATCAATGGCTCTCACTGAATGTTTGTGCTTGGTCGGCTATCTGTAGCATGGTTTATGTCATTTTGCTTATTGTTCAACATCCATCTCATCCTCTCTAGCTATAAAACTAGCCGGTCGAGGAAGCGATCCTAGTGTATCAAACTCTGATTGTTGTTGCTGTCCCTTAAGCCATCGGATCATTGGATTATCCCCATCATACATACCACTTATTGTGGAGCGACTCATCATGCTTTATCTCCACCTCCTCTTGCATGCACTTCAATTTAAGCCTCAAGTTATAGTGCGCATACACAAAGTCATTTAGCTTCTTTGAGTGAATCGATTCCTCTGTTTGCTGTATATTAGGGTGGAGGTTAATCAGTTGTGCTCACAGTCATTAGAGAAGATCGTCCAAGAGGTTCTGAGTAGCTAATCATCTTACATGTTTTGAAGAGAGTCCAAAGTGGAACCACCACTCAGCTGTAAATACAATAAAACAAGTTGTAGATTAGAGACTAATGCTATTTATCATATATTTCTAGAATATTTATTGTTCATGCCCAAAAAATATTTAGATTCATGCTATCTTTGATTGCCACAGATAGCCTCTCACTAAAGTTGTGGGTGTCCTACCTAAAAGCTTGAGTCTGTAAAGCACACAAGACATCGGTCAATGATTTTTATTTCCTTGACACATTAGATATCACTAAGTTACAAATATGTTACTCACCTTTAGGCATCGAGCAGCCATGACTGGATCAAGCTCCATCTTGCATATAACATTGCACGAGATGGTTAACAATTCCTTGTTCATGTCCATTCTTTCGACGTTGTACTAGAACTTCATGTTAAGATTATATACTAGCAACACATGTTATACTTTATAAATGCTTTAGTAAATAAACTTTGATTTTGATTTTTAAAAATGAGCCATTGAAAATTATATTAAGATTACCTGCTTGATGCAAATCTTTACCCATCTGGTGGCCCTACCTCCACTCCATGATGTCGATGTACTCTTAGACATGCCTTGGGCTTGCTTGCTTAGCTTATCATATGAATGAGGAAGCCCATTCATGGGTGCCTCTTGCTGTCCATCCTAAGCACTCGATATAATGATGCAATTGCTTTTATAACCAGCTTGGCTTGGTTCCAAAATTGCTAGCTGATCACTATGCCCTTCACATGATTGCCTTCTATGCTAGTATGGGTATATTTGTTCTCCTGCCATTCAACACTCACGACCATTTGATGTAGGAAGGCTTTCTTCTTGATAAGGCTATTAAGTGCAATATAATTTGTAGCAAATCAGGTGATTGCAGGCCTCAGTATCTTACCCCTTCCTCATTAGTGACAAAATCCATGTGTGGTTGTATATAATTTTGCAATGCATTGTTAAAACCTTAACTAGCAATTTAACGGTGTGACCTGCACAATTGGACTGTACGCTACCTTCTGGTTGAGTGATGGTAAGAGCACTAAAGCAAAACACCCCCCACTCAAGCTGATGCAACTAAGTGATGGAGACCTTGACCTTTACTTACCTGGAGTTACGTTACAATTGCTGGCTGCAACCCAACCAGTTGTGGTTATCAAGATCTTGACATCTCACATCACATATTGGGTTTGTGAATAGACAAAAGGGAAATTACAGTGGGTGTTTATTCATGTTGCTGTAGTAAAAGCTCTATTCAGTTGTATTCAATTGCATAAATTAAGGACCTGCCCCTCTGGCTAAAGAAATTGTATATTGATCTGTTTGTGGCCGTCTTAAGTGTTGCACCTCAATAAAACAAGATTGAGAACAGTTATTGGATCTTTATTAGTAAGGTTTTAAATCCCATAGAATGGGGTCATCTCATTTTTCTCATGAAGTGGGACACATTGTTGTTCTACCCTATCTCGCACTTGAAATGGAAGGATATCTCAAGATATGCCAATTATGACACTAGGACGATAGAGGGATGGCCTTGTCCCAATACTTTTTGAGACAGCAACATGCCTTTACATCCTAGGGGATGTTTCGTCAGGACATGAAATTATGCTTATTAGAATAAGCTAATTTGCAGTTCCATAAAGCCATTGTGATTTACCACTTCGACTCTATGCAAGGAAAACTCATTGCAAACTTGCTTATTCTAATAATTAAAAAAAAAAAAAAAAACTATCCTAGCAAAATGCTTGCGCAAGCTTGTAAAGTGGTTACTGTGTGAGGACCAAGCAATAGGAGAACATGAAAATATCAAGTTGAATTCAGTTTCACTTGATGTTCTAAATGGTTATTGCATCTCAAAATACAATTGAACTATACATTCACCTTTTGTCTTATCACCAAATTTTAATCTGCTACAGACATGTATTTTAAACATGGTGTCACTTAATTTGGTAGACACATGCAAAATTGGACTGAGAGAGAAAATGGATGGGGTCATTAGATTATCTTTATGCTTTTGCATCCTCACAATCTCTCTTAGGCTAACATAATGAATATTACTCAGCAAAAATTGTGCCCCTCTTCTCTCAACCGATTGATTTGTTCACTTAACATGTACTGTTAACAACAAAAATATGGTAATTCTATAATTTCTCTGCAGCATATCAGTGGTTTACATCCTGATTGATTACAATTTTCACCCTCTAATTGATAAACTTTAATATTTGAAATGGGTTCGCAGGTGATGATGAAAGATCAGTTTGCTAACTATGTTGTACAAAAGGTTCTTGAGACCTGTGACGATCAAAACCGTGAATTAATCCTTTCACGCATAAAGGTTCACTTGAACGCGTTAAAGAGGTACACGTATGGGAAACATATTGTTGCCCGTGTTGAAAAGCTTATTGCCACAGGAGGTAATCTTTCTGGCTAAAATTTTTTGACCGTTTTCAACTCCTGCATGGTCTCTCTGTATCTGACAAGGTCAATTATGACTGTTTTAACTTTTTAAACTGAAGCACATATGTTTTACCCTTCAGAAAGGCGCATTGGGATCTCTTCACATTCTTTATGAGAAACTGCTGGAGTTAAGGGACAGAATTTTTGTACAGATAATGAGGCCAACTTTACCAGCTACGTAGTCTTTCTTTCAGTATAAATGGGGAAGTTCCATCTTGTGGCTTTAATGTAAATAAATGATAGGCCTGCTTAAATAAGAATTTTGATTGTTCTCCTTTTGTATATTTGCTCTTGTATTCAAGTTATAGCTAAGGCAACAAAAATGCCGGTAGAAAACATATTTAGGTTGGGAGATGGAGAGCAGAGGCCTGTAGATGTTTGCCTTCATTGGAGTGAAAGGATTCATGGGCTCTTGTAAAGATGACAATTTCCAACGCAACTATTGTGAGGTGCAAGGTGCTGTTTTCTTGAGGTGGTGCCTGCATCTCTTGGAAGATATTTGTCTTTATGATTTATGTCTTTGCTCACTTTCGTTAGTGATTCAGAAGGCTAATCTTTGCATGCATGGCCATTCTTGGATCACTCAGTTATGGGATGATGCGCGGTGATTTAATGAATGTAACAGGATTTTCACAAATTATAAGGCATCACGTCTTGTCTTGTTCGGAATTCCACTAATGGGCATTTTCCCTCATGCTTCCCGGTAAGTTACTTTATTTAATGTTTATTATTCCTATTTTTTGTTTTCCGCATGCAGTATAACCAAATTAGATGAGCTGTTTCTCGATATGATACTTGTATTTTTCTAGTTATTTTTGTATCAAGGATGTGGTTTCAAATCATGCTTTAGTACTTGATCCTGCCTAGAGCAACAAGCATATGACCAGATCCATTATGGACCGTTATATTATGCAAAACTGAAAAACATCTTCGGTACGCTTGGGTTTCACTTTAAAAGCTTGAGGAAGGAAGAGCATATTATTAAATCTCTCTCTCAAGATAAATGTTAATTTGTTTCCGTTTCGTATTCATTTTGTTTCCAAGAAAAAACTATCCAAATAGAGTTCATAATCAAATACTAGCACATGTTTTACTGCGTGAATCTCTAGATGAACAGCACGGCAAGCGGCATACGCCAATCATGCATTGCCGTGCATTGTACAACCGTACATATCACCCCGCTGTCAGTGGAACATTCCAAGAATCTTCCTCGATCCATCCAAGTAGTGCACGGCACTCTAGCCTTTCACATTCGGAGAATCTTCCTCGATCTATCCAAGTAGCGCACGGCACTCAAAAGGAAAAAACCTTCTATAACAGCAGAAGGCTGCATGCATCATTTTAGCAAGGTGATCGAAACCCATGAGAAATGCCATAAAAGATCATCAAAAGGCTAGCGACCTACTTACATAAAATATTATTCTACATAGAGAGATTAGGCTCTACCGCCTCAGACTTTCTTTCTTGGAAGCTGTGGCTCTACAAAATCTTCATCAGGCAGAGTTCCAGTTGCACATCCTACTGCTGGTGCTGCTACCTCTGAGGTGCTACTGAAAGGCCGGGGCCCCTGTACATTGACCCAGGCTCGCGGCCTAGGAATCTCGAGGAGTCGCTCAACGATCGTTTCCTCATTTTCATGTCCGAACTTCTCTCAGAGCGCAGGGAGTAGGAAAATGGCAGTTCAGTGACATGCTCCCTTGTTTTCAAGAAGAGATCCAGATTATGTTGGTACTTCTCTGTCACTCCCGAGTTATCCACTGTTCGCTTCTTCTCATCTCCTAGTTTCCTTTCAGTTTTTGGGCCCCCCTCATCATCGTCAGACCAGTAACCATTCTCTAGGCCATCTCGCATGGCCAAGTCATCATACTCCTCATCAGACTTGGTTGAGTTTTCATCAACAGAACCTTCGATCTGTGAAAACAGAGAAATTAATCAAAGACATGTAATGATAAATGGGCTAAGAAAAAAAAGCAGAGCACAAGAACTGGTACTTCTTGGAAAAGATTCCGATAATGTTTTAGCATCGACATCCATAGAAATACAATAACAAAAAAAGCAAGTCATCTGGACTGGACTGAAAGGGTGAAAGTTGAATTTAACTATACTAAAGAAGCATATTTTAACTTGCATTCATTATCGTTTCATATCAGAGCCCTGTATGGTTGAATATTTCATTATTTCATATCAGTCCTACAGGGTAGCCTCCTTGCTCATCATCCATGGCTTACCAGAATTGCAACCGTTCCATGATCCCACAGCTGATCTGGATTCAGATATGTACCTAGACTGTTGTCTGTGGCTTAATTAATGAACTAACACTAATACGCATAAACAAGTTGGCATCTCATGGACATGGCTTACAGCTTCTTGAAACATGATATCATATCTCAACTTGTCGGCTTTTATGTAGTATCTCAAACATTAATGAATGCAACCAATTTATCTAGGGATAATTATACTAGGATAAACTTATTTGAAGTTTTCAATTAATTCTTTATATTATTTTTTTAATTGAGCATATCAATTCATTCAGGTTTTTCAAGTACATTTTTAACCGTTATCAATGATAATTTAAATATATATATATATATATTTTCTGATTAAGTATTATACTAATTCGTAAAAGTTTTTCAATTAAATATACCAACACATAAAAGTTTTCAATTAAGTATACTTGTTCAAGTATAGCAAACATTTTTTATAAATGCATGACAAACCAATCAATCAAAAATTTTCATATATAAAATTCTATACACAATAACCTAAAGGAGAAATATTATCATCTATTTGTAGTTAAGTAGTAGAATAGTGACTTTCCAGTTACTCAACTAGCAGTAAATAAATTAATGAGAAAACTACACTCTAAGTACATGCCTTTCTTGTATGTTGTAAACTTTTTGATACGTTACTAACATTTCTTATATCTATGATTCCGCAAAGGCTATCTAGCTCTGTCATACAGAGATAGATGTTAAAAGAATGTTAATAAATAGCCCCTATAATTCTCCTGTCCATATTTTCCGTCCTTAATTAAAAAACTTTTATGAGTCCATGCATCCAATTGAAAAATTTTTATAAGTTTATATATTTAATTGAAAAAAAAAATATACTCAAGTCATTATTGACGGCCATCATGTGGTCTGTTAAGTGATTGTTAACGGCAGTCAAAAATATACTTAATTGAAAAACTTACATAAGTTAAAATATTCAATTGAATATATATGGAAGGACTCAATTGAAAACCTCAAATAAGTTCATGTACTAATATAATTATCCCATTCATCTACCACAGCGAGTCTTCTAATAGCCAGACAATTCAGATATTCTTAACTACTTACTTGAAATACACTAACATGTATATCAAAATAAAAGGACTTTTTTGAGATTTTACCTCCTCATGGATCTCCTTGTTGTCACTTAGGTCCTCATCACTGTCCACATCAGGTGGATCATCAGCTTCTTCTTCACTGCCAGACACCGACAGTTCCTCCTTGAGCTGGAAGATACAGGATAAGAATTAGCTAAAAGAGAAGACAAACCTCTTGGTTCGGGTACGCAAAATTTATTCTTAGTAATAATGATAGCGAGCATTTGCATACTTGCATCTTTCATGATTATATAAATTTTTACAGCTCGATGAATGATTAGATAAGAATTTAACATCTTACAAAAATTATTTTCTGTCAAAATAAATGGCACTTTAACTTTTGCCAGCATTCATTTTCACGTCTCAGTGCATCAGTTAACAAGAACCTGAAATGCCATGACAAAATCGTTTGTCACCTAGAAATTTTTTATGGGTTCTGAGTTCTGATAGTGGGTAATGGGTTTTCCTGGAGACTTCAGAATTCCAGATATAGGGAGGAAGGTAATGTTTGATATGTAGGACTGCAACTACTCAAGAAAGGTGAGCACGTCGCTTGGACAAAAAAACCTTGGTAGCTGAAAAAAGACATTTTCAAGTTGTTTGAGATCATTATGTTCAATGTACATACTCGAACGGTCGAATATTTTAATCATGGGAAAATTCTTCCAGGTTAAATGACTATAAGCACTATCCTGATCTGCCTGAGATTGCTTTGATGCTTCTGCTGGATACATTGAAACCTAAATGCAGTGCCAGAGAAAGTTGTTTTCTCTAAAACAAAGCATTATCAAAGAAAACCAGGGCAGATTGAAGTGAAGAAACCATTTTTATCATTAGGACTAAAAAAGGTTCAGATAAACTGGATTAAAACTGGTTCAGATAGACCAGAACAAATTCCATAGTTTCAGGACGTTCACCAGTATATCATTGTTCATTATTAAAAGCTTGTCTCTCTTCATTTGCTCAATGATACATTCAAGACTCAATTCAGACAACTGAACATGGTTCCACTTGGCTTCAATAGGGGAAAATCAAACATGTATGAGATTTACGGTTGCCATGATAACATTCCACCAAGAAAATCAGATTATCTTTGCATTAAATCATCAGTTAAGTTTCTGTTAAGACTATCTGCAAGTTACAGATTCTTTTCCCAGCCAAACAGTATATTAAAAATAATAAGAGTAAGATATACCTCTTTAGCAGGTCCATCTGACATCTTTGGAGAGCTGCAACAGGAAGAATAGTATCTACTACCAGTATCAGTTCCATCAGCCCTTGAGTCATCAATACTTCCTGTATTACTTGTACCACCTGTATCGCTTGGCCATGCACTGATCCCGAAATTACCAAATTGAAGATTAACAGGCTCTGCCTTCCCAATCTGTAAGGGACCATACATAGGGTTTCCCACATACTTCTCGCTGCTCTTTCCAGAAGGAGCCTTTCCATGACCACCAACTGACTCGACAGGCCAAGCCTTGGCGACGGATCCATCTGTATTAACAAGCGCCATCAAATGCCTAAAGGACCCGTTCCTCTGGATCAATTGAAACATTCCCTTTGAACTCTGAGAGTTGGCAGCACATTGGTTTCTATACTCTTCATATATTACAGACACTGTATTAGTAGTTGGATCATACAGCTGCTCTCCTGCCTCTCGTCTACGTAGGCAACTGAACACAGTGGCATGGATGGCTGCCACACTCCGGTCAACATTTGTATTATTTATTTTTGGCACCAGATGCTTGTCAGCCCGATTGCAGAGATACTCCTGAATAGTCCTAATATTGCGGATGTACTTAACATACTTATTTTTGGCTGGATCCAGGGTCATGTACTTTGCACGTACTGCAAATCGTTCCATGTGTTTGTCCTCATTTGTGATGTAGATCATAAAAGGAATAATTGAAGGATGCTTCTTCATGAGACCCATCTAAGAGATGAAAAAAAGATAAGCCATCAATTAGCAATTAAAAACAAAAGGAAATCAAATATGATGTATGAGTGAATTCGAAAATTTCCACGCCAGTAAATCCAACCAAATACACCAGACTTGGAAATAAGTCCAATGGGACAATTTTCTGATAATTAAAAAATCATGGATATATCATCCAAAAGGATTATATAAGAAAAACAGGAAAATCAGACCACTGCATGAGTACCAACCACAAAATTGAGGCTTAGGTGGACACCCTCCACGACAACAGATTCTTTTCGCTCTTCCCATGCAGTGATCAACCGATCAAGGCTTTCTATAACCATTTCACTTTGAGCTTTGAATCCCTCAATAGCCATTTGCTTTTTGCCAATCAACTCAGTTCCAGAAACTGGATCTGCAGATCGACCATCAGATTTTTCATTTAAAGTACCATCAGATAATTCCTCCTTAATCATTGGGTGAGAAACAACAGCACGTTTTTTGGCTTCTCGTTTCGCCTTTGCTTTGGCAACTGCCACTGGATCCAAGCATTCACCAGCATGATATGTTGAAGCCCAAAGAAGTGGATTTTGTTTTTCATCCACGAAGCTCCTCATCATGTGGCGTATTGAATCAGTGGAAACAACGGTTGTGACACCCAATCTGCTTCCCTGTTTGGAAATATTTACAGACTATAATCAAGAGTCTAAACAAAATTAATTATATATCATACAAGGAATTTCTATATGCAATTAATTCTTCTAAGATTTTGCTTGTCTTTAGATTGTTTATGGATCTAAAATTTGCAAAGCCTATCTATAACAAATATGTACCGAAAGACCATGAAATCTGCAGCATTAACACACATAAAAAAACAGATTACATGTTGACACTCTACACAGTATAAACCATAAATGCCCCACATCCCATCAGGACTTGAAAGCTTGATTTTAAATATGTATAGAAACACAAAGATCTTCAAAGTTTTATATTATAAAGATAGTATATGTACCAGCAAAGCCGACAAGGTAGATTTGCCACACCCACTAGTTCCACACAAAAGAACCGTCACAGATTCCTTTCTTTCACGAATTCTAGTAGAAAGGGGAAAAGAAATGAGTAATAGGGATCACATGAAAGTTACTCAAATGCGACTCATTGAAGCAAAGCAAACAAATTAGAATAATAAGCAGCATAAACATGGTACATAATAAGCAGCATGGAACATGGTACATCGGGCACCACTTTGCATTCGAATTGTGGCTGCAAAAGCCTTCCACTCAGAACTTTGCAGCAAAAAGCTTTGATTTTAGTCAAACTCCTCAATACAAAGCAAGCCAACAATTAAATGTTAAAGGAGGCATTTATATGTTCCCAACATCACTACATGCAAAATCTTTATCCATCAGAAAATTTCAATATCAGCAGCATCAACAGTGAGAGCCAGAATTGATTCACACTAGCTGTGCACTTGGTCCAACTAAACAGTAGAAGTTTAAGCAATCAATTCAGACAGATGTAACATGCGTTAAAATGAAGAACCAGACTTTGTTGCTCCAGAAGTCACTCTCCAAAATGTGTGCCATCTATAAGTTTTCATAAAAACATGGAACAACTTTAAGCATGAAACCACATGGGGATTTAATTCTCTTGTACTAAATATGACCTCCTGGATGTCAGCTATCCATGCCAAGTGTTTTGGAAACATAGATGCATATATAGAATCCTCAACTGAAAAATGATTAGTCAAAAGGTAATAAAAAAAGAAAAATGATGGTCAATTGACCTATAAATGGAGGTTTTTTTAACTGCATATGAACTTCTAGTATAGATTTATCCATACAAGAATTAGTTCACTTATACCCTCTTTTTTCATGCTTTTTTTTCCTTGTTCCTTTTTTTTATAATTTTTTTAAGGCTCTACCTTCCATATTATGAAACTTCATCCCTGTTGAATTAATCTTGAGCTCCAACCCTACTAGTACACCTCTTACAAGTATCGAAAATATGGCAGGAAGCTTGAGGATATAGATGGATAATTCTGTTAATGGTCTGTGTAGCAAACAAGAACCCACCTTAACTTTGAAGGAAATGCCAAGTACCTTATCCTTGTACATGTGTCAAGTTTCTTTTTAACCATTACACCTATCAACCACTGAATGGATCCAAAGTCGCCACAGTTGGCTGCCTATAGATCCAGCCCAGTTGCTTAGGTGAGCTAACCACCTAGGCACTTGACATTTTTCAGGTGATGCAGCCACTGAAGTGCCTATGTTGGTACTTAGATGGGCATCTGAATGCCAAGGGGCCACCTTTCTTTCAAGGAGGGACCTTGTTTGTTTGATTTATCAAAAGCATTGCATTCTCTCCAAGTAAAAAAGAATTTACTTCAAACAAGGTTTTAAATATTGGTACCAAATCCTGTATTGTACGGTACCAAGACTGATGATACACATGAGTACAAACATATAGAACACTGCTAATATGCTCCGGTTCAGACTGGTAAGCCCTGTAAATACCGGCACATAGGGTTAATTTCCCAGCATCCATGAATGATATAATACCAAGCGTACCATCCCATTCCAGCAATATTTGGAATCATGGCTTTAAGAGATCAAAAAGCTAGGTTCATTTATAATGTATCGTACAAGAAACCAATTGAAGCTTGAATATGTTATGCTCAATGAGATGCCCACCCAAGGTTAGAGCCAAGATTTCAATATAGGGGACCTGCATTAATGGATTATTTAAATGATAAAAGTTTGCTTGAATAGAAGTTAACTTAATTGATAAAAAATTATATAGTATTAATATATTAAGGTTGTGCCAACATCTATCAAAGAACTTTACTTGAATTTTTATGGCAGGAATCATTTATCGCCCAAAACTAATTATAATTTACATCACTAAGTATTTACATTTTGATTACTAATTTTAAGAGATTTCAAAAGACGCTACTGTCATTTTCCACCAACAAAAAAAAAAGATTTTTCTGGAGTGAACTAAAATTAGAATCAAGGGATGGCCAGACCATAACAATTGAGTTGTAAGTTTTCCTTTACTTTCTTTTTTTTTCAATTTCTGATCTTAATGCTTGTGCCTACCTATTATGAAGAAGCACATGTAATGTTAAAAGGACATACAATACAAAGGGGGAAAAAAGCTTGCTAAAAAAAATTACTAAATATATGAGTGTTTAATAGAGATTCTTGACTGCCACACCAATATAGATATGAAATAATAATTCAACAAAGAAACTCTTTGAACAGAAAAAGAGCGATAAAAATAGAAATCTAAAATGATGAAAATTAAATTTCTGAAAAGCAAAAACCTAAAGGGAAATGAAATCCCAAAATATGATCTTAGAGAAATGGCAGCACTTTGCACCATCTTCTTCTAAAACAAATGCAATCAAAAAACAGAAAAACTATAGGTGTTTAAGACACAATCCTAATAAATTGTTGGTGCTACAAATTAGAGGACTATTTATCTACAATTGTTTTGTTACTCAGGAAGGTAAAAAAGACTTTTTATTCCATTGAAATATAGGAGAAAAATTTTGGGGGCAGGGGAAGATAGAAATAGTCCCACATCTTTATAACTTTTTTCTTCTAACAGCTTCACCTCAACTATTCAGTTTTGGTAAGAGAGAGCCATTTGTAAATAGGAGGGGAAAAAGATGGAAACAGAAAAGCAGAGAGGCCCATACATGTTCACTATAGTAAATTTTGAAGTTAGAAGTGGAGGGGAATTGGCCCTTTCTATCCTGTACCTTTGCATCTTACAAAAAAATTTTGACTCAAAATCGAGCTGGACGAAGAAAAAGAATATACGCAGCCGATCCCAACTAGTTTGAGATTACAGCTTTGTTATGCTTTGTTATTGTTGTTGTTATTATATCTTATATATAGCTCCACCTCTGCACCAACTAGCCAGCTAAGCCTTTAAAGGAGTCAATGCCTAAGATTGCCTACACGATTTGACAACCTTTAATGGATCCTAGCTAGATTTGGATAGGAATATATCATGTAATGGCATTGTTACTTCTATCGGCATGTGTATCGACCTCTTTGAATTTTATGTAGAACAGCAGTAATGCGAAGATTTCCTATTTCCCTTTATCATTTTTGGAAGCTCAAAGAAGCTCGACAAAGAATGGAAATAATTAATTGAATGAGACATATGGAAAATGAACAATAATTTTATGAGAGACAGAGAGATGCTTTGACTGCCAAAAGACAAATATATTGCAATGAAAACAAGCATAGCTACAACAATATGGCAAACAATAGTGCATACCAATTTAATTAATTGCACAACAATAAAAACAAAAGCACAGAGCCTATCATTTTAACCAGAATTCAGAAGTCAGCTTTACAATGAGATGCAAAAACAGCAAACCAAATTGAGCATGCATAGGTAGATAAAGGGATGTGATTAACAACACTTAACTGAGATTGGAAATTAGTTCTGGATCAACAATTTGCTAACTTCAGAGTAAAAGAAATCAAGCATCATGGATTTTCAACATTCAAACAGAAATATCATGGATCTTGATCTAATCTTGATTTTATACCCCCCCACCCACCCACCGACCAACGACAACACACACAAAAAATCATGGGCATATAACAGTTGTCTGGCTGCTGTTCCATCATAAGAGTAAATTAGCCATTTTTGTGGAAATATATAATAAAAAGGTACAAAGCAAACCATAATCAGGAGCGACATGATTCTACATGCTGTACATGAATTGTTATGCAATTAAACAATAAGTAATAATGATTTGTTATATCTATACAGCGCAACATTATAGCTCTAAAGATCCAAACCGTCCCAATCTAAATCCATTAGCATTCTCACTCATGGAAATCAAGGTTGACAATAACATTCTACCAAAGATAGAGATGGAATCTTACCTGCATGCCAGGAGCAAGTCTGCTCTTTGATTGGGACCAACATACTTATACATGGACAGAGCATCACAAACAACGTTTAGAAAATTCTCTCTTGTAACAACAACGGTTGTTAGTCTTTTGTACAATTCAAATGGTATTGTGCTACTTGTTGTGGGGCTGCTGACCTCCTTTTGACTCAAGGAACCAGCACGGGGATGTTCGTTTTCCTTGCTAGACGACCCTTCCGAGGCATCAGATTTCGAAACGTGTTCGCATCTCATCACTTCAAATACTTTTCGGCTCATCTAAAGAGAAAATAAGCTACTTTTTAGAGCCCAAGATATTAAAAACGAACCAAGATCGAAGGCACAAAATAAGAAGATTACTGCAAAGAACCTTAATACAAGTTTCCTTACAAGAGAAAGTAAATACGCATCGCGCGTCGCACAGGAGGAGGCATTGGCAAGCATGGGGACAAAATTGGATATCTATCTTAGTCTAACAATGAATATCTCCATCAAACTGCTTGGGGGGTTTTACAACAGATTATTATAATTCCTTTGACCTCGCTAGCTCAAACAGTTCGTTAAATTGCAAATTCTGGGAGCAAAACGGAAAGAAAAGACATAATTGGAGCACGCATGCATAACTACAACAAGAGAAAACCAAGAATTTCCCGCCTAATTTGTCTCAGAGACCGCAAACCTGAGACAAACATTGGATCAACGAGCACAAGCATTCAGATCACCGATTCCAATTCTTTTCTTCAGAAAAGGAAAAAGAAAAATAAAGAAAGAGACACAGAGAAGATCACAAGACAAAACGAAACCGCACGAAACCACCGGATCTTAAGAGGCAAACCTTGAAGGCGTGGCGGGCCTTGCATCCCATGAGCTGGAGCGTGCTCTGCAGCACCGGCCGCGTGTACCGGAACGACGAGCTCTCCCTCTCGTCTCCTCTCCTCGCTCCCTCGTCCACCACCACAATGTACAGCAGCTTCGGCACCTCCGCCATCTCCAAGAACCCCTACAAAACCCAAACCACAGAACCCGCCCAAGAATCCATCAATTAACCCTCAAACCCAAATCAGGAACGCAGTAGAACAACCAAATCAACCAAGAACGTCCCCTCGTTCCAAATCCCAACAAGAATCGCATCCAAAAGGCCAAAACCAAAACGGACGAGGAAAAACCCAAGAAAGGGAGCAATGCCGCGGTACAAAGGCCGGATCGAGACTGAAGGGAAGAAGAGAGAGAGAGAGAGAGAGAGAGATCGGAGGACGAACCTGAGGGGATCGGAAGCGGGAATGGGAGGATGGAAGAAGGGTAGGACTAGGGTTTCTCCAGGAGGGGAGGCTCGATCCGCCATGCCCATAACCTCCAACGCGCCCTCGCCATTCCTCCGTCACGGCTTCCAAGCATCGCTGCGATCGGGACTCCACATGCCCGCCTCTGCCCTCCGCTCCCTGTCCTCCCCCGCCCTAAAAAGAAGCGGTCGCCTCCGATCCGGATCTCTTACTGCAGCCCTCCTAACCTCCACCTCCAATACCGTTGCATGACGGCCACGTGTCACGACGTAGACATATTCCACCACCGGCCGTCGGATGGGCCTCGTGGCGGGCGATGACCGTCGGAAGGTCGGTCCTATACTGGATTTGCCGCGGGGAATTAAATCAAAGACGGACCCTTCTCTATTTATTAAAAAGACCGGAATAATAGGTAAACGAACCGATGCGGAAAAGACGGTCCGGTCCCTTTCTCCCCGGGTTTCCGCGAAAGGGCAGCATCGTAACTTTCGCCTTAACTCTTCAGGAGATGTGACCATGTTTTTATTATTCGTCCTTTGCTCCTTTTAACATTTTTTTTTAAATCAAAATTCAGTTTAGTCCTCGAACTTTCAGATACTACAATTTAGTACGCATCACCTCCCTTAATTCGAGGGTTGGGTTGGAATGAATTTTAAGGGAAGGTTGGAGGACCGAAATATATATTTTTCAGTTTTGATGGGGGACGCGCTGAGATATGTTGTGGGCCCGGCGGCAATAATTAAGTTTTGGTCCCAGTGGTTGAAGGGCGTCCATTTGTCAAGCCCCGAAACCCACGCAGGTGTTAGTGGGAAACGAAGGGACGTGGGTGCATTTAAAAGTACAGCGCGCATCTTGCGTGCTTCTCTTTTGTTTGATCCGTGAGAAAAGACGTTTCCCATGTAGCTATCGAGAGGCACGTTTGCGCCAAGTCCGTTCCACGGAGAGGCGATCGTGATGCGATGAGCTGCCATCAAAAAAGATAAAGAAAATAAATAATAATAATTAAAAAAAAAATATAGTAGCGAAGATGCAATGGATAAGAAGCTACCCGCGTACGCCAGAAAAGTCGGAGAATATCGTTTGCGCAAACAAAGATATCGGCGCTCGCTGCGATTCTCCGAGTTCCTATAGAAAATTATTCGGTTTATTCTGAAGAGATAGTTGATGTATTTTCTTGTCAAAGTATTATGGTAAGCTTTATTATTTCAATTATCTTACAATTATTTCATGAGAAACTATATATATATATATATATATATACATAAAGGTTGAGTTGCTAATATAAAACAAGTAAAAAGGTGAGCAATAACCAGGATGAAATAAATTAATAAAATGAATTATATAAGGATATAAGTGAGCACAAGACAAAAGGATTCTTTATGGAATAACTAGCACTTAATATAGCACTTTTATAGTTGAGCACTGAAATAAAATTTAGAGTAAACAGAAACTATGAAGTTATTTAATGAAATTAAACAAATTGATGACTGAAATGAAATGAAACACTCAATTGAACTCTAGCATATAATTTACTCAAAAACAAATTTCCTTTTAGAATTAAAAAGATAAAGCTAATTGTCAAAGGTTACATTTAATTAATATTAATTTAAATGAAAAAAATTATATCTATATTAACTTAAAATTTAGTTAATGCTCAACTGCAGTTAGCTGCACCAAACACAATCTATATAAATTCTTTATAACCAAATATAAAGAGCATGCATGCTTTTTTTTTAAAAAAAAAAAAAAAAAAAAAAAGGAAATGGTACTGCCAAACTTGAGAATAAGAATCTTAGCATTTACTTTCCTTAATCAATTTGATCAAGCCGAAACCGTCCACTCCTCCATCAGGATAGCAAATCTCAGTTTTTCCATGCAGTAAAGATTAACACTTTTTATTCCAGAAAATTAAAGGCATTTTGCTGAAAGACAAATGATGTCTCCGTGTTCCTAAAGCGTAGCGAATGGTCCGGCTGCCACTTGCTGCGGGTCCTTGTCAATCACATGAAATCAAACGTACGGTAACACTATATTATAAAAAATTGAAGTCAATTGTTGAAAGGTGGTGCTGTCTCCATTCCCTTCAAACGTAGTGAATGGTCCAGTTTCAAGATTGTCAATCACGTGAAATCAAACGTCCATCTCCGGTCAAATCAAACAATTTCAAGATGCATCGCAAATTCTTCGCATGGAACAAATTTGATAAGTCACGTCCTCACACCTCATGTTATTATTGGATGTAATATAAATTTCATGCAGGAAGGATTGTAGAGGATTCAATTGTCTTCTAAAAAGAAGACAGCTGTTAAGGCTAAGTTTTTTAAGTTCCTAATCCTATCACCGTGTGATCTATTGGAACCGGGGTGAGTTGATGATCTAATGAAACAATTGGCCCCCGACACGTCGGTCGACTCATTTATCTGCGTTTTGACTGAATAAATAAATATCGGCGTGGATTACGACGACAAAGATATGGGTCCAACTTGCTAATCTTATTGAGATTGCGGGGGAATTTTGAAGGAGACTTGCATTGGTTATTGTTAACGTTATTCTGATGAAGATCCACGACTACTATAGATTGTGTATGGTCTCCATCGAGCATTATTTATATGGCCATGTCGCCAACTAACGTCCATTGGAAGAGGAAAGATTTGGTCGGGGGATGAGTTAGAACGAAGAGGAGTTATGCTAACGACTTTTCTCTTAAAAATCTTCTGAGTGGGCCCTGAAAGCGGACTTTGAAGGCGTCAAGGAATGGGACTATGAGAGTCGGCTTCTTGAATTTAAGGCTTCCTGAAAGTGGACTTTGGAGGGCGTCAAGGAATGAGACAATGGGAGCCGGGTTCTTGAATTTAAGGCTTGCTTTCAACATCGTATGCTCAAGTTTGGTAGTCGAATTAAGGCTAAGATATACTTATGATATTCAAACTTACCCTAAGATATACTTTTGGTATTCATACTTACACTCAAAATTCATGTAGATCCTCAAACTTTCGAGATGTTGCATTTTAGCCTCTCATACTTTAAGAATGTTCGTATTCTTAATGTCCGATTACATTAGATCAATTAAAATTAATGAAATAGTTCATGTGTCTTTTGACAAAAATACCTATAATGTTTACAGAATGATACGATACGTCAACTATTCCATCTATTTTAATTGATCCCATGTAACAAGATATCAAGAATGTAACATTCTTAAAATATGAGAGAATAAATTGTAACAACTGAATATTTAAGGACTAAAAAAAATTTAAGTGAAGTTTGCGGACTTAAAAGTATATTTTCATAAAAAATTAAAATTCTCTTTAGATTGAATAGATATTATTTTACTCTGGGCACGGCTCTACCATGCTATTTTTTTTTGTTGTGGGATTCCTATATCTTTAAAAATTAAAGGCATCACATGTTGGATTAATGAGAAAACTTATTTTCTTCTTAGAAGAATTAAGAAGTCTTGTGCAAAGATTAATAAGTATATCCATTGTTTGCTCTAAATATAAATAAAAATTAAATTAATTAGGATAATTCTTTTCCCAATTAGAGATTGAGTTTATGATGTAAGATAGAAAGGATCTTTAAAAAAAAAAAAAAAGGCTAGTTTGTTATTTAAAGTATCTTAAATCTACTCAACACACAAGATATGAGACTAAACACATTCATGTATAAATCTATACTTTAACAATAATAAAATTTGAATGACCCCTTAACTATTAGCATCATGTTAAGCACGCTTTTGCCCCTCTTCAAGGCAGAAATAAAATTTTACATTAAAACTAATTTACACTCTTCGATTCTTCTTTGAATAATTAAAATTACGAGACTAGTTTTATAATGTGAGTCCGGATGGAACCGTCTGCCCATGTTCAACTTCAATGTATGTTTTTCAAAACTTCAAAACCACATTTTTAAAAGATTTAAATTTTCATGAAAATCATCCATAAATTATATCAGTGGAATACCGTGGTGTTTTCCAAGTTCTATCCGGGCTGGGATTGGACTTCCAGATTTCACCAGGGAACATCAAGAACAAACGCACATCAAAGGACTTCTTTTTAGGTCTCTACAACTACATCTTTCAAGACAAAGTATGGTTATCATGATGATGATATGGAATAAATGGAACATTGATGCCACCTCACACTTTTTCAGCACAATAATATAAATGAAAAAAATACTATCTTATGTGCAGCGTGAGATATAATTCATTCTAGTTTTCTAGGGTCCCTTGAAAAAAAGCCATTCTACTTGACTTACCCAGGTACAAAATAATGCCTCCGGAGAAGAGTCTTTGGGTGTAGATGTTGACAGGATATGAGCCGACAAAAACGCAGTTTGCCTCCAGACCAATCTGGATTCAAGTTTGACTTAACTAAGTCAGTTTGGTCGGTCAGATATGGGTCCAAAATAGAAGAATCGGATGACTTGGGCTAAGGCTGAGTGACCGAGACCTGAACCAAACCTGCTTGCACCCTAAGGAACGTCAGTAGATTCCCATTTTATTTCTACAGATGACTGTAGCCAAACCCTGAGATAAGTTTGACTTGGTCTCTACTAGAATCCTTTGCAGAGGCCAAGTCCAGGTGCTGAAAAATATTATTGGAAAAACAACTGGTCAAAGTTGATCTATAATACAAGGTCCTGCCTATAGAACGTTAATTCGACCCGGATAAATCGGACCTCTCAAAAGAGCGAGGGATTGGAAAAATCTCTCTCTCTCTCTCTCTCTCTCTTTTGTAGGCCTCACAAAGAGAGAAGAAAAAGCAGCCTATTGACATCATGCTGGGAAAGAAAAGGAGATAATAGAAATTTGAGTATTCTTATATTTGGTTGAAAAAATCACTAAACAAAATGTTAAGTAAGTAAATTATTTTAAATCTCCACTCTCCGAGGGGAAAGAAAACTTTTAAATTCGTTAGAGAAAATTCAAGCTTTATGGTTTTCTTCTTAGCAAACAACATTCTTTTCCTTGAATTTCTTAGCAATCAAAAAGAATGTCAAGTTTCCTTTCACAGTAGCATTTACAAACTTGCACACCATTTAAAATGTTTTTTTTTTTCTTTTTCTTTTTTTCTTTTTTCCAATTCAATCAGAAGCGCTATATGCTCAGAAAAGATATAAGATACAGTTGGAAGCCACACAACAGAGATATTTTATGAAAATTCACACATCTTCCGGTGAACAAATTCTTGATGTTAGAGATGTTGATAAGCCAAGCCCCGAGGCTCACTGTCACATGAGACCAGGCCTAGACGTAGACCCAGAAAATTGTCCTCCATGATTGGGAGCCACAGAACACATCAATATTAATGGATAAATTAATAAATGAAAGCAACGTTTTTAAGTTTTTTTTTTAAAAAAAAAAAAAAAAAATTTGTCATGCTATACTTTGATTAATGGATTCGGTCATTCATAGAAGTCTGACAGCAACTGGAAGATTCCCGTCTTCTTTTAGCGTGTCCGGGCAATTCCAGGCAGAAAGAAAAAGATGCAAGCAAAAGACACCGTCAATAAAAAGTGGAAAGGCTGAACTACGGAAGGAATGATTTTTAGGTTACCGAGAAATAGTGGCCCAGAAGAATTTTGCCAACACTGAAAGTTTGAATGGCTGATTTGAGGAAGCAAAAGGTCCAGATCGACGGCTGATGGCCGCCATTTCAACTTTAGACCTGCACCGCTTCCACCAGGGGGCAGCACGGAAAACATGCGGGCCTCGAGCACCAAAGCAATATTCTTACGTCTCTTATATCAGAATACGAATTACAAGCAAGTCTTTCTCCAATCTATTACGTCTCGTTAGATGTCAGCGTTGCAAAATGCCAATTCAACACCACCCTTCTATCTTGTCATCCATCACCATTTCCATTAGCCCATCGTGCTTTCTCAAAGACTTACCTAGATTGCTGGCTTAAGAGAAAGACTTAATATTTTAGTCTCCGATGGGGTCTATCTTGCATACAAGTACAAGCAGCTGGTTATGACCGACCAATGAGTCAGTCAATGCTCAAGGTCTTGCTTTGATTTCATTATGGTGCAACAACTGCTGCATGCTGGCATTTGCATCATTGTATCAAGCAAAGTGTTGATTTCATTAAGCATGCCAGAAAATGCAAAGAGAATATGGAAACACACTGAATAGTCCGCTTTTAAGGTCACTTCAAATCCAACAAACACTACACTGCCTCAAAATGGCATTACCATTAATATCTGGTGACCTACTCTAGGCTGACGATGGACAAGCAAAACCTGATGTGCTCAAACGGTGAGGCCTTGGGGTGGTGCAGCAGCAGGAGCCTTCGGCTTGGGCTTCTCCACCACAATGGCCTGTGTTGTTAGGACCATTCCAGCCACCGAGGCAGCATTTTGTAGCGCACATCTGGCCACCTTTGCAGGATCAATGACTCCAGCTTCTACCAGATTCTCGAACTCGTCGGTCATTGCATTGTAGCCGACCTCCCACTCGCTGTCCTTGATCTTCTCCACCACCACTTCCCCCTCCACCCCTGCATTATGAGCTATCAAAGCTGCAGGTGCTACTAGTGCCTGCTCCAGAAAATTTAGAAGGCAAAGAGTGATTCGGTCAGCTACTCTTCAGTCTCCAAGGAAAAAGAGACAAAGCATATTACTTCTGACATGAGTCCTCGAGGCGCAAAGGTAGGTTATATCTGTAAGCCTGTCACAAGCTAATAGATAATGGTAAGATGAATCAGATAACTCACTTTCTGCACAATGTCAGCACCCAGGCGCTCATCTGGGTCTTCCAACTTGTCCTTGATGGCAGGAACACTAGTGGACAGGTGAACGAATGCAGCACCACCACCAGGTACAATCCCTTCTTCTATGGCTGCAAAAGTAGCATTCTTGGCATCTTCAATCCGGAGCTTGCGGTCCTCGAGCTCCGTCTCTGTTGCAGCACCAACCTTTATGACCGCCACACCACCAGATAGTTTTGCGATTCTTTCAGCCACCTTCTCAGAATCGTAAACTGAGTCTGTCTCAGCAAGCTCTTTCTTTAACTGGGCAATTCTGGCCTGGATCTCATCTTTTGTTGCTGCATCTGCGATGATGGTCGTAGAATTCTGAGAGATAGTGATCTTTCTTGCTGTGCCAAGCTGCTCCACAGATGCATCCTCTATCAACAAGCCAAGATCTTTGGCCTGGAACTCAGCACCTACATCGACAAGATAAAGCGTTTTAAGAATGCTCAGATAAGAAAAGCTAATGGAACATATTTATTGATAAATTTGCTTTATATGAACATTCACTAAACTAAGAAAATGGAATACAATTTGAATCATGACGAGCATAGGTAACTTGAAAGTCTATGCAATGAAAAATGGCATTATTCTGTACCAAAAACACAATCATGATTTAAGTGCTATTGGCCTTTAAGATCCTTTATGCAACAACATAAGCAAAAGGTGGCGAATTCTTTTAAAAGTTCAAATCAGGCCATACGGTGCCAAACTAGCCAATACCTTAAAACTATGAGATCACAGTTCTGTGAACGCACGTACAGAGCAGACATGAATATAGATGGTACGTGTTCCACATTCCCGCACATGAGCGCTCAAAAAAGTGGTTGTAGCTTGCGGGTGGGACAATATAGTGCATACACGGTATGTGCAACATACATGCAGGTGCATGTACAATTACTATTTTTAACTATTTAAAAATAAATAAAATACATCAAGTACAATAAAAGCAACAATAAATGATAGTAATTTTAGATGGACAGATAATAGAAATATTGAAAATAACTAAAAGCTAACAATTAGTGCATATTACTTGGTGTCTAACACCCAATAGCAATAATCATAACACAATCAAGATGGTAGCATTCACCTAAAACTCATATCAAACCTAATTATCAGCCTGAACCCTCTTCACCTGCATGGGACTAAACAAGAGTGGGCTGTATATGTAGCTCTAGAATGCTACATTGCCTCATATATGAAGCCATATGATACTAAGCATAACACATATGCAGCCACATAATGCTAAGTTGACCATCTTTTTGGTCCATATGCCATATGACTGCGTACAAATTGCATGCAGGCAAAATTCAGTGCAATCAAGAGACTGCATACAATTTTTTTTAAAAAAATAGTAAGAATCTTTTTTTTCACAAGGAGAAGAGCTTCACCAAACCAAAACAATGATTTTAGTGGAGAAACTAAATAAGTACAATGCTAAAAGGATGAAGAGGAAAAGAATTAGAAGGGTGCCACATTGCCAGTATTTAAGCCAATGTCTGATGGTGACCAATATGAATGGGAAAAGCTATAAAAGAGAAAGTTATGCCTTACCTAAGTTTAGGAATAACTACGTTTTTGTTTTATGCATTCCTCACCTACTACATGGTTGCAGAGAAACAAATCTCAATTTGTCAGTAGTAAGGGTGTCGGGGGAAGAGAGGAGGGAGCTAAACATGGACAGAAGTTGAACAAACTAGCGAGCGTCTTGAAACCCTTCCAGCAACACTGTTTGGGCATATAAGATTTGTTAAGTGACTTCAAAATAGTTGGGACTGGACTCGATGGCTATGGTTGTGGCTCAGTCTAGCAGTCTTATTTATTTTGAGCAAAGTGAAACACATAATTTGATTCTTAAGATTCTTTATCATGTCCTTTCAGACCCCCTTCCACACGCATCAGCCAACACTCATCCCCAAGCCTGATATTCAGTTGGACATCAAAAGAGTTGTTCATGCCATCAAATACCTTGTGACATGGCTCTAAGTACCTCTGATTACCAAGGCATCCTAAAATCTCTGTTGCAAATGCTCATGTTATCAGTTTCTCCATAAGTTACACTCGCATAGTGCGACACAAAAGCCTCATCTAATATAGTCGTTTCTCAATTTTCCTTTCTAGTTTTATCATGCATCCATAATGATGATCCTTTTATTTGAATACTCTTTATTGCAAAACATTTTGAATACAAAAATGAAGGCCTCGCTAAAATATTATTTGTTCTGTTTTACCATGAATGTCTTGCAACACCCCAAAAGCACCTCTATACCTTAGCCACCCACCTCTAGTATTACTATACCTTTTCATAATATAAGGAAAAATAGCCTAAATGGTCCAACTTTCGGATATCAATAAATCTGCTGAACAAACCATGTGCAGACAATAATCATAATCGACAAAACAATAACAAACTCATGGGTTTGGTTGTCCGTACATATAGCCCAGCCAAACCAAATTCTAAACCAACTACCAAACAAGCTACCAACATCAGCTGCCCTACTTAGATATCACTAAACAAACATAAAATCCTCTCCAAAAAAAACTCACTCCAATCCAATACTGCACTGAGACCTTACACCAACCTGTGACCAACATGATGACAAACCACCTGTAGTTCATCACCAAAAACTCATAAAACTCTAAGATTTGAAATAAGTACACGCACATGAAGGATCCTACATAGTGGTATATATGCTTTAGAAAGGGCAGCTTCACTTAATTCAATAATTGAAAATATACATGAAAAAATCCTCAAATATATAAAAATTTGTGATTCGCAATATCTTTCTCTCTTGACCTGTTGGTTCCAATATTAAACAAAACTGATCAAACCATAGAATCTCATGACCATCAATTTTAACCCAGGCCTTATGTCAGTCCCCACTGTCATTGTCTCATTGATTTTCATTTTTTAAGAACAACAGAAACAATTCATATGAATAGGGCAAATTACCCATGTCAAACACCTAAAGAAACACCTCCAAGCTTTGAATTTGAATGTAAACTTCCTTGCAGTAAAAGATGGGCAACCAAATCTGGTTTGACTTTACAGGTCAACAAATAATTTGGCATAACTGAATCCCCCAGTAAATTCAGAAATGATGGACTGAATTGACCAAAGACAAGAATCTTTTTTTGATGTAAATATGGAACAACACTTTAAACAAAATGAACTCTGCTGACTTTCACAGATTGATGCCAAATACTCATAAGAGCAAATTTAAAAGATATCAAAACTCTGTGACCTGTGCAGTACAGTATAGCTGCTTCATGCATAGAAAAAGAAGCATGACATGATTTCACCATGAACAATGCACAAGTATTTTTTTCTAAAAAACACAAAGGCTTCCAAAGATACCTGTTAGAATTGCAATATCTTGAAGCATTGCCTTCCTTCTCTCACCAAAACCAGGTGCCTTGATTGCAGCAACATTGAGAATACCCCGAAGCTTATTTACAACAAGGGTTGCCAAAGCTTCCCCAGTAACATCCTCGGCAATTATGAGCAAAGGAGCTCTCAATTGTGTTGTCTTCTCCAACAAGGGAATAATTTCTTTTATTGTTGAGATCTTTTGATCAGTCACTAGAACTTTGGCATTTTCAAATTCCACAATCAACTTCTCAAGGTTTGTCGCAAATTGTGGGGAAACATAACCTCTGTCAATCTGCAACCATGATTACCATTCTACATGAGACGCAAAAACACTCATTGTATTAAGAAGAAGAACAATTCAAAATATTTCAAATATGGCTCACCTCCATTCCTTCCTGAACCTCAACAGTTGTCTCAAATGATGATGAGGACTCAATAGACAAAACGCCATCAGGGCCAACTTTATCAATAGCATCAGCAATCATTCCACCCACAAACTCATCATTGCCAGCAGAGATAGAAGCAATAGCTGCCATAACAGATCATATAATTTTAGCAAATCTTTCACTTGGGAGTACATATATCTATATCCAACATAAAAATAATATTAAACATTGTAAAGCATTCCATTCCATTTGTCTAAAGATAGTATATTCATCCAACGTCTATACAAGAATCTAACACCACTCAGGTTCAGATCAGACATGAAAAGAGCTGTGAATACCTTTAATATCACCACGTCCTTTAACAGGCCGAGCTTTCTTTTCAAGTTCCTCAACTAGCCGCTGCACAGTCTTGTCAATTCCCTTCTTGACATTAACAGGATTTGCACCAGAAGTAACACTTAATAAACCCAAGTTGATGATTTCACGAGCAAGAACCGATGCAGTAGTGGTGCCGTCACCTGCTGTGTCATTTGTCCTGCTTGCAACCTTCAGCAAAGATAATGAAGCACATAAACATGTCTCCCCTATACAGCTGCACTTCATAATCTATCGAGACTTGTTCTTCAAAGAAGAAAACGAATGCAAAGCTCCCTGATCAACCACAAAGAAGAAGAAGGATGTAACGAAACAAATTGTATACCTCCCGTATCAAAGCTGCACCAGCATTCTCCATGGGATTAGCGAGCTCAATAGCACGAGCAATCGTAACCCCATCGTTAACCACCTTAGGATTTCCAAATTCATCCAACACAACATTCCTTCCTGTTTATCGCAAGTAAACACCAGCAGACAAGTCCTCAGACATAATCTAGTGAATTCGTTCGCGCACGTGAGGCACAAAACAATGCAACCAGAAGTGCAAGACTGGATCTTTGAATAAATGCAAATTCCTTTCTAATCCAAGAAGAAAATAATTATCTAGTATCATGATCGCAGAAACGCAAGGCACAACGATCGATGTTTTTGCAAATTAAAATGGACATAATGGAATACCTCGGGGGCCAAGGGTGACACCGACGGCATTGGCAAGCTTCTCGACGCCAGATTGAAGAGCGGACCTGGAGGCTTGATCGAAAGCGATCTCCTTGGCCTTGGCGCGCACCACCAGCTGCCTCGACCTCTGCCCCTGGTTCAGCCTCCTCCTCAAGCTCTCCTGCTGCATCCCAAAACGCAAATAGTGACATCAATATTTGAACCCAAAAAAAAAAAAAAAAAAACCATCAGAAATATAAACAAGAGAAGGATTTAAAATATAATACCGAGTGATCATCACAAAAGCTTTTAATACAAATCTCACAGCCAAAAAAATAAATAAATTAAAATAAACACAAATCCGGAACCCTATCAAATAAAAGACAAGAGACCTGACAAGGGGAGCGGAGGATGGAAGCCGAGGAGATCGCATTTGACGTCGCCATTTCCGTGGAAAAGGATCGAAAGGTTCTTTGGCGGTTCTTCCTGAGAGGAGTTTGAGACCGGCAGGCGAAAGGAGTTTGGGAAGGCTTTAAACCGCGGGGGATCGGCAACGGAGAATGGAGGTCCGAGCTTCCAGAAGACTCCGAGCCTCTCGATGCTTCGCGAGAATTGAATTAGGGTTTTGCACACGTGGCGCCGCCCGGGGTGTGATGGATTCGTGCTGCGAGCGAGCGAGCGAGCCGCGCGATTCACTGATACGGGCGGAAAATGACGGCCGAACCCCGAAAGCTTCGGTCCAGAGAAAGAACCGACCGCGACGCAAACCTCGAAGCCTGACGAGATATCTATCATCCAATATTGTAGTTTTTATCCCATAAATAATGTATCGATTTGCATGCATTAAACCCTTTTTAAAGTTCTAATTATGCTTCTTTAAGACTCTATATTGTTAGTGAATTGTTTATATTAGGGGTACGATTGTTCGAAGGTATCCAATAGCCAATCTTGAGCCGATAAAACTCTAATCATACCTGCAGACCAGACCTAATCCTTGGATCAGGAGTGTTTGGATCAAAATATTAGACCAAGAGCAGCTACCGGTCTGCATACAACTTTAAAGATATCATTTTGCAAGTCATAATAGGTATATGCTTTCCCTTTGTAGTTATCCTGTTGAGCTAGTCAAATGTCTGCATAGGACTACGTTCACATGACCGCTTGTAATTATAGTTGCAGCACATCTCATATATTTGGACTGCAGTAGTTTAATTACTGGTTATAAATCAAGCTGCACTTAACAACGTGGAAGTCGATTCATAACCAAATTTCCCACTTAACTTGGAAGTTCATCGCATGAGGGGGTGCAGTAGAGCTAGATGATCCTAATCCCTCTTACTCTAATCCCATCCTCCTCCTCCTCTCGGCTTAGCACCCAATTTACAGGGTGACTACATCTTTCATTGTTACATTTTTATAGAAAAAAAAAAAAAGTAACAACAACATCTACAGCTATATCCTTTCAAATAATATTAATATGATTGCAATGCAATTACATTTCACATAACTCAATTATACTGCAACTTGAGTTATACTGCAATTTCATTCCTAAGATTCTTAATAGCAAGTAAAGAATGCAGCGCGATGACACTGATGTTACCCGATCACTCCAATCAAATGCTGATGTGCAAGGAACTAGTTCAATTTAATATTTCCCTACAGTTTCTTATTTTCATTAATTCGCTGTCATTAATTAATAAAAGAACTTCCTTGCATCTGACTGCAAATGGGGTTTGAAAGTACGACAAGGTGACATCCCCTCCAGGCCAAGCATCGGAGCTGGACCGACCCACCAATATCCAAATGTAACCACATTACACAGGCTAACAAATAAACAACCATTTATCTGGAATTATATGGATCAATATAGCAAAGCAACATTAGGCAAGAAAATGAATGTCGAGGCCACAACACACAGGGAATGTACAAGCAAATGCAAATCAAAAAGGGTGGATAGCACAGGGATCATGCCCCATCTTGCAGTGTGCTTCCCCCACTACATGGCTGAAAATAGAAAAAAGCTTGCCCTGAGAAATTCTATCAGGGAAGCAGGAGATGCCAATGACGGACGCTGTAAAGACCAGCACTCTTAATGTCTGTTTCCAAAGTGCCACCACCTTTTCTTCTTCTTGGTTTCAGATGCTGGCAGATCTGCACAGCCAAAGAAGAAAATGAAAAACAAGCTTTAGACAACATGTAATTCCACCCAGATCAAGCATTCCAGTCCAAATGATTCTACTGATATTTCGATCATATTCAGATGTCTGAAGAAATATGGTGACTGGAAATGTGAATAATCTCAAGGTTGTCAGTGCTGTCAAAAGCATTGGGTTAACTGATTGTTAGAGGGGCAATTATAGCAGTTAAGAGTATATCATTTGCTTACCCCTTTCAGAATAAATCGAATTGTAGTGCACCTCAGCCCAAAAGCTCAAGAAAATTACTGTCAAAGAGGACGGAAAAATAATTAATATGGCATAACCAGCAAAGCAGCTAAAGGGAAATGAAGGGAAATAAACAATTTTCACTCCATAATTCCAATAATGAAACTGGCTGAGTTATGTCCATATACATGGATTACATCAAATCAAAGCAATATCTTTGGTTAAGGAAAATTTCAAGACTGACAAATTAGGCTAGTATCGAACAAATAATTGGGCTTCTTAACATAACGTAACGAGCTTATAAAACCAGGACCATACACATACACGGCAGGATGGCAAATAACCATTCTCATCCATCCTTCAACAATGAGTTCATAAAATACTAACATGTTCCAGTAACTCTTTTGCATGCATTGCAAAGCATGTACCACAGCACTTATTGGACACATTATTAAACGTTTTTCCAGTGAAGGAATAAAAATGGCAGCAAACTCACAGTCCCTATGAGCTGCATAGATGACTGATAAAGCCCCCAGATTGCCGCTACACTCACAAGACATCAGTGTTTTGATGGTAAAACAGAAAAGCATGATATATGGAAATGTCAAATGGACCAAGCCAGACTAGTAACTGCCACCAGGCATGTTTATAGAAAGTCAAACTACTACAAAGCCAGGTTCCACTTAATTGTGACCAGATTTGCACAACTTGTTAAAGGTTCCCTATTAGTTTAATCAAAACTGCCAAAACAGAATAAATATAATAAAAAACTGCAAGCAACCATTTGTACATACCTCGTTTAGATTTCTGCATATTTGGCAGAATCTCAATATAGCAAGTATCCTTGAATGATGTTATGACAAAAATTTTAACGCCGTACTGCATAAGATCAATAAAAATTGATCATCACAAAATATGCCCTTTTTATGTACAGAATATGCAGAATCTCAATACAGCAAGTATCCTTGAATGATGTTATGACAAAAATTTTAATGCTGTACTGCATAAGATCAATAAAAATTGATCATCACAAAATATGCCCTTTTTATGCACAGAAGATGGTGATCACCTGATTTCATTTCATAAAATATGAAGGGAAACTGCTTACTCATAAACTTATAAGTGAAAAGCATACTCAACTAACATATGAATAATGCACTATGGAAACAATATTAAGAGAAAGCATGAAATAATCAACATAACACAAAACAACTATCTTGATATCAGCCCCCAAGTATAAGGTCTACAAAGAGAGATAAAATATTCATACCACAGAACCTTTTGGCTTTTCCCTTCATCAACATTTCATTTCATGTTTCAATGCACAACTTTTCTTTGTTTTTATGCCTGAAGCTCAATATCCAGCCATTACAAAAAAACTGATATGAACATGAGGATGAAAATGGATCCCATCACACCAATGCACGAGTCATATATGACAACCAACCAACCAAACAAGAACATTCATAGACTCAAAGAAGTACTCATCTATCTACCTGCACTCTCACAGTGTCTCGCGTGACTTGTAGTTTTTGCTCTATTAATAACCTAATATGAAGTAGCACCACGTAATTCCATTAAACAGTTCTATATGTGTTTTGCCTTGTTAAACTGGATATAGTATCTAAGATCTGTTGCATACCATCTTGAAATACAGATATCTCCTCCAACAGAGAAGTAATCACTCAGATTTATCTTAAGTTCAAGGAGATGAAGGCAAAAGTAATCAACATAATATGTTTGAAGCCTGGTAAATATATCGGTGGTACATAATGCAAGTGGCCAGGCTTTAAAGCACACACCACAGGAAAGTATAAGCTTGACAAGAAAGAAGTTTTTACAACCAAAAAAAAAAAAAAAAAAAGCCAAGGCCAAGCGTCCAAATCAAAAAATTCATCCAAAACTTTTGATGCCATTTAAATATGGATTTTAAGCAAATAATGCAAATAAATTCAAGGACAAATGGAAATTGTATTCATTGAGTTAAATAACTAAAATCCACTCAAAATAGTGTGTCAGAGGTTGATACCTCCTAGACAAAAGCTCGATAGGAGATAGAAGAACAAGCTAGCTAGTACTTGAGACATAAGCATGATGTGCCAACTCAGGAAAAGGGTCTAACATGTACAGAAGATGAAAATTTCCACTCCAAGAAGTCTCAGCCACACCCAGCCAAAATGCAAGGAAAAACACCTCCTGATAGATTGAAACACCAAAATCCCAATGCTAGAAGAACTTCATAACAAAAAATGTGGATGGTGATTGAAAGTTGCAAAGACCAAAGAATGCCAATACAAGCTATAGATGGAGTTTCAAAGAGAGCTTTGCTAGCCACTTTAATAATATCCCAAAGTTCATGAAAAAAGTCCAAACTATGAATCTTAAAGAGGCCAAGTAACAATTATGCAAGCTAGGCCAATAATTGTCAGTACAGTTGGTCAGCGCCTCACCCTAAGGGCTTGCCTTCAGGATGTCTAGGATCCAAATCCTGGGGATTGCTTGAAAAATAAAAGGCAAGCCAGAGATTTTGGATGATGACAGAAAGGTAAATATGCTTTTATTCAGGATTTGATGAGGCAAGAAAGGCAGGTTATAAAATATTAAAATTGCTCATTTGGGGATTTTGGTGTTGATAACGGAAAATTCAATTAAACAAGCCCAATCAGATTAGCTCAGATTAGATCAATCTTAGTTAATAAAAATAATGACTAGCAGTTCTTTCATAGTCTTTCTTAAGGAAGAGAACCCTTAGCACATAACCCCACAAAAACCAGACCAGCAATAAATCTTACCTCAAAGCCACATATGAAGTTAAAAAGACCAAACTTGCTTTTGCAATAAGAAATTCCATTTAAGGGACTAGCACCCAGTAAAGAGCAATGCCAACGAAAATGGTGGACCACGCATCAGTTAGTCTGGTGCATTGCCATCCAGTTATAAACAAGTGCTAAAAGAACCTACTGTTCAACAATATTCATAAAATTTCATTGATTAGTTACTATCTGGTATTAGCTAGAGACCCAAGACTGTCTAAACTTGTCAAGGATAACCAAAACAAACTCGTAAGGTTTAATTCAGTCCAGACAGCTAATTCATTAGTCAATGGCACCAGTTCACTTGATCGTATTAATAATTCAGCATAGGGATGTTAATAGCCCAATTTACAGGCTTCCCTTCATAGTCATACACCAGGTCAATGGATTCAGCCTTTTCAAAATCTTGTAAACCTCTGACCAGATCCAGCTTATTGACATCTCCAGTCCAGCTTCAGGCAACAACAGTGAAAGCATGTCAACAAAACAAGTCAATCTGGCGATAGCGATGATACAAGACAGCTCAAAAATGCCCCCAGTGTTGACCATTAATTTGCAAGCATCACTAAGAGTGACTGCATCGAAAGGAAGCTGATCATAATGTCTCATTCATAACTGGACTAGATATATGATTATAAAAAATAAGACCTCACAGGCGGGTAGTCCCATTAATGGATGAGCTATCAGAAACCATGTATACCTTTCAATATCCCATGCCTTGTACAGGCTATTAAATAATCACAAGCATAAGCAAAACCAAACTCTAAATATAGTATTTTAACATTTTATTCTCGCTTTTAATGGCTAATTGAATTTAACTCATTTAAGTCTGTCTGTTTAAAGGTAAATTGGCAAAAGGGAAAAGAACCTGTCATTTGAGGTACAAAATAATCCTTTAAAAGTTTCCAAAACTGATTTATGTTATTGCCAAGTTATTGCACTTCATTCTTATCATTAATAGAATACACAGCTTAAGATCAAATTGTACTCCTGTAGAAGCTCCTCACTCCACAAATCTACACCATCATTATCATAAAAGTTAAGATATCCACAGTATGGTAAGATATCAAATTAAGGAAAATATGTAGTACCGACCAGAAACATCAAAAGAAAAATCGGAATAAAATTTTAACAGAAAAGAAAAGGAATGAAAAAAAAAAAAAAAAATGGAATAAGGAAAGAAAGACGTACTGAATCTGCAGCAGCCTGTAAGGTCACATGATCACCCCATTCCCCACTCCTGTTATTCACATTAATATGAAGATATTACACATTTCGGTGTTTCCAAAATCAAATCATGGATTATAAGATAAAAAGCATACTTTGTAAGCTTTTCCAAATAATCACCATAAGCCATGGGAACATATCCCTCATAGATCTCAGGGTGAGACTTAAGCTGGAAAATGAAAGAAAAAAGACATGTATTCATTGAGGATGAAAAATGCAGATCAACATAAAAACGTAACTAGAAGATGCTAAAGAAATGCTAAAAAGATGTAAGATCAACAGAAATTTTAAGAATGATAATACACAAACCTGATTCACAACTTGCTGCCTCACAAATGTGTGGTGTTCAGGGGTGCGGTAAAATTGATCAGACAGAGCTCGAAACTGTGAAAGACATGAAATTCAACTTCATCATTTCTGATGACACAGAGAAAAGAAGGTATATGCATGTTTGTACAGCTAATTTTAGACATGTACACATGAATACGCATATACTGATAGAATTGACCAATAAGTGAAATCTGACAGTGAATTCTGGAACATATGTATGCACAAGTGCAAATATAAGAACATGGAGAATATACTGCAAACATGCACGTGCACATCTCTCTACCGGGCTATATTAAGGGAAGATCCAGCATTCATGGAGTGGACAGATGAGGCCAGCCAATCTAAGCTGGTTAAATCAAATTCAGATCATTCAATGCCTTTTAAAAAGCTTCCCCTGTTTCTATCTTCTCATTCTAACAAATTGAAAAGGAAGAAGATAAAAGAGAAGCATATGAGAAAAATATTCAGCATCAGACTCCAATTCTGGTAAGTTAGAAGCGTATTTGCCCTTTTATGCTCCACTGCATTTAAAAGATGCAAGTCTCATGTTAAAAGCTTCATTCATTTGAAAAATTCTGCACTCTTTTTATCATTATTGCTTCATTCAATTCATCATGCACGCATATCATATTTGATATTTGAATTTTATGCTAACTATTTTCTTTACTGTGCATTAAACTTGAAAAAAATGATTTATCAATTAAAATGTAATACGACTTTTCTATGAGTCAAACTAGAACATGCGTGAATTCTATTGAATATCAAATCAAAGCATGTTGAGCTAAATTTATGAGAAATATAAGGTTGTGTTTTTGAGACATTTTTTTTCCCAGATTTTCTGATTCTCTCGATTTTAAATTTTGAAAAGTTTCATGTATGCTTACTGCATTCATTATGCTCATCCAAGTTACGGCATATAAACCATTGCCAATATTTTACCAGCCATAACTATATAACAGTTTGGGCGTATGCAAATCTTTCCATATATGGCTATATACTGGCCAAATTCAAACTGAATTATGCAAGATCTGAACCCAAAACAATTACAAAATAGGCAAATTCGAAATCAGCCAACCAAAAATGACCTCAACATTTCTTAAGCTGAGTATAGATTTCAATTCTCAGTTATCCAAACATGTAGATAATCAAAATGAATTGTTATTTATTACCAAGTGTTGACATCGATTCCCATACGATGTTATTACTAGAGAAACATATTAGGAGGAAAACCATTGATAGCAGAGCGGGACAAGGAACACTATAGCAGCACCTGTCCTCCCAGAACTTATAGTTAAAACTTTTGAATGAGACTAATCAATTGCCAACCAGAATTTATGTATTAGCTGCAAATCAAGCTTGTGCTAACTAGTTTCTTTAGTATGCATCTATGCCATTTAATTTTGTAAGGAAAAGGAGAACAAAAAAGAGAGCCATCGCACAACTGACCTGACAGTTACCATCTCCTTGAACCTTGAGTTCAACCAAATCATACAGCTGCAACCTAAAGCATATAGCAATCAGACAATCATACACAGAAAAATTTACAACATGAGATTATCATTTAAGATGTGCAGGTAACTCTACTAATGAACAATCGTAACCATCAAGCCTTGCACCAAAAATTGGGTTCAGCTTTATGAATCCTCAGCAGCCAGTGATTGTATGAGGGGCAACTAAGGTATTACAGTTGTCAACTGATGTATTTATGCAATCCCTTGCATACATTGATAAAAGTACATTACATATCCTTGATATGGAAACTTTTATGCATTTCCTAATGTAGCTAGGAATGTTAAGCTCATGACAAAAAATATAACTTGTCAAAACTGGTGCAACTTGGAGACCAGCCACAATGGACCAACAAGTCAGATTTTAAAAACGTTAAGCTGCTCCATGGTGCAAACCTAAAGCTGCTTAAGGTTTTACATATTACAGACAAACATGAAAAGTTAATAATAAAATCCATCAATATGAACCCTTGGGAAAGAGCCTCGGAACTCCTACTAGGGGAAGCATCTCATAGTAATAGACCAACCGACCAAAATAAGATGCATCTCACAGTAACAATTTGAAAGCATAGTGCTACAGGCCATACCTGTCTATAAGCCTTTGATGATCTGAAGTAGCTTCGTCAACAGAAGGAATTTCTCCATTGATTCTAGGAACATGCTGCATGAACCAAACAATTTATGATGTCAGAGAGAACATGCACGCTAACTTCTTATATTTCAAAAAAATGCACATATACTGCATTCGTACATGGAAAAGGTGAGAGATCATGATGATGGCATATATGAAAAGAAATATGCTATTCATAATTCATATTTCAGCAGATGACAACTAAAACTGTTAATGTGGTATTACTAAAGAATTTAAGTGGTGGAACTTTCAATATGGAGTAAGAGCAAGAACCAAAAAGGCTAGTACTCTAGCAATTTAAAATGGCAAAGACATACAGTGAGTGCCTAGATAAGCAAGGCACACAGGCGTATAAAGTGTATGCATGTCAATTGATGGTGCAAATATGTCATTGAGTAGAAAATGCATACCAAATAATATTCATGTTGGTCTTCCAGCAAGATGCCGTACGACAGTCTTGATAACAGGTAAGTCCAATTCATTTCCTTAATGAATTAGACCGGACATTTTCAAATCCTTTCTCTCAAAGAAGAAAGTTAACAAGTGCAAGGGCATTACTTTAGCAGTGTGCAATTAACCAGAACAACCAGCCTCGCAGCAAAAAATAATCAGATGAATTTCCAATGCCAATATCATGCTGAATACCACATTTCCTCTGGTTGCACATATGCAACTGCTAGAACCTAAAACAAAGAGGTAAGCTCAACAGCTTATTTTTCACCTAAGCAATAAGAGATTTTTCCTTGCATTCATTTATCAGTCCAGGAATTTTCATATTACAGGAGTACAAGACATACTCTGATCCCCCACAACAATTTTCAAAGAAAATATTTCTTTACTCTACTGGTGATTAAGTTATATATTTGACATTGTGAGCTTCAAAAGTATGATTAAACTTACAGGAATGGAAACCATTTGGTTCAACCTCTTGCCTACTTCACCATCTATGTCAGAAAAGTCATCTGTGAGCTCTAATGACCGATCCTCCCCCTCGTATGAGTATTCCCCAGGACTTGAACATGAACTGGAGTGTTGCATCTCATCTGCCTCTTCCTGACCACCTTCGCTCCCTGTATAAAAAATGGCACACACAGCAATAAACAAAGGAGCACAAAGAAAGAAAATGAGAGACAAAATGGAAAATCAAACATGGAAATTCTTATCATCTACTTGCCTGAACTATAATTCCTCATTGATGGACCAAACCAATCTTGTGCCAAAACAGAAGCTTGCAAATGTTCTTCATCTACATGTGAAGGTCCAGTTGCTTCTGCAACAGCAAGTTGCGAAAATTCTTCTTGAAGAGCATAAGCAATAATCTCATCATTCTCTATAGTAGTACGGTCTGTGCCAATATTACCTTCTCTGAAATAACTACTGTCATAAAAGCTGGCATCATGTTGAATAGTTCCTCCACAATACCCAGAGTTCGAAAATGGATCACCATGAAGAATATCAAGACCCCAGCGGACAACTTCAGAATCTTGTTCATACATAACCATTAGCTATAAGTATTTCCCTAGTAGAATACTGTGCCAGTAACAAGAATCCTGAATATTACCACTAGCACGGTTATCTTATGGTAGCTTGAGAGGATGTTCTACAGGTAGCATAAATCATCCGAGTCATTCTCTGAACATACATGAAATTAGCTTCACTAGATAGGCAAGTGAAATATAGATAAAATCATCAACCACATGAAAAATTGAAATGATCATTTCGGAAACTAAAGGAAATGGATAGAAATATGACAAAGATGGAATAAAACTAAATCAACAGAATAATCAAAACTTCATAATTCAAAAGAAAAAAAAGTTAACTCCTAGAACACTATTTATCACATTCTTATGGGCTGATATTTTTTACATAATTCAACAATATATGATGGGATCTTTAAAAAAAGTAGAAGAATAATTGATGTTAAAACAGGGAAAAAAAAAACTCACAAGCATTACAGTTTGAGAAAGTAACTCATTATTAAAATATATAAACTATTAATGTGACTACATGATGCACAATAACTACCATTTTGTTGAAAGCTTCATGTAAAATGTTGAATTCAAGGCTGGATGAAGAAGATGAAAGCTAGATAATATAGGCTTCCAGTTTAAGAGTTTAAATGTTAAATCTAGTAGGTGAAAGCCAACACTATGATAAGATGGTCAGCTGAAAGGTTCATTCTACAGAAAACAGATAACTTCGTACCCTTCACAATATAAAATAATAATAATAACAAAACACCATCCATTCAATTTAATGTAACTTGCTTCGATTGCCAAATATGGCAATTAGAAAATTCTAAAAGATGGAGGGATCGGGGCTGCTGAACACAATCCAACACATTCCCCACCCCGCCCACCTCTCCACCCTGAACAGTCTTCTTTCCAGCTTGCACTCAGAAAAGAGTGCAATAGGCATCGGATCCAATCCGAGCCTCCCATCCACCATCCGACCCATATTGCAATCGCAAAATGGACAACATAAACAATTTCAAATTCAATGACCTAACTATAATCAAAGATGGAAAGGAGACCTCTATAAACACAAGGGCAAGCTCTGCTGCAATTAAAGGATTATAAAAGGATGTCTTATAAACATACGAAGACTCAGAAATAGGTTTCACTACGAAGGAAAGTAGAAATGTTCCTGTCCAATTTGGGTTGACATGACAACATCTAGTCTAGAAAGCTCAATTTAATAAAATAGGACTCCAGATCAGGCACTGATAAGCACAGTGAACCATCCATGTGGCTGAAAGCCCTCACAGCCTAGAGACAACAACAAAATTATCAGAGGCATACTCTACCACTAAGCTAATAGCCCGTCGTGCGGGCCTCATATTTGCAGGCCTATACTTTTTTGAGGTGCTGAATAGAAAGATAAGGCAACTAAGAGCCAATCAATCGGACTACTTTAGTAATCTGATTCTGTATCTTTCAACATGAGGAAGGACTTGACAAACGACAAAATAGAGAAAACTCCCATGAATTTACAAATATGCAGCAACAAATGGAAGATGATCCGAGTGCCCATTTCACGTGCACAATGTTCCTCAGGCCCACGCGAGTTTAACATTCGACCACCCCCTTGTATGACAACAACTCCCGCAAGTCACACCAATAGCCTCATGACACACAGCAAGACGAACTTTCATATGCACGACACAGGCACCTCCTAGCACTACTCCTATTATAAATAGGCATATAAAAAGGAAAAAATCCTTCATGAATGCCATATTAGCATGTCATCATCCACGCATTTGACTACCATAATATATTATGGATATTTTTTTAATTGTTTGTTGAAATTCTTCATTGCACTCCTGAAAAGTTCTAGATGATTGATAGAAAAGAATGTTATAGTTAGCAGGATTAATGAAGATTGAATATGGATTTCGGGAACCAAGCCTTCAACATATGGTAGCCTAATGGCTATTGCTCACAGCTTCTGTCTGCATGATTCTTGTAAAAAGTATGGATCATGATCTCTATGATGCTCTTAAAAACACAGCTAGAGATACAATTAGGTGGGAAATGCTATGAAAGTAAACACCAGACATTATGAAATATAATCTCATCAAAACAAGCCAAAACCTCTCTACTGAATTGGTCTAGCGCCAGAGATGAGCCAAATTCAAGAGACCAGACCATGCTCAAACTTGTTTATGTTATAAGTGAGCCAAGTGAACGTTCATTTCAATTAATTTCAAGCTAAATTTGGGTTGTTCAGGAATGGGTATTTTAAGGGATTAACCAGTGAGAGACTAAGGTCCAGGGCTTTCACTTATCTCTAAATTTTTAATAAATAATAAATAAGAATTCTATTTATAATAATAACTGAAATAATACAAATTTATATTGTTCACTTATTTATTTATACTTTGAGCTTAATTAAGCCAAGCATGAGATAGCTGGGAAAATCTTAAGCTCTCAATTTGTTAACTAAATTTTGCACCAAACACAAGTTGCTCATGAATGCTCAGTTGTTAGAGACCCTTAATATTGGTTTTGCATCAATTTCCTTTTTCTATGGGAAATATGAAAAGAGGTAGTTGATGCATCAAGAAACAACATCAAGATTGGTTCGCCAAGGTGTGAAACAGCTAAATCACTTCTTTCAAGAATCACTACTGGAATGTGGAATCTGTACAAGGACTTTGATAGAGAAAAAGGTCATTATAACAACGCAAGCTATTGACTTTAAATATCTTCTCGATAGCCTCAAAACTACTAACAGCCAGTAATTTCAGATCGACACGAACAGAGTTCATCTTAACAAATCTTAAAGATTACAAATTCCATACTTGGATAGAAAACTCAAAAAAAAAAAAAAAAAAAAGAGCAAAAGATACCAAAAACAGCAAGTAACAGTAGACTCCACAAACCAAAGAAAATATCGACGCACTAATAGAAAAGAATCACCGCTATTACCCAAACTGATCGCATCTTGAAGTGAAATAGGACTGCAATTCGATGACAATAACTGCATCGAGAATCCAAAACAACAACAAAAATCATATAACCAAAAAAAAAAAGACCAGAGACATTATCTAGAATCCAACATCAGAGACATCGATCGAAATCGAAACGATCCATCAAATTTCCATGATGGGATCAAGCCTAAACCAAGATGATCCTTTTATAGAAATCAACAACACTCCACTCGTGAAGTAACGTCCAAAAATCCTTCAATTTTTCCACAGATCGGAACAAGAACTTACTTCCGTTCGAACCGACCCGACGAGACGGAGAGACCTCTCCGACGATCGAGCGAGCGAGAAAGAAATCAAAGAAAGCAATAAAAAGCGGCTTCGAGACGCCACGAAGGAATGAAGAGCGAGAGAAATAACCGCGAGGGAGCGGAGGGGAATCTGACGGACGTCACGGGTTGAACATGCCCGACCGGAAGCGGCGCGGCCGCGATCTAAACGGCGTTTCGCTATCGGTATCGGATCGGGGCGTGCCGGGAAGCGGCGCGGAGGGTTCGCACGCGAATCCCTGCCGTCGGATGCGATGGACCCGTGTACGGCTGGTGCGAGCAGTGGGCGAGGCTCTGTTTGTTTATATCACGGGGGAATCTCCGCCCTTGGTAACGTATCTGACCGCTGCCAGTCATGGAACCCACCGCTTACGGCCGTCAGGCGCGATGGGCCCGAGGCTGGCGTCAAGTGAGGCCAAAGGGGCGGTTGGATTTCTACCGTTTGATCTTGATCGGGCGGTCCTGATGTGAGGATCTCGCATCGTTGTTGCTCTCGCTTTCCCTTCCGGGCCTTTATTCGCGGGACAAAATCGATGGCCTGATTCGGCTCTTGGACTGCGGTGAAATTTGCCTCCGCTGGCACGTAGATTTCATTTGGAAGTTTTCGGAACGACCATGACGTCGGTTGACTGGTCAAATACGGCATGACATGGAGAGATAATGACCGATTTTAGGTTGGATTGGATTGGATTGGATTGGATTGGTCGAGCGCCCTGCCCTGATTGGATGAACACCTTGAAGTGGATTAGATTGGAAGTTTCAAAAGAAATGCTAGAATAGAATTATATTAAAAAAATATCATTCAAAAATATGACACGCAACTCACGTGTTCCTGCTCTCACCGGTCGCCTACATCGCCTCAATTATTAATCAATGCGTAAGCGTCACCTAACACTATAGTACGCTTGGTAAAATTATTGACTGTATTGAAAATATATTATGCGACATAACAATGATTCCTATAATAAATTTTTAAATCCCTCTGGCATTTTGTAAATATCAATTGACATGAATTCATCACCATCGTCTTGCTACCATATTATTGTAATGGCTACTAATATTATTGGGTTTAAGTTTCAAGATTAATTGTTGTCGGCAGGCTTGTGAGCCAAAAATTAACAATGATAATAATACACCTAAGGCAGCGTTTGGTAAGTCAAATAGTGCCATCATGTGCTGCTTAAAAAAAAAAAAAAAAAATAGTGCCACTATAGATCACCGATCTGATATTTAATAATTTAAACTCACTAAGCTTAATATAACATTATTATACTGTAGGAATCCTGAATCAATGAACTTTCAGAATAATTTATGATTAATTAGTTTCTTTTTCATTAAAAAATAACTATACTTAATTTTTTTTCAAGCACTATAATAATTTATTATTATTTCATATTATTTTTATTATTATAATGTTTAAATTAAATTATAATATTATATTATACTATATTTATATTATAATAATTATATTATATTATATTAATATAAAAATAATATTATTTTAAATATGAAGTTAAGATCATTGCTTCGAGGTAATTTTACCCAATCTCATGAATAAGTAAGAAATCATTGAGTTGGATGGTAATTTCAAAGACCGGGATGACATGAGATTACTACCACATAAAATCAATTTTAGAGACGGAGATGATATGAGATTGTTGCACCCCCGCCCCCCAGCCCCCGGTAGAATTGATGATCCTGATACATCACCTTATATTAAATGCCCCATGGTTAGGTGGTGAACAATTTGAATTAGACCATCTAATTGTTGTCGTGACTAGGACTGCGCAGCGCTGCTAATTATGGATTTGGTCGCAAGTGACTTGGATCCAGCGTGTCCGTGTTTATGTTTAAGGATTAGGTAGGCTTTTACTGTTTATCTCATGAGATTAAAAATTTTCTATACGATGTGACATAAAATGATGGATGCGCGCTCGATCTAACCTAACCTTTCGTACATCGAAAGTGAGACTGATGCAAGGTCTGAACAAAATGCACTGTTACGTCGCTGTATGTGTTCTAAAAGCCCACGGCAATCACGTGTCCCGCCATGGACTTTAGCTGCCCAGTTCTTGTCAAATTTCGGCGTGCGAAAAGAACATTAATAATTATAATTTCTTCATTTGATTAAATTTTTTTATTATTTGCATCACTTGATAAAGATGGTTATGTTTTTACTCACAGCATCTCTGTTCTTTAAATGAGTTAGGTGCACCATATATATTTTTCTGATAAAAAAAAAGTGCAGTGCTTTTTCTTTTTTACAATTTTAAATGCATAGTTATAGGGGCGTCAAAATTGGAGGCGCCAATGACTTCCGCAGCCACGTATGTTGCATTGAAATTCTGTAAAAAGATTTCTTTGTATAAATATTATTTTAATTAATCAATCCTTACAACTATGTTTGGAAGAGAGAGAGGAGGGAGGGGGGGGGGGGAGGAGAGTCGGGTCGGGAAAGAAAACAAAGAACTTTTAAAGTATAAAATGAAGATTAAGTTGTGGTCGAAAGAACTTTTCAAGTACAAAATGAAGATTAAGTTGTGGTCGAAATCTAAACCCTCTATTTTAAAGTTTGTTTGGAAAAGAAGTTGAAAGAAAAAAAAAAGAAAAATAAAAATAAAAAAAAAGTATTAAAATATTTTTTTTAAGTAAAAAAAAAAGAAAGAATTTAGAAGAATTTCTAATACTTTCCAAAATTCTTTGGTAGCAATTAAGTATTAAACCCTCGAATCGAAGGATGTGAGAAGGTTTACTCAACTTTTTTCTATTTAACAGTATGCAATTTATATATATATATATATATATTTCATAAGATTTTAAAATAACATAAAGATTCAACCTTGCCTTATCTTTCTTTATTTTAAAACCCTTCCTTTGAAAACCCTCTTTAACTCCTTCCTTTTTCCATCCCCTTTTGTTGTCCTCTCATTTCCTCTCAAAATTCCTCTCCCAAAAAGGCCCTTAAAGTCAAAAATGGATGCAACAATTGTAGAGAAATCAGTGCTATCGAGAATATTTGCAGCCCCTAAGCGCACAGATGGTGATTCTGGTTAGTCCAGGGCTTGCAAGGATGACTCAAAGGTCAACCTTGTAGGGCTCACTTCGACAAAATCATACTCGCAGAGATCTCAAAGGATCCACCTTTAGATTTTGTTGGTCTCTTGGTGCGACATGACGAAGCATGCTGCAATGTTAGCCAGCCATTCTGGCCTTGACTTCCTCCAACAATGATCAATTCACCGGACATGAGCATCCATCCCCCCCAACCCAAACACCAAACAAAAAAAATAAAAAAATAAAAAAGGCAGCGTGCTGTTGCTGTACAGAATGTTATAAGAGATTTGTCATCAGCTCTGAATGCATGCAATTGGAGTTTGAGATGACCTGAGAAGATCGAGGATATGTGATCGGATGGGGAAAGCAAGAGAAAGGTTGGACGCTTTGAGGGGCACATGGAGATTGACATGGACGATTCCTTTCTCCCCACGTGATAGAAACTTTACCTAGATCACTTTCGGTTTCTTGTCCACAGCCTCTCCTTTCTCTCTCTCTCTCTCTCTCCAGCATCTCATCAAGAATATACAAAAGATGCTGGTAGAAAGGTAGGATATCATCCAGAATATACAAAAGATGCTGAAAAAAAATAAAAAAAAGCATTGGTCCAAGTTTGAAGTTGTTGCTTTCTGCTCTACCCAGAAGAAACCATGCAATAATTAGCTTGCTTTCTGCTCTGCCCAAAAGAAACCATTAGCCTGCCCTCCCATTGGCCTCGTATTCTTTTCCAGATAAAAGATTTGCATCTTTTGGAGTGTTGCAAAGTTGAGTTTAGTTAATCCAACATCTAAGCTTGAAGTTGTTGCTTTCTGCTCTACCCAAAAGAAACCATGCAATGGCACATGCAATCTTGCGCCTGCCCTCCCTTTAGCCTCATATTCTATTCTTTTCCAGACGAGATTTGCATCTTTTGGAGTGTTGCAAAGTTGAGTCTAGTTAATCTAACATCCAAGTGAAATAAGAAGTCTGGCTCCATGCTTTTCATGGACTTGACTAGGGGAGAGAGCTCGATCAAAACAACTGGGCACAAATTGATTCATATCTGGAGTGGCTTGTCTGAACTAATAGTAAGGTGACAACTAGTGTACAATTGAAGTCTCTCCATGATTGTCTTAGAGACCTTGGATTAGTCTTGCTGTCTTTTTAAGGCATTGTGTATTCATTTTTTCTCATACATCATCTTATATTATCATATCGTTTTGTGATTTTTACTATATTATGACATTCATTCATCTAATGCTAAAATTTCTAGAGCCTATAGCAACGTTCTTCCAAAGCATAATTTCTCAACACATAGATGTCTTTACCCTCACAAATCTAAGGGTAGTTTTCTTTCATTCATGATCAAGTGAACCCAGGAGTAAGAACCTCATCTCCTCATATCCACTAGAATAGAACTCAAGACAAAAAGTAATTCAAGAAACATCACTATGTTCATGAAGAGTACCCTAAATCTCCAAATCTAAGTTACCTGCTAGCAGAAATCATATTTTCCACTCTGAAACCTATATGCCACCTCAGTCTTTTCTAGCTTTAGTCACAATCATCCAAAAAAAAAAAAAAAAAAACAGACAAGATGTCAGGATTTTCAGCATGAATCATATAGCATTCAATACAGCAATATCTCACACATGGTCAAAAAAGATAACCTCAGTAGCTTAGATTTACGGCTCTAATACAGGTCTTTATAACCTGGAAGAACCTGGAAGTAAAATCCAATATCCACCACTGTATCCTTTCGACTGAACCAGGAGATTTATACAGCACAAGACATAATTCAATTTAGAAAAAACAACAGATAAGCAACCCTGCATACCAAAACAAATATCAAACCTCCCAGCTATCTCTATTCAGGCTCGTGGTACTCTGGTATTCAATGTAATAAGCAGTGGATGCAAGGTTTTCCTCTTTGTTGTTGTCTAAGCAATGCCAGATTTAAATCTGCTTGCCACCCCAAAACCAATGGATCATGTAGACACTGCTAAACTTAAATCAGAAGATAAAGAGACCTCGAATGTTTTCAGTTTGCACAACTTCCAGATCTAAATTGTGGGCTAATCATCGGTTCTCAAATTGATACTCACAGATGGCTCTCACTTGGACTCTTCATTTCCTTAATGGAGTGACTGGGTGGGGCTTGTAACTGCCCTTTCCTTTTTCTTTTTTCCATTCTACTTGAAAGAAAACAAACACAAATTGATAAGAGCAATTTAGAGTTGTTTCAGATGTTTCATGATTTTGTTCTTACTTTACTAAGTACATGGATAAAACAACTTGCACTTCTTGGAATATTTACCTTGTCATCATAACCTTCTGGCTGTTCCAAATAGACCACAGCACCTATATTTGGTCTAGCAGTGCTAGGTGAGACTGAAAGGGAGAGGCAGATGGGCTTGTAGGAATCAACATCTTGACCTTTTTATAATGCACATGTTTGAAGAACAGCAGAGGAACATATATGAATAGCTTCCAGCAAGTCTTCCTTTGTAACGATTTGACACGACTGAAATGATTGCATAATAAACCATTCACTCCAGAGTCCAGTTGTTCTGATCCATAGCCCTCAAATAATGTTCAGATTTTTCATCAAAGGCATCTTTATTGAGCCACTGCCATCTCTCATTGCCTGAGAACTTTGTTATATCTGACCTTAGTTTGTCATCTGAAAGAAATATGCACATGCCCCCATCGTTCTTGGGAAGGAACTTCGCTGCCTTCTAATAATAAATATAATCTACTGTTTTCTTAGATGTATCCAGTTCATTATCTTTCTGAGAAGGAAATCTTGAGAGCATCCTGCGGTAATTTGCTTGTGAAAACCTTGGTGACATTTTCCCTTTAGTTCCATAGTTTTCATTTCTTTTGGCCAATCCATTTATTCCTCGCTTGCAACCTACCAAACCTTCGTGCTGTACACCTTCGTAGGCCACCATATATGCTGCTAAATATTATAGACCATCGAGAACAATAGGAAACCAGAAGCTCCATATCACTTGTCTGCCCTTAGAGAAAGCAGTGAAGGGGATTCTCCCACTAATTTTTAATTGAGGGAAGGCTGTTTGACCCTTAGGTTCTCAAATGCAGATCGGATCAAACAGATCAGCCAAGATATGTTACATTGCTACCTGGACCTCTGTGAATCACTCCAAAATAACTAACCAGCTTCGAAATCCTTCCTTTACTCCAACCACCAAAGGACCGGCTGTGGAAGTACCTAGGAATCACTAACAAGGTCTGTAAAACTGTACCAAGCCCCATTATACCAAGACCTCTGTGAATCACTCCAAAATAACTAACCAGCTTTAAAATCCTTCCTTTTACTCCACCCACCAAAGGACAGGCTGCAGAAGTACCTAGAAATCACTAACAAAATACTAACAAGGTCTGTAAAACTGGTACCAAGCACCATACCAATACAATACTGACTCGGTAAAGTATGATCAATACGGCACACATCCTGGACTAAGATAATATACCTATTTTTTTCTCACTACTATAATATCACTCGGTACTAAGCGGTATGGATTGATATCGGATGGTATAGATTGGTTCAGCTTGATTTGAACCAGTTTGGTTCATACTGAATCAAAGCTTGCTACGGTATCAATACCTTAATGATGCAGTACGATTGATATGGATCAGTATGGTAGACCTTAATCACTAATATATATTAAGATGAACACTCCAATTACACTTAAAAACAAAAGCACACCCACTAACTACCCTTGGAACCAAAGATACCAGGAAGAACAACCATCTCTCAAAAAATTAGACTAGCAATCAATGCATTTTCCAACAATAGAATACTTGTGCAAAATAATATCGTTCACCACACAAAGATCAACAAGAAGAAGACAGTCCAATCACTGCAAGAAAATTAGCAAACATGTGAAAGCATAGCAAGAATTATTACAACATGAAGAATGAAAGCACACCAATGAGAACAACATTATCATTAGAAAAGAAGAATACAAAATGTATTTGGTTAAGCATGTTATTTGCATGCTACAACCTCTGAAGTTGCCACTGCTAATTGCCTTGTTTCAACCTATTGAATAACCACGACCACTCCCAATAACAGGAACCTGCTAACTAGTAAAAATGAGCACATACAAATGCGTCATACAAGATATATACTTTTTTCATCATCATTATCACCAGCACCATCAATGTATCCTGACAAGCTTTGGGGTCCATCCCTGCCACACCAACCGCCTTCCTTCTCCCATCTTCAAATCTCCAATCCTTCTCTTTAGGTTTAGTCCTTTCTTTTTCCTTGTTCCTGAAGTTTCTTCCCCTGAAGCGAAACTTTTCACTGGAGGTTGTGGAGCTCCAGCTTCCATGCTTTCTACAATCCTCTGCACCATCTCCAACACCTCACTCATCTTAGGCCTAGACTTGGGATTTCTCACTAGGCATCTGTTTGCCACAGAGGCAAGTCTGGATGCAGATTTTAAAGAATACTGCCCTTCTAGCCTGGGATCTAGGATAATTCGGAACTTCTTGACATCAGATATATAAGGTTTGACCCATTCCAAAAGTTTCTGCTCACTCTTTGGGCGGTTTCTATCAATTGGTCGACGACCTGTAATAAGCTCATAGAGCACGACACCATAGCTCCATATATCACTCTTGGCAGTGAGACGACCAGTTTGCATGTATTCTGGAGCTGCATAGCCAGCAGTTCCTACAACCTGTTTAGATAAAGGCAGTATTAGCAGATGAAGAAACACTATTTATACTCTATCACAAATGTTCATTGTTAGTGGCATCACACTAATTTAGCCATAGCAAAATAGGTATTAGGCTATCCAAGTCCTATAGTCAGCACTCGAGACTATAGAAAATTTTCTTATTTTTTAATGATTGAGGTATTAACCCCAGATTACAATTAGACTCAATAATATTAATGAAACCTATATATATATAAACTCAATCTGTGTTTCTTCTTTTCTACAGTATATTCCAACCATCTTTAACCAACATAGAAGAATTGTAATGCTGTCCCCATCCACATTATATCTTGTCAGAGACGTTTGCAGTAGAAAACTAATACCTGGAAATTACACTAAAAATAAGAAAATTAGCCCAGCTAGGAAATATATTGTGATAGAACCTTGTTGATGTCAATGCCCGTTCAAATTTCTAAAATGAAATAGATTTTTAGATAATAATTGCCTCTGAGATGATGGTCAATTTATTTCCAGAACTTGCTCAATCACTTACCAAAGTTTTTTCTCCTAGTTACCTGTCCATTCAGCCTATTATTCCCCCATCTTGATTGCATAACTTCTCTTTAACAGTTTCCAAACATTTTCTAGATCATCAGCTGCATCTTCTTGCTGCTTTGCAGTACAAAAAACTGTTTGCATGATGTGTTGGATGTGATTCTAACTGATAATCTAAAAACAGCATTTGCTAAATACGGTTGTCAAAATCAGCCGTTTTGATACATGACTTTTTTAATGAGCTATATGCAGGTACTTAACATTAATGGTAAAGAATGTTATACTACTGTTTCACAGGCTTATACAATCAACAGGCAGCATAACCATAAAGGCATATGGGAATTCTTGACCATCTAGTCATCTTAACAACTGAGATTTAGATAGAAACTACAATTTCCTCGAACCTTCCAAGCATGTTCAGATGCATACACTTTCCTAGAATTAGCAAGAACAATGCCATGGATGCAATGTATACATGGTAATACCAAAAAAATATTGCAAGAGCGCTAACAAAATGAAAAGATCCACCTAACCATACATACCGCTGTTGAAACATGACTTAATCCTTCTGCTGGTCCATGTCTGGCCAGGCCAAAGTCAGACAGTTTTGCATTCCAGTGCTCATCCAAGAGAATGTTGGATGTTTTGAGATCTCGAAAAATGATCTGTATACGTATTAACATGTCAGCCAAAAAAAAAAAAAAAAATCCATTGCAACCATCAAGGCCTACTGCTAGAAATAATAGTATGTAGAGATATGTCATCAGATAACAAACTTGTGCTTATTCTTTGTTTCAAAATATGCCCTGAAAGCTCATGACAAAAGAAAGAACAAAACAGATAACTGGTCTGTAAAGATTTTGAAGAAAAATTCAAATAAAGCCTTTGGGCCTGTTAGGTGCAGCTATTAGCCCTCTGCCGCACAAACCGCCTCCCCCCCACCCCCCCCCCCCCCTCCTTCCCAAAACAGGGGTGGCCAACAGCTGTACGAGACAGGCCTTTTGTCCTTGATACCATTATTAGACTGCAATCTCCTGTATATGCAGCACCATCTGAACGTGTGTGTGAATATTTTCTTCAGCATATGCAAAAGGTGTGGTAGAATGACCGTGCAAAATGGAAGGAAGCTGCTAATCATGAGATGACATTATCAGACACCACAAAGGGGGTAATATAGTCACAAATATACCTTTTACATGTAAAGATAAGGCAAGAAATTTACAAATGGCATGTCTATCTCTCCGTGCATGCACTCATGTAAAAAAACCATCCTCCCCCGTAGAACTAGTGAAGTTGCCACTAAGACACAGAGGCGCCTATTGATCAATCTCTACTATCATCATCGATATTGAATGTGATACCCAAATTTAGTCCCACATTGAATGGAAAAGAAATGTGTCATGTGCTTATAACTCAAATCCACTTGCTACCCATTAACTTCCACTCGAGTTTTTGGACCACATGGTTTCGGCCCGCTAACGAAGTTAATTGGACTAGTAGGTGGGCTCGTGGCGTTACAAATGGTATTAGAGCTGATCCGAGCGTGCGAAAGTTGATGGGCATGAGAAAAGAGCTACCCATGGGACGATGTTTGAAAGGGCTACCCATGGGACGGTGATGGAGTTCCGCCATGGTATGGAGCCATCCTTGCAGCACCAACGACCCGGCTCAGGGTTAGATTCTGGCTAGCTTGTGGCGTACAATGAGGATGTCGCATTATAAGGAGGGAAGATTGTGATACCCCAAATTTAGTCTCATATTGGATAGGAAAGAAATATGTCATGTGCTTATAGCTCAAGTCCACTTGCTACCCATTAACTTCCACTCGAGTTTTTGGGCCACGTGGTTTCGACCCGCTAACGGAGTTAATTGGGTCGTACGTGGGCTAGGGGCGTTACATTGAATCTTGCCTAGATGGAAAAAATTGTCAATTTTCATTGAGTTAGAGACCACTGCAGATTTTATGCAGCTGTTTAACCCTGCACATGATTACATAAAATGAAACCGTGGCTATACATCTTCATAGGTGTACTGATAATATGAGCTAATATCAAGAACAGGTAATAAACAAAGGCAAAGAACTTTAAAAGATAAAAGAAGGGTATTGGACTAGTGGTCTTAGACCTCCAAATGTCCAAATCATTCTCTCAAAATACTTCTGTTTCATAATCTTTGGCATGGCAATATCTCAAATGTATGGTGAAGCAAAGCCAACATGTAAGATTCTTGACCTTTCGGCATGCAATATGGATAGTGCAGCATATATGGAGGATAGAGCTACTCTTTGAATAGTTCAGTAGTGTATACATTATAATTTAGATGTACAATTAACATCTTTGCAAATTCAAGCCATGCTTCTCTAACAAATTTTACAGCTGATACTATACAGTAACATCATATGATAAACACCAAATAAAAAAAGAAAAGATATAGTAAATAAACTGTTAAGGAAATGTACATTATATGCTGCATACAAGCATTTGCAAATGTAGATGCATAATAGTAAAGCAATACATGTCTAGATCCTAAATCGTAAAGGGTATAGAAAGGATAACTAAATACCTGAAATTCCATTTCTTCATGCAGGTACTTCAAGCCACGAGCAGCATCAACAGCAACTTTTAGTCTCATGGGCCATGTAAGAGTTGTAGTTGCTCGAGGTGACAAGTGATCCTCTACGCTCCTGTTAGGCATATATTCATATACAAGAAGTCTTTGTATCCCTCTTTCATCATCGTCAGCACAGTAGCCTACTAATTTGACAAGATTTGGATGTTCAACCACCCCCAGAACATTCACTTCTGTCAACCATTCTTTATGCCCCTGAGAGAAAATATAGGATCATCAAGGAAAGTAGCAGTTAGTCTGTATCTAATACAATAGAACTTATAATGCATTCTGAATCTAATAGAAGACATCGTTTACTCAATAATATGGCCAAAGAGTTAGAACTTAAGCTAGCACAGTGTCTGCTGATTTTCACTAAATAAATAATAACACCAATTTAGATTTGCAACTCTTACATATGTTTTCTAATTCCGGAGTGCTGACAGGAAAAAATATATGGTCTCTGAGCATGCTTGAGGGTGAAGATTTTTTCCCTAGTGTCATTGGCTAGTCTAAAAAATATTTACCACTTGAGAGTGAAGATAGAAACAAAACAAAATGGCAGATGTCTGATGACTAGTTCCGTATAACAACAAATTCGAAGAAGGTTCCCGTAGTTTAAGGATCTGAAACACTGAAGAAAGCAGAAACTTATTATTCTTTCTCCAATGATAAGGATGGGATAGCTCTTGCTCATATTAAACCAAATAAAAATTATATATGGCATGCAAATAAAAAACCAAGAGCACCTAGGAAGTATCCACATTATGCTAACATCTCAGCTTACTTCATGAAAATGGCTACTTCAATTGAGCTCCCTGGTCAATAAGATGTTATCAGATAGGAGTCACCCATTTCAGCCAACATAATTTCAGCTAAATTTGATTACCAAGACTTCTAATATAATCACGTCATATGCCTTGAATAGTGCAAAACACTAAGAGACCTTCCTTTGAGTTGAATCTAAATTTAACCCAAGTTTCTGCAGGTGACCAAAGATTTGAATGCAGAACCAGCATTCAAATCTTATGGGAATAAGATTTGGAATTCATGAATTAACTCAGAAACCAAGCAGAAAAAGAATCTTGTTGTCCTCAAGGAACAGCACCCACAACTTGTAAGAAAACACAAATGAATATCGACGATCAGTCCCATCAGACCATCTGATGCAGCCTAAAATGAGACTGCAAGTTGAAGAGAAAGAAGAAGCACAAGGACAAGAGAGATAGGAGTGGAAGAAACTCTTCTCCACAAAGTTATTATTAATACTACACCAACTCCGCTCGAAGCAAAACCCCTGGCTGCCTTATATAGACAAACCCTACAAAGTCCAACTGGAAATAGAATTTCTGACCTAGAAATAAAAGGAATAATGCTAAAATTACTGGGCTGAAAATACAAAATTTCAGCAGAAACTGATGATGTCTCCAAGGAAAACTAATCAGAAATTTCCTCAAAAACCTCGAAAGTTGAATAGTTGGGGTCTCCTGATGCCATTCCACTGGCTCCTACAGAATGGCTCCTACAAGATTTGTCTGGTCCAAATTGCCAGTTGTATCCTGCACTGCATCACCATTTGACAGCATTCTGACATCCAAATATCTTCTGAACACTTTAATTTTTTTTCCTCAACTCAAAGGGTTGGTTGAAGAAGCTATTCTCGACTTGATAAGCATAGAGATGAAGCAGAATTTGGCTCACCAACTCATTCTCGTATCAATAGACAAGGCTTGTCTAGTCAAATAGAAATGGCACTGTCATGCCAATCAAGGAACACCTTGTCATGCATGGAACAACAAGAGCACAAACTTGATTAGATAATATTAGGCACAAAGGAGGCATCCAATTGATAAAACAAGAAATGACTCATGAAGAAGCAATGAGTAACAAAAAAACTTAGCCGCGTACCATATTTTGTTGTCTGCACAGGTATCACCACCCTAGAACTCTGGGAACATTGGCATTTCATGATTCTATAACTTATTAACTTCCCCAAACAACATGAAAATCGAGATGCCCAAATGGCATGAAAGTCAGCACCCAAGTCCTCACCCGCTTTGATGTAATTAAAGATCATTGATAGAGAGCTTCAAACCTTAAAAGTACTTTGCAAAATAAAATGAGCAGCACTTGCCATGGTCAGAACCTACCAAGTAAAATTTTTCCACTTGCTTTTATCTTTTCCACCCGATATTATATTGTGCTATTGCCAGTTTGTAACACATTATAAATGGTGACCTTTATGTCAACCATAAATCCAGTCTTGCATAGAATGTATCGTGATAAAGTGAGCTAGGAGTGTTATCATGTGGAGCTGATAAATCTGGAGCATCAAAGAATCATGAGCGCATTGATTTAAATATAGGACATAGAACAAAAGTGTGACTCAATTTTGGACAACATAGTGTTGAGCATCTGGCTCATGCATCTGTTCCAAATGCTGCAGCAGTTTATGTTTCTGAAATGTCAATGTAACAACTGAGCAACCTCATCCATGAAACGAATTGAATGGATTATAACCATGTAGTTGATGGGTGTGTATCTAAATTGCATAGTTTATAACCATGCAGTTGAACTTCTGATATCTACAATGACAAACCAATTTTACTTATCATAGAGCTATGACGCACGAGAATACACATATAAAAACAATTGGGCTCAGAGGATAGTGTTTGGGCAAACTCAACCAATTTAATGGTAAAGACATTTAAGTTATACTTGTTTAGATAGAAATAGAACACACATACACATTGCATCACTTGTATGCACATCAGTTAAGAGAGTACCTAGCAATCCTTCTTCGTCCTTCTTCTTTTTTTTTTATTTTTTCTCAGTATTCAGCAGAGCAATAACTAATTTAAATGAGCAATGGACACCATATCATAAAGAAAGAGATCTAAGCAAAAGAAACCTTGCCTGCAGTCCTTTGCGGTTTAGTTGTTTAACAGCAATCTCAAGCCTCGTATTTGGATCTTCGGAGCTCTTGATTGTACCTCTGTAAACACATCCAAATCCACCTTCACCGACCATCAGCGAACGGCTGAAATTCTTTGTAGCAGTCCTTAGCTCTGAAAAGGTGAACACCCTGAGATTGCTTGGCCTCTGGGAGAAGCTAGGATACTGACACCTCCCAAGGGAGTCGGCACTCATGTCAGAAACATTCCAAGAGCTAAACTCAGACCCTGATCTCCTCACATCACGGTCAGTCGATGCAGTACTGTTAGACCGTGCCGATGCAGAGAATGTGGCATGGAGCTCACTCTTCTTCAGTCCATTCGGAAAAGGGAAACACTTCATAGCAGCACTATAAAGGTCCCCTTGATATTTCTTTTGTAGATATCGATTTAATGAAGGGGCTGTGAAAAGGGCCTTACAGCTAGCCTGTGTAAGTAAGAACCCTAAACAAATGGTTAAAAAATTTTAATGAAATAAAAACAGAACTCCAAAAAGCATTGACAAAGAAAGGCTAACTTAACAGGACCAAAATATATGAATACAACAAAGTTCCAAATTGAATCCAAAACTTGCTTCAAAATTCATTCTGATAATGAATACAAACCCCAGTCCCGAGGTTTCTTCAAGGGAAATCGAGTCTTTTATATATGCCATCTTCCCAGAATTAGACAACTCGCCGTTTTGCAAGGTTATTCCAAATTCTCAGATAAAGAATCAGAACCTACTTCTTTATGCCATAGTCCATAGAAAATAAACCAGCTCTCCCAGTTAAATTATCGCAGAAAGTAAGCCAGAAACTATTTGGTTAGAAAACAATTGTCCTTCAACCTATGTTTTAGGTTATATGCCTCTTTGTGCATAATCAACTCATATAACCCTATAGCTGAAGCAGAATTAGACAAAAATCCTACCTTTTTCCTCCAACCCAACTCAAGGTTGCTATTTTTCTTTTTTACAGAAAAGCCATCACTTTTGCCCAACAAATTTCTCACACTGAGTACTAGAGTGCATGAAGCAGATGCTTAGATTGGAGAAAAACTTTAAACAAAATAATAATAATAATAATAATAATGAGTCAGGTAAACCCAATATAATCTTCCTCTTCCTTCCCAGAAGAACCCTAAAATTCATTCCAAGAATAAAAGTTTCTAACAGAACGAAACGAACCAATTAAAGAAAGCAACCAAAGAACCAATTTTGACATAAAATGGAAGAGGTTCTTACATTTCAAACTTACCTTCTTCGATTATTTTAGCAAAAACTCGCGAATTTCACCTCACTTAGGATCTTCTGAGACAATTCTCAAAGATCGAGGAGCGACATACATCAAGGATGCCATCAACCCGGAGACCAAGTCAAAGCATGGCAGATGGCTTCAGCTCACCCGCTAACGCTACAGAGCGAGGGATAGGAATGGGGCAGGAGGTGAGAGGGAACTCTCGCTTGGACTTCCTCAAAAGAGGCGTGAGCAGGGCGCTTTCGACGAAACGGAGGATGGAAGGAAAAAACGATGCCATAAATATAAGATAAAGAATAAAAAGGATTCCCATTTTTCCCAACTTTTTATGTACGCCGTCAGCCATCCGCCATTCGCTCGCACGAATCCTTAAGCGACCGATATCCACCCGCGTGGAAATTTCAACGAGCTTGTTCCGTTTTTAAGGGCGGACATTCGAAGGGGGAATTTAATATCGGAACGAGAGTTAATAATAATAATAATTATTATTATTATTATATGAATTATAAATTACTTGACGGTCGTCTGTTTTTTATGTACGGACGCTAAGAGAATTCCTATGCGGAGGGAGCCATCTGCCATTCGCTCGCGCCGACGATTCGCTCGCACGAATCTTTACGTGACCGATATTTACCCGCGTGGAAATTTCTTCGATCTTTGTTCTGCATCTAAGGACGGACATTCGAAGGGGGAATTTAATATCGGAACGAGAGTTTATTAATATTAATAATAATAATTATTATTATTATATTGATTTTAAATTACTTGACGGTCGTCTGTTTTTATGTACGGACGCGAAGAGAATTCCTATGCGGAGGCAGCTATTTGCCATTCGCTCGCGCCGACGATTCATTCGCACGAATCTTCACGTGACCGATATTTACCCGCACGGAAATTTCAACGAGAAGTTCCGTATTTAAGACGGACATTCGAAATGAGAGTTTATTATTATTATTATATTAATTATAAAGGACTTGACGGTGGTCCGAGGTACAAGATAGGAGGTGGGAAGGTGGGTCGCGGTTTCCTTCGCTTAGGCTGCTGCTACCTTCCAAATCTACCTGATAGAAATAAGGGTTGAATACTTTTGGCCTTGAACTCTGTAGATAGGATCATCAGAACCATCCATCCGGTGCTCTCCTCAGTCCTGATCTGCTATCTTATGTGGCCCACTCAAGAAAACTAGACTGCTCATGCTATTTATCGCCTTTGATTGCATGAGTAGCTATTTGCACGCCCGTTTTTAGAACGTAGCATTGCCTCCATCAAAGGTGGAATGTGTTTGGTAACCAAGAATTGCCGTACAAAACTATTGTTTAATTATAATTAATCTACTTGGGTAAATATTTTCTTTTCCCAAGGAACTTGTCACTCTTTTATATAGAGTATGCTAATTATTCTTAATTAATAATGATAAGAAAGTTTTAATTTCACCCACAAACGACAAAATTTGATCGAAGAAAGTTTTAATTTCACCCACAAAGGCCAAGATTTGATCGAAGAATTAATAGAGCTCCAATTGCATTGTAAAAATTTAAATATTATTTTAAATTATATCAAGTTGATAAAGATTAAATTGGGTTTGGATTTAAGCTAGTTTATATTAGATTCAAGTCGCACATAGCCAATCATGTGAAGATTTTGCTTTCTTTTTTTTTTTTTTTTATCCTCAATATGATTGAGGGTGCACTGAAATCATATGAAAAAAAAGTGTTCTTGCTTCTTTCTTTTCTTTTGTTGGAGTTTAATTAATTTTTTTATAGGACCGAAAAGAGGCAACCAGGATACCAGGGCTCCTCTATATAATTCTGAAGAAGGCATCTTAGGGTGTTAATGGAAGTCAAAGAGAAAACTTAATATTAAAAAAAAGGAGAGAGAGAGGATGGTTAGAGAGAGCAAGACATATTTTTTAATTATAAAATAAAGTTTTCTTGCAAAGCATTCTTTTGCCCTTCAATTATTGAAGATTCAAAGATTAAGTAAAACCTTTCAAGATAGAGCATATAGATTAAATTAAATGCGAGTGGTAATTCTTAGATGATTGTTTGTACTCTCAACCCCAGTCTCTCCCAAGAGAATGAAATCGACTCTAAAATTATCATTATGAGAATATTAAGATAATTTAAACTTTAAATACAAGATTTCTATATTGGAATATTATGAACAAAGATCCTAATACTCTCTTTATTTACACATGTACAATGTTACTCCTTACAAGTGCTACGCATGAGGGTTCAATATCATGTTTATGTTTTAGCGAGAGCTCCTTCTTGATAATATTTTCACAATTGAGGCATTTACGATAAATTGTGATGATATTGTGCTGCCGTAAATACTCATTTATGAGGGTTATTTTTCTTTAAACTTCCTAAACACCAAATTTTGTATACTAAGGATAGCCATCTTTTTTATGGGTTTTGAAAATAATGATGAGATTATATTGATCGGTTTCAAGACGCAATAGTTGGATTTTGTATTAGTTAATCGTACATCGGTTTAAGTGCTTAAACAACTAGTCTGCCCAGGGACTTGAAAAAAGCTAGCTGCCTAAGCTTTTTGGGTTATCCAACAATTTAGCCAAAGGCACCTTAATACCTAAGTAGTCGCTTGTAACCTACCTTGAGGATAATTGAGCAAGAGGAGTTGGGATTACTTTAGAGTAGAGAAAGAGGGATTTGTTTAGGCAAGGGCTCATATGTACAATGAATTAGGAAAAGCATTTCAAGAGAGGGGAGTTCACATGCACAGAGTTTCCCATTCATGTCAGGTATATTTTGCCAATAGAAATTAGACTTACAAAACTTTCTAGGTCAACACTTATAAAACCTAAAATTTGTGAGCGCAGTTGGACCCACAAGTATTCAAAAGCAAATAAGGCCACGTTTTAATTGCCTTGGATGGTCAAGTCACATCTCATATTTAGTCTAATCCATTTGCGGACCTTGTCATACATAATAACTTATAAATCTAATATTGTGTATATGGTTTAGATTAATTATTATGAATTTAATAAGACTTTCATTCATCATAATTCATTACCATGAGTCTTTTGTTTACATCAAATTATTTTTTGCTCTTGCACAGCACAGCATTGTGGGGAAGGTGTGGGCCTCTAATATTTTTGTTTTTCTCTCTTGGACCACTCCGTACCCATCAACAACGTTTGAATGGGTATGGTTCAATCTATTGTGAAATGGATGGTTACTACTGGAAACCAACATGCCATACAAATATAGATTTTTAGACTTAAAGGAGATGCTTCCAAACAAAGTTTTCATGAAATGCTTAAAATATGTGGTGTCCTTTTTAAATCTCAATTTGTGAGGCATGACAGAAGAACCGATACGAACTTTGGACCATGCAGTCAGGGAGATGGAAACTATCTTCGTAGCCAACCTACACCATCGCCACAAGTATAGTATAAAACCTAATCCAAATTGCGTCTCCCCACTCTCTCTCTCTCTCTCTCTCTCTCTCTCTCTCTCTATATATATATATATATCTCCATCGTCCCTTGGTCCCCTAACCTTGGCTGCATCCGTCTCCTTTCCTTTCCGATCTTTCTCCTTTCTCCTCCCCTCTCTCTCCACACCCCCAAAGGCCACCACCTTCTTGACCCCCACCTTCTCCAGGCCCAGAAATCGCACCATCCATTCTCCATTTCATCTGCTTGCAATGTAAACAATCCCTCCCGTTAAAAAGAGTTGAGATGCTGACCATAAGGTCCGGACAGGGACCGAGATGGGTGTCTTCTCTTGCTCTCAACATCCTCGCGTTGGTCCTCGTCGGTGGCCTGCCCCTTGGGCAATCATCAATGCCAGGACGGCAACGGCGACAATCCATTTTTGCAGGGCGCATTCTCTAACCACATCTTAAACTTTACGAAAGTCTTTGCAAACGACATTAGCCTCCAAAACTTGGTCAAAAAAAAAAAAAAGAAAAAAGAAAAACTCACAACATGACCGCATGTTTTTAAAATGAATACTAAAAGTACGTAAGGTTTACTGCACCTCAACATGCAGTATCATAAATTATTTAGGAAAGATAAGCTCGTATAACTCAAAATGTTATTATAGAATCATCGTATTATTATATAAAAATCTGAATATCAATTTCAAGTACATATTAGATATCTAAAATGTCAATGATATAGAAAAAATAAACACCAATCTCACTTCTAGTGCCTAATGTCCAAATCTGAATCCAATAGGTAAATGTCATCATCATCCTCTGAAGCATGATAATAAAGAAAAAATAATGAGCTAAAAGTCCAATAGAATTCTACACATTCCATCATACATATGCCAAGAAGATCCAAAATAAAATTATACAATCAAATATCTTTTTATAGGAAGTAATGTAGTATATTCATGAAACTAGCTGCAAAACCATAAAGCCAAACAAATACCAACATAAATCACACCAAACACCAAAATTTTCAATATATCCATATCGATATCATAATCATCCATATACTGGTGATACATACTGACAGTCTCATATTAAAAGTTCATGTTTAACAACCTAACATGATGATACACACATAGATTGGTTCCCATACTGGTGCCCAATGTATTAAACTCGATCAATGGTCTATGACTAGTTCTACACCAGCTCTTAACCTTTGGCCCTCACTTGGCCTTCAATCCTCTCCCAGTGCCGCTGGTTGAAGCCAATCTTACCAAAACTAGTACCACATATCAATAATAACATCAGATCCACAATCTCTACCATCCATGGCATTGGACTAAATTACTCTTATATACATCAACATACTAAAGATACATACTGATAAGACTCATGTCAGTAATTTGTGTCTAATAACCTTACCTAATGATTTACGCACGCATAGGTTGGTTCACATGCTAGTGCCCAGCGTATTAAACTCGATCAATAATTTATGACTGATTCTACACCAACTTTCAACCTTTGGCTCTCACTTGGGCTTCTGCCCTTTTCTGATGCCCCCGATTTAAGCTAATCCTGCCAGAACTAATACCACATATCAACAGTAAATCATTAATATCTGATGCTTTTACACTGGCTTGGCCCTCACTCGGCCTTCAGCCCTCTCCCAGTGCCGCCACTACTATATCTCACAGGCTAGTACACATGCTCACATCATCATATCACATATTTATCCAAGTCATAACCATACCATAACTAAAACAACATATCTCAATGTATCATACTCATATATCTTAAATCAGAGCTAAAACCATTTTATAACCAAAATAATATACCACCATATATATAACAACTTCACAAATAAGCTATCGTGCATAATTAAAACATGCTAAGAAATCCAATAATAAATTCATGATTTATGTAAGTATGCAAAATATAAAATATATTGCATAATAATAGGTGTAGAACTTGTACCTTAAATCGCTAATTCAAATTAATCTTCTGAATCAAATCAAATCAATCACTGATCATCTATAATTAAATATAATTAATTAATTTATTACCATTATGCCCTTCTTGCCTGCATTTTAAAAATTATTACTTTACCCCTCTATTTTAATATTGGCTAACCTATGTTTAACTATCTTCATTTAGGATTTATTTATTTTCTAAAATTACTAATTACAAACAATTTAACTAAAATAACGAAAATACCCCTATTAGCCCACCTATTAAAATTACCATTATACCCCTCACATATAGACTTAAATAGGTTAAGTCAAGGTCTAATTGGTTTAAATCAAATCTAGTTCAACAAGACTGAATCTAGATTGCTTATAATTCAGTAATTGAGTTTGATTTGGAAAGTGGGTTTAATAGTCAGTGCATTTAATAGTCCAGAATTAGCTATAAGATGATGATTTGGGCAGGAATTTTGAATCAGATAAGAGTTGACAGTAATGGAATTTGGATTTAATCTAATTATTTAAGATTAACTAAAACAAACCCTTCAGAATTTGACATGAAACCATACTAATTAATACTAAATCCATGTTTCGGTTTAAAGAATTAGACTTAATTTGAAAGTTGATTCATTGAACCAGCTTGGATTGGATTCCTAGTTCACTGAACTTAGAATGGATCTAAATTCTGGCTTCAAATCAGCTTCTGGTTCAGAGTTTTGAGCTAAATCCAGGCTCTGGTTCATCAATTATGATTGATTGAACCAAGAACAAAAAAAAAAAAAAAAAAAAAAAAAAGGGTTTAAACCTATTTGAATCAAACCTTAATCGGGTCAATCCTGGCTCCGACCAAATTCTATTTAAACCATTAGATCGGTTTAAACCGGTTCACTATCACCTGGAGAAGATCGTCGTCTTCTTCCTCGAGCCAAGCCCTGCCACCTCCAGCCGTCGTCCTCCTCCCATTCAAGGCCGACCACCCACCGCCACAGCAGTGGATTCCTTTCCGGCGACAACAGCTCCGGCCGATGTCGCCTCCGACCACGGCGGCGATGGAATCCGGCGACGCTGAACCCATCTAGACCGGCGATCGAGTTCAATCCGAACTCCATCGCTGGACGACGGCTGCCCCACCTTGCCGATCATTGTCGGCAAGGCCCCTCGTTCTTCACTACGACTTCCGGCGAGATCCAAGACGCCAGCCCTTGATTCTATCTACCACCTAATCCCCTCTAACCAGCTAAGCCATTTAAACAATGCAACGAAATGGCAACAGGGGATGGATTTGGCTTACCTAACTTTCCGGTGGTTAAGGTTGATGCGGTGAGCAGAAGAGGAAGAAGAAGAAGTGTAACGCCTCAAGCTGCGTCCCCGTGGAAGTTAATCAGTAACAAGTGAACTTGAGTTATAAGCACTTCAAATTTTTTCTTTTTTCATGGACTATTTTTGGGTATTCCAAGAAGAAGGAATGGAGTAACCGGTTCGGCTCTAGTAAGTTCAGATTTCTAACTCTTATATAGAGGTTAGGATCTTCTAGACCCTCTTTGATTCCACCGTTATTATAGAATAAATCAGTTAGGATTTAGTTTCTAAAATTTTTGTATGAATGGATGATGGATTTGATAGGAGGAGGAAGGTGTTTGATGAAATGCGGCTGAGAACCCATCCTATTTTTAGAAATTTAACCATCTGGTTTTGGTTTATTTAATTGGGGTTTATTTTTAATTGAAAGTTAGAGAGCTTGGTAATATGTCTTGCTGGATCATCATGTTTTAATGCTAACAAGAATGTCATGCATTATAGCTTAAGCTATTATTTGCAAGCTTAATTCTAAATTAGATGTCCACTAGTTGAAAGTTTCAAAAGTTCATGACATTCTCAAGGCAATCGAAAATTTAATCAAATTTAATAGATTCCTGCAATGCTGATTTGTTTGTGAAAGGCAAGGTTCTGTTTTTATGTCAATATCACCCCATCAAGTAGGAGTCCCATGCTATGAAAACTTCAAATTGACTATTGAAGTGGTTATTTATTTTGAAGTGTGTTTTGTGCATTTATGCTTGCCTTCTCGAGTGTATATTAGGAGTGATGTATGTGTGCAAGCCAAAGTTTGTAGCAACTTGAATAATCAATGTATTTTTTCCCATGTCTATACAGCCTATAAGTTGTTTGTATAATCCTAACCTTTGCATTTGCACAAAAATTCTTTTAAAGAGATTATTTCTGCTATCAACAATTTTGATGCTTGGAGTCATGCACTTTCCAAAACCCAAAAGTTGGGAAAGGGCCTGATGATTATGATGGTTATGGTGTGCAAGGAAGCATATGACCAAACCAAAAGACAACATGTGGATTAAGCTAGTCTATTGAAATTAGAATATGATTTTGGCACTACAAATGTGAGAACTAATTATATTTGCATCTTGACAAGGCACAAAATAATATATGTGCATTGCTAAAACTGTTCTAATAAATTTCACTGCAAGAGCCATAGGTAGGTAGCATTTTTCTTCATTAAGAACTAGCTTTTATTGTATCCAGCAACGGCACTCAGACTTTACGCTAACTGCATCTCAGAAGACTTGTGTTGCCTTCCTTGTTGTTTGAGTGTCATTTAATATCACTGAGAAGTCGATCTATTTTCTTCTTCACATTCTCTTCTTGCTTTTGATATATATGGTTTTCTGATATAATGGAGGCATTGCGACTTTTATGAAAAACTCGGTGACAATCACAGGTAGAGATGACAGTCTATGTTTGTTCTTAGTGGAAACTTTTGATGAATTGCAGCTCTCTTGTGTAAGATCGGAGCTTTGAGGTCATTTTCACTCAAAAAGTTGGAGTCTTGGAGAGAGAGAGCATCTGGCATGAGTTCACTGGCTTATTTTCTAGCAAGAGATACCATTGACCATTTTAATACAATAATCAAGCCAATAGTTTATCTTTCTATGTTCTATCTCTTCAACAATCCCAGGTCATCAATTCTGGACAATTATAACATCTTGGTCGCACTTGTTCACTGTGTGACTGGTATTGGTTATACTTGCTATCTTCTTCCAACCAGGTACTGCCCAACTGGTGAGTATAGTTTCAGATATCATTGCCTTCTCTTCTAACTTTGACATCACATTATGGGCCTTATCCCATCAATACAGAGTTGGCCATATTTCTTAACTTTTTTTCTCTAACCATAATCTATTATTTTCCATGCAGTGGTCTGCATTATTTCCTGTTATTTTAACTCTCATAGCAACTCAGGAGAAAGTTTCAGAAGTTATATCTAACTTGTGCTATACAAAGTGGGCACTGGAAGCATGCATGACTGCAAATACTGAAAGGTGTGGTTCACCATCTATGAGATCACATTTACTGGAATTCTTAGTCTTAGTCTTGATACAATGCTTAATTTAGTATTTTTTTCATATACATCTATTAGGACAATTTGCACCAGCAATTTTTATTTTATTTTTGGTTTTGGTTGGGGGGATCATTAAATGCATTTTGATTGCAGATATCTTAAACTCATTTGCTCTCGAGCACTTTCACAACTCTCCCATTCACCTATCAGCTAATCTTATTGGCGTAAGCATAGGTTTGACCCTGTGATCATGCTCAAACCTCGAAGCATAGGCTATGAGATAAAGGAGTCTTTTCCCTTTTCAGCTTAAATTAATGAATTTTCACAAGCAAGCCAGCAAGGGCATTTGAATTGTAGCACGCCCTGTACATGCACATGAATGTTGATCAGCATTTGCTGATGCAGACTTACCCATATTTACATTCCTTTAAATGTTGTGCAAAAATGTCATCTTGCTTTGTACTAAGCAATAATGTTTGACTAATATTTTGCTCTTGCATGCATTCCAGGTATCCTGGAGTCTGGCTAATAACTCGGTGCGGTTCACTTCTGCAAAATGTATATGACATTGGTGGCCGGAATCTTTGTATAATTGTTCTCATTATCAATAGTGTAGTTTTCCGCTGACCTTTCAAAAGAAGTGAGGCTTGGAAAATTTATACATCCTCTTATTCTATTTGCGTACAAAAGCTAAAATCAATTTTGATATGTTTTTACTGTAATAGAGAATGTAAAAAAGAAAAACAGTTATTAATTAGATTAAATCTTACAGGCACCAATAGCAGCATGTTGTTTTAGATATGTTAGTGAATTTGTGTGGGCTATCAGGTCAGAATAGCATTGAGTTTGCTAATCTGAATTTCACAGGCCATCAAAGAGATGGAAATTATTTTATTCCCTTCTCCTTGGATAAGAATTTTTTTCTTAAAAAAATTACTGGAGTATTATTCAGGAAAATCATGATAATTTATAAGGACTTAAAAAGGAAAAGGAAGCAATATTGTGCATGATATGCTAGTCAAATAGTTGGTCCACTTGTGTCTCTCTCGATACTTCTCTTTAATATGCTTAGATATATATATATATCCCTTTTAGCTTTACAGTGCAATGAAAACAATCAAATCATCACCATCTCTGAGCCTATCCACCACCTAAAAGTGCAGCCTGTATATTTATGCTCTGATTTTTAAATAGGCTCGACTGGATTAGAAGAGATAGGATAACAGTTGAAAGGTGGTCCATACCTACTTCAACCACTCCCAATCTGTCAGATCATCTGCTTCTCTCCACTATTTAATTAACCAATTTGTTTGACAAATCTCATCCTCAGCTTGTTGCATCCTCTACTGCTTCCATATTCCCACCTCAGGTCTCTCCATATAGCTGCTTTTGGTTTAACAAAGTCTTATTATTTCTCTTATATAAGAAACTTTCTTCATCCAATACTATTAATAATTATCCTTTTCTAACTGCACAATTTGAAACTAGATTTCATTTGACAAGCTCAAGGGTCCCCTCTGCTTCTCAAAATATACGAAATATAAGTTGTATATGCAACTGATTCATATAACAGATACTGATAGTACATGGCAACACTTCTTATGCAATCAAAATGAACTCCGCAGCCTAGCAGCAAGCAAGCAATCAGAAACAACCAGGGATTAAGCAGCATAAATGCTGGTGGTAGCGATTATCATCCATTTTAACAATCCAAGTATTATCCTCTCAAAAATATCCAAAAAAAACAGCCTAGGGACTCCAAGAAACTGGAATAACTAGTCCTAAGATGGGGACGCTAGACATAAATATACTGGGTATCTTTGTTCTCTCAATTCCTGGGTTTCTGTCAGAATTTCCCCACAATTTGTTGAGGAATCTGCACCAGCATATTTGAGGTCCAACCAGATCTCGTGTCCATCACTTCAACACCCTCCAATTATCTCTTCTTTCAATTTTTTTTCTTAACAAATGCAAAGGTTGCCCTGAAAGCTGAACCACCTCCCTCAGGGAATGTGGAATTCAACTCATAAACTACTAATGCAAAATAAGTACTTCTATTTTGAAGCTCCAAGACACTAGAGGCAGCTTATGATCAAGTATCATGTGCAAAGTCAATCGATATTAAGCACATAAAATTAACACACAGATCATGTTATCAGTATGACTTTATTGATGAAATTTTGCAAAATCAACAAAGAAGCTCCACTATAATTCCACTGTCCGTTCAATTTAGACATTTATGTAAGCGTACCGTTCAGGTCAGAGCTTGAAACAATAATACATAACACAGAAGAACAAAGAACACAGAGATGTGCCCCTTGTGAACATTCACTCTGACTGCGAGTTCTGGCAAATATTCATTGCCGTATGATTAAAAGGATTGATCCCTTTGATTTTCAAAATCCATGAAGATTTACTTCCAGCCAGATCCTCTAAAGTAAGATTTATGGTGTCCACTGAACCCTTCCTCACCTCTCCTTGTGCTGCTAACAGATCTTACCACACTCACAGGTCCCCCAAACCAAGTCAATCTGGCATGAGATGGAGATTCTTGCACTCTCCATAGCAAGCCAACACCACTCCATTTTCATATCATGCACTGCAAAGAGTCTTCACAAATCAGGTCTCGCAAACCTTGCATGTGAAAATCATGGCAAGATCATGTCTCTTGGTTGCTTTTCAGTTAAAGAAGGCTGTATTCCTCATATTGGACTCCTTGTCGATAGGGCTAAGCCTTTCCTCTAAGTCAGAGACCTGCTTTGAATCATTCTGGCAAGATTACAGGTCCCCAGCATCTTCACTGGCTATATCATGATTTTATCCTTGTGTGGACATCTCTTATGCTCTTTTTTTTTTTTTTTACATAGGAAGACCAAGCAAGACCTGCAATAACAGTAAGTTCTATGACATTGGCTTCAAGACAAAAGAAAATCAACTAGAGTACAACATAAAATCACTTTAAAAAAAAGATATGCCAGACCCTAATGCACATACTATAGAAGGGAAAGGGAAGAGGATGCCAGAGTAACTAGTAGCATCCCGTAAAACAGAAGTCAGATGGGTTGTTAATCTGGACATGCCATGAGGGATGCCCTACTGGAACATTCAATCTAGAGTGCTGCACAAGGCATGATGGCAAAATGAAAGTCAGATGGTTGTTACTTTGAACATGTCATGAGGGTTTCCCTCCTCGAATATTCAACCTAGAGTGCTGCACCTGCTTCAGGCCTCCATTACAATTTCCTATTGCTTCATCCTCCTTTTGTCCGGTCATCTTTTATTACCAAGTTATCATGTGCATGCAATAGTTAGTAAAGGAATTCAACCATAAAGGCAGGGTTATAGTTTATCATGTGTGTTTTTCTTCTTGTACCACCAAGCAAATTAATAGTAGGAATCAAACAATATATTGGCTGAAAGGAAGAATGAAACGATCAAGGTTGTCTGTACCACTTCACAAAAAATGACTATTATGTACTAAATTTTACCATTATTGAAGAATCAAACTTGTAAAGAAACCAAAGTCAAGTGGAAGGAATGGATAAGCCAAAAAAAATTTTAAAAAAAAAAGATACTGATCGTGATTTAAGATTTGATTTATCAAGATGTTAGGAATGCCAAATATCACAAATGTCTTCTTGTTTTTATTGTTATTGTTAATTGGTGATGAGATTCATACATACAAAAGAATTCATGCCGCCTTTTATTATTATTATTATTATTATTATTATTTTGAGGAATTATGTGATTACCACAATAGGATGAGGAAACTAATGTTTGTTCTTTGGTTAGCATTAACAAACCCAACCGACGAGGTAGGTTTAGCGTTCCAATCCCTCCCACTGCGATCATTTTTTAAGGCTTCGGAAGCTCTTGATTTGAACTACAAACGCATCTGATTCGGATTTTAAAGAACATAACTCACCATTCTAAGTTTTGAAAAAAAAAAAAAAAAAAAAACGATAATGAAAAACCGAAAATCTACAACCCCAAATTTAAACAAAAAGCAATGAAGTTGTTAAAAGAAAAGGATTTTTTTCTAGCATTCTTATAATTGTTCACAAAATCCACCAAAGAACATCTCTTTTGAAACAAAGAGCGAACCTAATTTCAATTCGCCGGTATATCTCGCATAGAGAAGAAGAAAAAGGATTCAAGAAGCTCTGGGGACGATATCGGCAGAGGATAGATGCAAGCCGCCTCAGAAGGAGGCGAGCGGCGGCCATGGGAGCCCTCGCCGGAATTCCGGACGACACGGCATCCATCCCGGTTCGTCAACGTAAAAAGATTATTCATTAAACCTCCCTCAGTAGCATATAGTGACGAAGAAAGCGATGGTGAATAAATAATATCTCTAAATAAAAAACAGCATGAAGACCATTCCACGCTATACCAGGCTGAGAATATGGCTTACACGTAGATAAGCCATAAATTAAGCAATGAAGGCAAAGGCTTTGACCAGCCAACCACACACGAGAAAGTGATGTGAATGTAGGCCTATGCAAATCTTCACGCGTCTAGATTTGATTCCATGCGTTTACGTGATGTCAGACACCCTTTCTTCTTGTTGCATGCATACGTGTATATATTCCCTCTGCCGTTCGATATGTTATAAATCGAAGCCTAGCTCAAACAATAGTATAATATCATATTCATCTAATCCTTGTCACGGTTTAGTCTACAGGCTACAGATCGAATTCCACCCAACCAATCTCCTCTAGGTCTAACCAAAGACTGGTTACTTTGACTAGCCATCTCGCCTGCATGCCAATGTAGCGATCCTTGTTCGTTCAAGGATTGGCTAGAATTTTATAACATGATTCTCTCCAAGCTAAATCCAAATAATGGCGCATATTATCTCAGATTGACCTAGTTATATGAAGCAGCTAACAAGCAAGGTTAGTGGTCTACAATCAATAATATTTGGGGTTAATTCAAATAACGTAAACCGATTCCGATTCAAAGCAAATGATGCTATCAAGTCTGATAAATCAAATGCTTCATCTCCATCAATGATGAGCTAAAAAATTTTTCATGACAATCAATAATATGAATCCCTCCCTTCCATATGAATCGAAGAAAATGGAATAAATTTACTCTTGCCTTTTTGAATTCTCCAAATAAGTGAGGTGGGAGAGCTTTGAAACAAGGACTATTTTAATGAAAGGTAGAGTCCCATGCCTAGATTCTAGGCATAGTTATATGGGCAATTCTAACCATAGTTTATCATAAAACTACCTTGCATATTCAAAAATTAGATAGTATGAATGGATTTTTTTTTTTTTTTTTTGCCCCACATTTCGATTGCTATATCATAGGTTCACGTACCGATCCAAAAAATTTCAACCTCATCATAAACATAATAATTTAGCTATATCCTTTCTATCTTACTTCAATTTTATAGGTCCCTGTCAGCAAGCTTCCTTATTAAAAATCACCTATCATGCCATTTCAAGTTGTTTTACATTTTTAATGTGTATCAATATACAACACTCCACGTAAGTTATATAAAACAGAGTCTAATCCATCTAAATCTTGGGAAAAAATTAATAAGTAGCTGTAATTTAGATATGCTACATCATTGAAATTGAGAGAGATCCATTAAAGGTAGAGGAAGTCTTTCACCTGTACTCAGTAGCCGTCCTTGTCATCTACTGGCACAACTTTGAAATCACCATGCATGAGGGGGTCCGTAGTTTCCACCACCCTATAGACCCAAACCTCAACTCAAGCAGCAAAGGTCCGGACTGGACTTCTCCATCCCCACTTGCCACATATTTTTTTTATCTTCGTTTTTCAGAAAAAATAAGTGAGTTATTCCTCGCCCAGCCATGCTGAGTGTAGGCAGGATCAAAAAAATCTCTCACCATCCCACCCTCACAAGAGCTGCAGAAGGCATGCATCATCCAAGTAAAATAAAGGGAAGCAAATTCCTCTCCAAGATAATTCCAAACCAAATATGACGAATTTTTATCTCAAATTGACTCGTTCATCCTGATAAGCCAATATCACAGAAAACGTGTCGACTAGCACTAAAAATATCAGCCCCGAAGCAATATTTGGCGAGGGCCAATTCAACCAGCTTTTACCAATTCTCCAATCTAAAGCAGATGATTAGAGACAAATCAAGCAAGGGCTTTAATTAATTTTAAAAGAAAATCTTCCTCATTAAACGGGACGTATGAAGAATTTCTGGTACATGATGGGTCTCCAAACCGCGTGATGTATACAGCGTAGCTTTTGTCATGGGTTGTGGAAGGTAAAAATGTGGCCGGCCGTCGTTCGTCGGTAGCTAGTGAGTCAATAACGCTCGGTAGCGGCTTCTTCTCGTCTCTGGGGTCTCTCATTAATACAGATAGGCCTTCGATGCTACCAGTAATATATATATATATATATATATATGCGTGTGGATTCCAGAGAGCCGTGGACGACGAGGCAGGAAGAAGCCGGCCTTCTACCGGCACTCTTTTCCGGGATCACGGATCCCCACGCATCCCTCTCGGAGCTGCTGTTTCCAATGCTTTCCAACGTCATCTTCTAGTCTATGTCTATATGCTGATGGCTTAGGCTGGGCAGGACGTAGTTTCAGATTCCGTCCCTTCGCTGAAAATCGGTTGCATGCGTGGGTGTCGACATAAGCAAGTCGTGGCATGAACAAAGCAGGGATCCAACGGGGAATAAACTGATACCGGTGATGCTTGCTTCGTTCTACCATCATGCATTTGGTTGGATGATATCGCCTCACCTCGAGCCAATTTTCAAAAGAGAATACCTTCTTAAGTTGAGGATGCTTTTGACTCCAGCAGCAGGCTCATGGAAATTGTAGGTTCGGTAGCTTTTGACAAGCACCTTCCACGTTAAGCTCTCAGGTGACCCATTATCTTTTCTCTCTCTCTCTCTCTCTCTCTCTCTCCCCCTCTATAAATCTAGCTTTACCTTAAGCTATGTTTATAAAAAATTTAGAACAGTTGGCTTGATCAAAACCATTTTCATAACTATTCGAAAATGATTGCAAATCCTTGTTCATCAAGCATTTTCATCCAATTATTTTAGATGTTTTTTTTTTTTTTTTTTTTCAATATTTACAGCTCCACCCTTCTAGATTTTTCTCTATCCTTTTTCTCTGCTTACGTTCACGCATAGAGCAATCCATATTTTTGGTTGTGTTTGTTCGTTATGTTTGAATTGATTTTTCATCACTATGTCGTCACTTTGTGCAATATATATATTTTCTCACTAAAACTCGTCAAACAAACAGTACGATCCATGTTAAATTAAAAATGGGCTGACCGAAGAGCACAATGCAGGATCGTTCTCCAACCATACGAAAGGAATTCTCCAGACGCAAGCCTACAATTGCTTCTGAGACTCACCCACGCCATGCGAAGATTTTGACCCTTTCATCCGGACCTATCGGCCATCCTTATCTTCTTGCCCACTGTGCACAATCCTGAAATGCCATACGAACCTAAAGCTCGACCGAGGTTCGAGAGAGCGAAGTCGCTTCGGAACCCAAATTGTGCATCCAACCCACAGCGGAAGTCTCCCGCGGCGACGAGGGAACTCGCTCTTGAGATAGCGTCATCACAGGTCACCGCACACGTCTATTACAGGCCCCCGGCTCCTGGCGCGCGCGCGCGCGCCAGAGAGAGCCGTACTCGTTGTTTTGCTTCACAGCCAATGGTTCGAACTCGATAGCACCCGTCCTTTTAGCTAGCTACACCCCCACGAGGCTGTCATCGCCCGTGTCCATCCCTTTCATCGCCTCGCCCAACCTCTCCTGCGCCGTCGCGCGCGGGGTCTCCTCCCTTACCATCGCCCCAAACTTTAATACTAAGCAATCCTACACGAACCAGCTCGAATCTTCTATGTTGTCGAGACCTCATCCCCTGCCCATGTGCAAGAGCCGACGCGCCGTGGTCGCCTCCGACCCCAAGCCCCGCCCCTCCTCCCGCTTCTCCTACAGCCTCCCCATCACCGACTCCGCTAGCTACCGCCGCACCACCTCGTCCTCCTCCTCGGCCGCCTCCGTCGTCTCCAAGGCCTCCTCCTCTGCCTCCCTCGCCGCCCTCCGCGACTCCCTCCCGGAGACCCCCACCCTCTACCCCTTCTCCGAGATCTGGGCCGCCACCAACAACTTCCTTTCCTCCTCCTCCTCCTCCTCCTCCTTCCGTTGCTGCTCCCTCCGCGGCAAGGATGCCGTCGTCTTCCAGCGCCCTTTCCAAGGCGACCCCGCTGCCCTCCCCGCCCGCCTCGGCGTCGTCTGCAAGAGCCACCACAGTAGCCTCGTCCGCCTCCTCGGCACCTCCCTCGCCGGCGACTACATCTACCTCGTCTACGAGCACACGCCTGGCGCTTCCCTCGCCGACTGCCTCCGCAACCCCCGCAACCCTAACTTCACCCCGCTCTCCTCCTGGATGTCTCGCATCCAGGTCGCCGCCGATCTCGCCCAGGGCCTCGAGTACATTCACCACCACTCTGCCACCATCCACAACCGCCTCAAGGCCTCCAGCGTCCTCGTCACCGAGCCCCACTTCCGCGCCAAGATCTTGCATTTCGGAGCCACGGATCTCGCTGGCGAGATCCCCGCGACGACCAACGCCGACGCCGACAAGGAGGCGGCGGATGCGGAGTTCTCTCCCTCGTCCCCTCCGTCCCGCAAGCCGAAAAGATCCGACAGCCGACGGCTGAAGATCGAGGGGACGAGGGGTTACATGGCGCCGGAGCTGCTCGCCGGCGGGAACATCTCGCAGCGGTCCGACGTGTACGCCCTCGGCGTGGTGCTACTAGAGCTCATCTCCGGCGAGGAGCCGCTGAAGTACCGGTTCGACAAGGAGCACAACGACTTCCACAAGGTTTCCCTCATCGAGACAGCGAGGGAGGCGTTCGGGCCGGAAGGAGACTCCGCCTCACAGGAGCGAGGGGGGAGGGTGCGGCGTTGGGCGGACCGGAGGCTACGGGACTCGTATCCAGTGGAGTCGGCCGAGGATCTAATCCGGGTGGCTCTGCGGTGCGTGGAGGCGGAGGCGGCGGCGCGGCCGGACATGACGTGGGTCGCCGGAAAAGTGTCGAAAATCCTCTTGGACTCTACGGCGTGGGAAGAGAGGGTTAGGGTCCCGACGGAATTCTCGGTGTCCATCGCTCCGCGGTGAGAATAAGCGGTCAATGGCGGCGGGGATGTTCACGGGAGTCACTTGATGGGTTCCCCAATTTCTTTTACGTTGGCGGTTTGGTAACCTGTTACGTATTCATAGGATTTAATTACACCATGGAAGACAGCAGAATAGAAACCGAGATGGTGTGTGTCTTCCACTGATGAAATATGACAACAGAGGAAGAATTAAGTGGTGCTCGAGGAGGACATGGTAGTCGGGTTTTTGGAGCGAGAGCTCTGCCGTGACTTTTGTCTTCACTGCTGCATGGACCTCGGGAGGTAACGTCGGAGGGGACGCTGTAATACTACCGTGGATACCGTCAAGCATCAATCCATCGGGCTACTAGATATACAATCTCGTGCCTATGCTGACAAAATAACGTTTCTAACCACCATGGCTGCATCATAATCGTGCCATGGGGTTGGCATTAAGCAACCTTGTCCCTTGACACCAACCAGTTGAATCTTATAGAATGATATGGTCAAACGACTGAGCTATTTGTTTACAATAGCTAGTTAGTTGTGTAGATCAATTCTTCTTGTTGCCTAATAACAATACTTGGACTTTATGACGATCATCAATTTTTCAAATTCCAAACTCTCGTGATCGAGATTAATAATGAATTCAGTTTTATAATGAAGCGAGTTTTATAAGATTCACCAAGTCCTCGTGTGATGTGTCAAGGCTTGGGTTAATCGAGTCACGTGTGAATAGCCAAACAAATAGCCCCATTGGAAGTGGATAATCTAAACAAGTTGGCAATTGGGGACCAGAAAGTGGGGGCTTGGAACGTCGTCGGCTGAGGCCTGCCTGCAACTGGACCCGGCACATGCTAGATGATGGCCGAAGTCCGGATTGGAGGGGCTTGGGTCCTGGGCCAGTTGCCTAAAATTCTTGGGATCAATCTTTTTTTTTTTGGTTTTTGGTGGAGAAACGAACCTGGATGTCTACATGTAGTTGGCTCGAGTTGCGCCAAACTGCACTCGGACGACCGAAGCTCTAAAACTTAGCTCTCGCGATGGTGAAAGAACAACCTAACTCAAGAAGATAAAGCACAGACTAAGATGTTTTCAGTTTCTACTGTTGGATGGGGACTGGGTTTCTGTGAGGCCTGGACAAAGACCCCTGGCCTCAGTTCAAGCAAAAAATGCAAAAATGATCACATCTCAACCCCTTGCACGCACGAAGACGACTCATCAACAAGGTTGCACGACGGGTCGGGCCAGCCAGCCATCGCCCAGCTGACTACACCGTCATTACCGTGGCTCTACCCCAAGGCCAAGACTATCCCAGGCCTGCTCAAAATTTTACCGGGTCTAGCTTGGAGCTGGAGTTGCGTCTTCCCTCATGAGGTTCGACCATGTTGGATAAGTTTCAAGCTAACTTGAAGTCCGTTAACCTGGCTTGAACCAAGAGAATGTTAGCAAGTTTAAGGCGATGCTCTCTTAGCTAAGCCGTTTTGTTCTGCAGTTCTTGAATATAAAATATGTCTAACAATTTTATGGTTCATTAAAAATTCTTTCTGCCTCGTTAAATTCACCACTACCATCGCTTTAAAATATCTTAATTTTGTAATTAAATTGTAATTCTATCATTTTCTTGAATTTTTGAAAAGTTATAAGAGGGGAGCAACGAACTTGCATAGCTAAAATTAAAGGTGTTATATTTGTTACCAAGGCCCATTCAAGGTGGCCCTATGAACCTTGTCTTGATCTTCAACAGGTTGTTTGATGGCAATAAATTCATCATAAAGTACTTTAACTTCATGAAGATATTCATCAAGAGAAGAATTTTTTTTTATTTTTTTAATACCTCTTATAACCCACGCATTAGATTACTAGCCTTTTCTTTAGATGCATTAACATAGCGTTCTTTAAGGTACTTCTATACAAATTTGGTTGTAGGCATACAATGAGGATTGGCTTTATCTTCATGTTGCGGGATCATGAATTTAGGATTTGATTTCTTCTTTCTATTAGAACAATTTATAACAATATGTAAAGTCTTTGACTGATATAACATATGGTTAACATATGATCAACTACTCGACTACTCTCAGTGGAAAAAAAATAATAGGTTTCTCCAAATAATATAGTTTTTGGATGATAGTTAAGCTGGGTAAAAACTTATACAATACTTGTGATATTCAATGAAGATAAAAGTAATTGAGAATAGACTTTTGTTTACCATTCTATCATATGATAAGGCTCTTGAACCATAAAAATATTTTGGGAATAAATAACTTCCTCAATTAATGTAAGGTTTGCATTGCTATTAGTTTGCATATATATATATATATTATTACAAGGTAGAAAATCAAGTACAAGAATCAAGCATAAAATTAATACAATAATTAGGAAATAAAGGTTAGAGAATCATGTAATCAAGCATAAAATTATGCTCAAGCATAAAATCAATACAAGAATCAGGAAATAAAAGTTAAAGAATCATGTAAAAGAACCAATATAAAATCATACTCTTCGATCATTAGGATCATGTAATCTCGATTTTATAAGATTGGATTTTAATGAATTCTCCTCAATTATTAGAATCATACCATCTCCAATGTCACGGAATTCAATTTGAATCAATCCTCTTCAATCACTAAAATCATGCCATCTCTAATTTTATGAAATTCAATTTGAATGAATCCTTCTCATTCGCAAAAATCATGCTATTCTATTTTCATGAAATTAAATTTGATTAAATCTTCATTGTTATCTTTTCGTGGTCTATTAACCAAAAAGATTACCATTTCAACCATGCATCAACTTGCAACTCCTCGAATGTCTAATCGATTTATTCATTAAAGTTTTATTTTATTTTTCGATGAAATATGGGATAGATTATTTTACTCAAAGAAAAAGAAGTTATCCGTCAAATATAACATTGCAAATGGTGGAAAGAGGTGAAGAGAATCTTCTAAAATTTTTTTGAGTTAAGAAATTAGAAATTACCATTTAGAAGTCTTCTATTTTTTTTTAAGACTTTTTGATTTGCGATCATTATGAGCTCCTTCTCTTTTTCTTTTAAATTTAATCGCAATAAAAAATTTATCTTCGGCATCCAAATATGTCCGCAATCTCTAAATTTAATCATATTTTACAGTGTGTAACTTAAATTATCATCATACTTCTTTATTTTTTAAATGATGAAAAGAGGCGAAGAGAATCTTGTAAAATTTTTTTGAGTCAAGAAATTAGAAATTATCATTTAAAAATCTCTTAATTTTTTTTTAAAGGCTTTTTGATCTGCAATCATTATGAATTTTTTTTTTCTCTTTTTAAATTTATTCGTAATAAAAAATTTATCTCAGAATATAAACATTCAAACTTATTCGAAAATTTTATCGTGACGAGGATTTAATCATATTTGACCGTGTGTAACCTAAACTTATGACATAGATCTTCTTTATTTTTCAAATAAAATATATCGCAAAAATGTGCTAGTGGAAAGGCAATTGATGATGATCGTAACCAGACAAGGGACGTGATATCTGAGGTAGATATTCTTCCATATCCACATCTTCCCCGACCAACGACAAAAAGAAAAATAATTGAAATCTCGACTTATATTCAGCCCTCATGTCCATAAGCCTGAACGCAGAGTTGGTTGACAGGTTAATTAATTCATCCAGATGAAGGAAGGAGGGTGGCGAAAACAACAACGGCAACCCCACCTTCCGCACCGCGATCCCTCCGACGTCAACGCATCCTTACCCCACCCTAACGTCACTACGGTAACCCCATCCCACCTACTAAATCCCATATATGATAATTTATTGCATGCAATGCATCAACAATGGAGACCAGTCTCTTCCGCTCGTTGAAAAAATTTCTACGGCGTAGCGAGACTTTGGCTGTAGACGTCACAAATATGTTCTGGCTCAAGCTTCTCACAATCGCACGGGCGATGATCGAGTATGGATGGTTGCTTGCTTTACAAAGTTATAATTCTACGTATGGTATTCAATAAACAAGTGCTGATGATGGCCAGGTGTATCAGAGTTATTCGATCAGAGGTGAAAACCCTTGTCTTCAAGGCATAGGATATATCCAATCTGAAGGATATATATTTATGATGCGAGTCCATTCTGAGAGCCGGGGGGGACCATGAGTAGGGGGCTGTCTTGCCCCTTGAATGATGTGTTATTTGAAGGGACATGGATTAGATCTTGCACAGCGGATATGACACATATTCTAAACCATGATGTTGTTGTTGTGCCGCTGGAAACTACCTTTCAGATTTCAAACCATGATGTTTGAGATGAAATTTTATAATATGCTGCTAAGTTGCTTGATGACCAGGTATGTATAGATACCTTGAGATAAGATGATGGTTACACTTGATGTCGGCCAGCTAACATTACTCTCATGCTGATGATGAAGGATACCTGCTTGATCTCGTAAGAAAGGTGGGTGGCCTGGGATGTGACTCGTCACCTCCATGATATGATATGATGTTAATCTGGCAACCAAATGCAATGCAAGGGAGATGAACGGGATTCAATTCAAGAACAATGGTTGGTATTACCATTTGGTGCAATGAAACTGAGTCATTTTTCCTCTCTTGTAGCAAAGAGTAGCTCATCTTGAGGTTGTTAAAATCAAGCATTAGCTATATGATATCACGAAACATACAAATCAAGCATCGATGCAATACTTGAATGTAGTAATAATATAAAATCTAAATCTTGAAGCATTTAATAGATGGTTTTAGATTTTATTTGTTTGAGCCTTCCACCATACGCATGCACATGCACATACATATGTATATATGCGTATATAATCAAGCTGCATGAACTATTTATCTTATATGCATCAAAATATTGAAAGGTAGACCATTTATATAACTTTGATTGTTGTCGTGAAAAAATATATAATGGATTGAGTTAATAAAAATATAAAATGATCATGAAAGATCCAATATCCTTAGACTCTATGTGATATGGCATTTTACTTTTGATATATCATCATATATATACAAGTTAGTTGCAAGGTAGGCCCAGATCGAGTCGATTAGGAGACATTTGGTTCCTATACAAGGAGAAAGAAATAGGGACTAGTCCTACTTAACAATCGGAAGCCAATCATGCCTCGGATTGTGAGAAAGAAATAGGGTTTTCATCCCTTATTGATAGAAGAGGAAATGATGATCAAGCGATAGGAAAAAGATGACCTTTCTTCAATTAAACCTAATCTAATTTAAACCCAATCCAGCTCAGGTCAAGCCAATTAAGGGTGAACTGAACTAATTGACCCAAATCAACACTAGTTCGATTCGACCAAGCCTAATTAAGGGTAAGCCCAACCTAGATTAAACCCAATCTAGCTTAATTAGGCTGAGCCTAACCCAATTTGATTGAGTCCAATCCAATTTTGATTCAATTGGCTAGGATTCTGACATAACTAAGCCCTGATTGGAGGAGTCCTAGCCTAATTGAGTCATAATTAGAGAAGTTCTAACTAAATTAAATCTTAATTAAGTTTGTTCTAATCTAATAGAATCCTAATTAGAAGAGTCCTGACCCTAATTAAATTGATTTGAGTATAAATCTAACCTTAATATTAATTAGCTCAAGCTTAACCCAATTGACTGGTTTGGACCCTAATTTGATTCTAATTTCATAATTAATTTAGAAGAGGTCTATGTCTAAATCTAACTAATTAGGTTCCTATCTAATTTGATCTAAATTGAATCCCAAAATAATTCTAATCAAGTGATCTAACTAGATTAAAGACCTGTTGAGCATTAAATGATGAATTTGATGGATTAGCGAGTTGAGATAGGGATTCTTGCATATACTTAGATGCAATGAGTATGATTTTTTTTTGCATATTTATTTGACAACATGCATCATGATTTCATATTTATCATTTTATTTTTATATTTTAAGCTATGATTGCATGACTTTAGATTATGTATAGATATGAGTATCTTATATTATGACAGCATAGTTTGGTGATATTAATAATATAGATTCAAAAATTATTTTGCACATAAAAATATTAAAAGATATGATAGAGTAGAATTAAGAGAAGGGCATGTGGACTAATCATTGGGATGTGATGACGTGCCACTAGTGACAAGGCTATGGTGATAGTATAATGAGCACTAGTGTGGATGAGGCACCAGTGGCAGGGCCTATAGTAATGGCCTAATGAGCATTAGTATAGAGTTAGTCTTAGCTTAGGATGATAGTCATAATAGGTTTTAACATTTGGCACAAACTCATTGATGATGCATGGTACTATTTTTACCATACTTTGACCTATGATGATGGTCCAATTTGGTATAGACATGTGACACTAATGGCAGGGCTTACCATGCTGGCTGAATGAGCTGCTAATATGGATGTGACACCAGTGGCAGGGCCTATAGTAATGGCCTAATGAGCATTAGTATAGAGTTAGTCTTAGCTTAGGATGATAGTCATAATAGGTTTTGACATTTGGCACAAACTCATTGACGATGCATGATACTATTTTTACCATACTTTGACCTATGGTGATGGTCCAATTTGGTATAGACATGTGACACTAATGGCAGGGCTAACCATGCTGGCTGAATGAGCTGCTAATATGGATGTGACACTAATGACAGGGTCTATTGGGATGGCCGGATGAGCATTGCTATAAAACTAGTTTTGGCTTATGATGATGATTAGATAATGTTTATAACGCGTGGTACTAGTGTTGGAACAAATTTAAGTATAAGATAATAGCTAAGTTAGGTTTATATACATGAAGTACTGGTATGTTGATGTCGGCATATATCATCACAAAGCATTGGTATAATGATTGAGAATGTGGCATTAAAGTGATGTAATCAAATGTCATGAATAACAAAGATAAAATTATTAACAATCTTTCTTATATTTGGCACATACTTTTATAGAATGATATTTTGTAGCATGAAGTAAAATTTATTTTTATATACATTACTTAATAATTATGTAGATATTCACTACATATCAATATTTTTATATGTGAGAATTCTTACTGAGCATTGAGCTCATATCGTATCTATCATATATTTTAATATATAAAGCCTAAAAATATTGAAGCAAAACTAGAATTGAGGGATTGAGAGAGAGAGAGAGAGAGAGAGAGAGAGAGAGAGAGAGAGATATTGTAGAGACATAGTTTGTATTATGGTAATTGTAAAAACAGATTTTGAGGATAATAAATTAATGTTTCATTTGAATTATGATATGAGCTGTAAAGTAGTGATGATGAATAAGCCTCGCATGCTTTTAAAATCTCCATTCTAAAGGTATACGAATATGTCATGAGCCAAGACCAAGCACCAAATTTCGGGCGTGATGATACTGCGTGCCAACTTCTTATCGACCACATGTCTTTGGATTGTTTATGGTATTGATGTGGGTCTAGCCATCGCATACTGTGTTATTGGAGGGCCAAATGATTCGGTCTTATCATTTATATATGATTATTATACAATACAGGTGTAGTTTTGCAGTTGTAGGACTGTATCTCTGCAGTCCAGAACGAGCAGGCGGGGACCCAAGCTCAAGATCTAAATAAGCATTCATGGCAGCTCTTTGTTGGAGGAACAAGCATCAGAGGGGCGCATCCACAGCCGCCGGGTCGGCAGACATGGATATGATGCTGCATCCTGCACCATAGTTTTTACAAGCTTCGAATATTGGAAGTCGGAAGTGCCATCGTCTAAGATCCAATGCATCCAGCAACCCAGTAAATATGCCGGGCGTCGCAGCCATCCAAGGCCCTTGGGAAGCACCAACCCTTCTACAAATCCTCCATCTAAGTCGAAGGCCTCTTTTATATATATAGCTCACAACCTCTCGCAGAAAATGCAATGGAATAACCTTAGCTTCTTATATATATATATATATATATGTAGACAGCAAGCAGAGACGCACAAAAGTATGTAGGGCCTGTGGGGTGTTCTCGTTCTCCCTCTCGCATCATCTTCCGAATTGGAGCTGTCCGTCATAAGGCGACATATGCCTGCAAGGAATTTTATAAACTTCAAGGCATTGCGTAGAAAGGAATCGAAAGGCTTGCGAGTGTTGGATTAAATGTGGATTCTTTTTAATAAGTGCTGATTAAAGCGAGCAAACAAGAGGAGAATCGAGTGCGTTGGTTTGAAGCTGGAAGACCGGTGGTCAGTTCACGTGGGCACCTCATCAGTTTTCCATTAGAAGGAATGATTTTTAATATTGTGCTTCAAAAGTTGAGGACATTTTCATTTTGTTTTGATTAAAAAAAAAAGGCAAATCAGAATTAACCCAAAGAAAAAAAAAAAGAAAAGAAAAGAAAAAAAAGAAAGGCAGCAAGACCGGCCATTCATGGAGTTAGAAAAGCTGGGGCTGTCCACAAATAATTAAAAGGTGAAATTCGCACCATCCAAGACGCTTCCACTGAATAGGTTAGATAATGCGAGTATAATAATGAGGCGGGAGAATCAAATATGGTGGGGATTAAGGGGATAAGAATCTCATGGGTCGGCTCAGAATTTTTTAAGCATGCACGCACGCACGGATCGATTAAATTAGCAATACGTGTACGCCATGCTAGCAGTGTATGTCGCCCGATTTTTTAACCTCTTCGATTGTTGAGTCAATAGCCTCGTGAGAAAATTTAAACAAATTCTCTACTGCTGTCACACTGCATTAGAAATTTGTATTTATTTCTACATTTGTGGAGTCAAGATTTTTACTGGAATGTAGTAGTTGTATTTATTTTCCAACATATTGTCACGCGTACGCATGATATAGCAGTGATCCTCTGCTTGGCAACACAATGGGTGTATTTAGTGATCAACCATTCATCGAGTCGGATATAAGCAAGATGTCTAATTTTGGCGAGATCAGCTTCAGCGTTCATTCCAAGTTTATACACTGTCGAAGCTCTGACCCTGCGATTGAGTCACTGTACCAGATTGGATTGAGCTCACAAACATAATTCTTTTCCAAGTGAGTAAAACAAAACACGGAGACAGAGTCGGTCGTATCTCAGTTCAGGTGTTCCCAGCAAAAGAGGGAAAAGGGGGAAGAAAAACCTTCCATCGATCCGAGAGGGTGAAATTTATGCGAGCAATCTGAAATGAATAACCGGCCCACCGGACCATTTAACGCTATACGACCACCAGAAGACCACCTGACCGTGTCTCATCCCCGATGGAGGCCTAGAGGATAACACGCATAAGATCACGGCCGTCCAATCAAGATTGGACGGCGACAAGATGAACTCCGCTCCCCCCTCCCTCCCATAAAATAATAATAATAATAATAAAAAAGAAAAAAAGAAAAAAAGAAAAAAAAGAAAGGAGGCTCGCGACAAGCGACCGCGCATTAAAAGGAAGGCCCCAATCTCGGCCGCCCAATCAAGAAGGGAGCATTGATTGAGCGGCCCCGATGGACACTGATCAGTGGTGGTGGTGATGGTGGAGTTGGGTTCATTCAATGCACGGACATAGTTTGATGTCATATCACGAACTCTGCTGTAGCAGCGGGATCTTCCCCCTTTAACTTTAAATCACACGGCTCATATTCCGAGACCCACAGACCCTAATCATTGCACTCCCCTCCGTCTCTCTCTTCTCCTCTGTCGATTTAATAATTTTCCTTTAATTGCCCCATCCCCACCCCATCCCATCCCATCCCATCCCATCCCATGCCATCCCATCCCAAGTTAAACTCTAATTCCCCAGTTCTTTCTCGATTTCCGAGCCATTTCAGCGAGACCCGCTTTCTTTCGGTAGATTTCTTGGCCGCTGGGTGATATACACTAATCGGTGAGGCAGCCACCGAGACTTGGTCCGAACTAACGAGCGTTAAGTATCGTTCGACGGAGAGCCAGTCGGTGACATTACTTCGAACCAGTTGGTGACATTACGCTGTAATTATTTACTCGGTCTTTATGTCATGTAAGGGAATTGATGTCATGGAAGCCCTGTCGGTAATAATTTTAGAGAGGCCAAGCAACTTGTGGATTGGATGGCAGGGGAAAAATTTTCCCACGGTCATGTCACAATTTAATTTTAATCGATTGCAGCGCTGTCATCTTTCTTCTTTATTCACCAAACGGGAATGCTTGTAATCTGGCCACATGAAGTCCTATCCTCCTATATTTAAAATACCAGAAACATTAGTACTAATTCTCTGGGGTTGTGTTTATTTTGATATGCTTTTATTATTATTATTATTATTATTATTATAACAGGATAACACGTACGTCAAAAGCCGTGCTCTAGAATGCATTAATTTACATATTTCCTCCATAAAAAAAATAATATTATTTTTTTTATTAAAATATAAATATTATATGTTTAAAAAAAATTAAGGCATGCAAACCTCCGAAGAAGAGATGAATAACGATTATTTTTGCTTCTCTATGCACCTAAGCTTTTCAGATTAGAAAAATTAATCCGTTGAAAATATAATGATTTTTCGCTTACTATATATCATTTTTTTTTTTTTTTTGCTGTTATAATGTTTAATTTTTTTTTTCGTTGATATTTATAAGATTTATTAAGAAAAAGAAAAAGAGGGGAGATAAAAACAAGATGGTCCGTACGTGCAGCGTTGGTCTGACACCCGGGGGGGAGGGGGGTCATCGGTAATCGGTAAAACCATTCCCGCCCCAAGCAAAAGATCTGGCGGTAGCCGGAGGAAACAGCAAGCCCCGCCCCCCGCCTGGGGTCTGGTGACCGCCCCGGTAATCCCGGCGCCAGGTCTGACGTCACCTTCTCCCCCCGACACCGTACGGCTTCTCCTCTTCCACTCCACGAGACCCGACGTATTCCATCCAATTGAAGAAAGCCACGTCAGTCCCAAATGCCACCGTGGCATTCATCAGTGGCAGTTCCGTTAATTAAGCAAGCTCCGAGGGGCAGTTTCTATTCACTTCTTCCTGCGGGCAGCCGGTGGCCCGAGCCGTAATTATCGCTTCCCGACATGGCCCTTTTGGGAAGGCCGTTGGCCTTCGATTCGGGTCTTTATAAACGAGGACGGAAGAAAGGCGCAAATTTTTCCTCGGCCCATCGTTGAGATGCCTCTCCGTTGTTTGCGGGCGAGCGAGCTGTAACGCCGTTAAAAATAACGGCAAAGGCGACGGAGACCGCAGCTCGCCGACGGAAGCCGGCGGAGCGGCGATCCGGAGACCCCCTAGCTCCGACGCATGTGCTCGCGCGGTGGAAGGGGGGAAGAGATGGCCGATTTATTTATTTATTTTTGGTCGAGTTTCTCGAAATGCCGTAGGTTTTCTCGTTTCGCTCGCTCCATCATCGGAGATCGGATTTCGTAGATCGCAATCGTAGCCGTCGATTCGTTCAATAAATGTGACTCTCGAGAGAAATCGTATACCGTGGTTCTTAACGGAGACCTAACGGCATTAAGTAACGGTCGGTGAATTATATTTGGTGCCGGGAGGGAGGGGTGAGAATATATTCGTGCGGTGGGTCGTAATCTTTGGGGCTCCTTTTAATTTTTCCTTTTGGCCAACTTTTCGTCTCTCAAAAAAAGCGGTTTATTCTCCGCGTTTTGTTCTCTGGTTCGTGTTGTTTACCCACTTCGTAGCATTCACTTCCTCCACAGTGGTAAAAACCAAAAAGGTGAAACCAACGATAGCAAAAATACCGTACCTGATAAATATTTTTGCATGCTTCGGATATAATATATAAGAAATTTTTTTTTTTTTTTTTTAAAAAAAAAATTTACGAAACAAGTTTACTTTTTATGTTGAAATATAGGAGAAGAAGATAGATGGGGATGGAGACGGTGAAGGCCCGAGAAAGTAGTTTGGTTCGCTTTCTCCATCCACTGCCCCCCTTTCATTGTGTTATTTTATATAACATCTTGAGTGGTGCCGTGAAGTAGGTTTCAGCGAGGCATATAGCTTTCACACGCTTTAGCTGCTGCTGGCCTCTCTCTCTCTCTCTGTCTGTCTGCCTCGCTTCTCTCCGGTGATTCTTCTACCCTCCTTGCTTCAAAACCCTTATTAACTCCTTTTTCCTCTTCCCCTAGTACTTGGTTTGGTTTGCTTGTTGTTTGCATACGCGTGCTCTATCCATCTTCACTGAGCAATCCGATCCTGCTGGTTTTTTACAGAAGAAAAAGAAATGATATATATGCTATGCGCATCACCTAAAATTATGGCGAGCCACAGGAAAACCAGCTGCCTTTTGGACTAGGAAGGGGAGAGAATCTCAAAGGAGAATGCAGGAGTCGCAGAATTTACTGCTGGGAATGAGCAGCTTCAGGCCAGAACCCCACGTCGCCCAACAAAGCCGCCGCGACAAGCTCCGGATCCAGCACATCGAGCCGGTCCCCGATCTCGTCCAGGTCCGGGACGTCTACGACCCGGCCTTGTTCTCATCGTCGGCCCACGGCCATAATTTGCCGCTGGCCGACGCCGAAACCTCCATGGCCAATCCGTCGGCGCCCAGCGGTCTCACCCGGGCTGGCGATCCCCGGAGTGCGGGCCTCTGGCGAGCGCAGCCGAGCTGCGACTGGATCGTCACGAGCCAGGCTCTGATGACAAATCCTATGGTTTCGCCCGGTGTTTGCCACTCCAAGCCCGGCTTCTCGGGGTATCCGGATGCATCCGACGAGCTTTCGACCCAAGAGAACCACGAACAGCAGTGCGGGGACGTGCACTTCCCCTCCTCTCAAATCTTCCACCAGGCTCTCCAAGAGGTGGTCACCTCCGTGGGGGACCATGGCCTGGAGCTGGCCTCTATTCGCGAGCCCGGTCAGCCGTGCTCGTGGGTCGACAGCGGAAACGAATTGCTGCTTCTGCCGAGCTACGGCGACCAGCCGAACACGGTGTGGGTGAGTCGGCAGCCTCCGCAGTGGAACGGAGGAGGAGGGCTTGCAAGGGGCAAAGTGGAAGAGGGATTCGATAACGTTGGAAGCGAGGGAGGGACGCAAGGTCTATCGTTAACCCTCTCCTCGAACCTCCATGTGGCTCAGCTGGAAGAGAGGTTTGGACTCGCAAGTTCGAGGGCGAACGGGGCCGGGCAATCCTGCCCGTACCCCACGTTGTCGATCAGTGATAGAGGTTGTGGGGGGTCGCTTCAAGGTATGGTCAGCTCATCGGCGGTGGATGCTCGCAGGGGCGCGGGGCCGCTCGGGCCTTTCACTGGATACGCCACCATTCTGAAGAACTCAAAGTTCTTGAAGCCCGCTCAGCAGCTATTGGACGAATTTTGCAGCGCCGTGAAGCACTGTCATGTGGGCGAGCGGAGTTGTGGGGTTGTGAGTGCTGATTGCGGTGATGTGGTGGCCTGTGAGAAAGAGAGTAGTGCGAGGGGAGGGAGTTCGGGGATGTCGTCGTCCTCCTTGCATAGCTCGGCGGAAGCTGGTGCGAGTGGCGAGGCTTCTCAAATTCATCGCCCCGAGATGCAGCAGAAGAAAGCGAAGCTTTTGTACATGCTGGAAGAGGTTAGTTTTATGCCTAGTTTTATATGAGATGATAATACTTGCACTATTTTCTGCTACATGCTATGCTAGTTGCTGTTAATTTCTAAGCTAAATTGTCTCTCGGAAGTAAGCTTAACTTTTTTGCATGTCAAATCAGTGGCCTTATGCTTCGTGATATCATTTGATTCCTTGCAGCAGTACTCGAAGTATTTTCTATAGTGGTGCGGATTTCATTGATCTGAGTGGCAGAAGATTTTTCATACCTAATCATATTTCCCTTTTGAAGAAGGATACGAGTGCCCTGAGAGGCAGATTGCTGTTGCTCGATTGAAATGATCTTCTTTGGGATACCCTAATTGATAAAGCAGCATGCAGTCGATTAATCTAAATCTGTTTGGTTCACACTTTCATGACCACCACTGCTCTTTGAATCTTTTAGTTGATCTCTAAGGTTGAGTGGACCCATAGGTTGTCTCTATAGAGAGGACACAAGCCATGCTGTGGCAACACAAGGGATCAAAAGCTTTTCCAAAACTAATTGAAGTAGGCATCTTTTTGCTTTTTCATTTTTTGTAAATTAATAAATGACCTATAAATTTCAGTCAATTCCCTCCCAGGAGTTTGAGATGTTTAATCATATTTAGATGAATATAGTGTTAAATTGGTTGACAGTTTCTCCTGATTTGACAAAGATTTTTTTTTTTTTTTTTAATAAAAAAAGAAGAATAGGAAATAGTGTCCACTTTGAGTGAGTGATAACAGGAAGGACTATTTGATTTCAAGTACAACCATAGATGTAAGATGCATCAGTGGTGGCCAGGTGTCTTTTACGACGAGTTGTTAAATTGTTTGATTCCTGTAATTTTTTTTTATTAAAAAAAGTTTCTTCAACAAGCCCATTTCATTTTCTTTAAAACCATGGCCTCTTTTATTAAGAACCTGGGCATTTTTACTAGTATTTATGTTTACAAACTAGGAATTTTGATTTCTACAAGTGTTAGCATGGATATGGTTTATTTGTTTATAAGGTGGATAATGAAAATATTGGAAAAAAAATGATTATCTCTCAAAAGGGCTTGTGAGTTCCCTCCTTGGGAAAATAAGGTTTTTATATGTTATGTCTTGTGCACCTAGACCACTAAGGCTTCACAACCCATGTTTGACTTCAGTTCATCAATTTGATGAATAGGGCATGCATTCTTCTCATTCATGGTGTTGTCTAATTTCATTAATGAGAGTTCTTCAACTCTGGAAGCAACCTTCTGCTAATTCGGTATCTTGTGCTACATGTCAGTCATATTCTTCTTGTTTTTCCTGCTGATATCTTATACAGATACATTTTCCCTTTTATCTTAATCTGCTGTAAGATTTCAAACTCCTCAGTTAATAATTATTAGCATTCTCAAGCTGCATATAATCCTTTTATGCATGACCACCTTCATCATCAGAATTAGGCTTTTCAAAAATTTTTGGCAGACATGTAAGTCTCCTGGACCCTTCACTCATTCTGAAACAATTTATATATATATATATTTTGGGAAAGGTTCTCTTATTAATTTCCCAACAAGGTTTCATTTTCACAGTTTTAAGTTAATAGAAATACAAAGTCAGAAGCATCCAAGCAAGTAGAAATTTTTGCCTTCTCATGTCTATGCGCTCCATCGGATCTGAATATCAAGTTGCCTTTACCTTCGGATTGTATTAAAAGAATACTAGTGCAACGCTGGGTAGAGCAATCATTCAGTTAATAGTATGCTCAGTACTGACTGTGGCATTTAACTATGTCAAAGAGGACAAAGCTGCAACTTTTATCTGCCATCATTATAAATGAATCTTTTCAAATTTGTCCCTGACACTGTCCTTTTTTTTTTTTTTTTCTGTCAAGCTAATGGTTTTGGTGTTTCAATTATTGCTTAAAATAGCTCTGACAAGAAATTGTAATCCAACGTTAATGCATGCAAACATGTATTACATTAGGATGGCACCAGATTTTGATCTTATAGTGTTGGTTGCTGAAGAAGACTTCACAGTACGGACACCAAGTTGTGGGCAAAGGAGTGGCCTTCATGGTGTCTTTTGTTTTAAATCATCACCATCATGTTAGACTAGAGTCACTTAGTCATGAAGACCTTCTGGCATTATGGCACATGTGCAAATCATGGTTTGTCATTGCTTGGAGAGATCTAAGCATGTCTTCTTTGAGATATGAACCATCTTTACCTTCTAAATGGAGCATGATGACCCTTATCTCAATGTAGATTTATATATTCTCTTATCCATGGAGCCTATCTTAAACTTGATGAAGATATTTATATTGCAAGGATTAAGTCTAGAGCATTAATTGAAGCACGAATTCATCTCTAAATATGAGGTTTCATGTCAAATCTGAGTAGCAACTGCAAAATAATTGAGTTTTAGATGACAGGAATAAAGAAAATCCTTACCAGAATCTAAATTTTCAGAAGTTGACAAAATCAGGAAGCTCGCGATTTATTTTTGCACTGCAACTGTGTTATAAGAGATACCACTTTTCATGTAACATAAGCAAGAAAAAACATTTTGTCAATGCATATTCATGATTATTGAAATAATATTTTCTGGCATTTTTTTCCCCATATGAATAACCTTTGGAAATAATAAAAGATTACAAAAAGAATGCTAAAAGACAAGACTGCATTTATGGGACCATACACTTATACCGACTTTCCTGTTCCTTGGAAACATCTTGACCTTTCATTTTCAGGATAATGATGTCATCTTTAAATTGTTCATGCTTCTAGAGAAGTTTAAAGTGGTGTTGAAACTCTTTAGCGATCAGATATGCGGATTGAAATGATTTTTCTAGGATCTGGACTGATTGGTTTAAGAGTTAACTAACGATAACTGAATTCACATGCTATCCTCTAAAACAGAAAATGTGAATGAAACTCTCTACTTTAAGACATTTATAGCAAGCACGGTTGCCATCTTAAAATGGAATTTGACTTTATGTTCTGTTCTTCAGTTTTGCATCTCCAAATGCAATGCATCATGCCATGCTAAGAATTATAGATTTTGAAATAGGTTTTTTCTGAAATTTAACAAATTATTTCACATAGTAAAATGTGGGTGGAGAAAATTGAGATAGCCATTTATGGTTACTATAGAACCATCGAAGTGAGCAACGCATCACTTTTGAAGTACTTCAGCCCCTTTTTTTGTTCTAACAGTTACTGAAAAAGTTAGTTTGGACAGACTGACTATTAAAGTAAAATGTACAGAAATTTATTGTCATAGGTGTAAATTGAATTATAGACTCAAAGCTGTTCTAGAGGGACCACACAAACGGTGGGTACTGTTTCTGTCATTTATGCTTTCCTTTTTTATTTAAAAGTAACCAGAGAAATAAGTGAACAACCTGGCATTTCTGATGCAAGCTCTTCAACTAAGCACAAATTGATACGACATGGTGAAATTGTACTCTTAGACTAGTCTAACCCAACAACAACAAAACACTGGCTTGAATGCAGTACCTTCTAACGTCACGTGAATGTGGGGTACATTCTGTTGTGTGGTTTAGGTATTGAAATTATAATTTGTTTGACATTTTATGCATTTATTTTTTTTACCCCTGTGATACAAAAAATACGCAAGCAAGATATACTATGATAAAAATACTACTAATCCCCACAGGTTAGGTTTTGAAATTTATCATGAGTTTTTTTTTTTTTTTTTTTTGGGAGGTATTTCACAATCATTGAGTTTTTTTTTTTTTTTAAGAAACCAAAAGTTATTTTATGTTATCCAAGAGTCTAAGTGACCAAGTCAAAGTCAAAGTTAATGTATCTTGAAGTCTTAAATATCTAAGTTCATGTCATTATGTCATGATTAAATGTATCAATTGAGTTGATGAAATGTACTTAATGTATGGAAAGTTAAAAAGTTACCATGAGGCCTATAAATAGTAAGGTCTTGGTGAGAGTGTGAAGAAGTGTGGAAGAGACAATAGAAAGTATCATTATACGAGTCTAGGGGTATGCGGCCATACACACCCTAAGTCATGTTGGCTTATCTTTGCATGATATGAATATTTTTATTAGTCATTTTACTTCCATCTCCCCTTTCTTATTTTGTGGTTACTCTCCATTAGATATCATTAGGTCTGTAAATAGGAAGGTCTTCGTGAGAGTGTGATGAAGTGTGGAAGAGACAATAGAAAGTATCATTATATGAGTCTAGGGTGTGTGGCCATACACACCCTGAGTCTTGTTGGCTTATCTTTACATGATATAAATATTTTCATTAGTCATTTGAGTTCATCTCCCCTTTCTTATTTTGTGGTTACTCTCCATTAGATATCCTACTTATGAAAGACCTTTTCACTTCTAAACCGATCAGTGGTACGAGAGCTTGATTGATTCTGGTGCTATGGTTAGTGTTTGTTTGGGGTGTGATTGATGTTGTGGCCAAGAACCTTAGGATAATGAGAGAGATAGAGAGATATCCTCCAAAATAGTGAGTCGGTTAGCTAACAGAGAGCAATTCAGGTGTTAGATGTTAGAGAAAATAACCCTCAAGACTAATGAACTACATATGTTTGGGTCAAAAGAGCCAACAAAGGATTGGCAATGATACAACAAAACCTAATATTTTTATTAGTCATTTGAGTTCATATCTCTCCTTTCTTATTTTATGATTAGTCTCCATTAGATATTCCCCCCCCCCCCCCCCTGCAAGTTGTTACTCCAGGTTAAATGGGTATTTTTTGCTTGTATAGTAAGTAACATAAAGAAACAAATATAAAGCCATGATAGATTGGCTTGTTTCCATCAACATTTCTGAAGTACGTACTATGTATTGACATATCACATTCAAGATTTTGTTTTGTTGCATGCTAGACTGGAACCACATCTGAAATCATCTAATATTAGCTATGGATTGACATATGGAAGGTTTACCAGTGATGATAATATCTTTTTTTTTTAAAAAAAAAAAAAAAAAGAGGGAACAGGGAGTGGAGAAAAAATTGAACACAAATTAAAAAAGCATATTATGGCAGACTATTATGTGATAGAGTAGGCTTGTTCATATTGTAGTCAAAGCAGACTTTCATATCTTTTCATGGGTGCCCTGAAATGTTTTGTTTGATGGACTGGTCTCATATATGTTTTCCATCTATTGACTGATTCTGGCTCTTTTGCACTAGTGAAAAATTAAAATACCAAATCAAATCTCTTAAGATTTCTTGGGGTATTACTTTCTTAAATAAAATGTGGTTATTAGAGATAAGTTTTCTTCAGCAGTATTGTTTGTTAATGCACTAAATTTCCATGGTGTAAGGTTGATTGCCATCACCATAGCACTCTTTATCATGTGATGTGTTTGCTGTTAGAGGGTGAGAATTTGAAACATCAATTTCCATCAGTTTTGAAACTCCGGCGAATCTGATGAGGATAGAGGATTAAGCATTTTTATAGCAACTTTCCCCTTATCATGATGTATGAACTTCTGCTTGTTAATTTACCCTAGTTTATTTGTTTATTCTAACAACATGCTATTAGCTGTCCAGTGTGCATTATTTATATGGGATGGTTAGTATATCAAGTTGCCAATAGAACATTCTGGGATGATTTGTCAACTTTTGAGGTGGGAATGGCTGAATTCAGAATGATGATTTGGTTGCATGGAGAAGCTGGAAAGACAGAAATAGACATGAGATGCAAGCCCATTAATGAAGGTGGAATTGATGGAGAGCTAATTGCCATCATATTGTTGTCTGCAGTTGAGACTTGAAGAGAAACACTCGCAATGGAAAATTAAGTATATGTGGAAGTATATGAAAAGAGAATATTATGGCACAGTGAAAACTTGGATGGAGATTCTAAAGATTGATTCATGCTTCAAAGGAAAATTTACCATCTAAAGTCATAAATGACAAAGAAGCATTTATTGCTAATGGTAGAGATAAAATATGAGGTGGCTTGCCACTGTTCTGCTTAAAAAAACTAATTTAGAGATGATGAGTCATGATGACTATTTGTTATTGTTAGATTTCTATGCATTCATGCTTTATCTTAATCTTTAGTGATAAAATCTCCAAAATTCTTTTATGCTACTTAGGGTCAAGTTACCATAGTCACTTTCTTTTTTCTTTTTTTTTTTAAAAAAAAGGAAAATATTCATGATTATATGGTCTCATTTGTATCATCTCAAATGAAGAACCAGAGAACTTATCATCTCAAGGTGCCTAACAAGCCTTATATTTTGAAACATCCTAATAAAAGAATTCTTGGTTGATCAGCAGGAAGTTGCAGTTCATGTGAGAGGACTAAAATGTGTTTCAAATATCTCGTTCTACTGATAAACCATGTCATATAGTTCTTGATATGCTGTTCAGTGCATAATGACAGCTCTATCGTAATTGTTGAAGTTGGAGTATTTACTTTCTTTTATTTGAGAATATGTGGTAGGAAAGGAACATGATCCTGGTCGAAACCTAGCTGGTCTCTCTCTCTCTCTCTCTCTCTCTCTCTCTCTCTCTCTCTCTTTCTCTCTCCTACTATTATTGTTATATTTTTTCTGGTGCAACACTATTATTGTTATCTTCAGGACTTCAGCTGCCCGATGCATTGCTGTCAGTTCGTGCAATTAATTTAGAACACCAACTGGCCTGAGCTCACTTTTCAAATGTCTGTGAAGGTATGCAGACGGTACAAGCAATACCACCAACAAATGCAAATGGTGGTCTCTGCTTTTGAATCTGTAGCAGGCCTCAGCTCTGCCACGCCCTACGCTTCATTAGCCCTCAAGTCCGTGTCAAAGCACTTCCGGTGCTTAAAAAATGCTATATCTGAGCAACTCCAACAGATCAGCAAAGTGTTGGGAGAGGAGTTCATGTCATCACCCAGTTCCTGTAGAGGTGAACCAATGATGACACCAAAGTTAAAATATGTTGATCACAGCCCCAGCAAGCAGAAGGCAGGGGAGAACAGCTTAGGCTTTATGGATCAGAACCAGCCGGTGTGGAGGCCTCAGAGAGGTCTTCCTGAGCGCGCTGTGTCTGTTTTGAGGACCTGGTTGTTCGACCATTTCCTTCATCCGTGAGTCACTGAACTTTGACCGGATATGTTTATATCTCTTAGTTGTGCCATATTTTTTTTTTTTTTTTTAATTTCCCTAGTGTTTCCTTTGGTCCATACAACTGCTATTACTGTCATTAATGCATACATGCTGTCTTAGGTGGGGAAGGGACTTCTCATGCATGTTTGATGTTTGATGTCTCCAGGTATCCGACTGATACGGACAAGCACATGTTGGCGACTCAAACTGGCCTGTCACGGAACCAGGTAACTTTCCCAGAGCCTACCTTTCGTTCCCTTGTGATATGCTATTAGGAGGGGAGGATGAATAGCTCCCACCAATGATGTCACCTGCGACCAGCTCTCTGGAATGGGCTGAGTTGGTGGGGTGGTCTATTTTCAATGCTGGTCCATGTTCTTTTATCCAATGGGAAGCAGGTTGGATCTCATAAATTCTTATCTTGGGAACTTTAATGTTTGGTTCAAGTCAAGCTTAGTTCAATTTGTGTTACCATGTAGCCCGACATCTGTGGCTATGTCATTATTGGTCAACAGAGCTGGGCCCATGAGGTCAGGCAGACCAAAAGATAAAATATTTATATTCTATTAGTACAGTGGATTTCTATGTCAGGCCCCGGCTGCTTGGACCAATCACCATTGAGCCACAGAGGACTTGGTTTCATAGGGTTTGGTTTTATCCACCGTGTTGAACTAGGTTTTGAAATCAACCTAGGTTTTAGGGGTCATCTTGGCGCAGTTTGTAGGACCCAGTCTATTTTCATGGCAGTAAATGTGCCACTTTTTGACCATGACCTAATTTATAATTGTAACAGCTGTTGTCCGTCTGTATACCTGCTGTTAAGGTCGGTTTCATTCACAGCACACGTGAGGAGCCATGTCATTGGAGTCAAAATTTGACCAGTGTCTATACTGACAGCCTGCTGTAGTGCCGTCAAAAATTGACTCATTTAATCCCCCATTTGAACAAACCTGACCTACGATGCATGGATGAGAGCTGGGACCGGTCTCCACTGTTGCCACCATCTCTCATGAAATAATTAGAAGCACTGTTTCAATGTGATCTCATGCGACATGGACTACTGCTTTTTAACGGGGCAGGACCTTAATCAGACTGTCAGACTATGAACCAATCATCTGTTAGAGCCTGAATCTTCTGTGGCTTGTACCATGTGTCTCCCTCATGGTCACATTGGTGATTGGTCCGCGAGCGAGGTAGGGACGGCACCTTTAAATTTCATTAGCACTGATTTAATTTGCATTTTTTTTTTTTTTTTTTTTTTAAATTATTGGTTTCATATCGTTGACACGGTCTCTGCTATATAAAGTAATCACGTAGCAAATTCACTGACGGGGTGATGCAAAGCCTGCCACTTGTTTTATGATTAATGTTGTTTTGGTGCCTCATATCTTGCTTGCATTGGTGCTTCACCTTGTGCAGGTTTCCAACTGGTTCATTAATGCCCGGGTACGGCTATGGAAGCCAATGGTTGAAGAGATCCACATGCTCGAAACCAAAGGGATGAAGGGAATGGACCTCAACACAGGCAACAGAAACGATGTTGCTAAGCCACCCATGGATGATGCAGGGCGACCTCCTAGTGGTCAGAGGCTAGGAGCTCAGTCTAATAAGCCACTGGACTGTTCTTCTATGGAGCCCGTGTTTAATGATGAAGGTTCCCAGAGTATGGAGCAATGGCATTGTGAGAAGAGATCAAGGATTGAAGGGTGTGGGATACCGGCAAGCATGGATGGGAACTTGGTAAGCTTTGGAACGTTCCAAGGTGCAATGGACATCGGAGGGCTGGGAGCAGTGTCTCTCACGTTGGGCCTCAGGCATGAGGGTGGGCAGCAGCAGCAGCAGCAGCAGCAGCAGCAGATGAGGCACTTTGGAGGTCAGATGCTGCATGAGTTCGTGGATTGATTGGGTCTTGTTTGTTGGGATTGACTCGTTGTTAGTGTGAGATGATGCTGAGTTGCAGCCATGGCAATGTTTGTGGTGATGCGATAGTGTGAGCACATTGGAGGACTAGGTTTTGGGGAAGGGGTGAACATTGTGTTGTAGGGGAGGGGAAATTGTCCGTTGTATGATTTGTAATGCTACTATTCCTTTGCTGGCATATTGTAAGCGTCCATAGTTTTTGTGGTTCATTGGAACTTTTTTGGTCAAAAGCTGTCGCAAATGAACAGGTCAACAATCTTCTGTTCTCTCGCTCTTAAACTTTACGCGCTTTTGAAGGCCGTCTCCCGCGCGTGCAATGCGCTGCGCTTGCGGCTGCTTTTTGTGCAAGAAAATAAAGCTGTAGCTGAGTTAGAGAATGGCAATTTGGAGTGATGTCGAACGTATAATTGGTTTGTAATCAGAGGGATCATCGTATTGGCGAGATGCTGACCCTGGTCCATAGCTCAGCTCAAGCTTCTCTTTTCATGCTTAGATAACATGGTCGCTCGAGCCTAGGGTGTCATATTTCTTCTTCCCTTTTTTCAATGGTATTGGTGTGTTTTGTGCTGTTAATATGGTTGCTCTAGCCCATAGCGTCATGTTTCTCTGTGCCTGAATGGAAAAGCTCGATTCGAATTAATGGCCTGTCTAGGTTCTTCATGCTTTGTACCATAAAAGAGGCAACCATTTCCCTTCGGGACTGAGTTTGCTCCAAACCTCGGCCTGGCACAAATGTCCCTCCTTTTCTCTGTTGAGCCGCCTGAAGACCCACGGAAACGGACGGACCTTCAGAAACTTGAGCCAGGTCCAATCATGAAAGCACCAGGCTTTATTCCGAGACGAGAGAGAGAGAGAGAGAGAGAGAGCAATTGAGCTGCCGGGTGTGGAGGGAGGCATTCGTGAATATTGTGCAAGACTGGCTTTAGCTTCAGCTCAGGCCGGTGGTTATGCTGGCTTCTCACCAGGCTTATGATGGGCTCGGGCACAGGCCTGTAGCTATGATGGCTTCACACGAAGCCTCGGTTAAGATGGGCTGAGCTCGGTCCATGTTTTAGACGTAATCAGAAACAGAAACAGAGTACATTTTCTGGAGTCCGAACGTCGGAACAGAGAAAAAGGAACGACAGACCTGGTGCAATAATCCAAAATTATATCATCAAGCATCGATAATTCATTAGTGTATCCTTAAAATCCACGAATATTTGAGTGGTTTGTAGTGAGATCCATGACTATTGTTTGTGCTACCCTGCCAAAGGCTTTCAGAAGGTTGTCTATATGCATGCGTAACAAGAAAAAGCTCAAAAGATGCAAACAAGTTGAATAACAGGACTAGCAGTCCCTGGTATTATGTTTCACCTACTCAAGGGACCAGAAGCAAAGGCACCGATGTGTTGAATACCTTCCTTTATTGTAGTATGTGGACCACAACAAAACAGATAAACAGACAACAATTGCAGCAAAAGAAATCTTGGAGCACTACAGTTTATTCAGTAACCAACCTTCAACAGGGCCGACACTTACAGTTCGACCAGGTATTCGTTTTTAATAAACGAATAGAATCGATTAAAGCGACTTGCAACTCACCTCGCCCTACTTTGTTGTGCAAAATCCACGAGAGTTTTTAATGTCACCTTACAACATGCAAGTAAGTCTCCTCTCCTGATATGATATCCATGAGAAGAAATTAAAGTTGTTACCTATAATAAAAGAGGCAGCAAACTAGATCGCTAGAGTGTCGTCCTCGTTCTCCCCAGATATCTCCTCCAGGGACTTGCCCTTGGACTCGGGCACCAGGAAGGTGAAGAAGAGCCCCAAGAGGTTGCAGGCGGCGAGCAAGAAGAGGGAGTTCTGGACACCAATGCCGGGAGGGTAGCCGTGGTCGGTTTTGGACGGGTCCGGGTTCTGGGCCAAGTAAAGAAAGCCGAAGGAGCCGATGATCGCCCCGAGCTTCCCGGCGGCCGACGAGATCCCATGGCAGGTCGACCTCAGGCGGGCCGGGAAAATCTCGGCGGGCACGATGAAGGTGGTGCTGTTGGGCCCGAAGTTGAAGAAGGAGAAGGTGAATCCATACATGACGATGAAGCCAATGTGATTGCCCGGCGTGGTCCAGTGGTGGTAGGGGATGCCGAGGCCGAGCATGAACGCCGTCGCCATGAAGAAGCCCATCATCTGGATCTTGAACCGGCCGACGATGTCGATGAGCGGAACGGTGAACCAGTACCCCGGAACGGTGCCGCAGAGGGCGATCAGAGTCTGGGCCCTAGCGATTGTATACACTTCTTCGATGGCGTTCATGGTGGCGGCCTTGGGGATCCATCCGATGGCGCTGAAGATGTCTTTCTGGAAGAGGTTCTGGCTGTAGAAGGCGATGTCGAGGAGGAACCAGGTGGTGGTGGTGCCGAGGAGGTGGAGGCCACGGCGAGCCATGAATTGCCTGGAGAAGAGGCCATAGGCGTTCGATTGCTTGCTGGTGATCGCCTCCACCTTGGCCTGCTCCTCCTCGAGGTCGACCTGGAGGACTTTGGCCATGTCGGCGGCCGCCTGCTTGGCGTTCTTGGCGACGAGGGCGGTGTAGCGGGCGGTCTCGGGCATCTTCGTCCTCCAGTAGTAGGTGAGCGCCGCTGGAATGGCGCCGAACGTGAGAATTACGCGCCAGACGTAATCGGCCTCGGGAACGGTGGATTTTCCGGGGTTGACGGCGTAGGAGGGGGCAGGGAAGGCGTTCTTGAAGGCGGCGGAGACGACGATGGCGAAAAGGCCACCGGTGAGGATGCCGACGCCCTGCATGGCGAAGACGGCCGCGATGAAGGCACCACGGGTCTTCTTGCTGGAGTACTCGGACATGATGGTGGCCGAGAGGGGATAGTCGCCGCCGATGCCGAAGCCGAGCCAGAAGCGGAAGAAGCAGAGGGTGCCCATGACGGCCTTAGGAGTGTGGCCGAAGGAGAGCCCGGAAGCCAGGGAGCAGAAGACCATGAGCATCATGGTCATGCCGTAGACGCTCTTGCGGCCCAGCTTGTCGCCCAGCCAGCCAAAGAAGAGCTGCCCTGAGAGGGTGCCGCAGAAGGCAACGCCATTAACCGCAGCGGAGACGTTGGGGGGGGGAGGGTCCCGGGGGTCAGCGAGCTTTCGACATGGAAGTAGATGCGGCCGAGAAGCTTGGTGACGAGGGAGATGCAGAAGAGGTCGTACGCGTCGGTGAAGAAGCCCATGCCGGCGACCACGATGGCCGTGAAGTGGTACCATTGCGTCTTCGCGACGTCCAAAGCGTTCAGCACCTGGAGCTGGTCCCCCGCCATGGTGGACGGCTTTCCTCCCTTCCTCTCCTCGGTTTCGCCTTTAGACAAGAAGAGCAGCCCTGAAAAGCAGAAAATAATAATAATAATAATAATAATAATAATAAATAGCACTTTTTATTTATAGTTCTCTCTCTCTCTCTCTCTCTCTCTTATTTATTTATAGATAGACAGAGGAGAAGGAGGAGGAGGTCGAGTTAAGGATCGATATAAATTTAAAGTCCTATCCTTTCCATCAACTTCCATACCCAATACTCGATCAATATCTTTACATAATTCAAAATTAAAAAACGGGTAAAAACAGCAGAGTGGATAGTGAAAAACTCTTTCATGTGATCGAAATCCTGAAAGCTAATGCGGAAGTGCATCAGTTTTTATTGAATAGAAAGCGCGACTGGGTTAGCAACAAACGGCCACGGAAGGGGAACAAGAACGAGATCAAGAACCAACGACCCAGTCGGTCGCAGCGCCTTCTCTATTTTATCCATGGGACTGAAATCAGCCGCAAAAATAAATAAATAAAGTAAAAACGGCGCATCGAACGATAAAAATCAAAAGAACCGACGAAGAAATTTAGACGAACTAATGCCACCGAGAGCAGAAGATATGAGGTTAGCATTCAAAGTAGAAGGTAAGACAGAATCAAGACTCCAGACACCAAATTTTCAGTGCCTAACGAAACAAAAAAAGATAAATATATCTGGGAGAGTCGGAAGGAAAGATGAGCAATGAGATGACGAATCTCCACCTCTTCTTCTCTACCTTCTTCTCTACCGATAGGTAGGAAGAGAGCGCAGCAGCAATGAGATGACGAATCTCCACCTCTTCTTCTCTACCGATAGGTAGGAAGAGAGCGCGCAGCGGGCGAGAGAGCGAGGGGAAGACGGAATGAGGAGGAACGGTGTAAATAGGAGAAGGCGGCAGCGTCGAGCGTTCGAATATTCTTTAATTTTTCCTTGGTCAAACCCTACGCCCGGCCGATGCGTGGGACCCGGTCGCCCCTCCGTCCTCATTTAAGTAGGATTTATTCAGGGCCCTCCCTCTCGAGGCTTCCCTTTGTCACGGCAATATTCGTTCCGGCGTTCGTTCTCGAACGCCGGAGAAATTCAAAGTTGTGACAATTCTGCGTACCAAATTTTTCTTCTCATTATTGCTCTTGATAGTATAATAAATTATAATAAATAAAAAACTTTACTAGTCTTCTTATTAAGCAATCGGTATTATAAACTGCATAATCTATGGTTAAAAGTTATTTGAAAAAAATGAAAAGTCATCACCCCGTATGTTTTAAAGATTGCGGGATAATGTTGGGGTTGACTGCTGTTTAAGAAATGGTAAGAAATAAATACTAAGAAATGGTAAGAAATAAATACTAGTATTCCGTGGAAGGTTGAATGACGCTACATTAGAAAGATAAAAATAAATCTCAAAAGTTGTGAAATGCAATGAATTGATGCATAAAATAAAACTAAAAAAATGAATCGCTTGCATTTGTGATCCATGAGGGATTGAATGCTGTAGATTTTTTTTTTAAAAAAAATCTTTATGCTTTGACTCAAAATCCTAACTAGGATTGTAACAATTGTCACATATTTATAAAAAATGACCTCATAAGTATGCAAGACATCTATTATGGCATCAAAACAAATTACTAGCAACGTGCAATTTAACAACAATAAATTCTTCTTAATCCTGAATTAGTTGGAATCGGCTGCATGAATCTTTTTTTTTTTATTTAGCTTTGTTATGAGTCATATTTTTTATAAGATGCAAAAATTCTAAATCTTTCTTTATCACTTCTTCCTATGTAATTTTCAATTTAGCTCTACTTCTTTTTTTTACTACATGTATCAGGTCACTTCCGAGTGTCGATATGACACATTGCTTCCGAAGACCATCCAAACTATCCTTGTCATTTCTACTATATTCGGGGTTTGATGCAGTACATCGCTTATGGAAACACCCTAGTTTTGATCAATTTTCTTTATTAGATTCATGTTCATAAAGTATAACTATAGTTTTATGCTGGCCATCAATCTATCGAAACGCTCCTTCTTTATCTGGATTTGGGATCGGCTGTATATAAAAAACTCATACATAGACAGAGTTAGCAACATACATCTTAAATTTAACTTTTATTATATCGAACATAAATCTTTAATAATTTGAATTATAAAATAGTCCAATAACTATATAATCAAAATTTGTCCTAGGTCATGGCGTTGATTTCTTTCTTTCAACTACGTACTCTTACGTTAGTGCCCAACGAATCTATTGCTCTAAAATTAAAAGGAAAAAATAATAGAATAATGCGAATGATAGCTCAGTAGGTAATGTTTACCTTACTAGATAACTCATATAACAAATCAATAATAAACATGCTGTGCATATATGCAATGTCATCATATCCAATTATGGTAACAAAATGATAAATTGGATCAATCCCAATTCATCTCAACTAAGCCAATTGTATGCATGGAATCTCATAATCAATAACGTATTAATGTATAATCCCCATTAACAAGGTATTGATCAAGTCATAATCCCCAATGGTAGGGCATCAATGAGGTATAATCTCTACCGATAGAGAATCGATAAGATATAATTCTCACTGATATTCTCCACTAATAAAGTATTAACACAATCGGCTAGGTTTCAAAATTCGTAACATAATACATTTGATCATATCCATATCATATCAATCCACGACCAAAAAAACACATTCAAAACAAATTTGAAACATTTATGCATAATTTCTAAAAATAACAAATGCATCTATAATTAGGAAACATGTACTCATAAAATCCTGGATCAATTATGATATTAATATTTGTTGAATATATATATATGAAATATCTAGAAAAAGGTGAATTATTACTTATAATATCAATTCCATTCAACTCTTTGCATTCCTTTCAAATCGTATTATTAAATTTAGGCACTTAACAATCAAACAAGTCCAACTAACTCTAAGCATCATTATTAGAACATAAATCAGAATCAATGTAGGGTTCTTTTGATGATATTAAATCTCTATTGATGTAGATATGCCTGCATGAAAGACAAAACTCTTTACCTAACACTGATCATCTCTAAGGAGATTGAAATCTTGCATCTTAACAAGTAAGAAATCTCTCTAAGCCCAAAGAAAAAGTTTTAAGAACTTTATTAATGAATTTTTAATTTTAAAAATTCAACTGAAGCCTATTTATAGATAATTTTTCAAAAGATAATGGGTTTCTATTTCTCATGCATACTAATTTCGTTAAATCAATGAATTTTCGATTTCTAATATGATTAATATTACTTAAAGGAAATTAAAAAGTTAAATATCAAATAAATATATAAAATAAATTCTTAACTTCAATTAAATTTCTAACATATAATATGAGTTTCTAAAATAAAGAAATATAAAAACTAAGATAAAATTTTTTTAAAAAAAACATCTTTAACTTATGGATGATGGAATGGTTATTTCATATTTTTTTTAAAATTCATTTGCATTTATTAGATTGCTCATAACTTTCTCATTTGACTTTTGTTTTAAATGAATCAAGATAAGTTACAAATGTAACTTGATGCTAGACATCATGAAGATAGAATTACTCAAAAATTTAACAATATTCATTTTATTAAAGCTTTCTTTTTAACCAATGTGTACTAGATTGGAATATTACGCCTTACATTTTTGAAATACGAGAGATTGTTACCTATGCCAAAATAAAAAAAATCTTCATATTTATGAAATACAACAGATTGAATGCTATGTGAAAATAAAAAAGAAAAGAAATCTTCATATTTGTGAAATGTGAGAGATTGAATATTATGTAAAAAAATAACTAAAACCTATTTCACATACCAACCGAAAGGATACCCATCCATTATGATAATACGTAACTTTATTAAAATTAGATTTTATTATACTTATTCAAAGACTATTCATGTTACAAATTATATCAATTTAAAACATGCTATTTTATTCCATATTCTAATAATTATTTTTCACAAAAATTTGAATCCATTTCTCTTTACTAAAAATGAAAAATAAATATCTTAATTTTATTTTTTATAGATCTTCAAAAACTATTTTATTTGAAATAATTATAAATACCAATGATTTCAATATATTCCAATATTATATATACTTTTTTCATACAAGTTATTTAAAATATAGATAATTTTATTTATGCTACTATTCAAGAGTAAGATGGTATTATTAAATATATAAATTTCAATAATTTTATATTTTATAATTTAATTAAATAAATTAAAAGTTTTAATATATTAAGTTGGATCAAAAATCAAAACCTTTAGATAAATCAATAGAAAAATAAAGACCATTTTTGACTTATTGGTAGGAAAAATAAATACGAGTTATAAACTAATACTTAGCAATTTGTCATAAATATGGGGCAAAGAATTATTTTTTAGTTTTTCTAAAATGACACTAAAATAATATCATAAATACTAAGATTGCTTATAATTTATCATAGATGCATGGCAAATTATTATTTATAGTTTTCTCATAAAAAATGTAACTAAAATAAAATTTTAAATTCTATGATTTCCTACAGTTTATCATAAACATAAGAGAAAGAATTATGTCCAACTATTTCAAAATATCATTAAAATAATGTCATAAATTAATGAATTTCATTAACTAAAATAAAATTTTAAATTCTATGATTTCCTACAGTTTATCATAAACATAAGAGAAAGTATTATGTCCAACTATTTCAAAATATCATTAAAATAATGTCATAAATTAATGAATTTCATTAATTTATCATAAATATAAGATAAAGTAATATTGATCAATATTGTAATATATCACCAAAATAATATCATGGATTGTATGAATTTTTGTAGTGAATGAGCTTTAATGATAATCGAGTATATTAACATTAAAATTATTGAAAACTTTTGCATAATAAGCATAATTAAGCATATTAATACCAACATGCAATAAATGGATAACTCTACATAAGTTGAATCTTAATCGCTGTCATTAAGACTAGTCTTACATGATGTTTGGGATATAGTTATTTTTCTTCTTTTAACTACACATTAATAAAGAAAAGATGTAGGAACATAGATCCATGTGAAATAATATATGCTTGAAAATTTTAGTGCAATAGTAGAATAGATAATAGTGGGTAAGTTGCTTGGATATTTTAGTTCAATGTACTAAGAATTAAAACATTCAAAAACAAATAATTCTTTTCCATTCTAATATTTGATATAATAATATGATTATTATAATCCAAAACATTCATTATGATATTATTCTCACTTGCCAAAAGTTGTTCTATATTTCATTCTTTTTAAGAAGATATTTTATACCTCATTAGTTTTGCTTTAAAAAAACTTATAACTATTGTAATAATTGTTCATAAAGGTTGATAGCCATGTTAAAATAGTTTTTTTTTTTTTTTTGATATAAAAATTTGTGTTAGTCATAGGAACATGAACAAATGAAGAGTATGGAGGAGAGAAAGTTGGGGATAAAACTTTGATGCAGTTCATTTGTTGTTTGTCATCAGATTCTCTACTTAACAAGTGGCATGTATATTATTTTATACTTTTTAAAATAAATTTTACTATGATAGCAAATACATATCATTTGTCAAGTGTATTGGTTGTACATGTATCATAACTCATTAAGTAGAGTAAACACTAATGAGCTACACTTAATTTCATCCAAAGTAGTTTTTGAGGCTAGAGGTCACCTTTGTTTCCTAGCTCTAGAGAGTGCATGTAGTGATTTCATGAGATTCCAAGGATTTTTGTCCTTTTTCCCTTATCTATACAATTAATAAATTGGACTTTGAAGTGAGGGGAAGGGAGAGGGGTCGGTCACCCTTTTAACATGGGAATCCACATGGTTAATACTAGCTCTCCTCAATGAGGGCTTCTCTTCCGCACTTTGATATTTACCTAATTTAAGTAACATCATATCACTTCCACTACAAAGCAAGCGTTCGAGAATTGGTGTGTCATAACTCGAAACAGGGCTTCATGATTGGCACAAGAATCAAGATAAGTAGAACCCATCTTGTTCCATGTAAGCTTCAAATGACCTATTGATCGCAAGCAATTTATATTCCAATAGAGTCTCTTAGGCATTGTGCCTCTTGTTGGTGAATGGCTTTGATGAACTAACTCCTCAGATAAAATTGGAATTCTTTCTAAATAAAATTTAAAAATCCTTTTCAAATTGGGCAGTAGATTCTTACTCAAAATGGGTAGTACCTTTCGTGAGATTTATCTCTTGGTCGTGTGGCAACTTTGCTAGAAGTCTCTCATAATTAGAACTTTCTTCTTAGCGATCTGATCGACAACATCATGCGACTTTTTTGTCCATCATGTGCTGCTATCATGTAGGCTAGCCAGTTTATATCATATCACTTATTCCTTACTTTTGGAAGTTGAGTTTAAGTCCATGCTCAAGTTATAAAAATAGATTTGGTCGATTTACTTGGAGCTTCTTTTAATCTGCTACAGTAAGCTATCTGTATCAGCTATAAGTCAACTTAGATTGAGCACAAAACTCTTGTGAGAATTGGTCCATCTTGGAGTTTTGTCAACTTCAATGTGTTGCATTGTCTCTGATATAGGTCGGCTCAGTAAGCAACCAACTAGATTTACTATGGTCGGCTTTGTAGGCAATCACCTCTTCAATGTAGTAAGCTTAAGTATACCTTTGTACTTTTTGTAAGTTCTTATTAGAGTTGGAGACTTTGAGGTGAACTTTTGTCACTCTCAAGTTAACTCAGCAACTAAAAATAACTCCTAAAAGCAATCCTTCAAGTCAACATCTGAGACCTATGGAGATCTTTTGCCGATCAACTTTAAAAGTAGCTGAAGATGACTTCTTTTAGGGTCAAGTTTCTCATGTTAGAACTAAGGACTTGAGGAAGCTTTGAGGTTAGCATCAAGACTTAAAGAAGGTTTACTGATCAAGGTCGGCACTAGGAGTGATTGAGCATTACTCCTAAAAGTAAGTCTCTCAAGTCAGAGCTAGAGACTTATTAAGTCTTTTGGGTTGAAACTAGAGACTTGTTAAGTCTTTTAGGTCAGAATCAAAGACTTATCAAGTCTTTTATATCAAAACCAAGGACTTGTTAAGTATCTTAAATTGAAACAAGGAACTTGTATGCCTTATGGGGCTCTCTTAATTAAGCTCTAATTGATTGTTTAATGGGCCTAGTTTTTTATGTGCTTTTTATGACCTTTCACCAACTTGTTCTTGTGATAATCAAGCCGAAGAACACCAGTCAGACTTGATCTAAATTATTTCGCTAGAATTATCGATGGTTGTTGGTCGAGTGATTAAGTCGGGTATTACCACCCCTTTGCTAAGGCTAAACAAAGCTAGGACCTCAATGGGTTAGCTTTGAGCCATTAGCTTCTTTTCGATCATCCTTTTCATTTAACAACTTAAAGCCAATGTTGCTTGTACTAATCCTGGTAGGTTGATTTCAAATCACCAGACTTTATTCTTTAGCTTAGTTGATTTTAGATCATTAGCCTTCTTTTCAAGCCAGTCAATTTAGATCATAAGATTAACTCTTCAAGTTGACCGAATTAGATCATTAGCCTTGTCTTCCAATCAACCGATTTAAATCATTAGCCTTCTCTTTCGATTGGTCAATTTAAACAATCAACCTTCACTGTTGAGCTTATTGGATAGGTCTACCCCTTTACCTCGAATATGGTCGAAAACCACCTCAACTCTTTTGTTTATCTCCTTCAATTGCCTGTCTAAATGACGTCAGCTTGTTATGGAAAACTTCAAGTCGATATGCTCATTCAATTGTGATAGCTGTTCCTAAGGCTCATTTTCAGATTGACTAGCTTGGTATGCACCCTCAATTCATCAATTCTAAGGGTTTTGAGGAGCATTACCAATTTTAGATTGAGGCGGTCACTACTATCAACTCGGTGGCTCTTCAATCAGCTCTTAGTTGGTCTTTAAAACTGGATCCCTAAAGAATAAAGTTCTAAATCATGTTTGTTAGCAACTTAATGCACTGAAAAAGGGCATCAAATTACTATTGGTTGAGGTTCTAGATTGGTTGGATCTTCAATAGAATTTGAGAGTTGGCTTAAACATTGCTTGTGCCTGCTTAAGTGTTGCTTACTCTTTGATCTATTCTCTTTGATAGTATGACTAGGTACTCGTACTTGCTTCTCACAGATGATGCCAATTTATTGACATTTGAATCCAGTTGTGGCACGCCAACGAACGAAATGAGTATTGATTTGGATAATAAAGTACACTTTAGCCGATTTACATGCAAGCTTCTGCAAGAGAGAGAAGAGAATGAAAGAGGTCCAAAACTTATCTTTAGCCAACATAGGATATAGAAGAAGGCCTAAAGTTCCTCAAGTTGGCACTCTAAATCTTTGGAGCTTAGGATTGGATTTAAGATTCACCTATTTTACCTAAAAGGTTTGGGACTGTTTTTATTGATATACTGATAGAGTCTCTTTAGGATTGTACTATTCATTAGTGGATGATTTTAATGAGCTTAATTTTCTAGATATAATGTTATATTTGATGGGATCTTTTCTAAATAGGATCTAAGAATATTTTTTAAATTAGATGATAGACTTCTATTCAAAGTGGTAGGTGTCTTTAGTGGAATTTATTCCTATAGACTGAGTGGCAATTTTAATAAGAGAAATTTTTCTCTTTGAAAGGGCAGGGCATATGATTGGTAAGGATACGGGTATCAATTCGAGCGATCAGATCATATTATGTGCTAATCCATCATATGTTGCTATCGAGATTAACTTGTCGGCTCATAGCGCATGACATCATGCGGCCAATTAAGTGGCAGAGAAGAATAAGAAGAAACGTGTGCTCGTTCAGGGAAAATATAAAAAGGTCTTAGAGGATATTGGGAGCATTTATTTACTTCTCCTTTTAACCCTTCAAGACCTGCGATGCCGTGGGCTAGTCGTTTGGCTGCAAACAGTGGTACGGACGTAGACCATCCCACACGAGCGGGGTGTCGCTGTTCCGTAAGAAGGACAAAAGTTTCGGCATGGGTTGGAGGTCTTTTCTAAGGAGAAACAACAACACAAAGGTCAAAAGAAAAAAGATGCTTGAATATCTGGAAGGTATTCGTGTCTCTGTTGAGTCTCTCATTGGCGGGTTGCCGCATAGCTCGGCCATCGTGACCGTAACCGCCCAAAGTCTTTTTCAGCATCAGTCCTAACCAATAAACTCACTGCTGGCTACATGGTAATGCAGCAGTGTCTCAAAGCTTCTTCTTTTTTTTTTTCTTTTCTTTTCTTTTCTTTTTCTTTCTTTCTTTCTTCTTTTCCCCGCTCTCCTTTGGCCTAGCATCACCAGGTAAAATCTGCTGACTCATCACAGAGGAACATAGATACCGTCGCGAATGCACTTATGCATCACACAGGAGAATATGGGATCCATCCTCACTTTCAAATCTAATCTATCGATATACGGATAAAAATTTAAACATCAAACTCATACATAAGCCTACATTTGCCTTCTATCAAGAAAATAATATAAATTTAAATAGGCAATCCTTCACATCCAAATATCTAAATCCGACTGCCATCTTATTTAGTCTGACATATATTAGTAAATATGAGCATATTAATATGATATTGACTCGCTACTTTTGATTTTTTGGTAATCCCACGTACAACCATAGTCCTCTGATTGTATTTATATTTGTTTAAAATAAACACTAATAAATTTCATTTATCAAATTTGAATAATTACAAATATAGCAACACCCAATCCATATCCAGTTAGTTTTTGGCACACTTTCATCAAGCAAATGAAAGCAGACAAGCCTGCTCTAAGTTTGGAACCTACTGCTATTAAAATTATAATTTTTCACAACACAATTTTGCAATCTTATAAATCTAAACACCAACCAGGTTTCTTAGCGTGGAAGGAAATGTTACCGCTTACTTTATTCACCATTTCAATGCGTGGGTCACAACTGGATTTCTTTCCGTCCACCATCCTTCAAGTCACACCAAATCGGTCGTGTCTCCTGAATGCCTGTAACTGGAAACCCCTGATACACAAAAACGCAATTGAAAGGTGAATACCATTTAACTCTCGTTTACCGTACAGTTCCCCCCAGCAGACAGCAGACCCGCATGGGTAAAAACGACATACCAGCATGATGCCATGCCCCAACAATCATTATATGCTGCCAACGAAAATACACGATCATAAAACAAACGGCAGAACCGTGAACACAGTGCAAAGAAGTAACGTGGGAAAATAGATGTCGCATAGACCGCCCTCAAAGAAATACCTAATCTGCATAGTCTACAACACAATAATAGTCATTACATTATTCAAAACTCTTGATATCAGTCCTAATTTCTTCAACAGACTCCAGACTCTGAATAATGAGAGAATTCACAGGATAACACATCTTTTTAAGAGTGAAACTGATGATACAATTAACACAAGCTAATCCCCAGACTAATGTACATAGAGATCAAGGCACGTTGCATGCCACCTATCCTGTTTCAGGTACAAAACTCAGCAACATCGGTGGAATTTTGGGCTCAGACTTCCTTGAAAGGGTCCTTTGTCAGTTGTTTTATACTAGATTGCAATGCGTCATCCACCACGATCCCCATTCTCATGCCTTTGCACCAAGAAAAGGCTGCTCAGAGAAACGTCAGAAGTAATGAGGGGAATTAGAGTGAAATGAATTCTCTCTTTGGTTATGGATATTGTTCTGCATGTATATTCAAGCAGGCAAAGATATTAAATGGAAGATCAAGTATATGTCACGAGCTCAAGTCACAAAGCAACAGTGCATTCCAAAATCATGATAGTGATTGTGACTGGCGGCTATTTACATACAATGTAATTTTTGCTCAAACTCTTCAGGAGAGCAAATTAAGTTTGTATACCGTTTGGATGTTTTGAGAACTTTTCAAAGCCAAAGAAATGTAGTAAAATTCTAATTCAAATAGCTAACCCTTACTAGTTTGGGATTAAAGCTTCTTGTTGTTGTTGTAACTTCCTTCAAACTCAGAAAAATGATGGAACAAAAGACAAAGCAAAAAAATATGATTCTGGCAAACAGAAACATCCAAACAGAGCCTATATATAAGAAGTACAATATAACCAAAATCGAAAAGAGTCAATGATAAAGCAATGAATAAGATAGAGGCTTACTGATCCATTATCTAAGCATGTACATAAAGTTCTTTAGATCTAATTATCATTGAGGGGGTAAGTTGTGGGAATCAAGAAAGTGGCACCCAGCTTAGGTGAAAGTAAGGAAATTGATGCCAAAACAGCTCCAGGAAATGCTTAAAATCCTCTCCCTTTCTAGTAGAATGCAAATACTCTTGTTTAATGCTGATAAATTGACATATCTGCCTAACAGAACTTTATGTACATTATAGCAAAAAAAAAAAAAAAAAAAAAAAAAATTCCACCTCAAGTTAATTAGTTGGCATTATAGCAACCGGTCATCATGCACTCAAGTGCAAAGATTATGTGGTAGATTGACAGACCCCTCCTTATATAAGTAGACAATCCTTATATAAGCAGACAATAAATGGAATCCACCGATCAGTGTTCCATAGAGATAGTTAATGGACCTGCAACAGGCCACCTTAAGTAGATAATAAATGGAATCCACTAACCAGTGCTCTATAGAGAGAGTTACTGGACCTGCAACAGGCCACCTTCAAAAGCATCACATGCAGTTCAGACAATTGGAGCTTAGAGATCCTTATTTGCGTAAGTCGATTTTCCTAGCTGGAGGCCTTATCCAGATCAGATTCTATCACTGGTCTTTGAGAGGGCCCATTGTAACAGAAAATGGTGTTTCATTTGTCATATTTAACTATAATTAAAACCAAAAATTAAAACTCTAAATTCAAATGTTTCCTCTTTCACTTTTTGGAAACCACATCCCAAGCCTCAAGCACTCGAGTTTTGTAAGTTATTTTTTCTGTTACTGCAGACGTACAAAGACAATGAGTTGAGTTCATGACAAAGAGATAATGAACAATATCTGCTGCAGAATAAACTAAGTCAGGCTGGAAAAAATTACAAAGCCAAAGTAGGTGTACTTATAGATGAAGTTATAGCTCTTCTTTGCATTCTGTAGCATGTACATGTTCAGATATTTCATGAAAAGTTGCACAAACCTTGACTCCAGGTGGAGGTGTTCCAGTTTAGCTGTGGTTGTGCTTCCAAGTGAACTTTTTCTTCTCTGCTGGCTTTAATATTTGGAAAGAACACATCAAGGTATCATCTACACTCATCATGGCACCAGCATTGTCAAATTCCCCACAGTAGTTTGGTGCCGAGAATATTGTCACAAGTTGCCTATTAGCAAAAAATTCATATCCATCTTCCACCACCTAGTAAAAGAAGCATTTTGAATTAAAACAGTGAAACTTCAGTGCCAGGAACATAAATGAAAAAAAGAGGGACATTTACAACCTGATGAGCACGACAGATAAGGTCTAGATCATGTTTTTGAAGGAACTCGGTCACCTTATCAGGGCCAAAGGTATATGAAACCCCTCTGTCATTCATTCCCCATCCTTGAACATCTTTACATGGATCCGACCAAAGAAGATCACAGAGCAAACCAGTGTCTGGCACATCAGTAGGGCGGGCCAAGTTTCGGATTTGATCCAAATTAGTCAATTCTGGAGAAAGACCCCCATGCATACAAAGAATTTTTCCATCAATGAGAGCTGCAACAGGCAGGCAGTTAAAACAGTCTGTGAAGACTTTCCAAAGCTTCACATTGAATCTGCGCTTACATTCATCATAAAACCCATATATACGGTTTATAGATGCACATTCATGATTTCCCCTCAAGAGGAAAAAATTCTCAGGGTATTTAATTTTACATGCCAAAAGGAGGCATATTGTCTCAAGGCTTTGCTTTCCTCGATCCACATAATCCCCTAAGAACAGGTAATTGGCTTTAGGTGGAAATCCGCCGTATTCAAAAAGCCGTAGCAGATCAGAATACTGGCCATGAATATCGCCTGAGAAACCAAAGAAACCACAATGTCAGATTCCCTGACACAATTAATTTTGAGTCCAAACTACTAACAAGCAACAAGTATTCCTGAATCTCACTCCCGAGTCCTTCGTAATTGATTAAATGAAACAGAATGTAAAGTTATCATTTATAAGAACAGTTGCACTCGCAGAATGAAATTTGATAAAATTCCCCTGGTGGTGAAATAAATGAACATGCATATATTTCACGGACACAAATTAAAAACACAGCACATAAGAAAGAAGCATACTCAAAAGCATCTTCAGTAAAGAACAGGGCATGAGATCTCACCTCCTGATAGTAATTTGTTTGCTAAAGTTAGTCCAAATGATGAAAATTGTTCAAAATAAGGTACATGTATGGGATTATAGGACTAGGATTAACCAATGGGGGAGCGATAAGAAACCAAGAGAGATGATGGTTAGGTCATCTGCACTTATCACAAGAGGATTGGATTAACTTGAATCATTAATTAGATTGTCGTTTACAATCTCTAGAAATTCCATTTTAAAGTAATAGAATGAAACTTTTCTCGAATGAAGACTTAATTACATAATTTAATATCTTAGCCTACTAAATGAATTTTTACTGGTACTGTAATGTAATATTAATATCATAATAATTAATGCTTAAAAAAAGGCAAGGAAGAATACCAATACCAATATGATACTTTTAACCAGCATCATAATACAACTAAACATTTACTTCATATAGAACTAATTTCATGCTACTAACAATCGATCAACAAAGATCAATTTATATTATAAGTGAACAGTACATAATATTTTCATCCCGTAACCAGTAAGAATCTAGGTGCATATAATAACATTGCTAACAATCCGTATGAATATGGGTTATTCTAATTTTGCATGGCTGTCAAATAGGTTGAATAAGACCAAAGCAGAGATAGAGTGAAAATTTAAGGGGGGTGGATATGCTACAGGTATTTATCCATCACTACAATTCATATAGCTAATCCCTTGAGGTCATAAAACACTAGTTAGTTATTCTGTATTTATCATACAACAACAACAACAAAGCCTCAAGCTCAAACTAGTTGGGATCCACTATCGTTCTATATTTATCATCTAACTCAATAATTACAATTTATGGACATCCACTTTTGTTTAAATTATTTAATATGCCTAATTCTTAAGCATACAACCTTGATGTTCTTCAGGCCTAACTAACTTAGGCCTTGTGCCCAGTTGATGTTCCACATTACTTGAAGCAGAAGCAATGGTAAAAGTGAAACCAGTTTAAGAGTGGATTCAGGTGTGGGTTCACAGAAGAGAATCCCTCAAAAACAATTTAGAAAATGAAACACTGAAGAAGCAGGTGCATGAATGAATTTCTTAGGAGATTCCAAAGATGGCGCAGCACCCCAGATAGAACTTTCCTGCAGCTAGGGATCCACAGAATTTATCACAATCTACAGATCTTAAAAGAAATGTAAAACAATATTTAAGTAATTCTGATAGCTACAAATCATGGATCAATGCCAGTTGCTTGTTCTGTTATTTGGAAAGCCATTCATTTAGCAGTTACTTGATACACATGCAACTCGATGCATAGGTAGAAAGTCTCCAAAACATTTAAAAAATTGTTTGTAGGCACTTTGAAGGTTCTGGTTCATATTGATAAACAGCAAGTATCATCAATTTTGAAATCCCACAGCATGATTTGACTATAGGAAAAATGCAGATTGGAATGTGACACGTTGATCCTTAATGTGCAAGAGCATGCAAGTGATGAAGACATCATGAAAAATGGTATATATAACACAGAAACGAAGGAAAAAAAAACATTGATATGGTAGCTATCACTTTAGAAATTTACTAAAAATGCAATTCCATTCCTCATCCAAAAATCAAGTTATGGAATTCTTAACTCCAAATTGTGGAGCACAAGTATTATATAATGCAAAACATGCATGTCTATATAAAAGCAATATAGCATGCACGTATGTCCATATAAAGTTGAACTGCAGTTACCACATGGTTCTCATGATATTTTAAAATTTTTTAACATGGATGTATGCATCATTATTGTGCCTCCAAGGTGGTAGACTTGCATGACTAGAGGATATAAGTCATCTAACTGTTGGTAGAAATATATAGGTTAATGAAAACGCCAATCTTGATGAAAATTTATGGCTAATCCATTAACGCCATAATCAAAAACTTAATAAAAAGCATGCTCAACTCACAGCAAATAGTGGTTACAATGTAACACAATCTGAATATGAGATGGGACGTGTTAGGAGCATGGTGCAAGAGTTGAGGTGGCAGTTTCAGAATTGGCATGACAACCATGGTAGAAGGTTCCAGCATTTACAAATTGAAATTAAGCAAATACTGTGAAAATAGAAAGAATAATATTATTTCTGTCCTCCAATCCATGTGATTATCTAGCTGAACATGCTGAAGCCTGATCCATTTGCTTAAGTTGCACAACTTAAAATCAAACTTAAGCCAGTTGGTTTATCCTGAGGAACTCTTTTAAACTATGCATAAATAAAGATAATACAGATAAAACCACTCCTGTCCTCCCAAGGTACCTCAGCCCACGTCACTTAAGGCCTACTCCTCCTTGTGCATTTCACACATTCCGTGCCAAGTGCTTCCTACAATAGCTAAGGTAGTTCAGGAAAACTAATTAGCATAAACCGTGTGAATAATCCAAAAATTCTGCTCTCTGGTGATCAAAATTTGATATCACAAATCCTAGCTGAGGTTTGTTAAGTGATAACTCCGCCATGTTCTTTTTATCCTCTCCTACTATGTTCTTTATTAAAAATCAAGGTAACATTATTGCAACATGAACAAATAAATGCAAGTTGCAATAAAATAACTTTAAGTCTGCTTTTCACACTAATGAAGGCACACAAACACTGAAAGCTTGTACCCTTAGCATCGTTCAAAATGAAGAATAGATAATGTACCTTAACTGGCCATATTTAAAATTAATTGAAGACACACTTTCCACTAGCATATTTTCAGGCAGGGCACAAAAAAAAGGAACTAAAAAGGGCAACCTAAAAGGTACTTTTCATAAAATTAAGATCATTTATTTATGTTTCACCATTTGGGTCTGCAGACTTCCGACAACAAACATAACTTTATAAAAACACATCATAGCTGTGTCACTGCTTATGGAACCAATACCAGAAAAATGTTTCTCCATGCAACAACAACACATGCAAGTAACTGCAAATTGTATTGTCCTAGAAAACCACATCAAAATGCTCTAGTTTCATCTCTTCAGGAACCAAACAATACTAGATTTCAAGTTTGATAATATACAACTAGCTTTCTGAGTGTCACCATATATTTTGCAGAACTGTTCAGGATGCCTCTTCATTTCAGCGATGCAAATTTCATGCATGGTTCCCCCCGATAGAATATCTTTCACGTATACAAGTCTAGATTTCACTCGATTTGCTGGAATCAGATGCATCTTACTCTAGTTCTAAGACTACACTTCTAAAATTTAAATTTATGCTTCTTATTTCGGTTCACATACTATTGGAAAAAAAATATATATTAGTCACAAAAAAAATATTAGTCACAATATTTGGAAAACATAATATAGAATAAAACCAAAGATGTCTATGTAGGATAAAATATAATATTTACTTGTCAACAAATAATCTACAGGGGTGTAGCTATACTAAGAATGCATGGAACCGATGATTCCTAGTTACTAAAATTGAATAATCTTCTAAAACTTTTTACATGTTTACTCCAATCTATTGCATAACAGGATGAAGAAACAGAGAACGATAATCTTACAAGAAATTAATACAGGGTTTCATAATAACGACACAGAGATGCACCGTCATCGTGTTTGGTGTAATCATCAGACAGACAAAGAACATGAAGGCTTTGCAAGCAGAATTTTAACTAGCAGCGAGCTCCAACACTATCACTAACCCGAGTACGGACCAATTAGCAAGCTTTATAGACTGGAAATTCCATATCCAGTCATCACCCGTTCCCTCCAACCCCACGTAAAAGGAAAAACAAGGACAAGCATCTAATCACAACATTCAGTGACTCATCAAAGTCCCAACTTTTCCCACCGACATCAATATAATTGAAGAAAACCCGTGCCCAAGAAACCATTACGGAACGAACCCGGGTCAAGAAACATCAAAAGGATATCCTATACCTTTCAGCCCGCTCTAACACCATCGATAACTCAGATACAGAATAAAAAGCAAGATATTAGACTGCAAATCCCCAGTCTCCGTAGCACCAATTGACTTTAACGCCATAAAAAGAAGGCATTCGCTATTTCATAAAGGTCCAGCCATTCCCCCACCGGCATCAATGACCAGCCATCCCCATTGTCAAGAAACCATTATGGCACAAACCCAGATCAAGAGACATCGGAAGGGTTAAGCAGGATTTACCGCAAATCTTGATGGGCGCCTCGAGCTCAAGAAGATTGGGCTGCTGCAAGAAGATGTCTCTCGACAGGACACAGAGCTGCCGGATCTCCGCCTCCGAGAGCTGCACCTGCTTCCCTGGCCGATTACCCTTCACTTCCAGCAGCCGCCTTATGATATCATTCAGAAGACCAGGATCCATCCCTCCGCCCGATAAACCCCAGATCGAACAAAACCCTAGAAATCCTTCACTTCGCCAAGACTACAAATGGACCCAAGGAGGAGAAGGAGGGAGAAGGTGGCCCCTTTCCTCCGCCGCCGTTCCCTTCCTTGTCCTTGATCCGATGGAGATCTCCTCAAACATTCCTCAAGATCTCACTCTCTTTCCTCTCTCAATCGCAGGGGTTTTGCTCTGAGAGACCCCCCTCCCTCTCTCTCTCTCCCTCCCTCCCTCCCTTCCTGTAGCTGCGAAGAGGACAAGAGAGCTGAAAGAGGTGAAGACCAAAAGGAGCGGCCTTTCGCGACTTCATTACTCCGTCGCGACTCGCGAGGGATGATGAGAGATCGCGTCCGCCGCTCAGCGTAAACGATACCCCAACTAGGGCCTGTGATACGCACACGTCTACTTTAGGAGTCGTGTTGGCGTTCGCTTAGATTCACCAGCTGGGGAATTGAAGCTGCGACTTGGGAGCGGATCGAGGGGATGGAACCAGGCTGACCTGGGGAAGGATCCGAAGGGGAGAGAGGTGAGAGGGTATTGGACGGTTGTGATTCTCTTTACAGGGATATTTTATTTGGATTTAATATTATTGCGCTGGCGGAATGGGAGAGTTGATCGTGGCCGTCCAGTCTGCCGACTTGATTGATCGGACGGTGAGAGCAGCGAGCCGCCAGGGCCTGGGGTGAGATCTGTTGGATCGAACGTTCGGGATGCGAATAGTGCGGGAGCAGCTGCACCACCGAATGTGAAATATAGAGGGTATCCAATCATAAAATGCCACGTGTCCTCGACCGCAAACAACTTTTCGGCAGTGGGTTTGCGCGATTCGGTGCCTGGCGGTTGTGGCCACTTTGCATGGGTGGATTAGGCTGTTCCTTGTTGGCGCTATTTATTAAAAGGGGATTGTATTTGAGTTTGGCTTTTGAGAATTTGAGTGTTGTTGTTTTTTTAAGGAGAAAATCGTTGCAGGAAAAAAAAAAAAAAAAAAAAAAAAGTATAAAGATAAATTTCAATGTCATATGTGTTGTGTAATGTAATTTTATTTTTTATTTTTTATTTTTTTATTTTTTAAATTTTTTTTTATTTAGTATATGTGCTACTTGGTTCTCCTCCTAGGAGCCATGGCTTTCTCCACATCCTCTGATACCAGCTTTAGGCTCTTGACTTCCATTAACGAATCTCAAATTAGCAAACCGATATATACCATTGTGTCAGAAACATGACCACTGAGAGAAGTGGCATGGATACCGTAGGGATTATTATAACTTGCTATCTTCGCTTCTTCTTCTTTTTTTTTATTCTTATAAATATTTTGATTTTAAATAAAATTTGATAAGGTAAGGTTAAAAAAAAAAAAAAAAAAAAGTTTCACTACTACTAGAAAGACGTGAGCATTTTGTGGAACATAATTAAGTAGTTGCTCTTTCTATATAGTATAATTAAAATTAAAATTTTTTAAATTGTAGTGATAAAATAAGAATTCTTAACGCCATCTTTTTAAATCACATATGTAGTTAAGTAGGAAAAAATAATATTTGATCAATAAATAAAGCTAGTATAAGAGTTCAAGAGGATGATTGGTAATCAAAATGAGATCATTACGATAATTTTATATCACCGATAATCTTTATCCAAGAGCGATTTTATTTTTGATAATATAAAATCACGACATTTCATATGTTATGTTGTAGTGATTAAGCCATTTGATATGCTACGAGAATGCAAGATCATTGACTATATAATACCAAAGTTACTCCTAATATATTTTACAACCATCATGATAATATATCATTATTTCATATTATTTATAATTATAATATTTTTTTATTTAATTATTAAATTATTTTATAATATTATATTGTAATATTATAATTATAATTATAATATAAAAATATTATGCTATATTACTATAATATAATCTTATATTATTAAATTATATTATATTAATATATAAATAATATCGAGTATTTTTTTTTATGGATAAAAAGTATTTTGGCAGTTAAATTTTAAATCCAAATTATCGTCTAAAGATGATCTTGAATATTCTACTTTAAAAACAAATATAGTCATCAGTTTAGATGGCGATTTCAAAAGTGAGAATAATTTATAATTACTACTGAGTTAGATCGTTAAAATGCAACAAATACAATAATTTCATCACTTTTATTTGAATCATCTTCTATCAAACACCCCATAAATTAATCTCATTATTGCCAACCACTTTCTACGTAGATAAATCAGCCCTGAGAGCAGAGGGTATATAAGTTAGAAAAGGTGAGTACTAGCTCCTCATAAAATTTTAGGACCAAACATATATATAAAACATTAGTCATATACGCTAATCAAATTTATATATGTTGGATAAAAGGGCTCTAAGAAGAATGGTTACTCATAACATAAAAATAGTTTATTTTTTAAAAAAAAAAAAAATCATAACAAGCACAAATTAAAATAATGTGCGCCCATAGGATTTGCTATTTGTGTTTTTTTTTTAATTTGCACAAGTTGTTTGTTTGTGCTGATGGATAGAGAATAGTTTTCAATCGGGTGTTAGACTTTCTTTATTTTGTTATATAAAAAAAGAAAATATAAAGAACAAAAAGGGGTGCTGTCAACTGAGAGCTTCGGTCAAGTCTGATGGGAAGAGTTTGTCTACCTGCTCGGTTGATGGGGACCAACGAATCGCAGAATGCCAAAAGTTCAAAGTTGACAGTTTTGTCAGCTCGTGCGATGAAAGTTTTTGAAACGCGTCATTCCATAACATAACATTACATTACATTACAATACAAATTCCGTCAATTATTATAATGCTCATTATTTAGCACAAGAATTACTATTTAATCTTTTTTTAATGTTAAAATAATTAAGGCAGGCATGGTATAATGGCCGTTTATTTAAAGCCCTGCCCTCTTTGGGTCCACGAGGACGGTTTTGGCTGCATCAGGTGATCGGACGGCACAGGATCAGAATCAGAAATTTAGAGGAGACCGAGCAAGCAAGCGGGTGGGACCCATTGCGGCGGTTCCGGGTCGTGGCTGCCATCTCGGTCGTCGTCGCGGTTAGGTTGCCATCACAAATTAATTTTCGATGACGTTCTTTCCCGGCTCGAAGCCAATCCTCTCGTTCGTTGAATCGAAGGGTGGTGATTAAAAAAACGCGAAATTCGTTGGGGATGTCTATTTCACGGGCGTAAAAAAAATACATATTCTATTAACAATCTGCTCGCGTACTCTATCAAGTTCTGGTACTAAAAGATCAGCTTCACAGCATCACCCAATTGACAAACATTTGCCCCGATTCTTAGTTGTACGAGTTTTATGCAACTACCGATTTGAAAACAGTTCATATAGATTTGTATCTATTTTGTTTTTGATGAATACGAATGCAAATATAAATTTATAATAATTAATATATTAAATTTAAAAAAAAGTTTATAAATATTATATTAAATTAAATAGGATTATAAATAAAATTAGATATTTTGTTATGAATAAAGTAATTATTTATTATATATGTATGTATATATATATATATTAGTTGAATGGTAACATTATTGCCTGCATATATTTGAATATAAAAAATACGTTCAAACGCTTTATCACCTCATCTATTTTTCTCTCCTAGTTACAGTGACGGGAGAGTCTTTATTAATCATTTTAAAAATTATAACTCTGTGGATGTTTTACACCGCATGGCTTCGCAACGTTCACCATCTAGCGGTCAAAGAAAACTGCGGACCTCACGATAGCTCTCGCTCATCCATCACCATTCTCGTCTCCTGGGACCAAGAGGCCTATAAAATACCCGCTGGCATTCCGTCGCCGCGCAAAGCAAAGCGCCGTGAAGCCTTCCTTCCCGCGGTACCTGCTCCTGTTCTTCTGGTACGAGAAACCACTCCCTCCCGAGCCGGCTCCATGTCCTTGGAGAATAAAACCATTGACTCTTGCCGACAAACCTCAGGCTGTCAAAGGACGGAGATCTAAAACCAGGACGTCTTGAAAGGCCGTGCCGCAGTCTCAACTGTCGCGCCACCCGTGATTTCCCGGTGGGGCGCGTCCCTCATCCTTAATTTGCCTTTAAGCCGCTTGTAATGCAAGTAATTTGCATTCAAATTTTTTTAATGATCATATTGATCTGATCTAATAATAAATTATTAATCTAATAAATAAATTTATAATATTATAAATAATGTTAGAGCTGATATGGATCCGCACAGCTTGGTATGTAAAAGGCATATAGAAGGAAAGAACTATCAATGAAACAGTACTAAAGAAAGTTCACCAGCTTGCACTCGAGTTTTTATTAAGATAATATGGATTCGATCCAAAAATAAATTAATTGGCTCAACAAGTGGGCTTGTAATATTACAAACGATGTTAAAGCCAACCTACTCTTGTACTCGAGTTTTTAAGACCACATGAACTCAGCTTGGTAATAGGTTAATTGGATTATTAGGTGGGCTTAGAGCATTGCAAATAGTATCAAAACAGATCCAAATGAACAAAAGTTGATGGGTATGAAAAAAGAATTATTCATAAGACAGAGGTAGAAAAAGTCACACCATGGTATAGAACCATCTACTTAGAGTAGATTCTAGTTAGTTTACAGTTTCATATTGGATAGAAAGAAAAAATTTAAAAAGCTTATAATTTAAGTTCATTTGCTACTAATTAATTTGCATTTGAGTTTTTAAGGACACAAAAATCCATTCAAATAACATATTAATTAAGCCAGTAGATGAGCTTGGAGCATCACACCACTTCTTTGAAAAAAAAAAAAAATTTACCTATGCTGCGTGAGAAGCCACTGCTGCACGTGGAGGAGCCACCTGATCCTTATCATAAGCCACTCTATAAACTATAACTATAAGATGGCAAGGCTGCATGCTGCTATATGCATGTATAGCTACATCTAAGTATGAAAATAAGGGGCTAACTTAAGGAATTACTATGATTGATGCTGCTAACTTAGCATGGTTAAAGAGTTTCTAATAATTTATTGTCCTCTAGTATAAGCGTTTGGGCTGTTATTTTTACTGATTTAATAAGTGAATCATTACGTTGATGATACTATCGTATCTCCTACTGGCCTAAATCTAATGAATCCTAGTGGAATCTTTATAACCAATAGTAGGCTATAATGAGGGAGAAGAGGGGAGGAACGGATGGAAAGAGGTTGGATGATCGATTGAAGAGGATTTCAAGGAAAACATTACCCTCAAACGACCTCTTATGTTTGATATTGAAATTATCTCTCTCTTATTTACTATTGATAATCTAACCATAGGAAATGATGTTTGAAACCAAAGTCCATTGAAACAAATTTTTCTACCTCTCATAGTGTAGGAGATTGTTAATATCCTTGTTGGAGGGAAGGATCACATAGATGTCCTAGTTAGGGACCTGGCTATAAATCAAAATTATTAATAAAAGAGATTTATGACGTTTTGGGAGTAAATAATGGTAGTTAGTACAATATAATTAGATGCACGGTTAATCTATAAATTAAAGGCTCACTAAAGGGTTCTGCACTTCTTATGGAAGTTATGGTATAAAGGCCTGCAACATCATCTCTTTTGGCCCATAGAACTTCATCTATTTTTGCAGTTTGCAAGAGAAGTAACCAGACTAATGAATCACTTGATCAACTTTTCTTTCATTGTTAAAACTCCAGGTTAATTTGGGCTTATTTAAATTACCATCTCTTTAATACCTTCCAAACAGTTCAACAAGCATTAAAATTTCTCATTACAAGACTTATTAATGAATGAGCAAAAATCAATCCATTCTCTCTTGTTCCCTTTGAAGGATTTAGATGGCATGGGATGAAATGTATTTCATTAATAAGCCTATCTAAGACAGGAAATTCACCCATACCATCGCTTCAATGACTTATAAAGTGTTTGGCATATGGGGCTTCTCTTTAAAGCAGAACATGAAAACCTCTACAAAATTTATTTTTTTGGTTGCTCTCTCAACTAAAACACATGAAGATGAATTTTAATGATTCAATATACCATAAAACATCTATAACAAAAGCAAATTTTACTTGCATTAGTTGTCCCTCTTTCAATTTCTTCGGATCCTTCTGCAAAATTGATAGATGCTTAATATGGATTAAGAGCAGCTATTGAAATGCTTGAGCATTCTAAAATCATTCTACGAAGTGATTCAATTATTATTGTCTCTTAGCTTAATGATTGATCGAATTATGAATACCTATACTTGAAGGATAGTTATTTAATCCTCTCAACAGTTTCAGGGATTAAATATTTATATATATATAGAAAGGCCAGGCAAAGTAGCAAACAAGTGAGAAGTCTTGTTGGACGATATTTTACTTGCTCAACTTGATTCTGCAGACGTTCAATGAATTGTTTTCATGAGGCTTAGACCTCTCATCTTTGTTTTTTTTTTAAAAAAAAGAAAATCACATCAATAATTCTAGCCCGACCCAAAAGAAGATTGTTGAAGTTTCTTAAAACGTTTAGCCCTTGACGTCGACCCAAAAGAAGATGGGGTGTCTCACCGTCTGGTCCTCGGCGTAAGCGACCTCACAAGCCATGACCGAAGGGCTGTCGTGCTGCATGCAGCTGGATGTATTACGTCGTTGAAGCATTGAAATAAGAGGCTTCTCAGAGCCTATATCTCATGTGCCATCGTTTTAATATACTGCCAGTGTTTGTACAAGGGGATCCTGCATTACAACTTGAAGTGCCATGTTCCTGCTAAGAGTTCATAGCTAAATAGGATTATGTAACCTAATAACCTCAACTACAGGAAATGGTTATAGGCAACTCATCACAATATGATGCTTAGTACAAGAGTGCTGCTGCCAAAATTGATTAATCTGGATGCAATACAAGTTGTACCATTTGATGTAGCACAACACTTTTCATAAAGATCAAATAAAATATTTTTTTAATTATCTAGAAAGTAATAAAATTATTGTACTGTTTATTTTATGGTTTAGGTTTTGTAAACTACTCTCATGGAGTAATTCTCTTATCTAAAATAACATGACTTCTTTCCGAACATAATCAAGCAGTTGCTCTCTCAATCCAGAGAAACTAAAATTAAATTCTTGTAAATTATAATGCTAAAAGAAGAATGCTTGGCACCATATTTTTTCACACTACGCCCATTAAAGTAGAAAAAAAATACAAAACAGAAAAGATTATATTGCAGTGAGGAATGATGTTGAAATAAATCTTTAAATAGATCTTATACTTACCAATTACCTTGCTTGCTAGATGGTATCAATTCTTTCTACTTGGATCAAAGGTCAAGTTGAAATCAAACGCCAAGAGAGAGTAGATAAAGAATCAAAAAGGAGTGGACTAACCCCTCCTACTCTCAAAAAAAAAGAAAAAAAAAAGATTTTATGCCTGTTAAATAGTTGATAGAAAATAAATATAAATGAAATATTAGTTATGCTAATCAAATTTATTTAAACCAAATATAGTTATTCTAGGAGAAATTGTCATAAGTTATTCATCACATAAACTAGATTATTTTTAAAAATTATAACAAGCAAAAAGCGTAATGACTGGTGCCATGCCATAGTTTCTGCTATTAGCATTTTTCTAATTTTTTTTAAACAAGATACAAGAAAAAGAATAGAAATTTAGAAGCGTTCGAGGATGCATTCCATGTTCTGAATGGAAGACTTGAAATCTATTATTTCATGATATCACCGTTATCTATTGTGCAGCATCAGTAATTTTTTTCCATTACTTTGTTATTTTTTATTTTTCAAAGTAAATTCTTATTCTTTGCTCCTCTTTCTTTAATATAGTCCGAAGATTTGTATTAAAAGTTATTATAAATTTTTAAAAATTAAAATTATTTTTTTAATCCTAATAATTTCATTCTTTGGTTGTAAGGATTGATTTTTTGATCCTAACATTTTTTTTTTTTTATAGAATTAGTTTTTCTTTATATGATACGGTCGATCTCTTCTTTATCTAAGCATAAATAACTCTAGCATTAGAATATTATTAAACATCATCAATGAAAAATAAAGAGCTTTGAAAATATGTTCTATTTTTATTGAATGTAGGTAGGTTTGAAATGTGTGTAAAAAGGTTAAAAGAAAAGAAAAAAAAAGGTCAAAATTAAGTTTTTTTATTTTATTATTATTTTTAATATATATTTTATTATTTTTTAATATATATATATATATATATATATATATATATATATATATATATATATATATATATTATTTTATTATCATTATTATTCCGTTTATATTGGTGCTACTTCAATTTTGTGCTGGTGCATCTGATTTACGTAAAAAAAACGTGGCATTCTCTGGTCTGAACTTCCTTCCTCTTGTTATCTCAAAAATGATTAGAATGATTTGTAATAATTATAACAATTAATATTTATCTCATAAATTACTTTTAAAATTATTAATATTATAATAATGACTATTTTCAGCGTGTGACGACGAGAACTAACGCCGTGAATTGAGCTATAGCCTCGTGAGAAAAAGGTTTGGCCGCATCCGAAGACCAGACCAGACGTGACGTGCCCAGCTGGACGCTTGGAGCACCGAAAGCGAAAAAGTTTCACTAAATGATTGGAGACAAAATAAGAAAATTAGGATCCCATTAGCTCTCGTTCCGGGTGGTGGCTGCCTTCTTCGTCCTCTCACGATTCCACCACATGCTTTGAATGGCCAAAGATTTTTTTGATGCCATCTTTCGTGTGGATGCTTTGCATTTGTCCTTCAGATTTCTCTCAGTCCAGTGCTAAGTTGGCGGAATTCATGCACGAGAAAGCTAAATTACAAGCGTGTCGCTCTTTTGCACTGCATGGCTTCAGATTTCTCTCAGTCCACTCGTCCCTCACCATTCTCGTCCTCTCAGTCCAAAAGGCTTCCATAAACACCCGCTCCCATTCCACTGCTTTGCTTCACCACGCAAAGCAAACACCATGAAGCCTTCCTTCCCACAATACCTGCTTCTAATTCTTCTCTTAGGAGCGGTGTTTCTCACCACTCCCTCCGACGCCGGCTCCAGGTCCTTAGAGAAGAAACCATCGACTCTCGTCGGCAAACCTCGCGCTGTCGAAGGGCCTTATGTCGGAGAAGTAAAGCCACCCCATTGTTGAAAAGCCGTGCCCAAGCCTCATCAACTGTCCCGCCGCCGGTGGTATCCCGGACGGGCACGTCGCTGAGCCTTGATTTGCCGGAGGGCCGGGATGCCGGGCTGCATGCAGCTGGATGCATGTATGGCTGCGTCTAAGCATGGAAATAAAAGGCTAGCTTCTGAGATGTGTCGTGTTTTTTATGTAGTTCCAGTATGTGTACATGGGGACCATGGTCTTGCCCAGAGTGCAAAGCTATTTAGGACCATTGTCTGGCAAGGAATGTGATGAAGTACGGGTGAATTATATATAACTATAAGCATATATCTTTTCATAAGCAATCCGGTGATTTCCTACTGTTTACTTTGCAGTGGTTAACGTATTGGAATGTGGCCACCATCTTCACTGAATGGCATGCATCTTTGAATAATTAGTACCATATAAGAAGTCGATATATATTTATCTTTTTGAAGCTTCGATAAGTCATCCTTTTTTCTCAACGTTCTTGCCAGCTTTATGAAATATTTGATGAATTGATTTGAGGATAGCCAAAAATATGGGCCTCTCAGAGGGACTTGCTTCAGGGGCTGAGGCCCATTGTATTGCTTTTTTCTGCCACCTTGAATGGGTGATCAAATTATGGGTGAGGTCGCATTGCTAAATCGTGCAAATTGTTGCATTTTTATTCCATTTCTATCTCTATTTCTATTTGCCATAATAAAATTATCATCTATCCATGCTATGACTTATTTAACTAGTGAAAGGTTAAAACAGACTAAGGACGCGTTTGGCGTGAGGTCAAGGGAATAAGGATGGAAAGTTACATAAATAACATCTTCTTGTATAAATTTTAAAGGTATAAAAATTTTTCTAATAGCCATATTTGATTGTATTTATGAATGAAGAGTGAAATATTATAGGTATAATCATTAATTATATTTAGAATAGGATGTATGTATTAGAGTTAGACTTGACTTTATTCATATATAATCAAGTCCAAATTCAATCAGTGCCCCCACCATTATATCCACACGTATCTGAAAGCCAAAAATTACCCATTAGCCACCATTAGTTGCTTAAAAAAAATCCGATAGAATAAATAAAAATAGATAATGATTAAATATAAATATAATAAAAGTAAATGCTAACTTTTTTGGGTGATTGTAAACATATATTCGATAAAACAAACGCCAATATATTTAAAATAAATAGTTAGTCTGAACAGATATATACTTAGTTTATAATAGTTAATAGAAGTGTTGCAAAAATAAATAGAAAATGTTATGTTAGGGTACATTATGGCTTATTGCGCACCACAAGGAATATTGGAGTGGAAACACTCTCACGGTTTCTCTCTGTTTCAGCTACAGCAGAAACTTAACAATCGAGAGCAGAGAATAGATAAGAAATAAAATATTATTTCTTCACACACACATGGAACTGAAATGCAATTGGGTTGCCTTATATAGGCTTACAAAAGAGAAAACTAACTTGGTTTCATGATAACAGAGCATGATCATGATCTCAACCAACTAGAGAAACTAAAAAACTGAAAGGAAATAAAACACAAAAAAAACTCAGAAACTGAACAGACCGAGTCCCTTACGGCCAGCTTTGCATCATATTTTCATCACACCCCCTTGATGCAAAGTTTGACACACCAAGTAATGATCTGAACTTGAAAAATTTGGAGTAGTTCAAAGCTTTGGTGAATCCATCAACAATCTGATTACTTGTGCAGCAATACTTCATCACAATCGCATCTTCAGCCACGGCTTCACGAATAAAGTGGTACCTCAACTCAATATGTTTGGTCCTCTCATGAAACACTGGATTCTTTGTCATTGCTATTGTAGCTTTATTATCGCAGAAGATTTCTGTTCCTTGAGTTTGATTTTGGTGCAGTTCTTCTAGTATTCTTTGCATCCAATGGCTTGGCAAGCTGCTGTAGATGCGACGATATATTCAGCTTCAGAAGATGATAGAGCAACAGTTGCTTACTTCTTTGTCGTCCATGATATAGCTCCCGAACCAAGAGAGAACATAAAACCCGAAGTACTCTTCCTGTCTTCTACAGAACCTGCCCAATCACTATCAGTAAAACCAACTAATTTAAAATTAGGATTGGATTTATACCATATTCCATAGTTGCTTGTGGCTCTGACATATCTGAGAACTCATTTTGCTGCTCCAAGATGATGTACTGAAGGAGAATGCATAAACCTTGAAATCAAATTAACTGAGAACAAGATATCTGATCGTGTGTGAGTCAGATACATAAGTCTCCCAACCATACTTCTATACAACTTAGCATCTGCCTTAACAGTACCATTATTCACTGTCAACTTTTTATTTGCATTCATGGGAGTAGAAAATGTCTTACACTTCAGCATATAAAACTTTTCAAGCATATCTAATGCATACTTTTCTTGGTTAACAAAAATACCAACTTCTGTTTGTTGAATTTGAAGACCAAGAAAATAATGCAGCAAGCCCAAATCAGTCATATCAAATTCTTGCATCATACTTTTCTTAAACTGTTTGATGAGAAATTCAGAGGATCCAGTGTATATCATATCATCAACATACGCACAAACAACAAGTATATCCATACCTTTCACCTTTACATAGAGAGTGGGTTCACTTTCACTTCTATGAAAACCATTGTTGTGTAGATGCAAATCAAGTCTTCCATACCAAGCTCTCGGTGCTTGCTTAAGCCTGTAGAGTGCCTTCTTCAACTTGTCCACTTGCTCCTCCTTTCCATCAACAATGAATCCTTGTGGTTGCTTTACATACACATCTTCATCTAAGAAACCATTCAAAAAGGTAGATTTCACATCAAATTGGAAAATATGCCATTTCATTTGAGCTGCTAATGCCAAGATAAGCCTAACAGTTTCAAACCGAGCTATAGGAAAAAAAATTCATAAAAGTCCACATCATATTGCTGTGCATATCCCTTGACAACTAGTCTTGCTTTGTACTTTGAGATACTTCCATCAGCATTATATTTCACTTTGTAGATCCATTTCACACCAATAGCATCTTTTCCTTGTGGCAAGTCTACAAGCTCCCATGTGTCATTTTTTTCAATAGCAGCCATTTCCTCTTTCATGGAGTTTTTCCATTCCTTTTTTTTACATGCCTCCTCATAGTTCATAGGTTTTGACACAAGGAAGACAAATGTACAAGAGTCATAGATTTCTTTTAAGGAGCGTACCTTCCTTGGTGGAGTTTCTGAATCAGATGTAATGTCTCTATCACTGCTGGTTGGCCTGCTCACATGCAGCGGTGATTGTTTTGGAGAGAGACTAAATGATGAAGAGGCTTGAAAAGAAACATTCTCAGTGTTAAGTTGTGTTGGTGGTGCTTCGATGTACTGATTTTCTACTTTTGTCCATTCCCAAGTGCTGTACTCATCAAAGATAACATCTCTACGGATGATTAGTCTTTTAGCTATAGGATTATATAATCTATAACCCTTTGTCTCACCACTATAACCAACAAAGATGCATTTCTCACTCTTCTTGTCCATCTTACTATGCTCATTTAAGTCAAGCAAGGCATACACAATGCAACCAAAGACTCTTAAATTACTCACATTGGGCTTTTTCTTCCACCAAGCTTCATATGGAGTCATATTGTATACTGCCTTTGTTGAAGAGATATTGAGAAGATGCACAGCTGTAGCCACTGCTTCAGCCCAAAATTCTTTGGGAAGTTGTTTTTCACTCATCATACTTCATGCCATTTCCACCACTATTCGGTTTTTCCTTTCGGCGACTCCATTTTGCTCCGATGTTCTTCTTACTGTCAATTGCCTGCGAATACCATGTTGCTTACAAAAATGGTTAAACTCATTAAATAAAAACTCACCCCCTCGGTCAGTGCGAAGAGTTTTGATAATATGACTACACTCTTTTTCTGCAAAAGCCTTGAACTCCTTAAACTTTTCACATGCTTCTGATTTCTGAGCAAGGAAAAAAACCAACTCATGCGAGAAAAATCATCAGTAAACAATAAAAAATATCTACTCTTGTTCAAAGATGGAGTTCTCATTGGGCCACAAATATCAGCATGAACCAAGGCTAAAGGTTCTTTGGCTCTCCAAGCCTTTCCAACTTGAAATGGCAATCGATGTTGCTTACCATACACACATCCTTCACACAAGATATCATCACAAACAATAGAAGGCAGACCACATACCATATTCTTCTGACTGAATAGCTTCATCCCATTGAAATGCAAATGTCCATACCGTAAATGCCATAATCGAGACATTTTATTTAAATCAGTAACTAATGCACACTCATCAAGGCATGAAAGCTCAAACAGAAACATTCTATTCTTAGTCATGTGACTTATCAGAAGTGATACTTCAGACCCTTTTCTTATAATCTCACATACATTATCATGAAATGCGATCATATAACCTTTTTGAACTAACTGACCCACACTGAGCAAATTATATGCAAGATTAGGTGTGTGATAGACATCATGAATTAACCTTTCAATACCTGATTTAATTTTAATTGTAATTGTCCATTTTCTTTCAATTTGTAGTTGCTTGTTGTTTCTAAGCTAAACTTACAATTTCACTGACTCATCAATATGACAAAAGAGACTTTTTTCCCTTGTCATATGATTACTGCACCCACTATCTAGAAACCACACATGATTAGTATTATATTCATTGAGATCTAAGTGAGTGAGAAATAGATTACCATCTTCCGACTTTTCTTCCATAATATTAGCTTCCTGATTTTGCTTATCCCAGCAATAAGGTTCAGTATGTCCAGTCTTCTTGCAAAAATTACAAAACCTATTTTTACGATTCTGATTTTGATTACCTTTGTCACCATTTTCAGACTTACTCCGCCGATCATCCGACTTCCCACGACCATGACCACGCCCACGGTAACCAGCTCTCCCTCGACCTCTAGCTACATGCTTTTGATCTTCACTTTTTCTGTGTTTATTGCTAACCTCTAACTTGACTAGAAAAGCTTGCTTAACGTTCTTTTCAGCATATCTGTTCATCCTTTCTTCATGAGTTAAAAGAGATCCCATTAATTCATTAAGAGAATAAATGGTTAAATCTTTTGACTCCTCAATCGCAGTCACAACATGATCAAAATTTTGTGGCAAACTTCTCAGAACTTTTCCTACAATCTTTTGATCAAAAATAACTTCTCCAAATATTCTCATATTTTTATAGTGACTGAAATTCGTGAAAAAAATTCTTAAATAGACTTACCTCCTTTCATAAACAAGGTCTCAAAATCTCTACGAAGAGTCTGAAGTTTCACAGTTTTTACCTTCTCATTCCCATGGAACTCTTGCTTTAAAATAGTCCAAGCTTCACTTGATTTGGTGGCATTTGCAATTCGAGGGAAGATGATGTCTGTCACAGCTTGTTGAATGACAAGTAGAGCCTTTGAATCTTTCTTCCGAAGTTCCTCCTTAGAACTCCCAGTATCTGCATAACCATTCTCAACTAGATTCCAAAGATCTTGAGCCATAAAGAAAGTTCTCATTTTTATACTCCAAAACTCATAATTATCTCCATTAAAGATGGGTATCAATGACTGAGTGAGGTTGAGAGTAGACATACCACTTGCCATGATGAAAACCCTCTAATAAACTTCTATCAAACACCTTATGTGCAGAAGAATTGTACCTCTCTTTGAAGCTTCACACCTACAAGCTTCAGTTTCCCAGAGATGCTTTGCTACAGCAACACCTCTAGTGCCAAACGGTCGCCCAAAGTTGATCCAACCTGGCTTTGATACCAAAATATTGGAGTCGAAACACCCTCACGGCTTCTCTCTATTTCAGCTACAGCATAAACTTAACAATCGAGAGCAGAGAATAGATGAGAAATAAAATATTATTTCTTCACACACACGCATGGAACTGAAATGCAATTGGGTTGCCTTATATAGGCTTACAAAGGAAAAAACTAACTTGGTTTCATGATAAAGAGCATGATCACGATCTCAACCAACTAGAGAAACTAAAAAACTGAAAGGAAACAAAACACAAAAAAAAAACTCGAAAACTGAACAGACCGAGTCCCTTACGGCCAGCTTTGCATCATATTTTCATCAAAGGAATCAAATGTGGAGATTGAAAATGTAATGCGTAGTTCGTCTTGTCTATCTTGTCTACATAAATATGCCTTAATAAATACTATGTATCCAATAATTTCTATTTATTTTTATAGCATTGTTATTTACTATCACAAATTAAATGTTTATAGCTTTAAACTAATTATTTATTTTAGACATATTAGAGTTTATTTTGTAAGATAATTCTTTATTTCGTGAGGTAAGTGTTTAGCTTCATCATGTTTGTGTTTGCTCATTATTTTTTTCTGCTTATTCTATCTTTTTTTTAAAAAATAGCTAAGAGTAGTTAAAGGATCATTTTTTTGGCTTTCAGATTTGTGAAATCTAATAGTACAGGCAACAACCGATTTAAACTTAGCCACACATAAATGTCGTCATGTCTATCTTATATGTATATATACATATTATAATACATAAATAATATCATATATAATGTAATACATATATATTATATTATATTATATATTATATATAGCATTACAATATGTGTAATTTATTATATAACATATAATATATGTATAATATATATTTATAGGTGTACAATTTGATTGTTTAATATTTTGTTAGTCACAATATTTTAACTCTTTTTTTTATCCTCTAAAAAATTTTTGTCTCTAACCTTATTAACCTATCCTTTAGCTTAACAATTGAAGGGTAAAAGAAGAAAAAATATTCTTATGAAAAATTAACTCCATATTAAATACTATTAAGAGGCATCTCATCCTCTTGCTAGTTTTATCATTAAATTATGATGAAAACTTGTTCAATCTGATATTGCTTTTTACCCTCCTCGCTGGCCCTCAAACCCTCCTCCTACAAATAAAAATAAAGAAATAAATAAATAAAATGAAAAGAGCGACGTTAGAAAGTAAAAAAAAATTTCAATAGTGCTCGAATTTGAGTTACGAAGGCATGCCATGCTCAATTTATGATAATGAAACGAGGAATATAAGATCCGCAGTCTAAAGCAGCGTAACTCTTTTTTTTTTCTTTCCATCAGCATTACATTATTTTTTATTACTGAGACAATTCTATGGGCTACGTTAGGTTTCTCAACTTCAAGTACGATCTATGGTCTGGGTTAAAACAACCACGGCATCCTCTTTGCATAATATAATAGCGAGATGCTTTGGTGCTATATTTTGAACGTAATGGAAGAACCTACCATGCGGAAAATAAGAGAGATAAAAAAAAGGATGGATAGAAAGTGCCTCTTGACTCTAGTGTCAGTGATCGGTGAAAGCTTTGAGTCATTTTTGCCTGCTTGATTGATTGGGCCTCGCCTGGATCCTTGCCGCATGCAGGCGTTGACGTTTACGGCTTTTGGGAGAGCTCTGGTCCTTTCGTCCTTCGTCCCACTGGATTTCATGACCGTGGGCGGAAGAAGGAATGGGACCAGCTGGGGACCATTCCGCACGGACGATTGACACTGCACGAAAGAAATAAAAAGGAGACTGGGACGTCGAGCCACAGCTCCGGGCACTAAATTTTTTTTTTTTTTTTTAAAATTTAGTTACATTAAATTTTTAAAAAAAATATTATAAATTTATAACTCAAACTTATTTACTGCTCATTAAATTTTTATTAAATTTTTAAATTATATAATTTTGATTTACTAATTAAATTAATTGAATAAGTAGATAAACTTAAAACGTTACAAATAATATCAGAACCGATTCAAGTACATAAAAGTTATTGGATATAAAAAAAAAGAACTACTCGGCATAAAGTCATTTTTACGGTACAAATAATCTGTCTCCAAGATAAATTTTGGTTAACTTATGACATGCAATAAAAATATCAAAAATTATAACACTTCAAAATAGTAAATGCTTATAACCATTAATTTTTATATAAATTTTTGAATAATAAATTTTAGCCTACTAATGAAATTAATAAGGTCAGCAAATAGATTCGAATATTATACTACCTTTGTAACCTCTATCTCTGTGGTCATGAGGTTGCTTAATGCTCCACTGGACCAAGTTGTTAGGCCAAACTTTCGCTCGTGCCTTGTTTTTTTTTTTTTTTTTGTTAAGTTTTGGAGGGGACCAAGGCCTACGAATAATTTCAAAATTTATGCTTAAGGGCTGCAAAAATCTAAATCTGAGCCCAGCCCAAAACCAACTGAACCAACCCAAAAACTCATAGCTTGGTTGACGACCATTAGCCCGGAACCATCTACTGGCCCTCTGCGTCGTTGATCTCATTGAGCACCATGGCGAGGGTCTCGAAGCTGAGGTCGGAGCCCGAATAGGAGGCGGAGGTCACTCCCACCACTGACACTGGCAATGATGTGGCAGCGCGGCGAATAGAAAAATCAAGTAAAGATTAGTTGATTAATTATAAACTTAATGAAAAAAAAAAAGTCTAAACCTTTCTCTTCTTTTTTTTTTTTTTTTTAGAATTTATGGCATTGTTTTCTGCTTTCTCTAACAAAAGCAGAATTAGAGGAAAAAAATATTGGATTCAAATGAACAACCTTGGCTGATTTATATTACCATTATTTATGAAATATTATAGAATATAATAATTTTTAACTAAAAAGATGTGGTTTAATATGCTTTTGAAAATTGACAAAGATCTTGATAAGTCATCACATCGATGAATAATGGACGAACCCTTTGAATAATGAGATGCTTGGTAGTTGGCTAGAACCTTTGAATAATGGACGGCCGAAAATAAGAGAGAAAGAGTAGGGATAACAAGGTGCCTTTTGACTTTAGTGGCAGTGATCAGTAAAAGCTATGACTTTTTTTTTTTTTTTAAACATACCGTACCTCTATTTTTTGACTTTAATGAATTAGATGATTAAGAGAGCATCAACTCTTTTTAGCTACCGTTTACATTAAGGTTAAGAGAGCATCAACTCTCTTTAGCCTCCGTTCACATTTAACAAAAACAAAAAACGCTTGTATGGATTGAATGAAATACATAAACAATGAAATATGCCATGTATTTTTCCTGTCGAACATTCTCATATCTCAGATGGAGTCTATAGCTGAACTAAAGCATGGATCAAGCTCTTTTTTTTTTTTTTTTTCCCAACGTTTTAAAGGACTTCTCCCAATATTAATACTCTGCATGTAATTTACATTAAATTTTAATGTCCAATGTGATGTTCCATAAATTAAATTCTAGCATGAGAAAGTTACAAAATATATGTATAATACTCTCATTACCTGCTGCAGAATTCACATTCTACAAGTTACAAATTAGATGTAATGAGGTAGTATGCATCTATATTGCAATTGTTTTGCACAGATCTATGCTTTCCTAATGTTTTTTTTTTTCTAAATATTTTCTTCTTGAACGCATGCTGCGAACATTTAAAGAAGGAATGATATCGTTTTCAATTATTCTTCCACCCTACCCCTTCATCCATCATTCATGAGTGAAAATTTTGCCGCTTATTAAAGTATTCTATCCTATGCACACCTTTTCTTATAATAAAGCGATAATTAACCTTTGCTGAATGAAAGCAATGAGTCAATCCACCAGCCAATCAAGGAAGTTCGCTTGCATGATGAGGATTGCAGCCACCGACCCTTCTTTTCATATGATCATAGCTATATCCGTATAGTCTCTTACATTCATCATCACATGTACATCAAACTAGGATCATGCATCCTAGGTTGTCGTTAGAGCCTCTACATCCAGCCCAACTCTCAGGATAGGATGAGACCCAACGTTGCATCCAGCAAGCAGGCAGAATGGTTATCAACCTGAATTATTTGTTTGCCAAGAGCAGTTTACAGGCCTTGGAAGAGTCAATTGATATTGTTACGTAGTCTTAGTATTCCGCAACTCTCAATAGACTTCCAATTGAATATGATATAGGCCGGATGATAAAACTCTCTACAGTAAGCAAATTTATTTTAAAGGATGGAGAACGGGATTTGAAGTTGCTTCATTGCTATTCTCTGCTAACTGGTTGCTAATATTGCCAATGTTCCTATTGTTAGACTGGGTCATCAAGATATGCTGCGCTAGGATCCTGTTTTTATCAAAAAAAATATATATATAGAAAAGCAAGCACATCGGAAACTATCTTTGTGTTCTGTAGCTATATCTCATGTTAATTTTTAGAAAATATGAAAGATATTTACTTATAAGCTTATTTTCTACTTTTTTTAGCTGCTTACTCTTTCCTCACTTGCTAATAGAATTCTAAATTGATCTCCTATTTGCCAAAGATGTGGTACTAAATTTGAATGTCTCAATTACCTTTTCTTCTAGTATGATAAGTCTCAAATATTATGGAGTAGAATACCTATCTTCCATCAAGTTAGTTCAGTTCTATCGCCCATGCTTATCTCTTTTTTATCGAAAGGTCTACCTATCTCTCACCAGATATATGTATAATCTTTTTTTTTTTTAGGTTTATTTGCTACAGTTCATTTGAAAATGAAGAAATGAGAAGCCTTTTTAAGATAAGAAATTTCATTCTTTGCATATATTTATATGGCTCTTTCATATGTCTGTAAAGTTTGTATTCCATCAAACAGTATTACTCTATAACCTTTGAAATCTAGGGTAGTGATGATCACTAGTCCTTGAGATCTCTTTTTCACTATGTCATCTCCTGACAGCCTCCACACCCAGAGTATATTAAAATCAATTTAATAGCTCGATTCAACCAAATTCAGTTGGTGCAAGATTTATTATTTAAGACTTTTTTAATTGGCTTTTATTTGCTAGAAACATCAATGGATAGTATTATCTTAAAAAAAGATTCAATTACAGTGATCTTTTGGATAAATAATGAATTTAAGGATCTTCATCCTTATCTGCTATGCATTAATATTATAGATATATGCACCTCGAGCTTTTTTTTCTTTTATTGAAATTATAACGATATGGTATATATTGAAATGCACTCTTTTTGTTTGTGTTGCTTTGCTAGAAACACCAATGAATAGTACTATCTTAAAAGAAGATTCAATTTTAGTAATCTTTTGGATAGATGATGAATGTAAGGACCTTCATCCTTTATCTGCTATGCATTCATGATGTAGTTGCTGCTAAATTTTTTATATAGATATATGATTCGAGAAGAGTAAATTTTCTACTCAATCTAAATTTTTCTACTTTATGACTTCATCCATGGTACAGCCACGTTTTACCTTGACATTTGTCGCTTTCTGGTAGCTAATGCTAGCTGCATTTGTTTTGTAAGGCTGTAAAGGTTTCCTCTTCCGCTTAAGAAAAACCAACAGCCAGTCGTAAGATTCCCTGCCAGCCCTCTTTCTGCTTGCAGGGACCCATCAAACGTCTGCAGGATTTCCTTCGTTCCCGCATTTTCCTTGTTCCTTTTGACACTACAACGCATCTTTTTGGCGCATTAAGCTCCCCGTGGCTCAAAAGTCATAGAAGTCTGCAGCTCTCACTGGCACGCGTTCCACCACCACCACCACCACCACGACGAATATATTCTTTGGCCCAAAACGCCAATAAATACGACCCAAGCCTGTTGCATGGCTCAACAACCCAAGCAACTCCAAGCAAAAGCTAAAGCCATGATACCAAAATACCTTCTTCTAGCCTTTCTCTTAGGAGCGGTGGTTCTGGCCACTCCCTCCAACGCCGGCTACAATCCCCCAGAGAAAAAGCCACCAATTCCTATCCCGAAACCTCCGAGCCACGAATTGCCACCACGCGGAGGCAAACCCCCAGCTTTTGCAGACCAGCACAAGCCTCCTTCGGGGGGTCGCGGCGGCCATCATCCTCCTGGACACAAGCCACCAACTCTCTCCGACGCTAAAAATGTGGAAACCGACTTCGGCCACATCCCTGAGCCAAATCCGTACGTGAAGCCACCACCGCATGTGAAGCCACCGGGACCTCACAAGCCACCTCACAAGCCACCATCCACTGGCCACCTGAACTAGAGATGACTGCTTTGCTGCAGCTCGATGCTTGAGGTTTAGATATACAAATAAAAGGCTTCCTTAGAAGCTATAATATATATATATATATATATATATGGGGCATGTAAGTGTAATGATGTTAATGTATCTTTTGTATCTGTATGCATGATACAATCTTCTGCTACTAGCTAATGGAAGTTAATTATTATTACTGTATGTTTGATTATGCTTGCAGAATAAGAACTTTTGATGAGTTATTATATCTTGCTAAAAATAATATGAGTTAGTAAAAATTATGTTCTTGCTAATGACTTAAGCTTAGTGCAACCTTGCAAGTTACATGGCCAAGTAAATTGTCAAGGCACGTCACATGTAATTAAACAGGATGGCCTCCAACGCCCCATCCCCTCTCTCTCTCTCTCTCTCTCTCTCTCTCACACACACACACACACACACACACACCTGCCAAATCACTGACAGAGAATATGGTTCAAAGGAGAAGGTTCTTAAGGAGTTAAGGTAAGCAAATCTCTTTGCATGTCAACAAGAATATATGTTCTGTTGATCTATCATCTAAACCAACTTTTTTTTTAAGGAAAAAAATGGAGAAGTAAAGCACTTTGCCATTAATTTATTAAAATTTCAGAAATACAAAATGGATAGGACTTAAGAGGGGGAGAAGAAAGGAAAGGCTACGGATGAAAAAAATTAAGAGAGAGATACAAATGGAAAAAATTTATAAGAAGGAAGGACAACAAAAAAGAGAAGGTTGAAGCCTTTCTCAAATTTTTAACATTTCAAGTTAATCTCTCAAGGCTTCTTGAAGTGATGAAGATAAACCAACTTAAAATAAATAATTATTCTTGAACATAGTTAAACACATCATTTGATGGCATGGCCGCATGGATAACATCGATGGCTTATAATAACTAAGACCGGCAACTAGCATAGTTAATCCAAAATAGTATCCTTAAATTCTCAAAAAAAAAAAAAAAATCCAGAAAGGCAACTATTCCTCTTTCTGCTCTCATAATGCTGGTATTCAAAAGAAATATATCTTTCTTTTTTAAGAAAAAGTGAGGTAAGAGACTTCTTCGAGTAATATTATTTAATCTAATGAAGCATCTACAAGGATAATTTACAAGAAAGATGAGAGAACAAGAGAAGATAGAGTATTATAAATAGTTTGATAAACCTCTGCCCATCTCTCGGGAGATAAGGTTCCTTACATAGAAAAAGTCGCCAAGATCTTGTGAATGATCGAAGCTCAAGATGAGTTGTTGCTATAAAAGATTCTAGAATTCTTTTTAATCCACATGTACCATATAAAAGCTGTGATCAATTGATCCTAGATCTTCCTCTTAGTAATCGACACTCTTCTCTATACTGACCAACACTTGATAATACTTGATGGTATCCTGCTCAAAAGAAATATAACAATAATTAAAAGCTGTTTAAGGTAACTGCAGCATAAAGCTGCTATTTGAGCTACACATAAATCTCATCCTGATTGACCACATCTCATGTTAAGCTGGATCATTTTGCATTTGATAAGAAATATGCATATCGATAGATAAATGCTGTCGCCAAGTTGATATATACTTCTTATCAATTAACTTTGAATATGATATAAATTGGATGATAAAACTCTCTATAGTGAGCAAATTTATTTTGAAGGATGAAGAATGGGATTTAGGGTTGCTTCATTGCTATTATCTTCTCACTAGTTGCTAATATTGCTAACGTTCCTATTGTTGGACTAGGTCATCAAGATATGCTATGCTGGGATCTGGATTTCATAAGAAAACTATAGCAAAGGAAGTGTATCAGAAACTATCTTTCTATCCCGTAGCTACATCTGATGTTAATTTCTACAAGATATGGAAGATATCTTCTTATAAGCATGTTTTTTACTTTCTTGATTCCCTACTCTTTCCTCGCTTGTTAGTAGAATTTTATATCGATCTCCCATTTGCCGAAGATGTGGTACTGAACTTGAATGTCTGAATTACCTCTTCTTCTAGTGTGATAAGTCTTAGGTGTTATGAAGTGGGATACCTATCTTCCATCAGATTAGATCCATCACTCATGCTTATCTCTTTTTTATTGAGAAGCCTGCCTACCTCTTACCAAATATATGTGCAATCTTTTTTTTGTCTTCTTTGGTACGACTCATTTGGAAAGGATGAAACGAAAAGCCTTTTCAGGATAAGAAATTTCATCCTTTGCATATCTCCAGGTTGGCCCTCTAGATGTTTGTAGAGTTTGCGTTCTATCAAACAGCATCACTCTACAACCTTTGGAACCTGGGGCATTGATGATCACTAGCCCTTGAGATCTTCCTTTCAAAAAGTTATCTTTTGATAAGCTCCACACTTAGGGTATATTAAAATCAATTTTAATGATTCAATTCACTCAAATTTAGATGGTGCAGGATTTATTATTTAGGACTTTCTTGATTGGTCTTTGTTTGTTGCTACAATTCCTTTACTTTGAACTTCTCTTTCTTCTATTGAAGTTACGATGATATAGTACGAATTGAAATGCGTTCTTTTTTTTTTTGGTGTTGCTTTGCTAGGAACATTAGTGGATAGTATTATCTTAAAAGGAGATTCAATTATATTAATCTTTTGAATAAATGATGAATCTAGAAACGTTCATCTTTATCTACCATACATTCCTGCTATAATTGCTACTTTACTAAATTTTTTATTCTTATCTACAGTGCATTTCTGCTATAATTGCCACTTTACTAAATTTTTTATATAGTTTTATGCTTCGAGAAGAGTAAATTTTCTACCCAATCTAGCTTCTTCTACTTTATGACTTTATCCGTGGTGCAGCCTCTTTTTTTCTTTGACCTTTGTCGCTTTCTGGTAGCTAATGCTAAAGGCCTACCCTTTCGCTTAAAAAAAAGCAACCACCAGCGGATTCCCAGCCAGTCCTCGTCTGCTTGCAAGGACCCTACCAAATTCCATCCACAAGATTTCCTTCGTCCTGCATTTTCCTCCTTCCTTTTGATACAACAACAACCAACTTTTTGGCGCCTTAAGCGTTGGAAATAATAATTTTTAAATTATCTAAATATTATTAAAAATTTAAATATAAAAATTTAAATAAAATAAATTAAGAATCATATTTAGATCGAGATATATTAGATATTACCTTAAGAATTACTTTTTGCCTCTTCATGGAAGTTGTAGGCGATTTTTTCTTAAGGTACAATGGCCTGTCTCGATCTGAACCTCCTATCACGAGCATGATCGCGTAGAGGTGCAACCCAACGATTCCTTCAAATGCCCAAAAATAAAATCAAAAATAATAAAATAATAAAAAAAAGATGAGGGGGCTATTTTTCTCAATAGGGCTTATAAGACACAGGCTTTCTTCTCACAACAAAATCTCAAGAAGTAAAAGCCTTGGTAGGATAGAAAAGTAGATTAAGGTTTGGATTACCTACAACCTTGGATCTTTAAGCCTATTTATAAGCTCAGTTCAAGTAACTCCTAACAGCTTAACCCTTTATGGCTTTAAAGGCCCAATAACCGTTATTCCTAAATCAAGTAGGAAACGACTAAAAATCAAATTAATTAGACTGTTTCTGAATCTAACAAGAGTTTCAACACTCACGAGCATTTCTCATACTCATAGTGCGTTCATGCGAGCGTTCGCGAGTGAAATGCTCGTGTTCGCTTGCAGCAACATGTTCCGCTCGTGAGCGCTTACGGGCATTAATTTTTTTTAAATTCAAACTTTTTTTAAAAAAAAATGTAAAATGATCAACAATCCCACACAAAAGTTTTTAAATTTAAAAAAATATCAAAATCAATATGACATAAATTTTAGGGCATCTTATACTGTACAATAGGTGAGGTGTCTAGTGAACTTGAACCCTACTTAATGTTATTGTATACATCTGAAGGAACCATAGTGGATTAGATTTTGAACTAAGTTCCTGACTCAAATTTCTACTAATCACATGCATAGTATGGATCAATTGGGTTTAAGCAGTCAGTGCATATTAAAAGCCTTGCATTTAGTACCTTAATTTTTTCATGAGAATTTCTTAGGGTTAGTCCAAACTCTTAGTCATGGCCTAATACGACAATTTCATATAGATGAATCCTCCAAGGGTATTTGTGACTAATACCTTGTAGATAACCTATCTTGGATATGTTAAAAGTATAACTCAACCTTATATAGGTTTATTTTGTCACTTTATAAGAACACTCATCATAGGGATAGGAGAAGAAATTTATCCGAAGATTATGCTCTAACACGATCACTCAATCAGCCTCGTTTCTACTACCTTAAACCTCTTTAATGGGATCTCCAATCACAAAGGTTGGATATCCACTACTGGTGACTAAATAATAGGCTTAAGCTTAATCCTCCTCGATCATTTTAGGATTCCACTCCTAAATAGTCCCTTAGTTAATTGATTTGCAAAATTCTTTTCTCGCTTGACAAATTCTAAGGAGATAATATTATTTTTCTTATGTTGTCTTATAAACTTATGATGAAGCCATATATACCGGTTCATCTTTTTATTGATACTCTTCTGATTAGTCAATTCAATTATGACTTTATTATCACAATGAATTGATATGGCCAGAACTGGCTTAGGTATCAAAGGTAGCTCTGAGACTAGATTCTTAATTCACTCTACATCATATAGGTGTGTTGCCCAGCTAAGCAACCCAAGAGGAGGGGGTGAATTAGGTTCTTTGAAAATTTTTAACAAGTATGTGCAATTTTGCAAAACAGTAAATTCTGTGTGAGTGTGAAGTAAAGATAGCAAGAACAAGTATAGCAACAATCAGAGACAAACACACAAACACAGCAATTTATAGTGGTTCGGTGCTACTCCTTGCACCTACATCCACTCCACAAGAATTCCTTAGGAATTTTCTCCACTAATCATTCTTCAAACGATTACAAACCTAGCTAACCCAGCTAGCTTCTTGTTTCACAGGCACAAGGGAGCCTTTCCTTAGCTTTCTCAGCTAACTTCTTGTTTCCGGGCACAAGGGAGCCTTACAAGTCACCAATTACGGGTTTGGCATACCCTCCACAAGTTTCAACCAACTTGAAACTCAAACAACTCACAATGAAAAAGAGTTTCAGAAATTACAGTTCCTTAATGAGCAAATGGAACAATAAAAGTGACCTCCCCCTTTGAATGAGCTTCTCCTCTTTAAATGTTGGAGTTATGAGCACTTGAAGGAGCCTCTTGAGTAGTTGGAAGGAGCCTTGAATGAGCTTTAAAGGACTTTCAAACTCTGCAGCTCACTATCTTTTCAAAACTGGAAGGCTGAAACTTTTCTTGATTTTTCCTTTATTTTCCTCTCTTTTTCTCACTTGTAATCCCTTAAAAATGCTCCCAATTTCTAATCACAGTAGCCGACTCCAGAGTTAACTAACTTCAGGAAGCTTGCTGTCTTGGCTACAATAGCCGACTCCAGAGTCGGCTAACTTCTGAATGTTCACTGTTTTGCCATAGTAACCAGCTGGTTAGTTGGCTAACTTGATTTTTCTCACTGTTTTGCCACAGTAGCTGACTAATTAGTTGGCTAACTTGGTAAAACTTGTTGTTAACTTTCTTGTGGCATAATTTTGACTTGATAGCTTCTAAAGTAGTTGGCCAAATACTTCAAACTTTCATTCTAAGTGCTGGTAGCTGCTGTTGTTGACTAATTCCTTCAAAACTTGAAAACTCATTCCATAAACAAGAAAACTCATTGAAATGAAGAACATAATTGTTCTAGCTCTCATAATTTTGAACTTTCTTCATTTGAAAACCTTCCAAACATCTGAAATTCACTGAATTAAGGCTTGAATCATTCTAGCTCTCATAATTTTGAACTTTCTTCATTTGAAAACCTCCCAAACATATGAAATTCATTGAATTGAGGCTTAAATCATTCTTAGTTGCTCTTGGTCTTCTACAAAAATTCTTCTTTTGAATCATAAACCCATTTAGGTGTTTGAAATCAATATTAATCATCTTGATGATTCATGTATGCCTGCATTTCATCATGATTTTCCATAAAACTCATTAATAACTTACTTAATTATTTTGTGATCATCAAAATCAATGTGAGGTCAACAATCTTTCCCTTTTTGATGATGATAAAACCATTAAGCATATAGTTAAAATAATGAATTTAACAAGATAAAGCGGTGCAATATTGAACTTGATCATAGGGTTGAGACAATTTAGCTCATGTTAGGAGAGGATTCAGAAATCAGTTTCATGTGTAAGTTTTGTACCAAAAACTTTGAAATATGTGCCAAAAGTTTGGATTTTGTATCAGAATCTTTGAAAACAATGTGACAGACGTCTTTCATATTTAAATTAAGAGAAATCAGATTTTTGAAGAGATTTAAGGAGAGTTTCATACCAAAAATCTGAATTTTATGCTGAAATTCTGAATTTTATGACAAAAGGTTGAATTTTGTGCCAAAATGCTGAATTTAATGCCAAAGACAAAAGTTATGTTATAGAAGTGAAGTTTTGTACCAATAAATTGAATCTTTGTGCTGAAATGATAATTTTGGCTTTAAAAATATAGAGTTTCAGTCCGTGCCAAAGGCATGCCAAAATTTTGCATAGTGTGCTGAAACTTGGATTTTTGATACCAAAAGTTTCACTTTAAAAATAGATCTCATGTAGAGCTTGTTTGTTTGTAATGAAGTAACACTTAAGTGAAAAACAAGTTTCTTCTTCTCCTTTTGTTGCAAAATCAATCTTACTCTCAAAAACTTTATTCTTTCCTTTGAAAAATTGAAATTTGGCATGAATTGTAATTTTTCTCCCCCTAAACATATGCTTACATTATTCTCATTTATAAATGCTGAACTTTTGAAAACTTTACTGAAACATGCTGAAACATTTTGAAACCACTGAAACTTTTTAAGAATTTTACTGAAACATTTTTGAAACATGATGAAAACTTTCTGAATTTTTGAAAAACTTTCTGAAACATGATGAATAAGAATTCTTCTCCTTTTAAATGTATGCTTTTTTTCTCCCCCTTTTTGTAATCAATCAAAAAGGATGTGAGAAGTTATGCACTTAATTTTGAATATCTCGCCCTTGATAGTTCAATTTTAGAATATCCAGGATACATATATTGAAGTAAAGAAATTATACAAGTAATATTTGATACCACAGAATTTCATAAAAAAGAATATTTCATTAAGTAGATAATTTCATATACAAGATTTTATAACAAAGCAACATTCATAACACAAGATTTCATAAACATAGAGCAGCATTCATAAGATAAAATTTAATACAAAGCAACACAAGATTTCATTCATAACACAAGATTTCATTAAATACACAAAGTGCTAATACAAACATTCAAATACATAGAAAAAAAATCCTAGTACATTCTAATCAAAACAAAGCAAACTAGAACAAAGCAACCTAAACAACCTAAACTATTCCTCATCAGAGGAAGATACAATAGAGGGCTGAGTGGATGATCCAGCGCCACATCCTCTTGAAGAAGGGTGGTAAGATGCATGAGGTGGCCTGGCACGAGGGTGAGTAGGCTGTGGAGAAGGCTAAAATGGCTGGAATGGAGGTCTAAAAGCAACAGGGGCTAGCTGATCACTAATGATTGAGACTAGATGGTGAAGAAGGCCAATGGACATCTCTACTCTCTCAGATTTCCCACCAAAGGCCATGATCTGAGCTCGCAACTGCCTCAACTCCTCAGACATGCGGGCAAACTCTTCTGAGTCATGGCTTGATCCTGCCTCATGGTCTCTCATCTCCTGAAGCAGCAGCCTTCTATTCAGAATACTCATGGAGTGCTCCAACCTCTCCAACCTCATCAGCATCTGGGACAATGTCTTATTCACTGTAGAAATGTGTGGTACCATCATAAACTCACCAGTAGATGAACCACTATCCTCTGAACTTCTGCTGGAGATAGCTGAGGTCACCTCCCTCACAATGTACTGTAGCTGGTCCTGATTAAGCTCAACTGATGTCCTTTGTGGTGCAGGGGGCTCCTCAGGATGCTGCTCAGATCTGGGTCTAGTTTCATCATGAGAAGAAGATGATGGTCCCTCAGCAGATACCTTAATCTCATCCTCTTTACCTCTCCCTCTAGACCATCTGCCACCAACCTTTACAAACCCCATTCGATGGAGTGAATGCTCATTGTATACATCCAAATAGTGCAGCTTGGTTGTCTCTTCACCCCTTAGTCTTACTCCAAAGTGCTTAAAGAAGTGGGTGAGGAGCATACCATATGGCAGGGCAGTCTTAAGTCTATTGACTGTCTCTCTCAATATAATCAACATCAGCTCAGGAAAGTCAAAAAGGATGTCACTGATAAGATGATACATCAAGCATAGGTCTCTCTCAGTGACCAAATGGAAGCTTCCAGTACGAGGTATGAAGATCGTAGATATAATGTGGTGGAGGAGTCTCATCTCAACACTCAGGGAGTTGGCTAGCACTCTGTCAATCCCCTCCCCATCATCTATACCAAGAACGGCTTTAATCCGTCGTGCCCTTCCCTCAGGAAGATCATCCCAGAATCCACCGACCGGCTCTCTTAGAATATTTTCAATAATGTCATGGTCCAAATTGATCCCGACTCCCTTTACCATGGATGAGGTAGACATGAAATCAACAGAGAGATTTTGGTAAAACTCTCTTACCAAAGATGGATAGATAGGGACTTCAGTTCTGCACATGTAGGACCATCCTCTCTACTGAAGTATTCTCCCAATGCCGAACCCTTCACGAGCAAGGAAGCCGAAGTCGACTACCTGCCCGTTGGAGATGGGTCTCGTGGACAAAGAGTGAACTCCGAAGATGCGGAAGGAAGAGGGCAAGGCTGGGAGAGGCGTGGCTCTCTCTCGTGGGACTTTCGAGCTTTCTCCTTGCCGCGTGCGGAGGATTCTTGCCCGTGGAGCCATCACGCAAGGGTGCATGATTGGAAGAGAAAATCTAAGGAAAATGAGAGGGATTTGGAGGGATCAAGGCTTAAGGAAAAAATCTGGAAGATTCGATGGAGATTTGGGAGAGAGGGAGACGAACGGTCGCTCGGGTGCTTTTATAAACCGAGTGATCGGGCGATTTAGTCGGCTCACGAGCCGGCTAACTCCCATTAGCCATTAGCCCAAACGGCTCAGAAACAGGGGAAATGACGCCTAAGGTCCAAATTTTTCAAAGATTTTTATGCAAAATGATTTCTAATGGTTATGCATGTTATATGATCATCTAGGGGGATCAGTTGGGCTAATTATCATGATTTTTAATCATTAAAAACATGCCCAGAAAAAATTTAAAAAAATCAATCTATCTAGCTGATTCATTTAATCAGGGGGTTAATCATGCCAAGTTCTCTTCTAATTTTATAAAATCTATTTTGATCAAGGGGTTTTGTGAAAATGTCAGCTAATTGCCTATCAGTACTAACAAAATCAAGAATTATATCTTTACTTTGAACATGATCTCTAATAAAATGATGTCTAATTTTAATGTGTTTAGTCCTAAAGTGTTGAATTAGATTTTTAGTTAAGTTTATGGCACTAATATTATTATATCTTATGGGAATGTCTTTAAGTTTGATGCCATAATCTTCTAGTTGCTGCTTAATTCATAAGATTTGAGCACAACAACTCCTAGCAGCAATGTATTCAGCCTCAGCTGTAGACAGGGCTATTGAAGTTTGTTTCTTGCTAAACCAGGAGATTAAGTTAACTCTTAGAAATTGGCAAGTTCCACTAGTTGATTTTCTATCAATTTTACAATCAGCAAAATTAGAATCAGAATATCCAATCAAATCAATAGAAAAGTGTTTATCATACCAAAGTCCAAGATTTTTAGTGCCATTTAAGTATCTTAAAATTCTTTTAACAACATTTAAATGTACTTCTTTAGGATTTGCTTGAAATCTAGCACACATGTATACACTAAATAAAATATTAGATATACTAGCAGTTAAATACAGAAGAGAACCTATCATACCTCTATAAAGCTTTAAATCAACATTTTTGCTACTATCATTTAAGTCAAGTTTGCATGATGAGCTCATAGGGGTACCGGCACACTTAGAATTCTCCATGCCAAACTTCTTTAAAATTTCTCTTATATACTTGTTTTGGCTAATGAAGATCCCATCTTCAGCTTGCTTAATTTGGAGTCTAAGAAAATAGTTGAGTTCTCCCATCATGCTTATCTCGAACTCCCCCTGCATGAGCTTAGCAAAGTCTTGACACAAGAGTTCATTAGTAGCATCGAAAATGATGTCATCTATATAAATTTGCACAATGAGCATATCATCATTTTCTCTTTTTATAAATAATGTAGTGTCTACATTTCCTCTAACAAAATTATTATTTATCAAGAATTTGCTCAACCTATCATACCATGCACGGGGTGCTTGTTTCAAACCATATAATGCTTTGTTTAATTTAAAAACATGGTTTGGATATTCATGATTTTTAAAACCGGGTGGTTGTTCAACATACGCCTCTTCAGCAATATAATCATTCAAAAATGTACTCTTAACATCCATTTGAAATAATTTAAAGTTCATGAAACATGCAAAGGCAAGTGATAATCTAATAGCTTCCAACCTAGCAACTGGAGCAAAGGTTTCATCAAAATCAATGCCTTCTTCTTGATTATAACCTTTAGCTACCAACCTTACCTTATTTCTAATGATGTTTTCATGTTCATCCAATTTATTTCTAAAAATTCATTTAGTGCCAATTATGGGGTAATCTATTGGTTTACTTACTAAAGTCCAAACATTGTTTCTTTCAAATTGATTTAATTCTTCATGCATAGCATTTATCCAATCAGGATCATCTTTAGCATCATCAAAACATTTAGGTTCAATTTGTGAAACAAATGCTAAATAATTGCATGCATCTCTATAAGAAGATTTAGTTCTTACCCCTTGAGATGGACTACCAATGATTTGATCTGTGGGGTGATTGTGAACATACCTCCACTCTTTTTCTAAGCTTTGTATAACTTGAGTTTCAGCTTGTTGAAGTGCTTCAATGGTGTCTTCTTGACTAATTTGCTCATTTGTATCTTCTTTGTCCTTCAATATGATCGCTTGCACTCCTTCTTCAAGTAATCCTGCATCATCAATAGCTTCTTTCTTCCTTATTGGAAGGTCATTAGTTTCATCAAATACTATATGAATGGATTCTTCTACAACTAAGGTTTTCTTATTAAAAACTCTATATGCTTTACTGTTAGTGGAGTAGCCAAGAAAGATTCCTTCATCAGATTTAGCATCAAATTTATCAAGATTAGATTTGCCATTATTTAGAATAAAACATCGACATCCAAAAACATGAAAATACCCATTATTTGGTTTTCTACTTTTCCAAAGCTCATATGGGGTCTTTTTCAAAATGGGTCTTATCAAGGCTCTGTTTAAAACATAACATGCTGTGTTAATTGTGTCAGCCCAAAAATATTTTGAGAGATTGCTTTCACACAACATGGTTCTTGCCATTTCTTCAAGAGTCATGTTCTTTCTCTCAACTACTCCATTTTGTTGAGGGGTTCTTGGTGCAAAAAAATTATGATTGATTCCCATTTCATTGCAAAAACTCTCAAAATTCTGATTTTCAAATTCTTTTCCATGATTACTAAAATTTGAAGACCTTTTTCATTTGAGGTTTTTCTAAAAAGCTTTAAAAATTGAAAAAAAGCTTCATCTTTACTTGCTAAAAATAAAATCCATGTAAAACAAGAAAAATCATCTATAATTACAAAATCATAACGTTTTTCACCTAGACTTGTGGTTCTAGTAGGTCCAAACAAGCCCATATGCAAAAGCTCCTAAGGCCTAGAAGTTAAAACCACATTTTTGGATTTGAATGAAACTCTAGTTTGTTTTCCAAATTGGCAAGCATCACAAATTTTATCCTTTTCAAAATTTAATTTTGGCAAACCATTTACTAAATCTCTTTTGATTAGTTTGGAAAGCAAATCCATACTAACATGCGCAAGTCTACGATGCCATAACTAGCTAGATTCATTAAACTTAGAATTCATGGCAACTAGACATTCCATATTTTGGTCATTTAGCTCATTCAAATCTACAATATAAACATTTTCATGCCTATGACCAACAAATTTCATGCTATCATCAGTAGGATTTGTAACCATGCAAATAGATGATTCAAAAATGACTTTAAAACCTTTATCACATAATTGACTAATGCTTAACAAATTATGTTTTAAACCATCAACAAGAAGAACATTATCTATAAGGGTATGGGAAGTGATACCAATTTTACCAATGCCAATGATCTTTCCTTGAGCATTGTCTCCAAAAGTGACCACTCCTCTATCCTTAGCTTTTAGAGTAATGAATTGAGATTCATCATCCGTCATGTGCCTTGAGCACCCGCTATCCAAGTACCAGTTTCTTTTTGCATTTCGGGTCACAAGACACACCTGCACTCATAAATTTAAGTCATATTTTTAGGTATCCAAGCTTTCTTGAATCCTTTGGGGTTAGCATGAATGGTTCCTTTAGGAACACAAATCTTCTTAATTTTCTTGTTGATGTGAGAGTTACATGCAAAGGCCTTATGTCTTAATTTACCACATTTGAAACAAGCAATTTTTGGCAAGTTGTTTGGGGGAACAAAAATATTTTTCAAAAATTTTGTTTCTTTAAGGGATTATAGCCTAATCCAGCTTTATTAAAAATAACCCTTTGGTTTTCAAGAATTATTTGTAGTTTTGTAGAGCTCAAGGTAAATTTACCAATAATGGGCTTAAGTTTGTTCACTTCATTTTTTAAATTCAGATTTTCCTGCGTTAAAACAGAATTTTCATTTGAAAGCTTTTTTTTTTTCTAAAACTAAACTTTGGATTTGGTTTCTCAAATCTTTATTTTTGGCACCTAACTTTTTGAATTCAGTAAGTAAATCATAAAATGCATCTTACAATTCATCAAATATAAATTCAGTTTGAGAGTTAGAAATTACCTCTTCTTCACAGGCCATGAGACACAAGTTTGCTGTTTCTTATTTCTTATCATCTGAACTTGTATCATCACTGTCACTCCATGTTACCATCATAGCCTTCTTTTTAACCTTCTTGGGACCTTTCTTAAGTTGTGGACAGTCAGCCTTAAAGTGTCCCGATTTCTTATATTCATAGCAAATAGGAGGCTGCTCTTTTTCTTTTTCCTTGCTGAATTCTTCTTTTACAAAAGGCCTCCTCTTTACTCAATGTTTCTTCTTCCTCATGAATCTTCTAAATTTTCTTGTGATGAGAGCTAGCTCATCATCTCCATCACTTTCTTCCGAAGATTCATCACATTCCTCCTTTTGGTTCGTACATTTTAGAGCCATGGTCCTCTTTTTGGTCTCTTCCTCATCTTGATGTTGTTTAACTTAAATTTCATAGGTCATCAGCGATCCCATGAGCTCTTCTAGAGGAAGGTTGTTGAGGTCTTTTGCCTTCTGAATTGCAGTCATCTTGGCTTCCATGACCTAGGCAAAGATCTCAAAATTTTTCTCACTAGATCACTGTTAGTATAAGATTTGCCAAGGCTTTTAAGACCATTCATAATATCAGTAAATCTAGTAAACATATCAGTAATGGATTCAGTTGGTTCCATTTTAAACAGTTCATATTTATGCACAAGCATGTTGATTTTAGATTCCTTCACTTGATTAGTGCCTTCATGTGTGACTTCAAGTCTATCCCAAATCTCTTTAGCAGAAATACAAGTAGATATTCTATTATACTCATTTGCATTAAGAGAACAATATAAGACATTCATGGCCTTAGCATTGAGCTGTGCCATTTTCTTATCATGCTCATCCCAATCCGCTTCCGGTTTGGGAGCATCAATACCATTTGTTCTAAGAATGGGTGTGTGAAAGCCATTAACTATGATACTCCAAAAATCATAGTTAAGTACTTGAATAAAAATTATCATCCTAGCCTTCTAATATGTGTAATTTATGCTATTGAATAAAGGGGGTTTATTTGTGGACTGACCTTCAGTCAACAAGGTACTTACTTGGACTGCCATGGATCTTTAGCTCTTTGTCGGTTAAGACAAATAGGAACAAGAGCACTAGCTCTGATACCACTTATTGCCCAGCTAAGCAACCCAAGAGGGAGGGGTGAATTGGGTTCTTTGAAAATTTTTAACAAGTATGTGCAATTTTGCAAAACAGTAAATTCTGTGTGAGTGTGAAGCGAAGATAGCAAGAACAAGTATAGCAACAATCAGAGACAAACATACAAACACAGCAATTTATAGTGGTTCGATGCTACTTCTTGCACCTACATCCACTTTCCAAGAATCCCTTAGGAATTTTCTCTACTAATCGTTCTTCAAACGATTACAAACCTAGCTAACCCAGCTAGCTTCTTGTTTCACAGGCACAATGGAGCCTTTCCTTAGCTTTCTCAGCTAACTTCTTGTTTCCAGGCACAAGGGAGCCTTACAAGTCACCAATTACGGGTTTGGCACACCCTCCATAAGTTTCAACCAAGTTGAAACTCAAACAACTCACAATGAAAAAGAGTTTCAGAAATTACAGCTCCTTAATGAGCAAATGGAACAATAAAAGCACTTTACACTTTTTGAAGACCTTTCCCTTTGAATGAGCTTCTCCTCTTTAAATGTTGGAGTTATGAGCACTTGAAGGAGCCTCTTGAGTAATTGGAAGGAGCCTTGAATGAGCCTTGAAGAACTTTCAAATTCTGCAGCTCACTATCTTTTCAAAACTGGAAGGCTGAAACTTTTTTGATTTTCCCTTTGTTTTCCTCTCTTTTTCTCACTTGTAATCCCTCAAAAATACTCCCAATCTCTTGCTAATCAATCTCATTTACGAGTATTTATAATTTACTAAGGGATTGGAACATTAAACTAGCCGTTTGTGATCGTTGAAGATGCAGAACTAACCGTTACAGCATTTCTGGGCAAGTTAGTCGACTCTAGAGTCGACTACTTTTATTAAGCCTTTTGTTCTGACCACAGTAGCCGACTCCAGAGTTGGCTAACTTCAGGAAGCTTGCTATCTTAGCCACAGTAGCCGACTCCAGAGCCGGCTAACTTCTGAATGTTCACTGTTTTGCCACAGTAGCCGGCTGGTTAGTCGGCTAACTTGATTTTTCTTACTGTTTTGCCACAGTAGCTGACTAATTAGTCGGCTAACTTGGTAAAACTTACTGTTAACTCTCTTGTGGCACAATTTTGACTTGATAGCTTCCAAAGTAGTTGGTCAAATGCTTCAAACTTCCATTCTAAGTGCTGATAGTTGCTGTAGGAGTTGACTAATTCCTCCAAAACTTGAAAACTCATTCCATAAACAAGAAAACTCATTAAAATAAAGAAGATAATTGTTCTAGCTCTCATAATTTTGAACTTTCTTCATTTGAAAACCTCCCAAACATCTGAATTTCACTTGATTGAGGCTTGAATCATTCTAGCTCTCATAGTTTTAAACTTTCTTTATTTGAAAACCTCCCAAACATCTAAAATTCACTGAATTGAGGCTTGAATCATTCTAGCTCTCATAATTTTAAACTTTCTTCATTTGAAAACCTCCCAAACATCTAAAATTCACTGAATTGAGGCTTGAATCATTCTTAGTTGCTCTTGATCTTCTACAAAAATTCTTCTTTTGAATCATAAACCCATTTAGGTGTTTGAAATCAATATTAATCATCTTGATGATTCATGTATGCCTGCATTTCATCATGATTCTTCACAAAACTCATTAGTAACTTACTTAATTATTTTGTGATCATCAAAATCAATGTGAGGTCAACAAGGTGGTATCCAGAGTTATCAACTCGGCCTCTATGGTGCTTCCAGAAATGATAGTTTGTCTAAATAATCCCTAGGCAATAGCAGCACCGCCAAGAAGAACGAGATATCCAGTGGTCGATTTAAGATTAAGAGAATCCATAACCCAGTTAGCATTACTGTAACCTTCAACTATCTCAGGGTATTCAATGAACATCAAAGAAAGATTAAGTGTTCCCTTTAAATATCGAAATACTCTTTTTAAGGCTGTCCAATAAATTGATTAGGATTTTGATTATATCTACTAAGTTTTTTTACAGTTTAGGCAATATCAGGTCTTGTCCTATTTGCTACATACAAGATGAATCCTATGATTTGAGAATATTAACTAATCAACTAGATTACCTAAATTTTAGGTGAAAGATAGGATCATATGATGTAGATATTAATTTAAGATCAGAATAACCAAATTTCTTAATCATTATTTCTATAGAGTGAGAAAGAGAGAGTACTATCCCTTCATGAGATTTGATAAGCTTCATCTTTAGAATCACATCTGCTTCACCTAAATCTTTTATATTAAATTTAGATTAAAAAAGATTTAATTTTTTAAATAATTTTAAAAGATGTTCGAAAGATTAGGATATCATCAACATATAAGCAAAGGATTACATAATTATCATCGATAATTTTAGAATAGATACACTTATCATGATTATTAATCTTGAATCCAAAAGATAGAATGATGTGATCAAATTTTTCATGCCATTATTTTGAAGCCTAGTTAAGACCATATAGGAACTTAATAAGTTTACAATCCTTATTTTCTTATCCCTTCACAATAAAATCTTTAGATGGTTCCATATAAATCTCCTCCTCGAAATCTTCATTAAGGAACGCAGTTTTCACATCTATTTGATGAATTTATGAGAATGAAAGACAACAAGGAAGAGAAGATTGAAGTCTTTTCAAATTTCCAACATTTGAATTTAATCTCTCAAGGCTTTTTAAAGTAATGAAGATAAATCAACTTGAAATGAACAATTATTCTTGAACACGGTTGAACACATCATTTGATGACATGGCCACATAGGTAGCATTGATAGCTTGCAATAACTCTATAAGACCAACGACTAGCATAGCTGATCCAAAATAGTATCCTTAAAATTCTCAATAAAAAAAAAATTCAGAAAGGCAATTATTTCTCTTTCTGCTCTCATAATGCTTATATTCAAAAGAAAAAAGAATATATATATATATATATATATATATATATATATATATGGGAAAGTGAGGGAAGAGGCTTCTTCCACTAATATTATTTAATCCAATAAAAAGCATCTACAAGGATAATTTATAAAAAAGATGAGAGAACAAGAGAAGATAGAGTATTACAAATAGATCGATGAACCTCCGCCCATCTCTCGGGATATAAGGTTTCTCACATAGTAAAAGTTACCAAGATCTTGAGAACGATTGAAGCTCAAGATGAGTTATTGCTACAAAAGATTTTAGAATTCTTTTCAAATTATATATACCACATAAAAGTTGCGATCAATTGATCCCAGATCTTTCTCTTAGTAATCAATATTCTTTTCTATACTGATCAATACTTAATAATACTTGATGGCATCCTTTTCAAAAGAAATATATTAATAATTAAAACTTGTATAAGATAACTATAGCATAAAGCTGCTATTTGAGCTACACTTGATCGACCACATCTTATGTTAAGCTAATTATTCTGCATTTGATAAGAAATATGCATATCGACAAATAAGTGCTGCGGGCCCAGTTGATTTATACTTCTTATCAATTAACTTCGATCCGATGCAAACTCTTTCACCCACGTTCCATACAGAATTTATAAGATGGTGAGGCATATGCCCTTTTATTGCTACAAGTTGTTGCAGCTAATTTAATTGCTAATCCTCAACAATCTGGTTACAAAACATTTCTGTAATTCGTACAGTGATTAGATTCATGATTTCAAATACGATGGTGCAAATGGTACCGTAGAGATTACTGATAACAGTGTATCAGTAGGAGATGCCTACCATAAAATTTTGTAAAGCTTGCATCAATATTTAAAATAGTAGCTAGATTCTTAAATGACTGCTATTTGAAAGTTCAGCTAAGAGCAGGTAATTTTGAATGAGAAGAGAATCCTATCAATGTACAGCTAAGTGTAGGTACAACTTTGAATGATTTGTCCGTCAGGATTCGTTTTTATCTTTATAGAGATTTATTTCTTGAAATTTTTTTTCTATCTTTATTGAAATGATCTTAGAAATTTGTTTCTATCTTTATATCAATTCAATTATAATAAGTAACTATAAATACGAATGCTGGCCTCCTTGTAATTTGAGGTTAGAAAAAAAACTTTTATAATTTTTTCTTTCCCGGAGCCAGATATCAAAAAGGGAGTGCGAGGAAGTTGTGTCATTCAATCTCTAATGGCACGGCAGTGATTTCTCTAATTTAATTTTGGACAGAATCATAAAATCCAACGTGGATACTTAGTTGAGCTGAAATTAGTTGAATTATATAGACCGCAACGGTTAGACGCTTACAACGTCTACTGGCTGGGTCCGAATTGAGAATGATTTCATCGACGGGCTGAATGAATGGCCCAGCTCCAAATGGATTCAAATCACATCCACAGGCTGGGCCGTTGACATCGACCACTCCGATGGGACCCAATTCCCAATTCGTTTTCAAATCCAAAATGCCTCAAAAGAGATCGACTGGCCTGGAACGTTGGTGGGCTTGGGAATCGATGGAGATTTAAGATTTAGCCTTGGTTCCGAGCACGTCTGGTCTGAGGATATAAATTTTATTACAGCAGAAAAATATTTACAACTACATGAAAAGTTGAAATAAGATTCGCATCGAGATCTTGGGGTGTTGGACTGAGTAGACCACCACCGGCTGTCTTAACCATCTGGACAAAGTGGTTAAGAAATCTTTCACCAAAAGAAATCAACCTCAACTTCGATCTTAGATTGCCAATAGTTTCATCACGTTAAGGCGATAAGTGAATTATCATCTTCTTTCTTCCATTGTACCCTCAATTTTCTTGTAATTTTTTCTAATTTTAATAAAATTATCTCGAAAAAAAGAGGAGATCTTTTGGGGGGTTAAGTAGCAACAGTTTTCTCTTGCCGGTAGTAAAACTGGATTCCACACTAGGTTTTGATCCTTAGGAGGGAACATGACAAGCGAAGCACATCTTAATGGCCACACATAACATACTTGCATTTAGGTAGAGTGGTACGTAAACTTATGCCCTGCACGTGAGGACACACGTGTCAAACGTTGGTGCTCATTTTTCTAGTACAGACAAGATCTCTGAGACTAATAATAATCATCGTCGTCATCATCATCATCTACTCCAATCCGGAATTGCTGGAATCCCCAAAGCTCCAAATGCACTGCTACTCTTCCAAGTTCCAGATGGCTGCTGGACGAATGATGACAGGCGAGCATCCCCATCGATGTGAAACATTTGTCCTCCATTCGTCCCATCCGAAGCCCACGCACGCACACACGCAATTTTGATGCGTCTCGACGCTCGTCAGCAGGCGTGGGCGCTTAATTTCTCCATGACTTCCAACCAAAAAAACGGGGGTCAAGAGCCTTCTGGATTTAATCCGGTCTTCTTGACCAGATCACTTGCCAGCTCTCTAGAAAAAGTTTCTCCCATGCAATCAGCATTCAATATTTCGACAGTACTCGCACTGTCGTGTTCCTGCGAAAAAGTGCACGGGGAAAAGAAAGCTAACATGGAATGGACCGCACGAGCTCTCATGTGGATAGGTTCGCCTCACCCGTATATATCCTTAGGGGAATGATGTGGCCTGATCATAGTGCAGGTCAATTCTTGAATAAATATGTGGGCCATGTCCGATGTATTTGATGAGATTGACCTTGCTTGCTCTCTTAACATCTCTCGGACTCTCTGGATCTCATGGTTGTTTCCAAATAATTTAGCTAGTTTGTGAACCTACTGTGGATTTCGTATGTTAATTAATCCAAGTTGAAGAAAAAAGAGTGATGGATGACGTTGCTGGTCTTTTTCTTTAGTCATTGGTCCTCGCCGCCAGCAATCACATTGCACCAAACATGGATATGAGATCACCTTGGGATGATTTTTATGTGATTGGTTCCTCCTGCTGGCTGATCTGTCGTTGAGTGTTAAATCATGCGTCGATGATCACCGCCTTTTGTTGAGACGATGGCCATAAGATGGAAGAGCACAAAATAAGCTATGCGTCCATGATTACGATCTCATGCAGGTTTAATACTAAAAATAGAATAGAGTTTATTTACGATGAAAAAAAATAAAGAGCACATAAGAAGCTCCTTTCCCTCACCTACTTTTTGATTTTACAGCAACTCTCTCTCCTTTTCACTGCAATTTGGGACATGATCTTTTAAAAATTTTAGTTTTCTCTTGCATCAGCCGACAAGCCCTTCATTGCTTCCATCATTGATAGAGGTCAATCTTCTATTCATCTTCTTCATCTTTAAATCAGAGGATGATCGTCGATGAGTCGGCATCTCGAAAAAGTATGCATCTCTCTTTAATACAACCAATTAAATCGCTGATACTTCTTTTTGGAAGATTTTCAACAAAGATATATTTTTAGTAAAGTCTTTCTTTAAATTCTTGAATCAAAAAAGTATTTTTTAGGCCTACTATAATCTAATTTGGAAAGTAGCTATTTTAAGAAAAAAAAAAGATATTTATTTAGTTAGTTCTTTACAATAGACTCCATGTAAGTGAGATACTTGTCAAAAGGGAATGAGCAGCTAGCTCATGATGCTCTTTCTATAATTTTTTTACAGAGTTAGGCTCTCACATATTTTTGATTTATTTATTTATTTATTTTTTTAAGAAACTATGATCTCTATTATGCGGCCAACTTCATATTCACTTAAGATTTAGGAACTTGCATCATATGTGAACCTCAAAGACTAAAACATATTTTTACTTCCTTAATTCTTACTTGGGATCCACTAATATTTTCAGTTTGGAGCACATTTGGAAGGAAAGAAAAATAAGAATTTTTACTTAAAAATCCTCATCTTTTTTACCTATTTTCCAAAAGATTTTGTACTTTTTTTTTTTTTTTTGTGATTCTTAAAGTTGTATTTATTCTGAAAAAATAGGAGAAGCTCATTGTCCTCTACTTTTGTACTCTCTAAACTCTTAATGTAAATATTTGCAATTAATATATCAGAATTTTATGTGTGAATTTTAGACAAAGTTCTTACAAAGAATTTTATGTGTGAATTTTAGACAAAGTTCTGATAGTTTGGCAAGTGATTTCTTTTGCTTTTTCTTTTTCTTTTCGAGTGCAATTTTCTAATCGTTGGTTTTAAATAGAAAAGCCTTCATATAGATTTCTGTTGGATCCGTTGGTGAGCAATTCTAATCGTTGGTTTTAAGTAGAAAAACCTCATATAGATTTCTGTTGGTGAATCAAAATTTGATGCTTCAAACCGTTAAGTTTCGATCTCTTGCCTTGGTACTTCCTTCACCGTTCCTGTTACTTTTCCATGAGAGCGAAATGGACGGTCTTTTGCATTTTTTTTTTTTTTTTTTCCAAAGAAAATATCGAGTCCTATCTTCTGGGAGATGTCAAACAAATTTACTACGGATACAATCTTAACATCATCTTGGTTAGTGTTTTTGCTTAGGACCTTGTCATTCTTCTTAATTTAAGATAAAAACATATTATATAGATAAGCTTAGTTTCTCCACGTTTTGCGGGAGTCTGAAGCTTTTGTCATCATTCATCAATGGTCATAAGCGGGGAAGTTTTCTCTTAATATTTCAATGGCCATTCCAATGCTTCTATTGGCTCTCTAGTTTTTGTGATCATATCCGAAAGATAGAAACGATCTTTTTATATTGTTGGTGGATCGTAAAGAAATGCCAACATGTGAAACAAAATAGTTTGCTGATAGCTATGTGCTTTTAAACAAACACGCTGGTGAGATTCAATGGATCTAATAAACAAACTTAATACAACTCTTTTTACGAATCAAAAAGAAAAAAAACAAGTAGTTTCCAATCTCCAGAGTTGATGCATATCGACTTCATCTGACATTGAGGATGGAACAGAGGGAGTAAAGCTTTCGCCTTCGTCCAGGTGTTCACAGTCGCTGGCACTTTAAAACGCTCTGCCTTCCGAGTCGTCGGCCAGTCCAATTCCATGGCATTTTTTATCTTCGGCCCTGCTCCTTCTTACTTACCGACCTCTTCCTCATGGAATGCTTCTCCTTCAGCGCTAGCAGAGGGGAGCAACCCTCCTCCCTCCCCTGGAGGCCGCGGAGCGACTCCCGCACCCGCTCCACCGGGAAATTGAGCACCGCCATCGACCCCCGCGTGGAGAATGCCGCTTGGTCGTAGGCCAAGGCGGCAGCCTCGGCGCTATCGAACGTCCCCAACCACACCCGTAGCCCGTGCCTCGTGGAGTCCCGGATCTCCGCTGCGAACTTCCCCCACGGCCGCCTCCTCACTCCTCTGTAGCACTTCTCCTTCGACCTGGGCTCGACCTTGCTCTCGTCACCCTTGGCTCGAATCGAATCGATGCTCTCTGCCTCCTTGGTGCTTGCGGCGACCTTCGTCAGCATGCTCAGCAGGAACATTTCCTCGGAATCGTTCACGTTGAAAGGAAGCGACGATTCCTCGAGCCCGTACCATGCGAAAGGGTCCGGCCATCCTGCAGAGAATTCTTCAGATGAGATTTGGTAGCTCTGCGATTGAAAGAATGGGGAATCCATTGCAAGAAGAAGGGGAAGGGGAAGGGGGAATTAGTTCTCTTTCTTTTTGCTCTCGAGCGTTGGGAGGACTCGGGCTTTTATAGTCGTGAACAGGGGAGTGAATCTGAAGGGGGAGAGGACCGGCTGAAAGGAGCCCCTATTGCGGGACTGGTCGCCAAAGGCGCTTGGTGGGGAGCGGGAGCGGGTCCGGGACCGGAGGACTTTAATGGTTAGCACGACGTTTCCTAAAGTCATCCTGACATAATAACAGCCCATATCGACAAAGCCCAAAGGCATTATAATTTTCGATACATGCACATGCTAACCATTGCCTGACCGCAGAGGCCTCCCCATCCCCTCGCATTGCCTTCAGTTTGCTGCCGATTGTTTCTCTTCAACAGCGACAGGTGTTCGACGGATGCTCTCCAATTCTTGTGGCTCTTTTGCGCCAAGAGATCTGGAGGACAGTGAATCTAACCTCGACCCTGTATTTTGTTACTCTGCCAGCCTCTTCTCTAAGCAAATGAAAAAGAAATAATAATTAATAATAATAATAATTAAGACTTAGAAAGGAGAACTTCATTGTCGGCACATCCTTTCAGAGAAGCAAAAGCAATTTACGTGCAACATAAATCATCAAATCCAAAAGGAGAAAAGAGAAAAAAGATGATATAGAGAGTTGGCTTATGGCTTGAAGCTCAAAATAAGAGGTGATGCACGCTGAAACATCGGTGTCAATTAATGGATGAGGCGGGGCCCTGATGCTTCTTCACAACACCTAGCTGGACCCTCCTTGGAGCAGCATGGTTCATTGAACGTTTTAAGACTGGGTGATGTTAGGCGATGCCAACCCCACAACCTTTTGATGCGTGCCAGATGCAGTGCATGTATCCACGTTTTTGGTACCCTTTCTGCGACCCCTTCCATGTTTTGAAGGCCATTTAGCTGCCCATCCAAATATTAAACTAATAAATCCTTTTCTAAGGAAATAGGACTGGTGTGTTTGAAAGCTGATGATTTGTTCTTCAATTAAAAATGCCGGGAGGCCGGCATTTCCTGTTGGCTTTGTCCGGATCAGTTGATTCAACTTTGTTGAGACATATCGCAGAACATCATCCTAACGTGGGAAATTTTATTATTTTAAGCTTTCAGAAACGTAACTTTATTAATTCCAGCACACCTTGATTGAGATTTGAGACAAATTGATAGGAAGGGCAGGTCTGGCGGCTGAAAGAACCCAGGAAACTGAAAGGACGGAAGAGGACAAAACATTCGAAGAATGGAACGGAGTAAAACTACATTAGAAGGGAGCACTCTCCACAGAGATCCTCTGTTAAACAGTAGAAAGATCTTCTTTAAACATTAATCACAGCTATTTAACACTTTTGAAAAGTATTATGGCGATACATCTCCATCACTGGTCTGTCCCTCTTGTTTGATAATTATTATACAGTGCTATCTTAATTTCAAACCCATTGACAGTCGCAGAGTATTTGTCTGATGCCAGATATTTTACCTTGGAACTAACCCAGCTCTTCCAGAGAAATACGACTTTTAGAATTGCTTCTCGATGGCTCACGGGATTGATAAGCTATGCAGAGAGCTTTCTTTTGGGTAATAAAACAAAAAACCCCAAAAAATAAATAAATAAATAAAATCAAAGAGTAGATCCCACTCTCTAATCAATTGGAATCCTGCCTGCAGGGCGAAGAAGGAAAATGGACCCTGTCATTAGAAACCTTAGGTGCATGAATCTAGCTTTACTTCCAAAATGAGCTTGGAAGTACCCAAAAAGACATGTTGGTGATGGAAATCGCTGGTTGAAATTAGTTTTGAAAACCCTATTATTCAAGATGTCATTACAGGATGAGGAGGAAGAAGAGGTTACAAAAAGCATTTAGAAAGATATTAGTAGGAATTTGAATATCTTTTAAAATTGTATGATCTTCAGAATGATTAATAAAAAGAATATTAGGTTGTAAAAAGATAGGTATTCTTACTTCTTTAACCTTTCTGTTCAAGAATCTATAAGGTCGAGCCAGCAAGAGGTATAAGTCAATTGCATTGATATGAAATTGTAAAATATAACAATGGAGAATCCAATTATACAACCTCTTTCATCCTCAAAGTTCAGAATCTTCTTTTTATCCTTCACCCATTGTTAGTGGTTGATGTGCCCGTATGAAAGTCCTAATGTTAACTCTTTCTACAAATTTATTAACTACCAAAGAATTAATTCCTCTTTCTACAACCCGCTTAAAAAAAAGTTCACTTCAGAGAAAGCAAAGGTATTCACTTGTATGGCCTTTCGAAATAAGCTGCACATAGGGGATGACTTAGAGAAAAAGGGATAGTCAGTGAGCTATAGGTGTATGTTAGTGTAGGGCTAGAAGTAGACTGAGCCGGATTGAGCCAACTCGAGCTCGGCCCAAAACCCCCTTTTTTTTTTTTTTATGAGGGCTGCAGGTTGGGTTGAGACGAGAATTTTTTTTCCAAAATTAGGCCCAAACCTAGTTCGAAACTCAATTGGACCAATCCACAACATTCCGTTTAAGCCAAAAATCAAACCAACGGAGTCAATTTTTAGTTTTTAAAAATTTATACAAAAACAAGCAATATTTAAAATAATTATATCTAATTACTTTAGAAAATTTGTTATGATATGAAAAGCTATTCTCACATAATTGATATAAAATTTAATATAAAATTTTGAAGCCGGTTACATTTTAAGGTTTTGAAATTACATTTGAGTTAGATTTGAATATCACTAAGAGCTAATACTTTGAGCCTTTTTTCGGGCTCATATTTAGGTTAGGCTCGGATCGGGCCAAGTAATGCCCCAAATTTGGCTTCTTTTTTTTAGAACTCTAATATTAAGCCTAAATTTGATTCAAATTAGTTTGGACATGAATCATGATTTACCTTGAAGCCACGCAAGCTCAAGCCAACTGCCAACCCTAGTTATGTGAGGCAAATCTTGAGTTTGCTGACCATTAGTTCATCAAATACTTTCTCGAAATCTCTTAAACTAAGGAAATTACCTGATGGTATCTCTAAACATCACGAAGGAGGAAGAAAGCGGCAGCCTTTTGGAGAAAATGTTGGAACTGGCTAATAAAGTATTTCACGTGGCATAAGTGAAACAGTAGAAACTCTACAATCTTCACTTAAAAAAAAAAAAAAAAGACTTTCTCGTCATTGATCTTTCATAAAATATCGCTAGCTTCATTTTATAAGATAATACTTACTTCAAAAAGTGGTTGAAATTTTACAAAAAGTTTTACAATCATTTTTTTCTCTTAACGTAACATCAATTTTCAAATTAATTTCTATATTTTTAATAAAATTTGTTCATGAGAGAAATTCTCTTCCTCTTAGTTTCCTTAAAAATAAGAATTGCTTCTATATTGATATCGTGGATCAGCCAGCTGAATGCTAGAATTAGAGAGAGAGAGAGAGAGGAAGCATTCGAACATTTGTCAGCTTAAAGAAATATTATATGATATGTAGTTGCTCCCATTTGTCTAGAATGGACCATCATTTATCATTATAGACTTCAACCATACATGAAAAATATATTTAGATTCCATTAGTCAAATGTTTGCCACATCATCAAATTCAACTTATGCCTCATCATAGCTACACATGCACTTAATTCCTACAATCTCTAATATTGCTCCTAAAAAAATTGCTGCTTTAATAGACTCCTTCCCTTCTCACGCTTCTTGTTTGCATGCAAACTCTTGTTCGCTAACAACATAGTTACAAGCCACATTTAACCTATAAGTTCAATGGCGAATTAGGTGTCACAAATTGTATGCAAGATACGTGGACCAATCACAAATTTATGTGGTAACTTTTGTCCTGAAAAAATGGTTAAACTCCTGTAGAAGCTATTGTATTGTAACTCACTTTCTTCTGTTCTTCTCTTAACTTTCTAATAAATATTTTAAATTTAAATAAAATTTCATTATGTGAGAAATTCTCTTCCCTCACTGTTCTCTCTCAAAAAGATATAAACCCTTTTTTTTTTTTTATTTCAAATATTCTTACATGCAAGGAGCAATTGGTGCTGCTCTTTCTCCAAATTATCTTATCTTTTAATCCATCATTAAAAAAATAAAATAAAATAAAATGATTTTTTTTTTTTTTTTTTTTTTTTTTTTGCTTTGAGGTAACAATGGTTATTCTCGACATGACATCTCCTCCGTTTATTATCATACATTTATCATATGCCATCTAGCACATCTACATCATATACTAAGCTAATATTAACATTCAGTGACAACTTTTTCAACTTAATGTTATTTAATTCTTCCTTCTGGAATCTTCCATTTTCACCAGGAGGCAGTCAATTTCGCTGGGCACGACCGTTACATGGCAATGGGCCAGCATCGGCGACAAGCCCAGGCACTAAACATAAAATAATTATATATGTTATTAAATCGCTGGACGTGGCATCCCTCGAAAGCTAGTCAAATCTAAGAACAAAGGGTCGGTCTTTGACCGGCTGTTCTTTTTGACCCGCACAAAGGACGGGAGACGGGGGCTCTGGGTCAGAATTGCTCTAGAAAAAGCGTGCGTGTTTTCTTTTTGCCTAAAGAAATTATTTTATGCCACACTATTCGACCCACCGGATACGTGGCAGGAGGTGAGTGGCGCCATGCATGAGGACAGGCCATTCACCAGATGCCACGTTGGATGAAGAACGGAGTGGTGAATATGTTGGTGTGCTGTGGAATTTTTCTTTTATAAATTAGAGCGATACAATAAGAGAAAGGGTCACTCTTCTAGAAACTGAATATTTCTGATGAGATTTAATCACGATCCAAATCTAGAGAGCTTGTCAACTTTATAAATCTGACCGCAGTATTATACTGCTTCAATAATTCGGTTCCCAGAAGAGAAGAATTATATAATGCATCGATGCTCCCTGCATGCAATGCACCTTCTTCTGACAAGACGTATCACATAACCTCCTTCTCTCCTTACCACATAATAAATTAATACTACGGTTTCGTTTCTTTTCAAGACCAGGAGACACAAAGGCCGTTGTGTGTAGGCTGGGATTCCTTTTTTTCAGCCCTACAACGCTGGTGGTGCAAGGAATTTAGTTGTACACCGTAGATATTAGCACGTGAATTCTTCTAGGAATTTTATTAGTTAGCCATGTCATCAACTAGCTTTTCTCATGCAGCTTTTGGTGCAAGGCTGAAGTTTAAAAATGGTAGACTTAAAGCAAGATGCCTTCTTCCCGTTGTATCTTGTTCTCCTCTTGGCTCGAGTATTGAAATAGCTTCCTCAAATTTTGCTAGAAGCTAAGTAATAATTTTTCTAGTAAAATTTTTAAGGATCACATGAGAAAAAAAAAAAGAAAAAGGGAACCGATCCTCAGTTTAGAAAATGAATCTGATGAATGGGTTTAATTGTATCGATTCACCCACGACTGTTGTTCAGGGATATCATTAGATGCAACTGAGTAGATGTGTGATTGCAGGCTGTTCTACCATCCCCTAACGATGGCATTGCATATCATTTTTGACGGAAATAAAAGTTTGCTTCTCCCAATAGAAGACCTTTTGGTTAAAACAAGGTGTTTGAGTCTTCTTCTCGTGAATCATTGGGTGTAAGAAGTTTGGTAGAACTGACGGACACCTCTACTCCATGGTTCAACTACTTATCATACTTCCACAATAAAATTGATTTGACCAGCTCTAAGCTAACCAACACTCTCTGGGCCCAAATCTCTGTTCGATAAGAACAGCCACCATGCGTCGTCCTGAGACGGTGACCTACGCAAAAGATATCAGCCACTGGATATATAAGAGCAGAAAACGTTATTAGCGTGCAAAAAAATTCAGTGCCATTAAGAGTCCAAAAAGACTAAGCAGAAGTTAGCGTAATGGAAATCACATTCCTATTCTCTTTTAACTGTTCGTGAAGTTGATATGTGCACCAAGTCTTTTGTCCATCTATTAGAGAAGCACTTTCTACCTAGCTCTTTACAAAGCCACTTAGCTTTAACCACCCTATCACCCACCATCTCACTATCAGAATAAACTCTCTCTCTCTCTCTCTCTCTCTCTCTCTCTCTCTCTCTCTCATGGACACACACACAGAGGTCCTTTTAGATTGTCACTAAAGCACCAAGCCAAAAATTTCTCGCAATTTGATAACTTATATCACACACCCTTCAGCGAGGCGAATAGAACTTTTATTGGTTTGACGAGAACGTGCCAAGAGCTATGAAAGAAAGGGAAACACGCATTAAGAACTAACAAAGTTATTCACTTAGAAAAACACACGGGCTTGGATGATCACCACTCCACACACACACACACACAAACATATATGTATTCAAAGCCTTTTATTTCTTCTTACGACCCTTGTCCTCTCCATGCTCCAGCATGTCCTCCAGCACCTTGTCATCCAAGTACTCGAACTCGATCACTTGGTTCCCGTGCCCCCTCGCCGCGCCCCGGCTTGAGGACGCCGACGCCGACGCCGAGCCGGTGCTCCGAGAATGGACCTCATCAGGAAAATTGAGGACGGCGAGTGCACCTCTCATGGCGTAGGCCGCCCGGTCGTAGGCCCGGGCGGCCTCCTCGGCCGTGTTGAAGGTGCCGAGCCAGACGCGGGTGCCGTGCCGGTTGGAGTCGCGGATCTCCGCCGCGTACTTTCCCCATGGTCGGCGCCGGACGCCTCGGTATTTGGTCTCTCCTTCCTTTCCTCCCTCCTTGGAGGGTTCTTCTTCCATACTTGGTGGTCTCTGGTGGCGAGGCGGCTAACGGCTCTCTTGGAATTTAAACTCGGAGGGGCTGGTGGTGGGGCCACGCCTTCTGCTAGATTCTCACGTGATGGGGAGAGAATAGAATGGGAGGGAGGTGGGGGGAGGAATTGGATTTCGGTTCGTTGTACGTGGATGGGTCAGTGATGACTTTCGAATGCCCCTTTTTATTTTGATGTTATAATATGGTATATATATTAGTATATGGGAAAAAGAAAAGCCATTGATTACGGGATCTTGATATTCTCAATTTCTCCTGTGGTCGGTGAGGTCAGTGGTGGTGACGTTTGGCAACAACCTCATCTCCTTAGCATGTTAAAAAAAAAAAAAAAAAAAAAAAAGAGAGTATGGCTGCAAACTCGTGCAATTTAACTTGCTAATGGACGAGCCCATGCTAATCTGAACTCCTCTTACCGTAAACAAACATAGCTCTCACTCTCTCACTCTTTCCTTTTCTTTTCTTCCCCTCCAACTAGGAAATCAGTAGCCACGTCGTTTAATTACGATAGTCTTGGATGTATTAATTGGCTTCACGTGGAGTAGTTGATTTGAACTCTCACCGGTATGACTTCCCATGACACGTCGCTGTGACGGAGAGGAGATCAACTTGCACTTGGGCCTCAGATGGCACCTCTTTCTCCTCGCTGCTGCTTGCTATGAAGAGTTGTTCTGGACTCTTAACAAGGTGGCAACAAGCTTAACAGCTGGCCTGGTTTCTTCCTTTTTTTTAGGTTCGACTCATACGTTCCAACATTACATGAACTTGGACAGCAAGTCATTGTAGTGGACAGATATATTTACGCCAGAAAGCAACAATCACTCTGATTTAAATATATGAGACGAAAAGTTTATTGCTACATGACCGTTTGAACCATCTGTTAAATCCCATTGTTAAAGATTGCTCTGCCAAAAATAAGGCTCATTAACTTAAGAAATAAGCTTAATCCAGTCGGTCGTTTTCCACCACCTGCCAAATCCCATTAAACAATTTTAATTAGCTCTTGTCCTATCCTCCCCAGTTGGATGCATCTTTTCTTGCCAAGTAGGAAGGTAATCCAAATGGAACCGGTCTAATTCCCCTTATTGACCAAAACACAAGCTTAAAATACCCCCCGACTGCCTACCAATGGGGTTAGCTAGGATGTCATAGAGCCCACCCATATTCCCTCCACAGGCCTCAAAAGTGGCGAGCTTCATGGAGATGATCACAAACGAGATAGTAAAGCAAGTCATGGAGACTGAAAATGAATTCGATCAAATTGTCTATTAGGACTTACAATATTAAATGCAGTTGCGTAATAGGCTCTATCAATCGGTCTATAAGTATAGGAAGGCAAACAAAAATACCCTGGAATGGTCTTTGTTATATTTGATTTCATGAGGGCGTTCATCATGTTGCCTGTTTTTGTGTTGGTACCTCGCTGGATGTTATTGTTGCACAATTAAGGTCCTCTGTTGTATTTTGACTAAAAAATTATTCTCAAGTTTTTGGATGAGTTTGGCCCTTCTTCACTGTAACGTTAGCAAGGGTCTTTCCTGAAACAACAATGAAGAGACACTTTTATGGAGGGAGTGGGTGGGACTCATGCATTCATGCCTAGAAATGCCAAGTGAATTGAGGTGACCCATCATTCATCTTTCACAACCTGTATCATGCCTGGATTTTAAATTGAAAGCCATGCATATAATTTAAATTTTAACTCTGTATCATGTACACTTGCCTTTAGAAAGACAGCAAATTTAGAAAATCCAAGGTTGCAAATTTTGTAATGCATCAGTTAATACAAGATAAAATTACATTTATAAAACATCAAAACATAAGCATAAATGATTCATATATACATGTGTTAGGGACGTTCTTGCAAGGTACGTAGCAGAGGCGAGAGCGGTGGCCTTGAAGCTAGTTTGTATAGGATCAGGACTTTCAGAGGACCATCTCCACGGAGAACTTAATGAACGTCTAGTTTATATGAATGTGAATCATGCACCTTGTCCAGACCCAACTTTAACACAGGGTTTGCCAGGACTTTGTGATCCAGATCTCATAACCCTTCTGCAAGGAAATGTCAGCAGGCTCCAAGTCTTTTATGATGGAAGCTGGAATGAGGTTGAACCAAATTCAAATGCCTATGCTGTTAAATTTGGACATCAGTTAGGGGTTAGTGACATTAATTCTACAGAGTTAGTATGTGTTTTTGAAACAAAAGTTGCCATCAATTATATAGGTTCTGCTAATGTGTACACCTTCACATATGGTGGATTTCCTAGTTGATAACTGGTTCAACAGAGACATGATAGAAGTTTCCAGAAAAATGATTAGCCAAAAATTTTAATTGAAGTTCAAAACTAAATTGCTAAATAAACAGCCAAAGATTCAAATGTCAACTTAACCTAGAATTTCAGCACTTAGATCTACACAGGGCAACCTTGAGTTTAGAGCAGAGTTGCAGGACGATAAGATTCAAATGTAATAAAAAATTTCAGTTTTTGGCTACTTTGTTTCTTACCCTCTCTCTCTTCTCACTCTCCCCCTCCTTTTTTGGTAGGCGCATGACTACTTTGTTCCTTACCCTCTTAGCTATGGAATGCTTAAGAGTGTGCAACATCAAGCTGTGACCAACTCAACAGCCTCCAGAACAACAATTGCCACATTTATCTTGCTTGCCATGGAAAGTCTCATCTCTCCTGAACCACCATTTGTCCATGAGGATAATCCCCCACTCTTTAGATTTTTCCTCTTCAGAAAGTTCTTTACTACTTTTATGGCCACAACAGGTAACAGGTAACAGGAAGAGCATGCTTAAAGCCTTCAAAATCAAATGATAGACAGCATCTTCCTATTTTAGTTTGCCTATACTTGTGTAATTTGTATACTTCATATTAGCATCCTCTAGTTCAAACATTTAATCCCTGAATACTTATCAAATTCTCTCTCTATCTCACACACACGCGTGGGCGCGCACGCACACACGCATGCATGCGTGAAAATGCTTCATTTGACCTTCGAATAGGTACCATCAGATGATGTAAGAAGCCATACTTGATGACTCAATTAAAGAATAAAGATGAAGCAAATGATGATTGAAAGAACTATAGCTAAACCAGTTTATCATTTGTGCTGGGAGAAGCCGTCAGCACTTGTTTAAACACATGTCAATAACATATCTCAAGAGCCACAGAATAAGCACATTGTCCATTTCATCGACCTTACAAATCACAAAATGATGTTGCACAGAGTGAATTGTGTCATGTAACAATCTATGAAAGTTCAAAACAAACCAAATGCCTAAGTGTGGTGATGAAACTTTTGGCCAGTCACACTTATCTGCAAGATTAATGTCAAAATACATCTTTAAAACTATCTTATGAAAACCAACCATTCACTGCTAATACTCCAAAATCCTTCCTCGATCCTAAATCCTTAACCACCAATATCATGTTTCAACTGTGTGTTCTATGAATTCATTTTTTTTTTTCTGTTATTGCTCTATGCAGGGGATTTTCATACTGCCAATGCCCTTAGCATTGCTCTTATGATATCCATGCGGGCCCTCATTTCCAACCTGAGTTATTTCCTTGTTCCATGAAGATATCGCACCCTCCCCACACAACCCCCCCCCCTCCCCCCAACCACCACCACAAAAAGAAATAAAAAAAGAAGAAATCCCAGATTTTGGATGTCTATAACTCGTGCTACTCGTGCTTGTAGCAACATGGATGTGATTGGTTGAAGCTTGAAACACTTGATCTTAGGCGAGATAACTTAGATGGGACACGGTTTCTTTTGGCTAAAAATAAGAACTTCAACCTTAACTTTATATATATTCTCTCTCTCTCTCTCTCTCTCTCTCTCTCTCTCTCTCTCTTGTCAAAAAGAGGACAAAAACTTTATGTCTTAATCAACAAATCCTAGCCAAAATCAACTTAACTGAGCAACAATTATTAATCTCTGCCTGGGCAACAATTATTAAACAACAAATCATAGCCAAAAAACTTTGTCTTATTCAACAAATCCTAGCCAAAATCAACTTACCTGGGAAACAATTATTAATCTCTGCACATTGTTGTTGTTTACATTGATTTCATCCTCTTCATCATTAATGTAAGGTAAAACAGTGTCATCTGAAAGCAAACAAACATAATTCCTTGGTAGACTTATAAGCCCTACAGCAACCCTACAGCAATACTATCTTGAATCAATTGAAGAACAAAAAGGCCTGGGCATCAAGAGAGGAGTTTGACCAGTTTATATCTCTCACCTATCTGTTAGCCCCCGTTAGACCATCTAGAATTGCTAATACCCTAGTGTGGAAGCTCATTAAGAACGGCGTCTTCTTAGTGAATTCTTTGTACCAATTTCTAAACAGCAGGGGATTGATTTGGCCATTTCACAAGAAAATCTGAAAAGCAGCTATACCTCTAAAGCATAAGGTCTTTTTGTGGTTAGCGTCAAGAAACAGGCTTCACACAGAGGATATTTTGGCTAAGAAAGAATGGCCTGGAAATACTGGATGCCCATTGTGTGGTTCAGCTATGGAAATGGGTAATCATTTATTTCTAAGGTGCTCATTTGCAAAGAGGGTTTGGTTCCCAATCAAGAACTGTTGGAACATCAGCCGATGGCCACTTAAATTTCAGGATCTATGGCTGGGTTGGAAAAAAACAAACATCAAGACAGATCTGAAAAAAGGTTGTGGTCAGCTAATTGGGGCACTTTTGCTACCAAATTTGGATCAAGAAAAATGCTAGGATCTTCTTATACAAGAGATCCGCAGCATTTGCAGTCCTCCTAAAAGCGATCCAAGCATTCCTCCTAAAAGCGATCCAAGCATTCCAGTTGTGGTCTGGTCTTCGCAAGTCTTCGGCTTCCCTCACGCAATCAGTTAGTTGCTTCCCATCAGTTGCCAATTGTGGATGGATCTGTTTCTGGGTAGCAGTAACCTGGGTCCTCTATTGCGGCTTTAGGTGACTATGGTTTGTAAGAGGGAAATCGCAGAGGGGCAGCAAGGGTGGGAATGAATTCTTAGCAGCAAGGGCAGTAGGAAGAGCTGGATGGCTTACTCAACCTCTAGGTTGAGAGGCCCTTTGTTCTGCTTGAAGAATCAGTTTTCTTCTGTCGTTCGCCATCCTCTGCACCAGATTACAAGATTACAGCCTCCGTCCCTTTGGTGGTCATGATTTGGTTCTTTCTCTGTTTTAAGTTCTGTTTCTCATTTCTCTGTTTCAGATTTACTTTCTGTTTTTATATTCTCTCTGTTTTCTGTTCTCCCTCTATTCCTCTCTGTTTCTCTTTTTGGTTCTGATTCTTGTTACCTGTGCATTCCTTCTATGATTTTCTTCTTTTCATAAAATTTGGGGGACTCTAACTCCTCCAGTTTACCATCAAAAAAAAAAAAAAAGAGAAGAAGAATAACATAGCCAATGCAATGTAGCCATTCCTCATTAACACTAGGACTCATTAAAAGATCACATCACATCCCAACATAAGAGCTGACCGTTCTGCAGGAACTTCCCTATGTGAGTAATCTAGAGATTTTCCATTAAGGTAATATTTTCATGCTTCACAACAAAATATAACAAACTAGCAATAAAAGCAAGAAGACTCGAATTCAAATGTGCAAACTAAATACTCAATTACACAGATAGGTATTGATCAAATAAAGTTCAAGCAAGAAACAATCGGAGTTCCAAGATTTTAGAGTTCAGAACAGCTTATGTCTAAAAGTTTGGCAGAAGGAGAATTGGTTTGAAGACTTGGTTATGATAAGTGGCCTTTTATCACCGAGAAGTTGACAAACCAGTGATGTATTCTGATTACATTATACTACCAAACACTATATTATTAAGAACACAAGTAGGTTTTCTTTTTCCTTTTTTAAATTAAAAAAAGGGAAATCTTTGGGCTTGAACAACCTCTGGAACACTACACACTGATCTAAGAAATAATAAATAATCAATAATCATGCACAACGAGTCGGCTATTATAACGGACTTGTGTGAAATATAAAATGTCGCTATTTTTTTTTTTTTTTTAAAAAAAAAGATCGTAGCAATTCTTTAACTTAAGATACCCTGAAACTCAAAAGGTGAGTGATTGAATGGTGCTAAAATATTAAATTTATATCCGTGGATTCGATTAAAAGCTTAAAGGAGGCTCCTTTACTCATGGGCTTTGCGGTTGTCCATCGAGCCACAGCATGATCACAAGAATCGATGCCATTAAATTAATAAATCTACGAATCAAGCACGCTTCCACCCAATTTAATCTAAGTATTAGAAAAAATCGAAAGAGAAACAGAACACCATCGGAAGCGAGGGTGGTGCAGGCCATCAATTCTTAGGAATGGAGGAGAATTAGGGTTCGGTTTGATTACCAGATCCCAGGAAGGGGCAAAAAGATACAACCATAGGAGACGGCCTCGTATTGCCGCCATGGACGGAGACGAAGGAGAAGCGGAGAGGAGGAAGGAGAAGGGATAGAGACTGGAGGGGAAAAAGGATTGAAGCGAAAGGTAAGCATATCGACGGGCCCTTGGTTTAAATTAAGAAAGGGTCTGTTGAGGGAAAATTGGTTACGAGGTCCCTTCATGGTTCTTCATGTGAAGTCTGCAGATCATTTGCAGTGAACTTGTCGAGAAAATGTTATCTCGAAACGAATAAATTTCCCAATGGTCCTCCATCGAACGTACAATTATTTAAAGACAATAATTTTGTTAAAGATAAAAACTCTATTTTTGGGTAGGCCAGTCCAGTGGGCAAGGGCAAAGTTCTTAGCCGCAAATAATCTTGAAAATTTTGTGGCCAACAAATGCTGGCGTTACCTTTGACCCAATCGCTTGGAATTTGCTTAGCAGCCACACAAATTCGCATAAAGTCCACGAGAATTGCTTTGTATGGATTATAGTATATGCAGAGGAAAATAGAAGTCTTTAAATTAAAATGGAGATCGCTATCTAATGGTCACTGCTTGTCCATGGACTCATGGACCTATAGTCTACTCCATATTGGATCTGGAAAGTCTACGTTGGCCCAGGTCCATCGATTGAATCCCTTTGGAGCATGAAGTTGGAGCAGCATGAGATTGTCTATCTAATGTCATGAAATTGAAAAATATATAAAAAGAGGTCGGTTTACTAATTCTATATTTATAACTTTGGAATGCTAGTGTAATGATAGAGCCCACGCTGTTTGAATTCATTCCATGCTTCTTCAAATATAAGATTAATCCAATCCTATCCATACCACCATGCCAAATGCGTTCTTTAGCAATCCAATTAGTAACTAAAAGACAAGACCCATTCTCTTGCCGATGTAAACTCTCTATTAACTTTAAGAATGGAGAGATAAGCAAATTCTATGTTGCTTTTGTCTCTCTTTTTTATTCGGTGGTGTTGTAAATAACATGAACTCTAAGGGCATATGAGCATTGTATAAGAGAATTGAAGGTTGTACAGTAGGGATGAATGATGAGGATTGATGCTCTGTTTCCTTAGAAATAATAAAAAAAGTATGATAGTTGAACCCTTCGAACTTTATTTTTCTTTCCTTTTCTTTCTTTTTTTTTTATTTAAACTAATAATTCTACTAATTAGTTTGATGGAGAGTTTGATGGAGAACACGAAAATTTTATAGCACCCTTGGTGATTAAAATGCTCAAATATGGGCAGAAACATGATATACCAGTGCATGCAGAGGACATGACCAATTTCTTCAACCAACCGAGATATTCTCAATTGGAGTCTTGACGTAAATGATCTCATAAGAATGATGGTTTTAACATTCAGAAAGCTTTAGAGTGACTAGATTAAAGTATCACTTCTAAGTTTCTTGCAATTGGAGCAATCAACTTTGTAACTGCTAATGTGAACTCAAGATGTTAAGCAACTGCTCGATGTCAATGCAGGTGATTAACTATGGTGTTGCAGAGCATGTGATCAATGACATGATGAGCATCATCGAGGAGTTCTTAAAGATGCCAGGTCCCATATTACTCGGACGATCCAAGAAAGTCTACTAGGCTTCATGGATGTTCTGGTGCCATCAATGAGCCAGCACATAGCTGGAGGGACTGCTTAAAGCTCACTTGCTCGCCCTTAGATTTAGGTAAAAAGCATTCATTATTTGCTGCTCTTTGGATCTTTTGCATGATTTCAATCTTAGACTTGCATGCATACAAAGTGAGCCTAGTGGGATCATGGGGAGAAACCACTGAGTTCTGCCTCCTCTAAAATGACTGAGGCTAGTAAAGCTTATTGCTGAAGGATTGGGACTGGAAGAAGGCTACTTTAGCGGAGAACTTAGCAGAGATGCTTTTGTGAATGTGAACTACTACGCGCCATGTCCAGATCCAAGTTTGGCACTGGGTTTACCAGGACATTGTGATCCAAATCTCATCGCTCTTCTTCTTCAAGGGAACATCAAGCCTTATACAATGGCATCTGAATCGGAGTGGAGCCCATCCAAAATGCCTTCGTCGTGAATTTTGGACATCAATTAGAGGTTAGTGTACTTAAAGAGTGCGACAGAGAAAAGAATCAGCCGTTGTCCTATCTTTTGTGAATGCTTTGTTCTTGACAAGACCAAGTCTAACATAGCACCAAAGCCGACTTAGATACCAGAACCAAACGGGCAACAATACAAGTTCCTAGCACCCTTATGTGCCAGCCTTTGGACTACAGAACATGAAGAACTACCTTTGCAATGGATTGGAATGGAACCTATTCCAAATGCTTGCATTGTGAATTTTGGACAACAGTTGGAGATTAGTTTTCTTAAACCGTATGTGGGAGCAGAGGTAGATTACTTCTGTCATTGCTCTCCAATTTAAATTATGTATACCAAAAAAAAAAAAAAAAAAAAGAACAGCATAAATATCATCCCATAACAAACTGGCATCATGTTGGGCCATCAACTAGAAGTCAGACAATCTAATGGCAAATCCAACATGAAATTAGATTGATCCAATTCAAAACAGGTGTCTCCATCTCATCTTTTAGGTTGCTGGGAATTTTGCTTGTTTACATTTGCATGTCATCTTGGAAGTTGGAACCAGGCTTCATCTATGAAACTTTGGCTGGACAGACAACTACTAATGGAATGCTGAAGAGCGGGGAGCATCGAGCTGTGGCCAACTCAGCTGTCCCATTCATTGCGCCTGCAATAGATTGCCTCATCGATCTGGCACAATCTTTGGTCAACGAACATAAACCCCAGCTCAGCTCTACAGATCCCTCCACTTCTCTGAGCTCATTAGTACTGTTTATGCTAAGGTGGGCAGCAGAAAGAACATATTGGAAACCTTTTAAGCTCTAAGTATATAATATTTGTAGTGATTTGTTGATTTATTTCAGTAAAATAAATCCTTGTCTTTGAGTACAAAGATACCTGGCCTCCTCCTTTTTTAAATATATTTTTGTTGCTAAAAAAGGCAATGCATGTTTAAGATAATTTTTTATGATTTCTATGTGATTCAAAGGTTAATCCATATGCGAAAAATCCTGACCATTCAAACTTCTTCCTCACCCCAGCCCATGAACACTTTGTAGAAAATGCATATTTTCCTATGAGATGTCTGAAGTTTCATATATGACCAATTAATTAGGATTATTGCTTGGAGGTGGCAATTTTGCGAAAATGAAATGTTCCTCTTGCCAAATGGCACGGGAACATTGGTGTAACTCAAGGGAATTGGTGACATATACCATGCATGGTTGAATGCTGAGCAGCCCACAAAACATTACTAGCTAGGCCTAACAAACTCTTGTTTGGTCCTCAAACTTCTACTTAAAACTCATTTTGGTCCTCAAACTTTCATAATTCAAGAAAAGAATACTGCATTTCTCATATCTCATTACTCAGATCAATTAAAATTAACGAAATAATTACCATGCCATTCTATTCTTTTAACTAATTCACATATTTGTAACAGAATATACATCAAATATTCCATCAACGTGATAGAACGTAAAGAATGCAACATTTTTAAAACATGAGGAACCATGGAAAGTTTGAGAACCAAAGTGAATTTTGAATGAAAGTTTGAGAACTAAAAGAATATTTAAGCCTTCTATTAATTAGAGGAGAGAATAAAAACAATAATAGCAACAAAGCCTTAATCCCAAACTAGTTAAAGTCGGCTATATGAATTCTTTTTCTCCATTCAGCTCTGCTCTAAGCCATATATTTTTGTAAGATGAAAAAATTATGTCTTTCTTTATCACTTTCTACCTCTTTTTCTCTCTACATGTATTAAGTCACTCTTCTGCACAGATACATTTTTAGGTCTACGTTGCACATATTCAAACCATCTAAATCATTCTTCCTTTAATTTATCCTCGATTAGAGCTACTTCTATCTTTTATGAATGATTTCATTTCTTATTTTATCTTTTCTTGCATTACCAGATATCCATCTTAACATTCTTATTTCTGCTACATTTATCTTATATACATGTATTTTTCTAACTGTCCAACATTTCATCCAATAAAGCATAGATAAGCTTATGACAGTCCTATAAAACTTTTTCTTCAACTTGGCTGGTACTTTACGATCACATAATATTCCAATTACACTTCTCCATTTTATCCAACCCGCTATAATCCTATGGATAACATTATCCTCAATCTTTTCTTATGAATAATCGATCCTAAATATCGAAAATGATCATTTTTAGTAACTTCATGGTTCCCAATTTGTACTCTACATTCATCTTAATTTTTAATTATATTAAAATTGCATTCCATGTATTCTGTCTTTATCCTACTTAACCTAAAACATTTATATTCTGATGTGTTTCGCTATCTTTCTAACTTATGATTAACTCCATCCTTAGTTTCATCTATTATTATTATATTATTTGTAAATAACATACATCATGAAATATCATCCTAAATATGTCTAATAAGCTCATCTATAACTAAAGCAAAAAGATCGGGAATAAGAGCAGATCTCTGATGTAAGCCTGTTGTAATAGAAAATTTACTAGTATTACCACCAATAGTTCTTACACTAATAACTGCCCCATCATACATATCTATACCTAACAGATATTTCTTTTTTTTAGCACCCACCATAACATTTTTCTAGGAACCCTATCATATGCTTTCTCTAAATTTATAAAAACCATATGAAGTTCTTATTTCTTTGCTTTATACATCTCCATTAACCTTATAAGGAGAAAAATAGCTTTTATGGTCGATCTTCTTGACCTAAAACTAAATTGATTTTCTGATATTTTTGTAGTACATCTCAACTTATATTCAATTACTCTCTCCTAAAGTTCATAGTATGACTCATAAGTTTGATACCATGATAATTAGAGCAGTTTTGAATACCTCCTTTATTTTTATAAATTGGTACTATAATGCTCTTTCTCTATTCATTAAGCATCTTTTTGGTTTCTAAAATTCTATTAATAAATTTGTCACCTACTTTACTTCAGCATCACCTAAACATTTTTAAGCTTTTGTATGAATCATATCAAATCCCACGGCTTTTCCTACTTTTATTTTTTTATAGCTTTATTTACCTCAAATGTCCTGATTCTACGAGTATATACAATAACTTTATCCTCAATGAAGTTAATAGGGCATCCTAAATTATTTACATAATTTTTATTTAATAATTTATTAAAATAGCTTCTTTATATTTTTTTTGATTTTTTCTTCTTAATCAATACTTTTTTATCATCATCTTTAGTACATTTTATCTGAAATATGTCTCTAGTTTTTATGTCCCTTACTCTTGCAATTCAATAGTTGTCTTTCTCTCCATCTTTAGTTTCTATTTTCTGATATAATTCCTCATATACCTTACATAACCCTCCGTACTGTCTTTTTAACTTTTTTCTTAACCATTTTGTAGTTTTCATATGCTTCTCTATTCTTACGTTTAGCTAGTTTTCTATAACACTTTCTTTTAACCTTTGCTAATTGAACTTTCTTATTCCATCATCAAATTTTTTTATCATATAGTCATTTTTCTTTTGACTCTCCTAATACCTTTATAGCTACTTTTCTAATATTCTTAGCCATCTCTTCCCATATAATATTAATATCTTCATCTATACTCCATTTTCCTTCCTTCATCACTCTATCTTTAAAAGTTATTAGTTTTTCTCCTTTCAAATTCCACCATCTAATCCTTCGATTTCTATACTTGTAATCTTTCTTCTCCTTTTTGAATACATACATTTATAACAATTAATCTATATTGTATAGTTAGACCTTCACCCACATAACTTTGCAATCTTTATTAAATACTCAGATCAATATTTTTAGTAAAAAATAAATCTATTTGACTAACATTATATTTACTTTTAAAAGTTATTAAATAAGAATCCTTCTTTTTAAAATATATATTCGCTGATATTAAATCATATACCATCACAAACTCTAAAATAGTATTTTTTTTATTATTTTTATTTTTAAATCCATAACCTCCCTGTATTCTTTAAAAATTTATATTATACTTTCTTATATATTCATTAAAATCTTTTTTAATAAATATTTTTTCTTAAGTAGGAATATCTTGAATTAGTCCATTCATATCCTTTTAAAAATTTTGCTTTGTTACACTATTTAAATCTATTTGAGAAATATAAGTACTGATAATATTTATTGACTCTTCATCTATAACTAATTTAATTAAAATTATTCTACTCTTATTCTCTTAATTTCTACACCTTCACCCATTGATATTGATTGGGATCATGTGGGCTCAATACTACATAATGTGAACGTTGGAAACGTTATCATTCCTATGCATGCTAGGTACAGAGGGCAGACAGTTATTGCTGGGCCAGCCACATGAAGACCATAGCATGGCTTGTGGAAGTTTGACTTTTCAGTCACAAAAAAAGACTTGTGGAAGTTTGACGGGAGTTGTTGATCTTACATGGGATATATAGAAGGAAGAATGTTTACCAGTCGCTGATGGAATTTAATCATTCAGTAGTTTCTACGAAATATGTTAAGGTCGAGAAATCTTTGAAATAATTAATGTAGAGTCAGCATGTTTGTTGTTTGCTTCATCCAACGTGTGGTAAGTGTGCCAAGGAAAACAATGTTGCATGCTATGTCCTTAGATATCAATTGTTTTCATGAAAAGTAAAAGGTGAAAACAGAAAAAAAAAAAAAAAAAAGGTGCTGATGGTAACGTTCCCTGCCAGAATTCTACTTAAGCTAAGTAGGTCTAAACTTGGTCCATCATTAGCCATGGCAATCAGTCATCTTTCAAGAACAATCTTCTTTTTCTATCCATGTGATTAGCACAATCCATATTTGATTCCATGGAAGCATTGTTCTCAAGGTCAAATTCACCATGTCAGTGTCTGCCATATATGACCAGCATAGATCATGTAGTTAGCCCATGGGTTCTTTTAGTCACTCCCCCGAGAAAAACGGAGAGGTGGAGGAAAAAAGAGGAGAAAAATTTTAGAGAAAAGGAGAGAGATCCATCCACCAGTCCACATTGTTTTAGATGGAATCAAATCTCTATTTACTCAACATAAAAGTGTGAATAAGCTCTGATTTATAGAAAACAAACGAAAAAAAAAAGCTGCCAAGTTTTATACAATGATACGACTGTTTCCCCATGGTGTTGGCGTGGCTCCTAAGCTTTCTATATTATTAGAATTCTATCATTTCTCAGGTACTGTCTCCACTCTCCAGCACAAAGAGAGAACCAGCTGTATCACAACACTGCGTAAAAGCCGTGCCCTTCCGTAAAAGCTTTTGTATACGTGGGGTCACCAGCGAGCCATCCCTACTTGGCCCTCGACGTTATAGCACTGGCATCGAGTGGCTGCAAAGAGCTTTCCTTGGAGTAGATCGAGTCCAAGCAACCAGCTTAAGCTTGGACTATGATTTTGGAACCTCGGAAACGTCTAATCTATTCGACAACTAAGAGGATCGAACGCAATAGAGAAATCTAATCAAAGATTTGTTTTTGGGACCAGCGTTACTCGAACAACCTGCCAAATTTTGGGGAGTTGGGATGGTTCTAATTTCTAAACTAGAACTAACCATTCCTACAGTCTTCCTTGGGGTTATTTTCCACCAGAATACGATGCGGTTTATCTCTCTCAAGGGTGGTTAGAGTGGCCTAACCAAGAGAAGATAAGAGAGGAATCAAGTAGGATGGAGATTACATTGTTTTGATGAGATTTGGTGCTCGAGTGTTGGCATCATAGCACCCAAGTGCACCCTGCGTTGCTGTTTGTAGGCTCGTCCACACATAGCTCAAGGCTATGAATTTATCCGAGTCCATTGAGATTCTTTTCTTTGCATGAGAATTCAGAGTTCTTTCTGAGCAAAAGTTGCCCCACAAGTTAAAAGAAAACTATAATTTTATGTAAAACAAATGCCTAAGCTTTTTTTCAAAAAAAAATTTAAAATTTTTTTCTTCTCATGTATATCACATAAATGCTAGCCAACAAATCCCAATATTTTCCTGCATTGAGAATCTTTTCTTGTATACAATATTTAGATGCCAGCCATGGAGGGTTGTGAAAGATTAGCTAAAAGCCTAAAAGAAAATAAAGAGAAAAATGATGCCTCCATCAGCCAAGTCCTCCCCAGCTAACCCGAAGCTTACCACCAGATCAGGGAGTTGAGTTGAAATTTACTCACGCCACTGTAACATCTATCTGCATCAAGAGCAAGTCAAACAGTGGAAACCACGACCAATTCCTACAACAAAACCGGACATCACGCCAATTTGTCAGCAGTGCCCGCCCTGATCTCGTGGTTGGCACCCCTTTTCCAAGCAGTTGCGTTAAAGAAAGATATTGAATCCAAGCATGAGATGATTAATTTTCTAACCACATCTCCTCAAAGATTTAAAACAAGCAAAGAGAATCTCTTAAGCTTTTTACTGTGGTTCAGGATTCGTTTACATCGAATCCATATCATAACATCAGTGCAAATATTATTGAGTTGGCACCGACTTCCTTCCCCTCATGATAACGAGGCTGCTTCCTTTTTGGATGGAAAAGGCAGTACAGGGTTATGATAGCCGCTGCACCACTGGCACTCACAAATCTTTCATCCTACTAGTAGCCAAAGGTTCTATCTTCTAGGCAAGATCATGTCCACCATCACATCGTCGCCTACCTTGGAATTATTTTAAATCAATTCTTTGGTTTGATGCGAGGAAAGATCCTTTTTCCTTTTTTCTTCCTTAGTGCGATGGTGATGTGAGCTTAGAATTCCAACACCTCTAAAATCTACCAAGGAGAAAAAGAAGCTGGTCCTCCAACAAGACCAGACTTGGTAAACCAGTGGAGCCAAGAGGTCGAAGTCTTTCCCCTCCGAAGGCTCCAGAGACTTTTAACGGAGCCCTTATTTCCAGGTCCAACGTTGCCGTAGAGGCAAGGCTGGCAAGTAGTTGGTCTCGTGTCGCATTTGAATAATTCTCTCTCTCTCTCTCTCTCTCTTTTGATCACACGCTCTTTGTTTCTATTGAGCTCAGGCGTTTACCCAGACTTTTATGCATGCTGATTTCTATATGAATGTTATGCGACCATTACGGTTCTCCTTTGCCCTTTTTATATCATCTCACGAGAAAATCTCTTCGTTAACTGGGAGTTTGATGCTAGGAACAGGGTTAAGAGACTCTAAATGGTGTGTTACAAGAAGTTTAGGAGGGCCAATCTGTTATTCAAAAAGATCAAGTCAAGTCAAGCAAAAAGATCGAGTCAAATGAACTATGATGTTATGGCCAACAAGTAAAATGGTCTCCTCTTCACAGAAATTTCTGGTTGTTTGTCATGCACAGCTACAACCATCATATAGAGTAATAAGCAAACCAAATCAGCTAGAAAACTAATTAGTTAGAAAATTTATTAGGAAAGATGGAGTTCTATAATTTAGGTGACAAAAAGCCAACCAATTTTAACGAAGCATTTCTCTCTCTTTTTTTTTTTTTTTTTTTTGTTTATGAGAGAGAGAGAGAGAGAGAGAGAGAGAGAGAGAGAATAAGAAAGAGATATTCGCTTGCTATAAGTTATTAGTGCAATATTTAGATACAAAATCTCTCTTTGGAACTTGGAAGGATACAATTGGTAAGCAATTGACAAAGCCATGCACCAGCGGAACCTCAGCACGCCTAACACGTTATTCAAGCTACCAAACCTAAGGAGAATGTGAAAGGCTAAAACGTTAATGGACTTGACTATTTGCTGTACCTGTGACTTTGAGCCAACTTCCCAAACACGGCTACATGCCCATAAAAACAAAGACTTCATCAATTAAAATGAAAAATGCCACCTCCCCACTGTAGAGCGTGCTGGTCTTATTGGTCTAAACATCAAATCAATTTGACCACCTGTTACATGGACCTACTATTCCAGAAAGAAGACAAACTTCTACAACACTCCTTTGTAAATTTCTGACACTCATCAGCCTTTTGGACTAAAATATTTGTGATATTGCGTGGTTATCTATTCAATGGACACGGGCCGAGAAAATTGTGTCATCTCACCATCTCATCAAGAGATAATAGAAGGAGAATCCTGCCGACCAAAGACTCGCAAAGCATGGCAAGTCTTGGATCCCCTGCTAAATGTGAAGCAAAGAAGTGCAAGCACTCGAACCTCTATGGCACTCTTTCTAATTCCATTTTATAAAAACCCATCTCCCCCTCCCCCTCTCCCTCTGCCTCCCCGATTACACTCCTTTCTAGACCTCTTAAGTAGTTTCTGTGAACCAAAAACCTATGACATACCCCACTCCATCACCCCTCCATTAAATTATCTTGGTCTGAGTGCACTTCTCCATCGCTTGGTTCTTCGCACCAGTTGGGACATCTCCCCTCACAAGTTTCAATAAATCCTATTCCCTTGTTGTTTTAGAAGTTCTCTGAATCTTTGATCACATTCTTCACTGACTTCTCTGCTCTTACGTCCATGGCCTCACCTCCTTCATCCTCAATCGTTCCGCCTTCCCGAAAACCACCTTTCTGTCCCCTTCCACCATGCGACTGCGAGCCCTATGCCCAAAAGTCACCACCCCCACCACCACTCCCACCACCATCCCCAACAACCTCCTCGGACGCGAACTTTCCCATCCTGGCTATCTCAATCCTTGGCATCCTCACCACCTCCATCCTCCTCCTCGGCTACTACGTCTTTGTGATCAAGTGCTGCTTCAACTGGCGCCGCTCCGATGTCATCACCCGTCTCTCTCGCTCCTGGAGGCGCAGCGAGAATCCGCTCACGGCCTACTCGACAGCCATCCGAAGCCGCGGCCTCGAAGAATCCGCCATTCGGGCGATACCCACATTCCGATACCGGAGAGGTGGCGATGGTGATGGTGATGGTGATGCTGATGAACAGGGGAAGAGGTCCTTCTATGAGTGTGCTGTGTGTCTGAACGAGTTCCAAGAAGAAGAGAGGATCAGACTACTTCCCAACTGCTTCCATGTGTTTCACATAGACTGCATTGATACTTGGCTTCAAACCAATGGCAATTGTCCCCTCTGTAGGTCAGACATCACAACCACAACTCCAATTCCTTCTGACCACCTGATGGACTTGGCTTCCCGCCAGAATCTCCAACATAGCGGGGATATAGTTTTAGAGATTAATAATGATGGAAGCGAGGAGAGCGGTAGCACCAGTACTAATCCTTCTCCCAGGAAAGCAGAGCAGAGGGTGGGGCAGAAGAAGGGGAGGAAGTTCCACCACGCGAGCAGCATGGGGGATGAGTGCATTGATGCGAGGGGCAAAGATGAGCGGTTCTCCATCCAGCCTATAAGGAGGTCCTTCTCCATGGACTCTTCGAGTGACAGGCAGCTCTACAGGGCAGTGCAGGGCATCTTGCAACAGAACCCACACTTTCAAGAGGTTAGCAGTGAGGAGAGCAGCAGCAGCAATTCAGGGAGGATCCGGCGGACTTTCTTCTCGTTTGGTCAGTGCCGGAGCTCAAGGAGTTCTGTTCTTCCAATTCAAAATGAGATTTGATCCAAGAGAATTCTCCTGCCTCTTCTTCTTCTTCTTCTTCTTCTTCTTCTTCTTCTTCTTTTTCTTCTTCCAGGCTTTGGAAGAGGCTATCATATGATCATAGAACGAGTGTATATTGGAATTGAATCTTGGATGTAGACTATAATCTTAGCTATGTTTTTATATGGCAGCATCGTCTCAATCATTGAATGGGTTTAAAGTTTTCTTTCCTTGTTTAATTAAGCTCTTCTCCTTTCCCCTTCTTTTTCAGTGAAAAAATTCTTTTAAATTATACAAGGACTATGCTTCCTCTGACCTATTGGTCTCCATAAGCCTGTGTCTGTCACACAAGTGTAGGCCCCCATACTGACAACTCAAGTCTTTCTCAGAGCTCTTGATTTCAGGCCTGCATTTATCTTCTTTCTGTGAAGAGAACAGTTCCAACAGTAGATCCAGAGAATCTAAGTCAGCAAACCGCAGACTTTCTTTTTATATGTCCATCCTAAATTAGCTTTAAGCTTTAAAATTTCTATCACGGGGGCGTGCACCTGATGGCCGAGAAACCTCAAATTCTAAACAAGAATAGTCTATCGTATTATTAGCCATTCATTGCCTTGAAAGAAGGGGAAGAAAAGACTTCCATAAGGTGGCAGGTTTGCGCAGAGATAAAGCACACGCTGCGACGAGTTCTCATTTTAAGATTTTTCCTAATCAACCAGCTTTCATGGTTGGGTTATTTGGAACCAGAAACGCAGATCAAATTATTGTTTTTAATCATTTTTCCAGAACATGGAAGGTCGTATAGAACTCGACACACTGGATCCAATTATATCTCGAACCATCTATCAAAGGTGACCAAAGAGATGACCCCATTCTCACCTTCCAGGAAGCAGCAGAAAGCATCATGCACACCAGCAAGCAAGATGATGGTGCATGTAGCCATGATGGTTATCCAGCCTCCTTCCGCCATCAGTGTTGAAAAGAGATCAACATGGATGCACAGGCTCCTTCACAATTTTCAAGTCAAATCATGGGCCACAAAAGTCCATCTAGCTGCAGTTCAATTAGCTCACGCAATGCCAAACATATGACAAACATCCCAAACAGGCTGAGAGATATGTCACCTTTAAACAAATCCCAAGAAAATGTGCTAGCAAAGCTTGATTGACACTCTAGACGTATTTCATGTGTCGGTATGTATTGAGAATCTCATTTTAATTCCGTTTTTCAAACACAAAACCTAAGATTCTGGAATTTTTTGTCCCTTCGGTACCTACTCTGACACCACCTCAAACAACTCCTTAAGTATTGGTTTTTATTCTACCAGCAAGAACATCATTTAGAACTCAACACTCTGATCCACACTCAGTGGCCTCCAGTGGGCATTACACTTTTCCATAGCCTGGGTCTCAAGAACGGTGCTCGCTGCTGGAATCATTAGGTAGTGGGGCCTGTTGAACATCCTCTTTTCTTCCCTTTTATGGGTGATCGCATGAAATATACCCGAGAAACCTTTTCCAACCACTGGTACACCTTGGGCCGATCATCATGTTCTCAAATGGATAATTGACCAACTCTCTAAAATGTGTTTTGGAATCTCCTCTGCAAAAAATGTGGTGTGGAATCTAATTTGTATAAAGTATGAAATAAAATGTCACACTCTAAACTCGAGATTCAAACCGAGAGCCATAACAATTATCGCATATTTATAAGAAGTTTCTTATAATATGCAAAGCATCGTTACATGATATTACATTTCAGTTAAGTTCTAAAATTTAAAAATTCTCAAGTAAATAAAACTAAACATTAGTTATAAACTATTATTTAAAAGTCTAAGTCTTAACAAGATTAAATAAGAAAATTTCTTTATTCTTCTCGCACATCTAAGCACTCTTCTTATAGTATTTCCATACAATTATTAAGCAGAATCTAAAAAAAAAAATAGAATAATCATAAGCTTTATATCCCAATAAGCATTGATTAGTTTTCTACAATGTAACATTATAACAAAAAATAGATATGATTTATAAGTTGAAACATGTAATTATCATATTTTTAGCTTCCATTATGTCATGTCATCTAATCTTAGTTCTTATTATGTTATATCCTCTAATCCTGCTATGTTAGAATCATATAGCTAGTATTATAATCCTACAAGCAGAATATCAACCAAAATATAGCCCCCAAGGTTATAGGTATCATTAGTGTATAATTCCTACAAACAAAGTATCAATCAAGTATATCTCCCAAGGTCAAAGGTTTTTTCAATATATAGCTCTATTGATAGGGTATCAAACAAGTATATCCCCTAAGATTATGGGTTTTTTCAATATATAGCCCCATGGATAAAGTATCAATCGAGTATATCTTTCAAGATCATCGGTTTTTTCAGCGTATAGTCTCATTGGTAAGATATCCAAATCATCCAGTATAATCAAATTTAGAATCTTTAATTTAGTTTCATCATCTCTCATTAAATCTTATTTATGATCAATTCAACATCTTTATCGATTCATCATGAGTAATAAATAATCAATATCAAATACAATCATAGCAATCATGGTTAATATACCAGCAAGTTATATTCATAAAATAAGCATCATAGGGTGATAAATATTTATTTATTTAAAAATATGATAAATTTTAGAAATGACCAATCTCTACTTACTTTTCTAGATAAAATTATTAAAAACTAATTCTCAATTTCTGATGCTGAAGGGCTCCATTAACCTTCTTGATCTATTAACCTTTACCGTCGTCGTCCTTTTAAACTATTTATTTGATATCAAAGGACCTCTATTGAGCCCTATTTATAGAAAGATTTTTTAAAGCAAACAGGTTTCCTACTCTTCATAAGATACCAATTTTCTAAAATAAATAAATTTCATGATTTTAATAGAATATTGATTTCTTTAAAAAAATCAAAAAGATAAATATTTATTAAAAGTTTAAAAATAGATTCTTGATTCCTAAAGCAAATAAGTTTACTGCTCTTTATAAGATACCAATTTTCTAAACTTTCCTGTTTTAGTACGATTCTAATTCTTATAAGAAAACTAAAAAGATAAATATTTATTAAATATTTAAAAATAAATTTCTGATTCCTAAAGTAAATAGGTTTCTATTTTTAAAAAATACTAATCTTCTGAAACAAATAAACTTTACAGTTGTTGTAAAATTTTGATTTCTTCAAAAAAAACTAAAGAAATAAACATCAATTTAAATATTTAAAAATAATTTTTGATTCAAAACAAGCTTCTAACTTATCCAACATGATTTTTAAAATATAAAAATTCTAATAGAAATACCAAAAATCATCCTTAATTACCATCAAAGATATTTTCATAATTTATTTAAAATTCGATGCTAAAGACATTTTTGTAATTTACTATATCCATTAAATTGAACATAATTTTCATAATTAAACTTTAATTTGAGTGATTTAAAAATGTATTAAAAAACTAACACAATATCAAATATCATGAATATAAATTCAATTAAAAATTTTAATTATATTATTTTTATATTTTTTTACTTAATTTAATTAATTATATTTTAATCTTAAAAGAGCAAGCTAGCCTAAAAGGCTGAAACTCACACAGAATGTGAGCAAATATCCAAACTGACAAACTAATAAAACTAAAGCCTGCTACCCTCTCAGAAATGGGCAGGATCTGAATCAATAGGTCAGTTACATATCAAGACACATCATCTATTCAAAAGAGTTTGCAATCACTTTTACAGATAACCGCTGGTGTAGCTGATAGAGTACACAAAATTACACAATTTCCAACATCGTAGTTCTTTCTAATCCTTGAAAATTAAATAGTTTGGATTTACATGGCATTCTTATGCTCTAAAAATAATGGACATCGAAATGCTTCATTTTCAAGCACCACTAATGAGATGTTTCTATATGGGAGTCCACATTGCGATTCGGTGTAGACAGAGCAATATATTTCCAACAAAAAGAGAAAGCAGACTGTTGATTGACAATGGACCAATAACCAGAGTGCACACCATGGTATTGGACCAAGAAACCCAACTGGCAGCAATCCACAAATAAAAATCATCATTCTTGGGCAAACTTTATGCAATTGAAATTTTAGACTAGCGATCTAGAAAAAACATACATCTCCAGAGCAGCGTTGGGCTATGTTTTGTGGCAGCAGATCAAATTCATTTCACAAACTCTTGAAGAATTGTTCTTACATCACAAGGAGGTTCTTGAAGACAAACTTATACAAAAAAAGCTTCTCAATGGATGGCACTGCCAAGTGCTCCAAGATCTCATTATAAACTAGGATATTGTAAAAATTAGAAAGTGTGGGGTTCATGATGGTGACCTGCAAATAAATAAACAAGTGGGGAGGTTGCTTGGTTGGACAAACAATGTAGTGAACTGGTCATACCTGTGTCTGGCAACAGCATGAATTAGGTGGTGGTGTTGACAAGTTGGACGACTCCTTGAATCAATCTAGCCATGAAGACCATTACACATCTACTGGATGGTAATTCAAACAAAAACCGACAGTCGGAAAGTTCCCTACTTTCTCTTGGATTAGACAAAGAAGAATGTGAAGAAACACAACGCTTTCCAGATTTACTCTCTGTTCAAACATTAATGTCCCATGTCCGCTTCTTCCACCTCAGAGGAGGTGTAATTTCCCAGCCAGTGTCGTGCTCAAGGACTGCATCTCCTGTGCTGCTCAAGAACAGATCAAAGGGAAAATGAGTTTTTAGCAATGAGATGTACTGTGGACTAGTAATACACACCATTACAGCTTGAGTCAGTTAGACTAGCAATGCAAGTTTCAATTCAAGCTTCTTTATATGAATCCCAACAAAGAGAATCCTACAAGTTGCTGGTTAAGCATGCATGAAATTTTGCTCTATCTAACAGAGAGGTGGCGATAAAGTTTTCCAGCATAATTGGCACGTGAACTAACCTCCAAAACTTCTAGATAAGCTCTGGTTGGCAGCATCAGGTATCAATTCCACCACCACAGGAGCTATAAAAAATGGAGTACTTTTCTCTCAGGATTTGGGGATGGATGAAACAGACCAACAATATTATAGGGTGAGCTACCATAAAATTGCTGGTCCTCTAGATATAAAAGCTAACAATTCAAATGGAAGATGACAACTTATATATTCATGTGTGAACACAGGAAATACCAGCATCAAATCAGCAACAGCAAGGCCTCCAAACATAAGAACTAACCTTTTCATCAACGTTTCTCAAGTTTGGAGGGAACAGCATCACTGCCATGAGATAGAGGCAGAGCTTCCTGAGAACCTGCATTAGACAGAGATTCAAAAGCCTTTTTCTTTATCTGCTCGAGAAGCCGAGTAGCTTCTCGAAGCCCATCTTTGGCACTCGGACCATGGCTCCCCCATGCATCAACAACTCGCTGTTGGAATTCCAAAGCAAGGGCATAGCTGCAATTCATGGCACAAGATGTTACTTATAATATGATTTGCCTCAGTAGCAAAAGATGTATAAAGTAATTCACAAGATTCTAAAGTTGTGTTTCATTGCATATCTAAATGCTTGTCACAACAGTATGATTTCTATTGTGAACTCGATACCATGTGATTTTATACAAGAATTGGCAGAAATATCATAAGCCATTCCCATGCAAGATGCTGATGAAAGAATAGAAAGATACAGATAAGAAGGCAGGTCACGGTAATGAAACAGCTGAAACCTTTTTTAATTTAGTTAGAGATTTAGACTCCACTCCTTTGGTTTCTTGCAATAAATTGATTATTTGATTTCACGATTTGCTCAAGAAGACCAATTTATAAAATGCCCTTAAATGACAACCTAAAACTCCAGATTTACAAGAGGAAAGGGAAAGATGGTAGAGTTTCAAGGATGCATCATGTCTTCTACAACATCAAATTTATGCAGAACTAGCAATTTCAGCATCCCTGAATATGTGAAATCCTTGATACTATGACGTGTAAATTTCAGCATCCCCAAAAATGTGATGTCTAACATAAGACATAAAAATAAACGAAGTTGGGGAGACTTCATAAATAAGTCAAAATTTAAAAGTTCCATATGTTAAAAGTGGAAGAGGAAGGAATATCACTTCTGCACTGCCCTCACATTCATAAAAGTCCATAGAATGTTTAGCCACATAACAGGCATCCACCATACTTTGTCGGAGCATCATGAAACTCACCCAGTAGATGCAACACCAAATCAAACTGCTGGAGAAGATTAATCACAAATAATACCCAAAAAGAAATTAATCACAAATAATACAACACAAAAGAGCTGAGTAACAATAGGTGTCGAGAAACAAAGTTCCTGGCCTTTTTCTGAGAAAATGACTTCAGCAACAAAATTTTTGACAAAGCTCCCAAACTTTCATAACTTATCATTCAGGGCTATGCTTTGAAGCTAATCCTATCTGTTGAGACAAGCTTAGAGTAAATTATTGTTATAGAGACTGTACATTTCATCATACTGTCATAGTAAAACCCAGTAGCAAATACAACTAAGCAGCCAAATACCTAATCTAGTGACAACAGGGTAGCTTTTCTTAACCAAAACATAATGCAATGACCACAAATTAACATTCGGAGCTCTATCACAAGGGTAAGGACTACAACAGGGTCAGCTCTGAATTTGATGCAATTATGGCATGATGGTGCAATAAATGGTGAACCTAAACTACCCTCTAGATCCCAACTTAATAAACGATCCACCATCATCTAATAGTTGTCTACAGAGTCATCTCACATTGCATCAAATCAATTTCAGATCCAAAACAATCAATTGTCAGATCATATCATCATGCCGGCCTACAGCAATGAAAATGAAGCATCAGAATTTGGAAGCCCGTTGAAACTAAAAAATAAAATAAAATAAAGCTTGAGAAAAAATGATGAACAAGTCATACCTTCCCATTGCATTATATGCATTCGCAAGGCTCTGACATGTCTCAATGGTATCTGCATGGTGTGGCCCCAGTGAAACTTCCATGATCTCCTTCGCAAGTGCAAACATCTGTGCAGCTGACTGCGGCCGCTCCATCTCCATGTACGCTGCCCCCAAGTTGTTATAGACATATCCCACCCCATAGTGCTTTGGCCCAAAACTCTCCTTCATCCTCTCAGCAGCACTTTCCATGTATGGAATAGCCTGCTCTACTTTACCAGTCAAGAGAAGCAACCAGCCAATCTTCGCCGAGATATTCCCCTCCACATGCTGCTCTTGCGGAATCCTCTCAATCATTGCAAGACTTCTCTTCAACAAAGAAATAGCAATCTCAAACTCATTCATCGTCTCATATAACGTCGATATCTCCACATATGCCTCAGCAACCTTATCAGGAGAGGCCAATTCCTTCTTCTCGAGAATACCACAAGAGATCTCCAAACACCGCTTTGCATCAGCAGACTTCTCCTGGTTACACAATGCTTTCGCCATCGAGATAAACACCAATGCCCGAGTCTCACTCTCCTTGTCAGTCTGCTGAATTACCCCTTTCAGAGTGTTGACGGCTTCATCGTACTTGCCCAAAGCAATCTGTATATTGGCAGCATCCAGCTCGGCATTGAGCAAGTCAGAACCCATGCCCCAGTTCTTCAGAATCTTCTGGGAGAGTTGGTTCTGCTCCAAGGCCTTCTCATGCTCCTCCAACCCCGTATAGATAACCCCAAGAAGCCTCCGATCATGAGCCACCTCCACCGAATTCTGCCCCAACTGAGCCTTATGAATCTCCAATGCCTTCAAGCACAGTGGCAAAGCTTCGTTAAAGTTCAAAACCGCAGCATAAGCCTCTGCCAAATCCCGATAGGCGACGCCCATTTCCTTACTATTTGGCTCCAAGATCGATTCTTTAAGCTCCAAACACCTTCTAAGATTGAGCAGAGCCTCCTCTCTTCTACCCATCGCCGTTTTCGCGTTGGCAAGCAGAAGCTGGACTGCATGGCTCACCGGCCTGACATCGAATTCGCTCGAACCATCTCTTTCCAAATGGCCAAGAATCCGATTGGCTCGATTCAAGAACCCCAAGCAATCATTGAACCTCTTGAGATTGTAGCTGGCCGAGGCGACCAAGTGGAGCGCCATGGCGACGGAGATGGAGCCTTCGCCATCTGTGTCGAGGATCTGGAGAGCCCTGAGGCCAAAGCCGAGGACTTTCTCGTGGTCGTCGGAGCCGATGGAGTCGAGATGCTGGCCGACCTTGAGGCAGGCGAGGCCGAGCCTCTTGTCGCTCTCGTCGAGGGCGGATTCCAAAGCTTGGAAGGCGGCGAGGATGTCGTCGGTGGTGGTGGCGGACTCGAAGGCCTCCTCAAGGTCGGATTTTTCCTTGAGCTTGCGCTGCCGGGAGGAGAGGGAAGGAGGAGGGTCGCTCTGGGAAAGGGTTTGGAGGAAGCGGGAGGGGCACTTCGGGGACGGGAGTGGGGGATAGGTTTTGGGGAAGAGGGTGGAAACGGGAGAAGGATTCGAAGGAAGCGAGCAAGGAGAGAGAAGTTTGGGGAGATTTCGGGAATTGGGTTGGGGCTTGGTGAGGGCAGAGAGGAGGCGAGTGGAAGCTCGTCTCATGGCTGGGAGGAGAGGGGTATTCAGGGAAGAGGGGTTTCGTTTCTTCCTGTAAAACCCTAGATAAACCCTACGTCGCGTTTGGGGAGGAGGCCGGCTCTGGGCACCGGGGGAGCATCAGAAACGGCGGGCCGTCTCCTTGAGCGCCGTCACACGGAGTTAGCTCCTTGGCACGTACGATGCACGTGAAACCACCTGCTGTTTTATTTATATATTTATTTTTACTGGAATGCTGGTCATTATCATCTCCCTGCTATCTGAAATTCAATTAACAAGATATAACGCGCCAATTAATTCATCAAAACAATAAATTGATAATGATGTTGAATATCAAAGTTTTTAAACTTTTTTTTTAAAAAAATATCATCGGTTGCAAGTTACCATCACTAAACAATATCTCTATTCATATTTGAGTATACAATCGAACATCCAAGAAATGAACACAAATCCTACGTACATCAATTCTTAAACACGCTGAGCATTATTTTTGATATAGTTTTTTACTATAACTTATGGCTAGAATTAACTAAAAAATTATTAAAAATAAAATATTTATAGATAAAATATAAAAGTTTTAGACTTTTTTTTAAAAAGAAAAGTATATATTCATCAATATTATGATTATTAAAGTTTTAGTTTTTGAGGATGCATCATTCAAGAATTGAGCTTGAACATGAGCGGCTAAATAAAGGTAGGGCTCATTAGTTAATTATTTAAAATATTTAATGTTTAAATATTTATGTCACCTAATCAATATATAATGCAATTCACTTTCAACTTAAGTGTAGTTTTTTACATGTTTGTCATTCAATTCTTTGGTTAATAAACGGCATACATACAACCATTTTTCTTAAAAATTTCTACATGTTTACTGAATTCTTTTCATTTATATGATAACAAATAACTGCCATTCATTACGTAGGATTATTGCTCTTCGTTAAAAAGAGCGCTAAATGGAAAGCATCAAACCGTAACTAAGTTTAATCTCTTTTAAGTATTGATTTTTTTTTTTTTTTTTTGTTAACCTGTTTTCCAATGCCCAATTTAGTTGAGAAATTTATTTGCACCCTGTAATATCGCTTTGAATTAGCTGATCCTAAGGATAATAATTAGACCATCATGATAACTCAAAAACTTAATACAAACCAAGGAAAATTTATTTAACACTTGAACAGAATCTGGATGACTCAAATAACTGCAGCATAACTTTCACCGGCAAAAATCCTTGGAAGGTTGAAGACAAAATGCTGAAGATCACTGAGAAGCAAAAGCAGAGTCCATCCATCCCTGAATGCCTTGGCAAAAGGGAGGAGAGCTCTGTGGCTTGTCCCAATAAGAGCAGCACCACCAAAGCCATCACTTGTGATGAACTCAAGGTTTCAAGTCCAGCCATCCCCTCCATGCTAAAGCTCACCTATAAATATACCTGTATTTGTCTTTACAGATAGCCTTGTACTTTTTATTATTTGGTTTTCAAAGTCCTTACTCCTGCTATCCAATAGCAGGCATCTGAGAGCTACATCCTAAACCACACAATTGCTGGATATATTCAATCAAAGAGCATGGACATCAAGTAGTGGTGACCTTGATATCCTGGCAGAACGGCATAGTTTTTACATCAAGAAAATGAATACCAGATGCTGATGGTCAATACCTTCTGCATCAAACGCCATTCAGTAATACTAGTCAGTCATATTCTATTACCAACTGTGATGCAAGCAACATACTAGTTTATGCCAGAATAGACAGAAACATAACAAGCTCCAAAATGACAGCACTCAAAAGTCCAGAAGCTACACCACAGTACCCTCAGCTGTTCTAGATCTTAAAACAAAGTACTACTAGAGCCCATATCCCAGCTGCTTATTTTATGTAGATGGATGTCTCTGATACATCCCTACCGTCTACATGGTCCTTGATCCAGGGGTTCCAGGGGACCTCCTCCTGAGCCTCAGCTTCTGCATTGACCTATGCATTCCGACGAAGTAAAACAGTGCCCCGTAAATTGCCAAATCCTGAAAAGAGTAAAAAGCCATGCATGACAAAACACAGCAAAGAAAGAAGATGGAGATCCTTGAATGCTGTGAATAGCATGTCAGAATGCTGATACCACTGCGATGCTTGGGATAGTGTCGGGATCATCAAAGTCATCGAAATAATGCAGAAACGGGGCGCTGACTCCCACATGCAGTAACTGCATAAAGAATGATGAGGATTTTTAGCTCAGACAACAGACGTAACAGTGATAACCATGCTGGTAATATAAGGTCACAAGGATCGATGGAAATAAGGGTATAAAGTATTAAGAACCGAAAGTACACTGACCAGAAGATAAGCACCAGATGAGCTGCCGAGAGCAAATAAAATGCCTCCAATTCCCTTCAATGCTATGCCAGTAGCTATCAAATTCTTAATCTAATAGCAAATTGCAGGTGATAACAACCAAGTAAGCAGTAATACAAGTTAACTACTCCTGACTAAATGGACAAAGGTAAAGGATGAACAGGATTCCTCACTTCAATCCTCGGCAGCTGCACTCCAAGTGTTGAGCTTGCACGATCTGTGACATAGTCAACCTTGGGTCCAAGAGACTTTGCAGCAGGCCCTCCATCAACCCCAAATTCATCCAACCTGCGAAATAATGATGGGAATTAATTTATATAGGCAGCTGATGCTGATTGCAGGCAATAAAGGCAACAGCTGCTGACTTCTGGCTCCATCGAAAGGAAAACCCCGGCCTTGTATCTGCTGGAAAAATGTCTAAATGATGATTATACTAAATCGTTGAAACATTTGGTGGCACTGGAAACAAGACCATTATGGGAAGCAATAAATTGATTTACCAAATTCTGAAATATCAGAATTATTCAAGTCTCTTTGTTTGAGGTAAAGCATTCATAGCATAGCACTACGAACTACCGCTAAAACATTAACAACTATAAGATCAGCAGTGATGGGCTAATAGCGCAATAAGAACAATCTAAGTTAGAAAAAGTCCACACATATGACCATTTTCAAAGCAAATTAAAATACACTAGCCCCTTGAGATACATGAAAGTTGCAACATGATCTGTATAATGTATATCAGATCAAGTTCAACATTCATCACTTGTGTCATCTTCTACAACAGTTCTTTGCTCTGTGCACCATCCTCAATTATTTGCAGATGCATCCAACGATGTGAGAAACATGATGTTTGCTTAACGAACTGCATTGCTAAAGTGGCTTGCAAACCAAGGGTGTCATTCGTGCAAATTGAAAACCAGCATGCCACAAAATGTTGATGAACAAGCTCAAGTGCTTGTATTAAAAGCCTTGCAGATAATCACATAATAATAGCATAAGAAGAATGCACCAGATATGGAAACGAATAGATAATATTAACTAAGTGGTCGGTAGGATGAACAAGAATACTAAAGAGAAAGCCCTTTAAAAAGAGCTAAACAGACATGCAACAACTTAACCACAAAGCCAAGCCAACTGAAAAGCAAAAGAACACTGACAGGCCAAGACAAGCTTAGAAAGTTTTTCTCCAACTCAGAAGAAAAGCAAAAGGGTGATCAATTACCAACCAAACATCACAATATTCTCCCTAACAATCTCCTTCACACATAAATCGTTCCGCACAAAAGAAGAATACAAGATAAAGAGTTTCTTCATCTCATGAAAACCACACTTTTGATAGCGCCTCCAACCCCTTGCTAGAAAGCTGTGAAAATAAAAACCTTCCACAAGACCACTAGCTGGGAACAATCCAGAATTTCAAGTAAAATTCTGAGTTCTAATCAATTTTTAAACTCCATAGTTTATACTACCACTAGTGGGATGGCCTATCACTATGTATTTTTGAAAACCCCAATTGATGCCCAATAACAACAACCTTGCCTTCTCTAGTTATGGGAGATCTGAAGGTATTGATAAAATTAAGCAAAATCATAAATCCTTCAACCCCTACATTTTTGTGAATATTTTTGCTAAAACCACATCCCCCTCCTCATAGCAACCATGAATAACAACTCCCTCTTCAAAGTGATTGCAAAGGAGAATTGTACTGGATGGCAGAGAAAACAACCTATTTTGCTGAAGTATGTCTCCTCTGCCACTCTGAAACCCATGACTGACTCAAAACAGATGAAAGTGACGTTGGCCTGATCAACCAAGAACCCTGAGCCTATCAATCAACATAAACTTGGGGAGGGAGGGAGGGAGGGAGAGAGAGAGAGAGAGAGTTGATCAAAGTGAAATACCAACATCTAAAAAGAGAAATGCCATGGAGAAAAAGAGGGAGACGGACCTGTTACAGTTAAAATCAAAGATGACAAAACCAAGGAAGTACTAAAAGGGAAAGAAATGAAAATAAATAGTTGTAAAGAAATCTAATTTGTTCCTGCTAATGTCACAGTGAAGAATGCTAACATGGTTGGATGGAATGTGTTTGAGGAACATACAGATGGCTGATCAAGAGACCATGGAATGGACAAGTGTGACAATACTATTCATGAAGGGAACTCCCTTATTTAGCAACCACTCGATATTTATCTTTTTACTCTCATTAGCAGACCTAAAAAGTAGATTCATACTAAAAAGCACCAACTTCAGTCATAATTCTCTGTGAGTCTTCCTTATCTGCAGTTTTGTATACAGACCATAATTTACTACTCTGGTCTAAAATAAGATTTCCTTTAAGAGCCATCTTTCTTCAAGCATAAAATTGCATTGTCAATAGAATCGATGCATATATACTTATGATCCTCTATTCGCCTCTCTTTCTTCAAAAGCTCCCTTCATGCTTTATGATTCCTTTGAGAAAGCATTTCTTTGCCTCTTTGCTTTTCTCAAGTCCTTCTGACCATCTTGTTTCTTGTCTTGCACACATGTTATTTGATTGTTCTTCTTTGTTTCAACTTCTCCTATTTTACATTTCTCTGATCCTCCCAATCTTCTTTTATAGTTTTAACTGTCTTCAATAGATCTTTCATCAGAGCTCTCGTCCTTCTGCAACCAACCACAACATATGCTGTAACCCACCATCTAACGCCTTGGTTGAGACTGAACCCTACTTACTAGTAATTCTAACTCAGAAAGCTTAATTGGCTTCAGATTTCTCTTTTATGTTTCTGTTCCATACCTGATCTGTGTTTGGATGTAATCTGATCTAGCAGAAAAATAAATTTATGATACCTTCATAAAAGCAAGTCATACATTATTCTCTTCAATTCAAGGTTAGATCTCAAATTACCCAAAAATAGAAATGTCTTTTCTTTCTCAGAATAAAAAAAAAAGCATTGAAAATTTTCTAAGAAAACTATTTTTGTTTTTTCATAAACTCATTTTTCAAAATGCCAATGAATCATGTCCACTGATGCACAATGGCAAAAAATATACCGAATAACATATTTTCATCAGCCTCAATCTGAATCAAGAATGCATATGGAAAGTTCCGAACATCTAAGTATCCATGTGTTTGAACAAAATTGCAGTATACTTTGATTCATCCAAAGCACTAGATGAATACAAAAGGTCGGTGTATGAAAGATGCAAGGATACATACATGTATGTATGTATGTTTGCAGAGATAGTAGTTCACTTATGTTAACACAAACAATTAGAGATGATCAAAAACTTGCTAAAAGAATTTTATTATCTAATACTTCAACATGATAAGGTATGCAAACATGCAACTCATACAATCAGTAAGCATATCCACTAAATAAAACAGCAACAGATGATCTTGCTAGAACTAACACTAGAATATTAATTATCAAGATTCTAGACTGATTATCATAATGAAAACAAAAGTTATACGAAGAGCACAAAAATCAAAACACTAGAACTATAAAACATGTAGGCCAGTGCACTAATTGTCATTGATAGCATTTTCGGTATTTTAGTTGCAAAATCTTTTACATTAACGCAGTTTGGTTTCTTTCAGTTTCCAAAACTGACACACTAACACACTTCAAAAATCCATATCATGTATTTACTTCCATGCACCCACCAAAACCTGACATTGGCAACTTCAAACACAATTAGAAGCATGACAATACCACTGGAGTAGTCAAATTTGTTATATATGACAAGATTTAAATTTTTTTAGCAATTTAGATTATATATGACAACAAGTCTGTGGACATCATGAGAGTAGCCAAACCTTTTATATATGATAAGATTTAGATATTCCTTAGCATGTAGTTCATATGTGACAAGAAATTTGAGGATATCATTTTTGCACTCGAATATTTTAGATATGTCAACATTGAGGCTTCTTAGTGATCTAGTTCATATACGACAAATTTCTAGTTAAATAAGAAATCTGAGGATATCATCACTGCAATCAAATAGTTTGCAACCGACAATGTTTAGCCTCTTTAGCATACGAGTTTATATACGACAAGATTTAAAGTTTCTAGTTAAACAAGAAATCTGAGGATATCGTTGTAGGAGTCGAATTATTTACACACGACAATATATATTTTTTTGCGATCTAGTTCATAAACGACAAGATTTCAATTTTCTATTTAAACAAGAAAATCTGAGGATATCATTGTAGCAGTCGAATTATTTACATACGACAACATATAGGTTTTTTTTGCATGCAATTTAGTTCATAAACGACAAGATTTCAATTTTTAGTTGAGGAAGAAATCTAAGGAAATCATTGTCGCAGTAGAAATATTTACATACGACAGCATATGTTTTTTTTTTTTTTAGCAATCTAGTTCATAAATGACAATATCTCAACTTTTTAGTGTAAGCAAGGAATCCAAGGATATCATTGTCGCAGCCAAATTATTTATATACAACAATATATAGATTTTGTTAGTTAAACAAGAAATCTAAGGATGTCATTGTAGCAATCAAATAATTTATATATGACCATTTTTTTTGCGATCTATTTCATAAACGACAATATATCAATTTTCTAGTTAAACAAGAAATCTGAGGATATCATTGTAGTTGTTGAATTAATTATATACGATAACATATAGACTTTTTGTGATCTAATTCATAAACAACAAGATTTCGATTTTCTAGGTAAACAAGAAATCTAAGGATAGCATTGTAGCAGTCAAATAGCATGCAAAAGCAACATTTAGATTTTTTTAGCAGTACAGATAACATGCAACAAGATTTAAATTTTCTAGTTAAACAAGAAATCTAAGGATAACATCATAGCATAGTTTACATAAGACAATATTTAGATTCTTGAGTGAGCTAGTTCACATATGACAAGATTTTGATTTTCTAGTTAATCAACAAATATGAGGATATCATAGCAGTGCTCGAATATTTTGCATGAGACAAGATATGGATCTTTTAGTGATCAAGTTCATAAAATACTTTGCATGCGACAACACATAGACTTTCAGCGATCTAGCTCATGTTCAACAAGATTTAAATTTTCTAGTTTGAAATTTTGAGCATCTCTCCAACATTCATATTTTTATCATGGAATCCTATCATGAATATTTCCTAAGAACATTCCTATTTAATAATTACATTACCATTTAGTGATGCCAGTTTTATTGCTTGCATTTTAAGTAAAACATTATATCCTCTGTACCAGAAGAAAAAATAATGTGTAATATAGCTGAAATCAAACACCAATGTGTCTCAAAAACTTTTAAGAGTCTAAAGGAACAACCCTTATACCTCAAAAACGAATGCTCGACGCCACGACCCAAACAGATCTAAAGACAGATCCCTCTTGAGTCATCCTCTGCTGTACTTCCCGTTCTATCATAAGAACGGAAAAATCCAAACTTTTTTTTTTTTTTTTTTTATCGACAAAACGCCAGTTTTTATGAAAAATATGAGGCAACGCCGACACAAAACACCAGTTTTTCTCTTACAGATCTACAGTCTACATTGATCGCTCAAAAGAAACTACAATCAAAACTCAGAAGCATGCACTGCCCGTTCTAGCATCAGAACAGAAAAATCCAAACTTTTATCCACAAAACACAATTTTTCCTCTGAAAACCCGCAATCTTCGTTGATCGCTCAAAAGAAAACCACGATCGCAGCTCAACTGCAGTCTGTATCTATTGAATCAGGAAAACAATCCCTAGAAAACATTCTGAACGGCATCAGAGTAAAAAAGAAATAACAAAATAATAATAACAGGAAGAAACGAGACAAACGATAAAAGAAGCCGTTTTTTTCTCATAATGCAGCGAGTTAGAGAAACCCAAAGCAAACCAGAGCTCTCGCTTCGAAGCAGCAAATCAAAAGCCAAAAAGCGTAGCTTTACAGAGACGAATCAAAGAGCCAAGACCCTAAGAACCGATTGAAAAGAACAAACAGAGGGAGAGGAGAGGAGAAGAGGAGAAGGGTTTACTGCTGCAACGCGGAAAGGATGAAGAGCAGCGCAAACAGAGCCTTCCCAAATTTCTCCAAGAAAGCCATCGCGGGCGAGAGAAGAGAAGAAAACGGAGGAGACCGAGAACAGGGGAACGAGAGAGGGGGGACGAAGGAAGATATAGGACTTTGGCCCATACGTGTCACTCAGCTTCGCTCCTTCTTGGCGCCTTGCGGAGGCGTTACCCGCGTTCGGAAACACCGCGCGCGTCCAAACGACGACGTCGTCAGCTCGGTAAAGCGCAAGGCGGTCGGTGAGGCACAGCGAGACTCCTTTGTCGGCGTCTCCGGGGGAGGGCGTCGAGCGGAAACGCTCGCTGAGACGGGGTTGGACCAAGCCACGTGTGAAGGTCGCGGCGGAACCGCTCCATTTGCCGGCGTTCGACGCACGGGGTGCGCGTGAAAGGGGAAGTGCCGATGGTGATAAAGTTTCATTCAATCTATGGGCTTCTACGAGCTTTCAAATTACTGGAACGATAAAGTAAGAGATATATATTGGAAGCAGACAAGAACGAGGAGTCGAGAGAGGAAAAGGAATGTGGACGTGAGGAGAAGATCGACCTGCAATTTTGCATCGTCTTGTTCCTTTCTTGACGGATATACCTCAAGGGTGAGGCAGAGACAAAATAGAGTCAGAGATGCGGAGGTGGTGGCCCCTCGGTGGTGGCCCCTCTCTCCTTCGTTCGACATGAGCGTGTGTCGTGACGTAGTGCAACTGGTTGAGCTGCTGGCAAATTAGTGAATGGAGGAGGCTTCAATCTCACGGAAAACTTATTTGGAAAATTATATCAATGGTATTTTTTTTAATGTTCTTTGTCGAGGTTGCATCTAAGGTATGATAAGGGAGCAATAGCAATGCCGAGCATGCCTACGTTCTTTAGTGGGAACGGTCCTCTGCTCTTTATACTGCGCATGCCTATCTTATACCATATATTATTGCGCATACTTGGACCGCCGTCGTGTGAGTTTAAACCACTGTAATTAAAAATTTTTAAAAAATAACCTCATCTAGGTATGTATGGATTATGAATGAACTATAAATGTTTGTGTTCGGAATAAGACATATGGTGATAATCCACAATGTACAGGACTCTATGGTTTAAAACTTATTCCATGTATTTGGATGGTTCATGAATAACTATTTCAAACACAAATGGTTATTTCTCATTCATAGCCTACCATTTGTTAAAGGTAAGCGTTAATTGGTTTAAAATTTTAGAAGCTTGGATTAGGATTTTAGACCAGTAGAACCTAAATCGGATATAGATTTCTAAGCTCATTCAATTTATAAGTCAGGCTCGAGCGTAAAAAAAAAAAAAAATAAGCCGAAGTTGATCCGACCCAAAAATATTTATATATATATATATTATTTATTTATATATTTTAATAAAAAATATATGTTGAATTGGAGCTAGCTGATTAAAAATATTAAACTTTGACTATCTAAACAAACAAACATTGCTACTCCATTTATGCTTATATTAATACTTTATATAAATATGGATCGGCTAGTTTAGGTTTGGTCCCTAGAAAATTTCTTTTAAATCTGACCTAAGCATTTCATACAAAGTTTAACTTTGGGTTCGGCCTAAAGCCTTTGACTATCTTTTTTTTTTTTTTTTTTTTTATTCTTGATTCGATTCATACCCATCTCTGCCACTTGTATGGCACCTAATAATATTATAATTATCCATTTTATAAATAGAATCCATGATGGCATTCAAATTTATATAATACTTCATGGTACAAAAACCTATGCAACAAAGATTTGCGCTTTTTTTAATATTGATATATTTTTTTAGAGCTTCAATTAAGGTACTTTTATATATATTTTTTTTAAAAAAATACAAACTTCAATCTCATTTATTCTAACAACCCATCTTTTAGCCCTTTTGTTTTTTTTCATCTCCTTGCGCCTTTTGCACCACTCTTTATTTGATGCTACTAGCCTTGCTCTAATATAACGCACTTATCAGGCACAAAATGAGTATGATGGTACAACATCCCGGACAAAGGTTTTCCACGCCATGGCTAAGCATTGTCAGCATTATTTTAAGAAATTTCATGCATATAATATAAGCTTATTGAAGAATTATCAAAAGTGTGACCGAGATCAAAAGCATGATCATCAATCCACATCGGAAACATGACTAGCTAAATTGATGGAGAGGGAATTTGACTTGATAACTAATTTTAGTTGCTCTTTATCCAATCCAAGATGTTTATAATCTTCCTTCATATGCGTGCATCTACATGAAGAATTGATGAGGAAAGTGCAGTTGTTCTCTGTATATTTACAGTATTAAAAAAAAAGAGAAAAAAAAAAAACATGGATTGTAAATTATGTTGTAATACAATATTAGTGTAGTGGCCATTCATACTAAATTAATAATTTTTCATAAAAAAAGTTATGGGGTACTTAGGTTAGATAATTTGTTTAGTTCAGAAGGGATTATTATAATAATAATCTTAATATTTATTATAATTTCGCTATTTGCATTCTTGCTTAGTTGTCCTTTAGTTCTAATTATATCATCTATATAGTATTCATGATATCAAATTGTGTTTTAAGTATCTCTCTCTCTCTCTCTATATGGATTCCTTAATGATCTAATAAAGCATAAAAGAGCATCCAATCTATTCTTTCTATTTAACAGCTTCTTCTTCTTCCTTTTAAGATGAGAGCAGTGAAAGAAAGGTCTATTTATACTTTACTTATTTATATTTTAATAGATAAATCAGCCTCAAATTAAAATTTTTAAAAATATACAATCTAATTTATTATATTTTTATATATAATATAAATGATTTTCTATTATCTGATTGATGAGCTTTATTTCTCAAAATAAATTTATAATAAATCAAAATAAATAAGTCTAAGAAATGATTTTTTGGATTATTTTTCATAAACATATTTTGTTAACATCAATGGAATAATAAGCCTAAGTTCTTAAAAAAAAAAAAACTTATAAAATTTATTTTATACAGAATGTTATTTATATACAATCAAACCTTAAAACCTTACTTTTTAAAATTATTTTTTCTTGAATTCCGACTAACGATCTTTAATTTGTTGCTTGTGTGTCTTTTTCTCTCTATATATATTCATTTATTAAAGAGATTCATTCGATCTTTTATATATTATCTTATTTCTTAAATTACGACACCATCCGTATATAACATAATATTTTTTATAAATATTTTTTTTAATATTTTTAAATTTTACATTATTTATGATATTATTCATATATATATATATATATATATATATATATATATATAGGATAATATTTTTACAAATAAAACCTGGGGCCAGGATGATATTGGCATCATCGTGGGTTACCATCATGGAAATCTAAGAAAGGAGGAGGAAAATGGAAATCGAACGCAATAAACCAAAATTTCCAAGACCACTTTAAAATAATCAAATACATTAACTGAGGAAATAATGGAGCATTATCCTCCGGCAAGGACATTTTAAGTACAACCGTATGATTTCGAAGTAGAGGGGGAAAATTTATTTGTTTCATCCGTTTGTCCAATCGTACGTTGCCGTATTGGAAAATTAAAATCGCACGCGTTTCATTTGCTTTGTCCTGCGTCGCGTAGTCAGCCGCGCTCCTTCGCTACTGCTTACCGCGCGTATCGGCACCACAGAGCCAAATAAGCTCCCATACGTATCGCATAGCGCTGATACTTCGCCCCCGTAAATTTCCCCCGTGGAGCAGAAACCGCGGGGGCATCCGGTTCGCACTTGTCTCGCTCCGTTTATCGCTTCCGGTGAATGCGATAGGTGCCGTAGATGGCTGTTTTGTTTTACGCTATTTTGGGCCCCACAGCCAAAGAGAATATCGTACGGCTGCGAAGGAAAATTCAACAGGTTTCTTCTCCGCGCGCACGCTTAGCACGTGCGAAGGCTCCGTAGAAGTGATGTAAATTAACGGCAATTACATCATCGCAACGCGTTTTAATATCCTAAAAAAAAAGAGTGTTTTTTTTTTTCCCTCTCTTATAATATATGATGGGATCTAGAAAAATTAATATGAATTTTTTTTTTTTTTTTTTTTTTTGTTTTAGAACCTTTTCCATTATAAATAAGAAGATAACAATATCATTATAACCACAAAAGTTCATCATAATATAAATAATGGTGATTATTTAATATATTAAAATAAACAGTAATTTGAAGAATAATATCGTTACTTTCTTTTTTTTTTTTTTTTTTTTTTTGGAAAATTATAAGATGGGGAAAAATGGCCGTCATAAACGTTATGATGGTTATTAACGGTTTTGGTGGGTCCGCCACGGCGGAGTCACGCCGTTATGTCAACGTTGCTTCTCGGCGGAGCCAAGGGGATTCGCTCTTCGCTCCCTCCATCCTCCTCTTCTTGACCTCACCGTACAGAAGTCGGCGAAGGCAGCAGCGAGTCGCTAAGAGAAGAAAGCAAGGGGAAAGCTGAAGATAGAAAGGAATCTGCGAGCGACGCCGAGTCCGACATCGATACGCCTGTCTTGGCTTCGAGGAAGGAAAGCCGAAATTCCGATGGTTGCGGCGCAATCAATCTCTCTCCACCGTCGATTCTTCTTCCAAAACCTCGTGTTTTAATTCCTTTTTGGGCGCCCTTTTTTTTTATTTTTAATTCCTTTTTCTTTCCCAAATTGCCACCCTTTTCCGGTCGATTTCGAGGCGGATAGTTCTTCTTGGGATTCTATAAAAAAACCAATTTCTTAGGGTTTTTCAGTGGTTAAGTCGGTGGGCATCGCTAACTTTCCATGAGCAACAGGTCGCTTTTTTAATTCTCTTCGAGTGATTAATAATTCTTTTCCTTATTCTTTTTCCCCTCGGTTACTCAATTAATACAGCTATTCCTGCTTTTAGACTAACGGGGAATTCTTGAAATCTTGCATTACGAGTTTTTTTGGTCAAGATTTATCAGTTGAATTTGGTTCTTGGTGCAATTTAGAGTCTTTTTATTTAATTTGATTTATTTCGATTTCTCTATGCGAAGATTTCAACAAGGCTTGAGGTATCGCACTATTTTTGGCTGTCGAGTTAATTATTTTTTAGCTATGAAGTGTGAAGTTAGCTTGGATCAAGATTACAGATTGGTGCAATATAGAGTTTTAGCTATTTTGATTTATTGTGATTTCTCTATGTGAATACTTCGATCGACAAGTTTTGAGATATGGCACTGATTCTTGGCTGCCGAATTGATTATTTTTTTAGCTATGAATAGGAGGTTAACTTTGGTCTGTAATTTAGAGTTTTAGCTAATCTGATTTATGGCGATTTCTCTATGTTAATACTTCGACAAGATTTGAGGCATCGCACTGATTCTTGTCTTTTTATTTAGCTATTAGGTATGAAGTCAGCTTTGGTCAAAATTAGAGAATAGAAATACTGATGGTTGGTTGTTAAAGTCAAGTAATAATCTTAAAAATTGAATTTTGACTAGAAGGTAGTGTGGGGCTAAAATGCATTTTTGCATGGTTTGCACTACATCTTCTTTTATTCCCACTATCTCTTTCTTATTTCTTTTTGCTTCATTTCTTTTCCTTCATCCGTTTGCCCCAGCTGCCTTCTTCTCACCCATTAAACTATTTCTGAGTTTGCAAGACATTCTCACTCCTCGAGGACCATTTAGACGCAAAAAACAAGGAAGAAATTGCTTGCTTTATTTATAGGACTGGATGATAGAGTAGATGTTAGAAACTGAACCCAAACCAGTGGGGTTAAGCTGGTTGTTATGGATAAGATGATAGGTTTTCGGCATTTACTAGAGGGGCCTCAAACACATCTATGTAAAAGAAGAAATACCCAATGGAGCATTTCATTTATTTTATCTGCCAGTATATTCTTGGAGGAAAAATGTGATTTATTTGGTTCATCTTTTTGTCACCGTCATCGTCGTCATCGTTGTTGTAATACTATCCCTTCTCATTTCAAAACACCAAAATATACGCTTTTAATATGATAATATAGAAAATAAATTGTCATGTTTCATTGTTCCATTTGTTTTGTTCATTGACTTGAATGTTCATTCTGGAAGAACAATTTGACATTTTCCTGTGCATCTCCTATGTGTGATATTCAGAATTAGCAGCTATATAACCTTATGTGCTGACCCTTTTAGGGTTTATTCTTTTCATGGTGCACTGTCGTCTTTCTAGCAATTACTATATTCATTGTGGTTTTTAATGTCTCCTCCTTGTTTCTTTGTTATTCAGATAATCACTTCGTGGCATGGACTGGTTATTTTTACCTGTTCTGAGCTTTCTTAAATAATGTCCGGTGATCGAAAGGGTGGAAACATTCCCAGCAGATTTAAATGGCAATGGCGAAGCGAATCACCTCTAACTGCTCAGTTGCTTGATAATGTGTCTCCTGAGATAGAGTTACCTGAATACCAAAGGTTGCCAAGGTCTGGTAGCGAGAGCCCATCTGGACTCCTTAATGATGAAGGACTGAAAGCAGAACCCATTGCTGATTTAGACCTATTTTTTGAGAGACTTTATAACTATTATTGTGAGAAGGGGCTTTCATGCATTGTAGTCAAGTGGATATTTGAAATTCTGTCGGTGATCTTTGTGGAATATTTTATTTGGTTTTTCTTATTGGTTGTTGATTGGCATGCCCTGTGGAATGTGAAATGTGGGATCGATGCATTTGAATCAGGAAGTAAGCCTTGTGATCTAGCAAAGGAGGCAATTAAACCTCACCCATTGGTTCCTTTCACAATTACAAAAGCGATAATTATTGGTTCCATGGTTATAGTGACAATCTATGGACTGTTCAACTTTCTAAAGTTCATAGTGCAGTTCAAAAACACTCTGAAAATTCGTCACTTCTTTCATAATAGGTAAATTTGCAGCTCTTTTCACTTTGCAATTTAATTTCTTAAACTAACATGGACCCAGGTTCAATTTATTTTCCTGTTTTTTTCTCAGTCTTAATGTTACAGATCGTGAAATTCAAACAACACCATGGCCTGTCATTTTAGAAAAAGTTGTTCAACTACAACACTCACAACAACTTTGTGTGGTCAAAAATCTTTCTGCACATGATGTGGTGATGCGAATAATGCGCAAGGAGAACTACTTGATTGGGATGCTCAATAGAGGTGTTCTTGCCTTTCCAATGTCTGGGTGGATCGCTGGTGCTGGTCCAGCTGTCAAATCTGAGAAAAATGGAAGGAAAAATCATTTGATACTGACTAAGACTCTTGAATGGACATTAAATTGGTGCATATTTCAGAGCATGTTTGATAGGTAGGCATTGGTGTCACCCTGTATTCGATGTACTTTGCTGATTTTGTTTGCATGGATCACCACATACATCTGCTGGGACATTTCATGAGGACTGGCATTACTTTAAACTTTTGATTAGATTATTTCCAGGAAGTTGCACAAGCTTACTGTATCCAAGTACAAAAATCTTCAAATTTGTTTTATTGAGAATTTAAAATCTCTTTTGCATGATACTAGAAGTCAGAATTTGAAATCTTTTAGTGGTATATGCTCTCTCATGCTCACTCTGGAAATTTGTATCTGCAGTAAATTCTGTGTTCAGAGGGATTTTGTCACAAACCCTTCATTATTAAAAAAGAGGCTAGTGATTATTGGGATAGGGATGTTTCTCATTTCGCCTTGTCTGGTTATCTTTATGTTGGTGTATCTGTTTCTGAGGCATGCTGAGCACTTTTATCATCATCCAAGTATAGTATATTCTCGAAGGTGGTCTAACTTATCAAAGTGGATCTTCAGAGAATTTAATGAGGTAATTACTCTAAATGACTTCCATTAATAACATCTGAAAGTTAACACTTAAACCTTAGATCTTGTTTTCAGTAAAATTCTCTTATTAACTTATTATCATTGCTTCTATGGTTTTTTTTACACATTTCCTATCAGAGTTTTTAACATTTGATTTCCCTTGCCAATGCATAAACTTTTTTTTTCTTGCTTTCTGAATAATTAGTTGGTTAGTTATCATATATTATAAAATGTCACAGTTAGAGACTAATTTGCATGTCTATCAGTTAAGGCATCTACTTTGAGATGTCGGTTTATAGGATCACTTAGTTTGCTTGCATTGCTTAAGATCATCAACTCGTCCCAACCCTTGCCTTCCTGGTTCCTCCGTACCCTCCCAACCAAAACCCCTTTCCCTTAAGAAAAAAGAGGGGAAAATCTGCTTGTATACATGCAAATCTTTGTGTCATTTATGTTTCGCTCAACTCTTGTACCAGCATGCCTTTTCATATCTTGCTCTTGAGTTAACAATAATGCTTTACCAACATGCCTTTTTTCATCATGCTCTTAAGTCAGTAAATAATGTTGTTATATCTACAAAAGAATTTTTACATGAATGAAAGGATATTTCAGTTCCTGGATTATTATATAAACTTTCACTGTACAAACTAAGATGGTTTAATAGTTTAAGCATGCCAAGCAAAAAGCAGAAGGCATCTACTTTGAGATGTCGGTTTATAGGATCACTTAGTTTGCTTGCATTGCTTAAGATCATCAACTCGTCCCAACCCTTGCCTTCCTGGTTCCTCCTTACCCTCCCAACCAAAACCCCTTTCCCTTAAGAAAAAAGAGGGGAAAATCTGCTTGTATACATGCAAATCTTTGTGTCATTTATGTTTCGCTCAACTCTTGTACCAGCATGCCTTTTCATATCTTGCTCTTGAGTTAACAATAATGCTTTACCAACATGCCTTTTTTCATTATGCTCTTAAGTCAGTAAATAATGTTGTTATTTCTACAAAAAAAATTTTACATGAATGAAAGGATATTTCAGTTCCTGGATTATTATATAAACTTTCACTGTACAAACTAAGATGGTTTAATAGTTTAAGCATGCCAAGCAAAAAGCAGAAGGCATCTACTTTGAGATGTCGGTTTATAGGATCACTTAGTTTGCTTGCATTGCTTAAGATCATCAACTCGTCCCAACCCTTGCCTTCCTGGTTCCTCCTTACCCTCCCAACCAAAACCCCTTTCCCTTAAGAAAAAAGAGGGGAAAATCAGCTTGTATACATGCAAATCTTTGTGTCATTTATGTTTCGCTCAACTCTTGTACCAGCATGCCTTTTCATATCTTGCTCTTGAGTTAACAATAATGCTTTACCAACATGCCTTTTTTCATTATACTCTTAAGTCAGTAAATAATGTTGTTATTTCTACAAAAAAATTTTTACATGAATGAAAGGATATTTCAGTTCCTGGATTATTATATAAACTTTCACTGTACAAACTAAGATGGTTTAATAGTTTAAGCATGCCAAGCAAAAAGCAGAGGATGCCTTTGTAAGGAGGGTGACAGGAGCACAAGTAGAAGAGTGCGGAGCAGGAGCAGGCCTAAGATTACTTATGTGGAGGTAGTGCTGAGGATATTTAGGTGACTTGATTTTATCATGAGGTCAACTTTGGATGGAATAGAATGTGGGAGAAAAATTTTAAGATCAAAGCCCAAAAACTGGAGCCAAGTAGCGTGTTGACACCAGCATGCTTGTAATCTGGGATACATAAATTGAAGCTGCAGGAGTATGCAACCATATACAATATGGCTGGGGCTAGAGTGGAGTATGTTTGTTCATAGTTGTTTTGTTTATTGTTTGTCTTCATTATTAAAACTTTACCATAACCTTTCTTCATGATATTTCATTGCAATTTTTTTGGCAAGCTTCCCCTTTCCTGTCAGCCAGCTTAAGCCAAGAATTCTAGCGCAATCTGTTTAAGGGATGCTGTCAGATGGACTGCCAGTAGAAAAATTTTGCCCAGCCCTTGTGGAGGCTGAAATTATCAGAGCCAACCAACCCTATATTGATGGGATTAGGATTGTTATTGTTGTTGCTTAGTATGCCATTTTTCCTTTTTGTTCAAAACTAGAAGTATCTTATGCAATTTAATGTTTGCCAGAATTTATTACTAGTTCACAAACAGTTGGTGTGGCTGATTATTTCTGACTCCTGTTCTCAATTATTTCTTCCCCTGAATAGAAAATATTTTTATCCAAATAAGCTATGGACTGAGTTTTAAATTTTATATCTATCAGACTATGGTCACAGAAGTATGTGTCATGTAAGGCTTGTCCTTTGGCAAACATAATTGGCTTTAGATTTAGCAAAGAAGCTATTATGAAGAGTGTAACTTAGAGCCTTGTAAAGTTTATTAATTAGAGAATACACTTTTATACATTTAATCACTACTAACTCATTAATGCCTTCTATTTGAATGTATTTTAAACCAATGATTTTCTCAGGCCTTGAAGTAGAAAACCCTTGTCTTTTTGAAAACTAATGTGAAATGTTTTGCTGAATGGTTTCTAATATATACTATTTTTTATATATTATTATTTATATTTTCTCATTTCTGACCATCCTGTACTCAAATTTTATTGGATCTTTATACTCAAATTTAGTTTTGATGCGCTCTAAAAATAAATTATTTGGTTTCTTTAGACTGAAGTGAACTCTAATTTTATTGGATCTTTGTGGCACTACAATTTGATTCAAATCTATAACATGTGTTATTTTAAAATCCTATTTCTTGAAAGATGAAACAAAGCTCATAGAAATGCTCGGAGTATGCATAATAAATTAAGTGGTGCATCATGCATGAGCAGTTGACGTAGGAATGCAGAGGTGCAAAGGGGTGTTTTGATACATATAGAAGAAAAAAAGAAGTAGAGGTAGATTAAAAATTACATAGAAGAAAGTGATTAAGAAAGATTTAATATCTTTGTATCATACAGAAAATATAACTCTAAACTGAACTGAGCAAAATGAAAAAAAAAGATTCGCGTAGCCAACCCTAATAAGTTTGGGATTAAAAGCTTTGTTGTTGTTGTATTATGCATGATCAGTTATGTAGGGCATTAAAGTTCTTATGTTAAGGAAACTCATTATCAATGTTGTTTGTACAAGACCAGCATATCTCAATAATAAATTTATAATTATGAACTCTTCTTTTCTTTTACTTATATTTCAGGTTGAACACTTATTCAAACATCGAATCAGCAATAGTGTGGAACATGCTTCAAATTATCTCAAGCAATTTCCATCACCTCCTATCAATATAATCGCCAAATTCATATCTTTTGTGTCCGGCGGCTTTGTTGTTATTTTGATCATCGTTGGATTTATAGATGAATCTCTTTTGGAGGGTCATGTAAGTCCATTAATGAAGTCACCTTGGCTTTGCATTGCTCTCTTTATTATAAAAATGTGAGTTCAACTTTTTGCAATTTAATTGGTTCTGCAGATTCTTGGTCGCAACTTGTTATGGTATGCTGCTGTTTTTGGTGCTATGACTGCTATAAGTCGGGCTGCCATGGCTGATGAGCTCCAGGTCCTTGATCCAGAAGGAGCAATGTCTCTGGTTGTCCAGCATACCCATTATATGCCAAAGAGATGGCGTGGTAAAGAACATAGTGCGTTGGTTCGAGCAGAGTTCGAAACCCTATTTCAGGTTAATTTAATTAAACTACAGTTGGATAAAATATGCTTTAAGTTGTGGTTTTAATTGTTTGTGAAATATTTGTGGATCATTGCATCATCATGTGTGAGATGTTCCTGTTATGCTATTATGTTCTTATCAATAAGCTATTACAATTGCTAATCTATAGACTCCATGAATGTATTCATGGGAAAGGGCTTCCATGAATAAACATTTTGACAGCTAACTGTGTTTTTCTTTATTGCACATAAACAATCACTTCATAGTCATATGATCATAAGTGGCCTAATGGAGAAATAGATAATTGAACCTGGTCTTGATAATTAAATCAATAAAAGCTGAGAGGTTTATTATTGCTGAGTTTTATTTTTTCATAGGTATACCAGTTATTCTTCTAGAAATGACTCCTTAAACATGTAATTGATGTATGAAGAATGTCAATAAAATATTGCTGAATGTCAATAAAAGCTATGACCCAATATGGTTGAAGCACAAAATGGTTTACATTTAATCTTGCTTAACATTGTTCACAATAAATGAAACTCACCTGAGGAATAGCACACTTCAAATTTGATTAACTAGTCATGGCTTCAAACTGGTTTTTGCATGGGGTAAGGAGACACAAATTGGAAAGTCATATATCTACAAGATATTTCGCCTTTTGATTTGCCATTAAGCTTATCAAGATAAGGGGCACTGCTTGAAACACCACTATGGAGACTCCCAAGCCTAGATGAGAAAGGTGAGGTTGACAGCCAGTTGTAAAAACATGTCAATAACCATGAAATGAGTCCAAATTTGATTTGATTATCTATCAAGCTCCTTTATATTTGGTGGTCCTGCCTAGCCATATTAATGGGTTACACTTGTTAAGCATTTCAAGATTGAACTTTCTAATCGGAAATGGCAGCTTATTATTGTTTTTTGTTAAACTAGCCTACCATGTTTAAAATGAGAGCTGAATAAATGGAAGAAGTTGTGATTTAGTCAATTCAATTAAAATTATTGGAGCATTGAAGATATTCTCGAGTCTGTCGGATCCAATAAGTGAGAGCATCACCGTCCTGAATTTCAGGCACTTAAATTGAATTTTATTTGAGACATTTGGCTCAGCGTTGTCATCAAGCTTTTAAGGAGTGAACCCTTTGAGTCAAAGAAACAATATAATGTGATTTGTAGCAAAAAAAAGATGTGCATATTTATGAAGGCCTAAGCTGTGTAGTTGCTAGCTTAAAGTGGAGGCATCATGCAAGCATTAATGCACGGAGGACACCAACTGGAAAACATTAGAGAGGCCCGAATAATTCAGTAAATTTGAGATTGAAATATAAGAGAGAGGAATTCAAGAGAGGAATTTTCCTCAAAGATGAGGAAGAAAGGGCGTGCTAATTGCTATACTGCTTTTTAGGGTTCTAGGAAGCTGTGTATATTTTGGGCCTAACTTGACTTGGATATCCCTGAACTGGTGTAGGGTCATTGGCTTACACCCATATTCAACCCACTTGTTATCCTATTTGCAGGATGGGTATTCAAACTGGATCTAAGTTATGTAAGCTAGACATACTTTTTAAAAAGTAATTTATATATATGATCAAATCAAGTTGGGTCCTAATCTACTGTATCAGTACACAGTTTGTGTTAAAGGTTCTGTTTGGAAGAGGGCTGAAAATGGATTGGATTAAGATCGGATATCAGTATATTCATATGCTTATCCATTTTTGTTTGACAAATATGGATATGGATACATGTATTAGGTGGAATTTGTATCTGCATTTGTTTTAAATAGATATAGATATAATTTGGATATTGAAAGTATGGATGTAAAAATGGATGTAAATCAGATAGTTAAACTTCGATCATCAAATCAAATATATCACGTAGTGATAGGTAAATTGAGTCAATAGTATGTTAATATGGTCATTTTTTTTCTTAAAAGTTCATGAGTACTCTATAAGATTAAATAAGGTCACTGGCAGAATCAGATATTCAAATATGGATATTATAATTGCTTATCCATATCCGTATTTATTTTTCTTTGATAGATGCGAATGCAAATATGGAAATTAGTTGGATACTCAAATTTGTATTCATGTCCTTATAGATTCAAACATGAAAACGGATGTGGATGGATATATTCCGATCCACTTTCATGCTTAGTTTGGGACCCATGTCTCATCCATCTTTCTACAGTTCTAGTATGTCTTTGATTCTTTGATCCAAATTAGATCTGGTAAAGGTTGCTTCTTGATCTACCAGTCCACATGCAATGTTTGGTGCTGCTGCTTTTCATCTATTATTTTACTTGGTGGTTCTGTAAGCCTTGATGAAGAAAGAAAGAAACCGAGATGTTTAAAAGATATGGTTGCAATCAAGTAGCTTAACATACCAGCTTTATTCTCAAAACAACCATCGATTGGTTTTATGAGCTAAATACATGATCATGCAATGTGAACTCTTTGTAATCTTATCCTTATTATATTGGAGGCTACCTCCAATATAACAAGCGAAAAAAAATATGAGCATTGTGAGATCTATAGACATATATCTGGTCACTTATTTCACTCTCTAAGAAATTAAAAATACAAGGTGTGTGAGACCTTGATATATGCAGCATATTTAGTAGAGAGTTCAGTGATGCAGAGTGATTTCTCGGCTTTTGCTTCCTCAAAAACAATATCCCGGCCAGAAAATTTATGTTACATTTAAATAAGTTTTCTTGCAAAGACTACTACACTGTCAGTTAAAGATGGAGCAACCTATACTTTTTAAGCTAAACAGGGATTCTTCATTCCTTGATATTTGTAATAGTGGTAAATAACAAAATAGAAGCAATACATTTGTGCATACATGTGTTAATGTGAAAGCATGCATGTATAGTATACATATGCAAGCAATGCTACAGGTTGCTCTGAAAATTACAACGAACTGGAATCTTTATACTACTTAACTCTGCAGTATACTGGAATGATGCTGCTGGAGGAGATGGTCTCAATCTTTCTCACACCAATTTTGCTGATATTTGTCATTCCAAAGGTAACATCCAATGCCTGCCATGAAAGTACTAAGTACATGCTGCATGCATCTTGTAGTCTAACAATTCTTTCCAACATTTTACAGCGTGTTGATGACATTCTGAGTTTCGTATCAGACTTCACTGTGTATATTGATGGTGTCGGTGATGTTTGCAGGTATTGCATTTACATTCTTCTTGATTGTATCCATTCTCGATTCATTTGCTTTTTCTTCAGATATCATACTGATGCAATCTAACTTAATCTCTTACTTTTTGTTTAATAGTTTGAGCGTGTTTGACTTTGGAAGTCATGGCAATAGGAAGTATGGTTCGCCATGTGATGCTGCAAAAAACATGAGGAGTACCCAAGGGAAAGTGGAGAAATCTTTCTTAAGGTACTGATCATCTGTAATTGGTTGGTAGGAGTGGCTAGATTTTTTTTGTCATTACCTTTTCCTTACAGAATGTATTATGTGTTTTACATCTTTATTGGTCTTAGACACGCTGTTAACTTTTGATACAAGTGCCATCTGACTACTTTGCTACTTAGGATTTCTGAAGAGCTATGATTGTTCTTTTTACTGATGCTTTATCAGTCCTCCTATTGCTTCATGTAGAATCCATTGATTAAGCTTTCACCAATACCTCTGAATTGGCATCTTCCGCCCCAACTTATGTTGTAAGATTGTGGGCCATTTATTTATTTATCTTTTTTTTATAATAAAAAAGGGCCTTCAGACAACTTTGTGTTCTCACTAAGTTAACATTTTATCCCACCACAAGTTTGCCATTTAGTTGTCTAGCCATGTGCATTTAATTGATGCTTGAGTTATCACTGCTCACATGGAGCTATATATCATTTTCTTACTGGCTCTCCGGATGATGAATTGTTATTTGCTTGACATGTAACCGTGAATGTCCTGTTTGTCATTTTATTTTGCATTCCATTCACCAGCCTCGTCTTGTTTCTGTTTCAAATTTTGTGCAGCTTCCAAAGTTCATATCCAACCTGGGAACCAAGTGCCTTTGGCCAAAAGTTTCTGTCCACTCTTCAAAATTTCAGCCAGAATCAGGAGCATCAGGAAACTGATCGGAATTATTTGCTAACCGGAACATGTCAAGTTGCCCCACATTTGAGAGGCCGAGGTGATGTCATTCACAGATTCCCTTTGCAGAAAGGCCTCTGTCATAATGGGGGTGTACCTAAAACTGGCCATCACTCGAGTCCTTTATGGCCATTAAATCCCGATCAAAGGACTTATCTGCTGGATCAGTATTATGTGTCTAAGCCTGTAGACGTGGGAGAATATTTGAAACACTCTCCTCCTGCAAAGGAAATGGCTTTTGGGCCTGACCAGGGCTCATCATCAGCATACAATGGATTGCGAATTGAAATTGATGACGAAGATGAGAACTGGGGTAATCTCACAGACAGACAGCAGAGTCACCTTGATGCCTCCATGTCCAGTCCTCTATTCAGGAACAATGTCCATCAGCACCAAGATCCAGGGCATCGCACTGTGAGCCATTGGTGGAACCGAGCAGTTCCTCAGTCATCTGGGCTTCAGACCAGTTTTCTGGAACCTCCCAGCTTCGGTCACCACAATTATAGTCATCACAGTGATGATGTCTATAATATAACTGCAGAGCAAGAAGGCAGCAGTGGTGGTGGCTCAAACTGGAACGACCCTCACAATCTATCCAAGACAACCTACATGAATGAATCAGACAGTGTGGAAGTACTGAACCTCCCATTTGTTGATGATTATGGTGGGCCACCAAAAAACCTTACCGTTAGAATAATACCCAGAAGTAGTGATCCAGTATAAGTGAAAAATCCATCATTAGCTAGCAGTTTGCTAACTTCTTTTAAGGGTCATATCTGGTGTCATAATACATGACGACAAAGGTGTGATTTATTTCAGGGGAAAGAAGGGGCAGTATTCTTTTGTACATTTTATAGATTCATCTGGTGCCAGCCCTAGATTCCTCTGGATGTTCTTTCTACCTAACGTGAACGGATGTCCTCTATGTTTTCATTGTAATTTTTCTCAGCCGATTCCATCATATTGATGTTCTTTAAAGCATCTTTAAAGTTAACCCAAAAAAGCATTTATGAAGTTGATAGCGTAATTGGCGAGTTTATTCATCTTGTTAAACATATTGAGAAGCACAAACAGGTACATATATTCCTTGAGGCCAAATTTTTGAATAGTTCATCTGAACTCTCTGCACTGGCATGCATGTACATCAGGTTTGGCCACGTTGTCCTCCAGGTGAATGGTTCTTTCTTTTTAAGTGTCTTGATATCTATAACAGCATCTAGAATAGGATATTTTTTTTTGAAGATTTTTTATCATGTTAGTTTGAGATTAAGATTTTGTTATCGTTGTTATTGTACTCTTACTATTTACAGAAATGGGCAACACCTAAATTTTTGATTCTAACATGATATTGTTATTGTTGTCATCAATTCAAACTTAATCTAGCATAGACCATGTGGTAACATGATATAGGTTGGGTTACTTGGTGGCGTTTCTTTTGAGAAGAAGATGCATAAAGGTCTATTGAACTTCAGTTAGGTCCTGAATTGTGATGAAGGCGAGACTTGAATGTGGGTTACTTGTACCCAATTCCTACTGATTGAACCAGTGGCAGTTTGCAATATAGCAGTTCTTGCTGTTGATGTGGCACTAGTGTGATTGGCTTGGTCCTGCTGTGAATTGCATAAACCTCACCATGCCAAGAGATTTTTGGTGTGGCTGCCCAAGGCCTTTTGGCATCACTCAAATTGATATTACTAAGACAGTCAATTGGGACCTCCCTCTGTTAGGTTGTTATCGTTTGATACTCATTGGTTAGTGTGTTTCATTGAGTTAGATCAAGGCAGATTTTGTGGAAATCTTTTGTGTTATCTAATCTAGAAAGACCATAATAATGCTTTTGTTCAAACAATTAACTACTATCATGTTGAAGCTTACCAAGCCTTGTTATTTAATGATTTTGTTCTACTTAGTACTTTACTTTTAATTTGATATGCAGTTTATGTTCAACTCAATCAGAAGATTGTTTTTCTAAATGGTATTTAAAAAAAAAAAAAGAAAGAAAGACCCAAGCAAGTTTATAGAGAGCTAATTATATACTCTAATAATTACTACTAGGAAGAGAAAATGAAAACAATATCAGACTCAAATAAACAATGAGCAAATGTCTTAATTATATACACCCCCCTCCCCTCTAAAAAAAAATAAAAAGGTTCAATAAAAGAAAAGAAAAAAAAAAAAAAAAGAAAAGGAGAAAAAGGTCATGTGAGGGGTTACAAAGTGGGTGTCAAATACTTTCCAGCAATAGACTCGTCTAACGCTCGCCCTCTCCAAGACTGGGCCCATCAATTCAGACCGTTAAATCGTTCCATCTTACCTCCCTCCAATTTCACAGACTTTGATCCACAGCCATTCCACGGGGACCATAGTTCACGGGACCATGATTCGGACGGTTCTGGTCATTTTCCAAGATTCCTGTGATTCAATCAGAAAATCGAACGATCCAGATTGATCTTTCTTTTGAATCGACGCGCCCCAGCGTAACCTGAGAGCGCTTATGCCACATGCGACCCACTGCCTCGTTGGTCCCTTCTACGTGCGCCGCGCTTTAAATGGCGGCCAATCGGCCCGGCCATTGGGAGCGAGCCGGGTCGAGCGAGATTTATCCGACTCCCTCTGTCTCTCTCTCTCTCTCTCTCTCTCTCGCTCGGTGTCCTCGGAGTTTTATCCGCCGTCGGCGTAGATGGGGTTCTTGTCGTTCGCCGGGAGAGTTCTCTTCGCCTCGTTCTTCATCTTGACCGCTTATCATGAGTAAGCCCTGATGTTCTTTACCATCTACTTCCGTGCCAATAATCTTGTTTCGCCGGTTAGGCTTTCGTTCTTTGTTCTTCGGTTTTTTTTGGCGGGGGAGTCTGGGTGGTGGTGGGGAGAGTGGTTCGGCTCCTTCTTCTAGGGCTTTTGGGCCGAATTTTAGGGTTCGGGGTTCTGCTTTTGTCATGCTTTAGAATGCGGTGTTGCGCCTTTTTTATTTTTATTTTTAATTTTTTTTGATAGTGTGGTAGATGTTGTCGTGAAAGAATAAAAAAAAAAGGGAAAAAGCTGGGTTTGTAACTTTTTCTCTCTTTATCGGTGTATTGATGTGCTTCTTTTTTCGTAAAAGCTAGGGCTTTGTGGTTATTTGGCTTTTATATGGATTGAAGTGAACTTGTGGTTTGGATCTGGTGATTTTGATATTTTATGGAGCTTATTTTTCTTCTTTTTCCTAATCTGTCTCCGTCTCGCTTTATTCTTTCCTACTTTCTAGTTTCTAATACTGTAGATGGGCCCTCTGATACGGTGATGTAACATGCAATATTCACTGTTTTCTGTGCTGCCCCCACTAAAGCTATGTGGGCATAGCGTATTTGCTATGTCTGTACACGTTACCAGATTTTCCTTTGCTTTTATATGAGTTCTCTTGGACCTATAGACTTGTTATGATTGGCTTAGCTAGGATTAGATCCCAGGTGGGGAGCTAAGACTCTTTGAACATTTTTGCAGCCAAAAGAGATATGAGACAACTAATTTTTATATTGCTATTGGTCTAGTTTATTAGTTAGAAAATGCTTAATATTACGTGAATTAGATCATATGAGCCTTAAAAGTTTATGTTGATGAATTTTAGAAAGCATCAAACACAATTACTTATGAAACAAATAAATAAAAATAAATAGTTTCAAATCAGCTGAAATGGACAAAATTGATTGAAATTGGCCAAAACTAGCTGAAATTGACTGAAATGTTTTGTCAGTTTTGTGATAGAAACTTCAAACCTTGGTTGGCGGTAAGGGTCATTAGTTGGGTTTTTGCTAAGAAGACAGTGGCTGCAAAGATGATGGTGATATTGCTTAATCCAACTGAAGGTCCACTCAATGACCTTCACTCAATGACAGAGCCAAGGGGCTGTCCTTAATATATAGGTTTTCTTGGATGAAAGTAGTGCTGCATTTTTTTTTTAATTACCATTTATGCCTGAAGATGAGTGAAAGATCTAAGAATAAAAAGGAATAAGGAGAACAATGTGCTACACTAGGTTGATATAGCAATAGTTTATGAGGGAATAGGTAGCCTCGTAAAAACCCTAGAGGATTGGGGTGAAAGGGCAGTTGTTTAATGGAATTTTCTTTGGTTAACACATAATAAAGGTATGATTCTGATGGGAACCTAGGAGACTCTTGTCTTTTGGGTCTCCAGCATCTATATTCTCTATGGAATTATGTTATAGGAAGGTATATAGAAATACAAGGAGAAGAGATTGGATGAACTCATGGTAAGTTTGGAGAATTGAACAATTGGATGGAGGTCAATGGCCTCTTTGTAGTTGCACCTCCTTTGTGATTGGATGGTGATGGAGTAAATTATGGGCCTTGGAAGCATCAGAAAGTAGAGTTGAGTTTTGCTGGTTGCATCAAATTAAGTTGACCCACCTCTTTTGTGATAGGAAAAAGATTGAATGAATTATGGGCTTTGGAGGTATCAGAATTTAAAATTAAGTTTTTGTGCTTGTATCAAATTAAGTTGACTCAAGTTTTGAGATGTATTTTTGATAAAAAAAAATGTCAAGTTGGCCAAGAATATCTTTGTGAAGGGTTACATTGTTAAAAAAGATTTGGAGAAGGCCATTTGGATAGATATAATTTAGAAATAACATTAATCTTGGTGTTTTCTTTCAGATTTAGCATTGCTCATTGTGGGAGGAGGAGAGTTTCAGATGCTAAATGTTCTACTTCTCATGCTATACATAGGGAATGATAGAGCATTAGTCATCAATGGCTGTAAACAATTTGGAAGACTTCATCTTGTATTTTTCATAGGCAAAAAACACTTCAATGGGAAAAAGTCATGTCATAGAATTGATGCTAAAACCATGTGCCCTAAAACCATATCTTGTGATTTTTAGATAGTATCATTTGAGAGCCAGTGCTATTTGATGGTTAATCTTGCAAATGGGTTAGGTCAACTGATGGCTTCACTCGATCTCAACTTATTTAGGCGTTCCTAACCTGGGCATGTGGATTCATGGGTTGGTTTATCTAAAATATGACTTGCTTTGAGGAAAAGGTTAGGTGACTTAGGACTGGTCATATCTTTTCCCATCCAACCTACCTTGAGCCAAATAGTGGACAAATTGTGTCTAAAGTGGATCAAACATGAGACAATTCATCCTATCCTAAATGCAAAAGCTCATGATTTTGAAATCTCTAATCCCTTTGTTACTCTCACCATAATTTTCTTAGGTTTTATACTTTGTAGGTGGGATACCATGACCGTTGATGTTTGTGGTATTATGACATACCATTTTCCTTTTTAGTTTTCTTCGCTTTTTGTCCTTGTCATCATGGTTTTCCTCTTGTACATAGGGAGATTGTGGACATAGAAAAATAGTGCATCTCTTATTTTTTTATACATGTAGAGGGAAAAAGAGAGGTAGAGGTAGATCGAAAATAACATGGAAGGAAGTGATAAAAAAAGACTTAAAATTTTTGCATCTGACAAAAAATATATGACTCAGAATAGAGTTGAAAGGAGAAAAAGGATTCATGTAGCCAACCCCAACTAGTTTGGGATTAAGGCTTTGTTGTTGTTGTTATTTTATTTTATTTTTTTTAAAATCTTGAATTGGACATGGACCTAGACCCCACTTGACCCGGACCCAAATGCATTTGATGTTGGGTTTGGGTCTTGGTTGACCTAGCTCGGCTCAACCTAAATAATTGGCGAGTCCCAAAAAAAGGAAGTATTTTATGGATCCAACCTGATTTGATATGGTTATTCAATAGGTCAAGTTTGGGTCTGAAATCATGACCTAGAAGGATATCTGGTTGAGTTCAAGTCCGTTCTCAACTTTGTCTGGACCTAATTTGGTTGTAGGCCTATTGGTGGTGATGGTGAATTTCCAGCTAGATTATTGTGATTGATTGTTGACAATCTTCCTTTGTTGGTTTTAGCCTCAATAGAAGATGATCTTGAGTTGGGAGGCTTTAGGTCTACCTCAGGAAGCTCTGAGGGTTTACACTTGTTTGGATATATATTGGAGGAGAGAAGAAAGAAGGAAAGTGAGAGAAGATAACATAAATGTCACTTTATTTGTTTGGATGCACATGAGGGAAAAGGGGGGAAACTTACGTTGCATTTGATTTTTGAGAACAGTTTTTGTTTTTATTTTTTCTTTTCAGTTTTTGAAATTTTTTTTTCATTTCTGCTTCTAAAGTAGAAAATAAATATGATAACTGAGAATAAAAATTATTTTTTATTTTTATTTTTATTATAAATGATGCCTCTTAAAAGGATAGGTGAAAAAATTAAAATAATGTTCATTCCCATGTTTTCCAATTCTCTAGCCTTTGTTTTTTCATCTTTTCTTTATTTTAATGGAAAAAAGTGAAAATATTTTTAAACTGTTTTCAGTTTTCTATTATTTTAGATTTGTGTTTTCTAAAAAATTGTATTTATTTTCAATCACCAAACACATATTCACAAGTATTTTCTGTTTTCTATGAAAATAAAAATAGAAAATGACTGGTTTCACAAACCAAACACACCCTTAGTTTTCTGGGCAAAAGAGAAAATTGAGAACAGGGTGCTCTTTTTTCCTCCTATCTGCATTCTCTCCTACTTGGTACAGATCATAGAAGTGGGCATTGGAGAAAAATATCCTTCTTCTGTTTTTCTCCTCTTCTCTCATCATTTTATCAATCAAATGAAATATCTCTTTCCTCTTCTCTCCAAATCTCTTAATTCAAATAGTGTTATGAAGTCATCAACGTTAGCCTTCCATGTGTGCAGTTGGTATGCTTGTGTAATTGTTGGCAATAATCGATTGCATTGAGGATTTCAAGGGATTTTTTTTTTTCTTTTGATATTTGACTATGATACATGGTGAAGATTGATCAATGGAGCTAATTATGAGTACTGGGAATCCTGTTAACAGTTGATCTGTAATAAATGGTAAGTATTAGATTTTATAGAAAAATAAATTTGATTTATACTGTGATTATAAAACAACAAAGAACTATAAATTTAGAAGATGTAATAACAAAAGAGTTCTTTGTTGTTTTATATCTTGAGTGTAAATTATATAAATATTGACAATCTTCCCAATGTGTCCTCAACCCTCAGTTTAACTGCATACTAATGAATATAACCCAATTAACCAGTAGGCTAACTAATAACGAGCTCAATGAAAAAAAGAGAATTTGTTTATGCCCTAACCACTGGCCATCTTTTACTCTCTATTAGCTTTTCAACAATTTAGTGCCTTTTTTTAATTATAGGTGCTGTTCTGAAAATTGGATATTGCTATTTTCCAATTTTTTCTTGATTGATAATGTTGCTCATGTGTTTCTTTTTTTCTTTTTACTTTTTTTAAAGATAGGGTTTTAGTTTTTGTTGGGTGTTGTCTGGATTGAGGTGATATTGATGTTGCAACATGGTTGTTTGCACCTTTTAAATTTCTTGTTTCAATTTCTATATTGGTGCTTATTTCTATTTTTATACTTTCCCTAATTTGTGTTGCTCCTGCAGGTTATTAGCTAAAATCATGATGAATGTAGGATACGACATGTTGTACTTTGAAGTTTAATTCTTTTGATTGATATGGAGTTTTCTCATTTGACATTGGAATGTTTGGTATATGCTGTGATCAACTTAACCTGACCTAGATTTGAAATTGTCTGCAGACGCTTATTGTTTTCCTGCAGTCAAACAGAGAGATGTTGGAAATGATCTTTGCATGATCTGTTGATCCACCTTACTACTTTAGTTAGAACACATTAAGAGGATGGTTTTTCCTCTTAGGTAGCTTATTCATTTGGTTTTTGAAATAGTATAATACATGACTGTTTGTTCAGAAAATATCTTTTCCTTGAGGGGATGTATATGTTCTTCACTGTTAATATATCATTTATGTATCTTTGCATGCATTGTGTGTTTTTTCCTCACATTCAATTTGACTGGATTGATTTTCTGTTGATGGTTATGCAATTTCCTTTAATGCAGCATTTTATTGTTTTATTATCAAAATTTGTTCGTTTGCTTGAGTTTTTGCTGCAGTATTTTATTGTTCTTTCATTAATTTATGTAACTCTACCAAATATCACTAATCTATTTCTCATTCTAAACCTCTTTGAAGTTTGTTTTCCCCAGATTAGAAATGTTAATAAACACAGATGGCAGGCTTGATGGAGTTGATAGGACCTTATAAACAACAAAGAAATACACATACATATGTGCATATGTGTGTGCACACGCACATGCATGTGCGCATGTATGTTATATGTATACACATATATTTATATATATTTATAAGGGATATTATTGATTTTTAGGCCTTTAAAAGTGGGGAAGCAGACATGCTATCATGCATGCTATTGTATTTGGATTAACTGGCTCTAAATAGTTCACCCCTAGTTTTGATTGGTGGATTACACTTTTCGATAATGGTCTTTCACTATGTTTTGGTGTACTTACTGTTGGAAATTTTTTGTAGGACAGGATCACGCTTATTGTTAATTTGATGGTGGATTTCACTTGGTTAACTTTGTCATCCGTGAATTGCCATGCGCATTGCATTGCTCCTCTATTAAATATGTTCTTTTTGTTGGATCAAATTAATCATTACTTCTGGTATGACATGCAGGCAGCACATTCTAGATGGCTGCCCACTTTGGGACTTGGTTGGTCTGATCATGTTCATAGAGGTAGTGGCATGATGAATTCATTCTTTGTAGTGCTACAAAATGTAAGGATTATGTTATTTGTCCTTATTTAATGTCTTGAAAGCTAGAAATTATGTATCACAGGGTTCTTTACAATTGGACCTGTCTTAAGCACAGTTTGGATATCCCACTTTTAGTTTAATGTTTTGCTTATGTCGGAAAGTTGATACCTATCAAAACGTATTATATGTTTTATAGTTGCAAATATCGGCTCTCTTTTTATGTTTCGTTCTTCATTAGTGGAAGGGGAGGACATGGGAATCAGGAGCAACATTTCTCTTGTCGGACTGTTTAAACTCTATGATGAGAAGGTTCATTCAGAATCCTAAAACCTTTCCACCAGAAAGGGGGGAAAGCTTGAAACCTCAAGTCAGATCCCTCTTCAAGGGAAGATTGAGAACAAGAAAGGATGAATGCCATTTTCTTCCTCTGCCTTCTTAGACATTGTTTAGTGACAGAGGAAATTGTTATTTAGTGTTAGTCCACTTGAAGTTCTTGAATGTTCATTTTTAGTTGTCAATTGCCAACTACAAATGTATGAAGGAAAAGGAGGTATTCAAGGAGAGATATTGACCTCCTTTTCTGAATCTCTATACTTGAATATTTTATAATGCTATCTCACTTGATAATTATCTTTTTCTGTTAAAAATTATCTTTTTAGGCACGGCTGGTTTAACCAATGTTTAATTGTCTGTTCAGGTTTTCTGAATTTGGAAGTGATGGCGGGCCTGCTGCTGAGGCTTTAGCTCCCAAGTATGACATTTTTGTGGATCATGTATCCTCGCGTCTGGGAGTTAAAGTACCAGAAGTTGAGGTCTGTATCTGCTTTGTTTCTGTTCCTTTCTTTTTCCATTTGAAAATCCATGGGTAATTTCACTACTTATGTATACTTCTTTCTTCATTTTCAGATTAAGCATATTGTCATTTCGACCATAGTTCTGAGAGGGCTTGGTGGCCTTCTGTTTATCTTCAGCAGTTCATTGGGAGCTTGTCTCCTGGTCTGTAATCCTTGCTTATTTTTTAATTTGTCTTTTAAAGCTTTGTATTATAGCTGAAAAAAATTGGTTCCAAGAGGTGGCAAGGATAAATTTGGCAAGTTTTAGATGTCCTAAATCTGGCAGAAAGTGGGTTCTTTTGCATGGGAAGCTATCCTTTTACTGGAGTTGTTTGGAGCCTTAGTAACTGAGGTTGTGTTGCAGCTCATTTCCCTTGTTTAGATTGCTGCAATTTAATTATATATTGTAAGTCAAATTACACTAGGACTGCAAGGGGTTTTAAAAATATGCAAGTTGGCTCAGCTAAATTAGCAATGGATCAACTTATAGGGAGTCAACAAAGTTTTAAAATATGAGAATAGTCATATTTAATATTGTAATGTAATACCATAATGATATCAGTACAACCAAATAATATATTATAATGTAATATAAAGTTGTATGGAAATATTGTTATAACCATAATATAATTATGTATTTAAAATAAAATAATATCATAATATTATATAATGCTATAATATAGTATACAATATAATATAATATTATTATATTATATTATGTTATTATTTTGTAATATTGCTATAATAATATATCATAATATTATGATATTATATTATTAGAATAATGATATCATAATTGAAAATAGTATTATAATAATCTTAGCATAATAATATAATATTGTTTTATAATATTATTATAATAATTTCTAAATTAAAATAATTTATAATAGCAGTTTTTGATCATACAAATATCTTTGTCAAGTGGGGGGGTAGTTGTAAAACCATCCAATCAGCAGTAGTTACAATGTAATTCAGACACGTGCAACTCAATTACATGGTAACTTGAGATGCATTGGAATTTTACTTGCATGTTTCCAAACAGCCTCTTAACTGTTGTTAATAATTATCTAATTTTGTACTCTAAATGATTTGCTACACTTTGTGGGTTATTATAGTTATTCCTGAGATATGGTGGTGCTGAAAACGTTGCTTAATTGCAGCTTTTGCATTTGGCATTGGTCACCCCTATTATGTTTGACTTCTATAACTATGACATCAAGATGCCAGAGTCTGCAGAACTTTTTGTCAAGTGTATGCAGGTGTGCTTTGTTGCTTCCCATTTGCCTTAACCATGTATTATTATTTTTGCCTGATTCTGGGCATAAATATCTGCATTGCAATTAATAGATGTTTTGGTGTTGAGATAATTCTGCAGAATTTAGCTCTCGTCGGTGCCACGCTTTTCTTTATTGGGATTAAGAACTCAATGCCAAAGAAACAGCCCAAGAAGAAGACTCCCAAAACGAAGACAACATGAGATGATGCCGGGGGTTGGTTGATGCGTTGGGGCATTCAGGTGTCAGTTCACGGGCGGTTGCCTCTCTGAATCTACGAAAGCCATGCCGTTCACTACTTTTATTACTCTTTTTTTTATTTCTTTCTTACTTTCTTTATTTCACACCCCTATTTTTCGGAAGGTATTTGTGGTTGGACGCTCTGCATCTAAGATGTGAGTGGCAGGTCAGGATTATATTGTATACTAGATTACCTCAGTTTGATCGAAGAAGAGCATATTTTTATCTTGAGATTGTGATCAGAGTATGAAAAGTTGCAGTCTCTGAAAGGTTTTTGTTTTGGGATTTCGTCATGGATTGGTCTGAAGTTTCTGTTTTTTATTATTTTTATTTTTTAAAAGAGAGTTGCGGTTAGCATCACTACGCGAGGTTGGCTGGTGTGCAAGGAATGAGTTCAGATGTGATGTGAAGTCGCATCTGTCAAGCTTCACGACAATCGCACCATCATCATCTTTCGAATTTGCATAGGCTTTCAGATGACCACACTATTTCAAAAGAAATTCTAGTGCGAGTATGTGGTCGACGTGAGTCGGAGCTGCCATTTAGCTATGCTTTGTGGAGCTACCCAGGTATCCCAAGCGGTAATGGCAACGAGGTTGGTCCGGTGCGGTTTTATGTTCCATGATGTGATGTGATGTGAGGTGCGGTGACCATTTAGCAAATGCCCACAGCTGGATCACGCTGGGTTACTCAGACAGCCCAAGCCGCAAGCCGTGCACCGGGGGAGGAGAATGGGGCCCAGTTACGGCTTGAAGCCTTATGCCTCGAAACCTTCCCTGTTGGTCCCCGCGCGTTCGTCGTCCGAGGAGCCATCTTTATAAGCGGCGGCGTGTCGCTTTCTCCGGGGAAAGAACGAGCCGGATGTTTCGAGAGGATAAGCTTATAATAATAATAATAATAATAATAATAATAATAAGAAAAGAAAAGAAAAAAAAGGTTCGTCGGCTCAGGCTCGGACTGAGGCTTTGAATCAGAGAGCACCCAAGAAAGGGCTTCTTAACGCGTCGACGCTCGAGGCGGAGCACCTTAGAGGAGGATCGCGTTGGGCGTTCCCCTTGTCGCCGCCCCGCTTTGCCACCGAAAATGGCCAAGCGACTCCTCCTCCATCTCAGTATCTCTCTCTCTCTCTCTCTCTCTCTCTCTCTGCTTTTCTTTGTCTTTTCCCCTTTTATTTTTATTTTTTTTTAAGGTCCTCGGTTCAATTTATTCGACCGTAGCTGCTTGAATGTTTCCTAAAACACTACATTTCCTCCTCCGAATCCAGAGAAGAACGAGAAATCTTGAAAGGGTTTAGCCACGAGGGTTTCCTTTCCATTCGATTTCTGCTCGCTCTCTCGCGCGCGCGCGCGCGCACACACACACACACGAAGTCTTCGATCCTTTTGGCAGTTGATTGAGCTCACGGAAGAGTTTTATAGAGTACGACTCATTTCGGAAACGGCTCTAGCAATCAAGATTCTTATTGGTAAACTCCACCCTTGTGTTTTAGATTGGAATCAGAGCATCTCTTTTTAACATACCTATGAGTGTAAGCTAGATCTTTTGTGGTATGAGAACATTAGTTTAATTCCTGATTTTCTTTTCCAAAAGAAGTTATGATATAAACAAGGTGACTTGGATCCCAGAGCCCTCAAGCTTGCAATCGACGCAGCTTAAGAGCTTGAACCACGTTTCAAATTTCACGGGGATGACAGATTTTTGAGTACCGTGCCCTATATTGAAGTCCTTTTCTTTTCTTTCCTTCACACAGATTCTGGCATAAGTCTTATGAGAAAAGAAGATTCTTGTCGGCAACTTGTGTCTGGTGTTGTGAACCGGTGGCTATCACAATGTCCCAAAGCCGAGAAAGAGGAGGCAGTAGGGCCTGCTAATTTGAGTAAAAAGGAGGAAAGCCTGCCAATTTCTGTGAAAACAAAGCTGAATGAACCTGATAATTATGAGCCGGAGCTTGTCAAAAATGGTTCTGATGATGAAAGATTGAATGGACGGAAGTGGAAACTGGAACTTGCTTGGCTTTCTAAAGCTCTTGAACCGGCGATGCAATTGTATAAGTGGGCATCTTCTTCAGGTTCTTTGTTTTGTACCTTCCTTTTCTCCTCCCATGTCTGGTACTTAATTATATAGAGAATCAGAGATCATGATTGTTGCATTTAGTTGACCAGTATTCCTTCTCTTTTTTTTTTTTTCCTCCTTTTTTTTGAAGAAAAAAAAAAAAATGATGTCTGAAGCATTATTCATCTTTTTTCCATACTGTCATTTGTATGATGCACTCATTAGTGGTCCATTGTTGGAGATCGTTTTTTCAATGAGTGACATGCATGCGTATATGTTAGACATCAAATGTGACAGCATGGAAATCCTATGCACTACTCTACAGTGTTCAATTTGTGAGCCATTAATACCTCTTTTTGATTTCCATGCATCGGTCTATCTATTAGCAAACCTGAAGTCAGTTTATATTAGTTGATATGCGGGGGTGGCATGTGTTATTTCAGTATTGGTAGCCAAGATATAAACATTGATATGTTGGTTAATACCTTTCTAGATTAGCCTGGAATTTAGAATTATTCTTGCCCATCCATTGTATCACGTATGAAAGCTTAAAGCCCATCCATTGTAGCACGTATGAAAGCTTAAAAAAAAAAAAAAAAAAAGAAATGTATGATTAGTCTACAGCATAATGAAACTGAAAAGCAAGACACATGAAACATATTGCATCTGTTTGTAAATGTAGTTGAGGGTGTGGGTTATTTTATCATTTTATAGTCGTTATGGTAAGTCCTCCCTTATAATAAAATAGACCCTGTTATGATTTCCAGCCTTGCTTGCTAATTGAATTCTGACTTGCTGCAGGAAGTCATGAAAAGCAGGAAACACTGCCTAGCACTCGTTCTTTTACTGAGATTCTTACCAATCTTCAGCGGAGTAAAGTCAGCATCCAGGACTGGAGCCTTAGCGATCTTACAGTTGGTCTGTACCTCATCTACCTCAGTCAAGCTTCGGCACAGAAGATCGAAGATTTCAAGGGGATCCAGATCTTTTCTGATGCTCTAGTAATTTCTTGTACTTTGATACTTATCATTGGTTAATTTATATTATCTCTTATATTTCTCTTTTCTTTATAAGTTTATACCATATATTTTCAGTTTCAATTAAAAAAGATGCTAGAAATAGGAGACACTTTTGCTTAAAAGGCAAATTGTTGCTAATGTTTTGTCTTTGTCTGGGCCCAAATTTTATCCTGAGGAATATTTAATCTGTTGTTTTTCAGGAAACCCTTGAAATGCCTCAGTCATTGATTTCAACTTAATTAACCCATTACTTTATAGAATTTTTTGGTAATGCCGTTAAAAAATGATTGATACTTATGTTCTTTAGTTTTAAATTTGTTGGAAGGATATTATTATTTGCTAACTTGCATGATTCTTGGTTTTTGCTAGGTTCAAGAACTAATTTATCATGTTGAACTAGCAAAAGGGGCTTATAAAGAAAATGTGACCGGTCTTGCACGCCATAGCATGCTTCGAGAAAGGAACATCTTGAAATTTGTAAAAGATTCCAATGTGATGAGACCTGGATACTATATTGGGATCGATACCCGTAATAAATTAGTAGTTCTTGGGATTCGTGGAACTCATACTGTTTATGACCTTATTACTGATGTAGTTTCTTCAAGTGATCAAGAAGTGTCATTTGAAGGCTTCTCAACCCACTTTGGGACAGCCGAAGCTGCTCGTTGGTACCTTGACCATGAAATGCAAACTATTAAAAAATGCTTAGAGAAACACAAGGTGAGGAGGCAACTTGCTCTCATTTGGTTATTAATATATCTTTTGATTTTCAATTTTCTTGCATATGTGGTACCTACATTCATTATAGTGGAAAGCCTAATTTATGAACAGGATTATAGGTTAAGGCTGGTAGGACATTCCCTTGGAGGTGCTGCTGCTGCATTACTTGCAATAATGCTACGGAAGAAGTCAGCAGAAGAGCTTGGATTTAGTCCTGAAATTGTTTCAGCTGTTGGATTTGGAACTCCACCTTGTGTGTCAAAGGAACTTGCTGAAAACTGTGCCAGCTATGTCTCAACTGTTGTATTACAGGTTGAAAGTTATGATACTTTGATCTGATGAATTTTTTTTCTGCTTGCAGTTTCTTATTGCAACATGATGCCTTACAATTTTGTTGTTTTATTCCCCTTCTTCTGCAGGATGATATAATTCCCAGATTAAGTGCATCTTCACTGGTGAGATTGCGAAATGAAATTCTTGAGACTGATTGGTAACTATCAAGAAAGATTGACAGCCTTCAAATACGAATATTGAAGTAAATTAGTTATGTCTTTATGTATATTATCTTCTACACACACACACACACACACACACACACACACACATAATATTCAAATCTTTAACTCAGAAGATCAAATATTCATGAGTTTGTAATGTTTAACTAACAGATGCCCACCCTCTGGTTTAAAAATTGATTGAACATGATAAGGAATACATATTCAATGATACAGAAGGGGTTGTGCATGAACTTGCAAAAACTAGCAGTTAGCAATTAATTGAGGGTCAGATCTGATGTATGTTTTTATTATACAAATCTTGAAATTATGCGAACATTCACTCACATACCAAGCATTTAACATGTCTGGACACTTAGATTTGATGTGAAACTGTAATAGAGACAATCTGATAGGAAAGTCAGGACAGTGCAAAGGGTTTTGAGTGCTGTCAGCATCAGTCAGCCAAATATGGATTTTTTTTTCACTTTCATAAGTATGATGTTTACCTGAACTTGTTACCTAGACTTTCAGGCTCAAGGAGCATTAATTCATATTAACTGAGTAATTTTTATGACATCTTGGCATGGACTTTTTTTTTTAGTACATTTGACCTTTTTTCTTATGTTTGACTAAGGCATCGATTTAAGCAATCAGTAAGGCATTTTGACCAAACTAAAAACCTCTGGTTATTGATAAAAGAATAATAAAATATTCCACTTTATGGTAAGATAAGCCTATTTGAAATTGTATTAGTTTGGCATACTCCTTTCAATGGTGTCTTTCTCTGCCCTTCTGCCTTTTGCCATGATGTCTCTTGGTGTAATTGAAAAAAGAAATCCTTACTTTGTTTCACAAATTGTTAAATGGGGTCAGGCCTTTATTTGAAATTTATTATCATTTGATGGTGTGTCCATTTATCCACAATTTGTTTCCAGTCTTATGATAATATGCAATAAGATCAACTTTACTGTATAGCAAGAATATAATGTAACTGCCACTAGGTAGTGTGAAAGAGAGTATGTTGTTCCTTGACTTCTGATTAGAGCACAAATTTAGATACTCAATTCTGTGTAGAATCCCTATTTTATCTCTTTTGATTTGGTAAATCTTTTAAGTTTTATCTATGATTATCATATTTAGTAGTTCAGAATGCTCAATGCAGTGGTACTTTTATTCCTGACAATTTCATTAAGTTTTCAGGATGAGTGTTTTAGAGAAGGAAGACTGGAAAGGCATTGTAGATTTGGTTACAAATGCTAAGCAAATCATGTCTTCAGTTCAGGATGTGGCCCAGAAACTTGCCGATTATGCCAAGTTTAGGAGTAAATCCAAAACTTCAGGTAAGCCTCTCAAATATTGCACCAGGGGCGGAAGTTTGTGTTTTGTGGATTGCATAATCTGAAAGCGCTACTCGTCTCCTTCATGCTTCCTATGACCCTTCTCTCACGGTAATTGGCAATATGTCAAGCTGCTTAGTTGTTGTAGTAGGCTAGTTAATATGTCAAGCAGCTTAGTTGTTGTAGTAGGCTGGTTAATATGTCAAGATGCTTAGTTATTGTGGTAGGCTAGTTAGTTTTGATCTAAAATCTTGTCGGTGCAGAATAACATAGATATTGAGAATGCTTAATCTTGAGGCAAACTCGGATTATTGGATTCATAACTCCAGTGATGTGGTGGCTATGCTTTAAGCATATCTTAATATTAATCATTTTTTGGGCCATTTCTAGATAGCTAAAAGTCTTGGTCGAATGCCTTGCCAGCCCGATTAATGTGATCTTTCACCATGAATATTTTTCTCTTTATTTTATTTTGTGATTGGCAACCCATTTGTTTTTGCAAGTTGCTGTTAAATGAAATCTTAGCTGCAGCATAGTTCAATTTCATCTTTGAAGCCATCATCTAGTACTTGGAATTCGTGCATGACATTTGCATTCTTAATCTGATACGGCCTGCTGTTATTGACAGACATATCCGTTAGAAAAGGTGCTCCTCCTGTGCCAAAGACCGAGGCAGAATCTCGAGCTATTTCTAAACAAGAGGGAGCTGTTCCAGAGGAGCTTTTCACCCCAGGGACACTATATTACTTGAAGCGGGAGATTGATGTTATAGGTGGTAACATGAAAAGTCAATCCTATACACTCTGGAAGAGGCACCCACGTGAACATTTCCGGAGGATATTACTTTCTGGTAACTTAATTTCTGATCATAAATGCGATAGCCATTATTATGCTCTAAGGGATGTGCTCAAAAGCCTGCCAGCATCTGAAGAAAAGTCCATATTTAAGATATGATAGACCTCTTAAGAATTGATCAAGCTGGGATCAATGCTGAGGGTGGCTAGCCTCTCGAACCCCTCAGTTATGAGATGTATCATCCATTTGAATTTTGATCTTTGATTATATAAATCAGATATTTCATCTCCATGCTGAGTTTCAATGGCACTGGGCTGTCAAGTAAGTTGTGCTTCAGGGTATTCACATTTTTTATTTTTCTGCATATACTGGAGAGGGATGTCAAGCAAGATTTGCCCTTCCATTCTGATTTTTAATGACTGGTCCATGTAAGAGTTTTCATCTTTTTTTTGGTCATAATAAGTGCACCAGGTTGATGATCTATTATGTTATCTTCTGTAACAATTATTATCCAACAAGGCATTCATAAGCATCAGGGAACTGTTTCTCAATGTCTGTGCGCCAATCCTGAGAATTATTTATGCAATAACGTTAATGTAGTTATCAAGGGCAAGAAAATTCTTTCATTTTTTCTTCTGTCAAAAAAACTTATGTTTTTCTGTGCGTCAAATATTTTTGATTATGATCTGATGTATTGATGCTATTATTGTGGTGTTCCTCCCTTGTTGTCGTCCGAGATGTGCATCTCATTAAGAATGTGCCACTGATGAAGCCCATCTATGTTGTGTTCCTTGTGCTTTTGTGCGCACCATGGCAGTTGATGAGATGAATTGGGCTTCTTATACTGTGTGAGTGTTGAGATTACTGGGAGCTGTTGTTGAAACCTCTGCGAGGCTTGTTTAGGATATTTTTGGACGCAATAAATTTTTTTTTTGAAAATTCATTATTTTTTTTTTTTTTGGAAAAAATAGGCTTATTTGTGTTATTGCTCTTTTTATATTTTTACTAATTTATTAATTAATGGAATATCACATGGATATTGATGTGGATGATACTTGCACAATGCCTTGCTTTTAATTTTACTCTTTTTTTTAAAATCAGTAAATCCTTGCTACTAAAATCTCTTCATGTTTTTTAAGGCTACTTCAATTTTCTTCCCAGGTTTTCGAAAACAAAATAGAAGACAAAACTTATTTTCTGTTTGCTATCTTTAATAGAAAATTAACAGATTCGAAAACTTATTTCTAAGATATATTCAAATTTATATTAAAAGGGTCCTTTTGAAAAATTCCCATGGCCTTTTCCCTCGTTCCTCTCCCTCCTCTCCCGCTAGCTAAAACGAGCCATCTCTGCAACCAAACACCATCTCGGTATCGATATTGTGTCGATTATAAACTGAAAACCAAATCGATTTGGCTGCCAAATATGTGCACTCCCTATTTTCCCAAAGTTTCAAATTTTTCTGACATGACCGTTAAGCCCAGGAACGTTGCCCCCTTCTTCTTCTCTGAAGCCTTCGAAATCCCTACCTACTCTGATCACCCGCTCATCTCGAAGCTCAAGAAATGCAGCGCACCGCGGGACCTGGAATCCATCCATGCCTCCATGATCAAAACCAATTCCCACCAACACCCCTTCTTCATGAACCAATTCCTCACCACCTCTTGCCGCCTCCACCAAATCGACTATGCCTTCCTGGCCTTCACCGATATGGCCCATCCCAATGTTTTCGTCTACAATGCCATGCTTGCCGGTCTCTCTCGCCACTCCCAACCGTTCAAAGCCCTTCAGTTGTATGCGCGCATGTCCAGATCCCATGTACTCCCCACAGGCTATACCTTCTCCTCTCTGATCAAGGCCTGCACGCAAACAGCGGCACTTCCGCTCGGAGAAGCTGTTCACGGGAAGATCTGGAGGTTTGGTTTTAGCTCCCAGCTCCTAATTCAGACTGGACTGATAGATTTCTACTCAAGTTTAAACAGGATCGAGGAATCGAAGAAAGTGTTTGATGAAATGTCTGAAAGAGATGTCGTGTCGTTGACAGTGATGTTGTTAGGCTACGCGCGTGTTGGGGATTTGGACTCGGCGAGGAGGCTCTTTGAAGAGATGCCGCAGAGGAACACCGTGTCATGGAACACTATGATGGCAGGGTATGCAAGGTCCGGGGATGTGGAGTCGGCTGCCTCCTTATTTAACGAGATGCCCGACAAGGACTTGGTCTCGTGGACCACCATGATCTCTTGTTACTCTCAAAACAAGCACTTCAAGGAGGCGGTCGAGACCTTTAAAGGAATGAAGGCTGCAGGGGTCAGCCCTGATGAAGTGACCATGGCTACTGTTATCTCCGCTTGTGCTCATTTAGGAGCCATTGAGGTGGGAAGGGAGCTGCACCAGTATGTCATGCTCAATGGATTTGATCTTGATGTCTATATGGGCTCGGCGTTGATCGATATGTATGCAAAGTGTGGGAGCATAGAGAGAGCTCTAGTGGTTTTCTACAAGTTGGCAGAGAAGAATCTGTTCTGTTGGAATTCTGTTATCGAGGGGTTAGCGATTCATGGCCGAGGCAAGGAAGCACTTGATATGTTCCATAGGATGAAGAAGACAGGGAAGATGGTGCCAAATGGAGTAACCTTTGTGAGTGTTCTTGGTGCCTGTACTCATGCCGGCCTGGTTGAAGAAGGGCGCAGGATGTTTTCAAGCATGATCAGGGACTGCTCTATCTCTCCAGAGATAGAGCACTATGGCTGCATGGTGGATCTTCTAGGACGTGCTGGCCTTTTACAAGAGGCATTGCATTTGATTCAGAGCATGGTCATAGAGCCGAATGCAGTCATCTGGGGAGCTTTGTTGTCTGGGTGCAAAACCCATGGCAACTTGGAGATTGCAGAAGCTGCTGTGGAGAAGCTGATGGTTTTGGAACCAAACAACAGCGCATACTATATGCTTCTAGTTAACATGTATGCTGAAGCAAATCGTTGGAGCGAGGTTGCGACTGTAAGGGGGATGATGAAGGGGAGAGGAGTCCAGAAGAGGGGTCCAGGGTGCAGTTGGATCGAGTTGGATGGGTTAGTCCATGAGTTTGCCGCTGCTGATATGTTTCATCCCTCAAATGATGAGATTTGCTCGTTGCTGGTTGGATTGGATGGGCAGCTGAAACTTGCTGGCTATCCACCAGAATTGGATTTCGATTCATTATTGTAGTGTGAAAATTTTCTGTGATCCATATTTTACAGAGTGTAGCAATGAGATATATTTTCATTTATTTGATAACTATTTGGTTTAGGAGCATGACTGAGTGTTTGCTTAGGATGTTAGCAAATAGATGTCCAAAACCAACTACCAATCTGTAAGATGGAGGAGAGATCATGATGCGCCTAAGCTTCTAATTTCAGGGCAGTAGAACTGAAAATTAAGTAGAGAGTTTTTGGGAGCTCAAATGGGCTTTGGATTCTCTAAAAATTATGGAGATGTCTTCAATAAACCCTGCAACCAAAAGAACAGATAACATAAGGATCACCGGTAGCAATAATACAGTACAGGCATTCTGATAAGTGATCATCTGATAGCAAGAGCCACCTAAATTTTTCTTCCATAATTTACTTTCTGAACAAAATCCTTCAAAAATATACTGCTGCTCAACAGAAAAATTTTCATACATTGATAACCAGGAAAAATATATATATATATATATCATTCATCAATATGCTCATTTATAACCTGACTGGGTTGAATTCATCTCTCTTCCATAAGAATAAAAACTCTAACATCACAGGGTGCAAGAGGATCTTATTACATAAACTTTTACTACTCGAAACATCCAATAACCCATGCTTCAGATCAGCCTCTAGTTACAAAAATCAATTTTCAGTGATCTGTCCACACTCTTCGATCACCACTGGCAAAGAAGTCCTCCCACTTTCAGAACCCACCTTCTCCATTGCCTGCACCACACTGTAGCCATCGATAACCTTCCCAAACACCACATGTTTCCCATCCAGCCATGAAGTCTTCTCAGTGCAGATGAAGAACTGGGATCCATTTGTGTTGGGACCAGCATTGGCCATCGATAGCACACCAGGACCAGTGTGCTTCTTCTTGAAGTTCTCATCCTCAAACTTGAGGCCGTAGATAGATTCACCACCAGTTCCATTGCCCCTGGTGAAGTCCCCACCCTGGCACATGAAGTTTGGGATGATGCGATGGAAGGTAGAACCCTTGTAATGCAATGGCTTGCCTGACTTCCCGATCCCCTTCTCTCCAGTGCAGAGACACCGGAAATTTTCAGCAGTTTTTGGGGTGACATCGGCAAACAGCTCCATCACAATGCGACCAGCTTTAGCCTTTCCAATCAGCATATCAAAAAATACCTTGGGGTTTGCCATTCTCTGACAAGAGAGGAGAATGCCTCCAAAAAATTCTTCTGTCCAGATGAAAATAATTAAAAATAGAACACTTGAAAAGTTGCCAAATTTCCAAACAACATTTACTGATAGAAGACCAAAACCAAAAGGAGATTACTTGACCATGAGAAAGAAATGAAAAGAAGAAGGGATACATGCAAATGATGAGCAAACAGATTGATGTTGAAAAATCATGCTAAAAAAAACTTTGTGCAAGATCTGCATTTATACTCAGATACATGGATCACCATGGATGTTAATTTTAAAAAGTTCTTGAAATTATTAGTAATTTGGTGAAACTCTGATTATATCCTCACATGATTTAATAAAAATAATCATTTATGAGGGATTCTGGTCAAGCATTTGCAAAAGATTACAGAAAAGATGCATTACACTGTTCCACAAATGTAACAAAATAAAAGCATAAAATTTGCGGAACAGAGCAAAGAAAAATGTGATCTTTTCAATACTCGTTCAAAGAAAAACATGAAATTTCTGCTAATGATGAAAAGATTTCCATCTTCCTCAAATGACTTCCAAGAAAAAAAAATGGGGATTGGAAGCGAATATTTGATGGGAGAGACGATTCTATATCGCACAAGTTTTGAGCTCAACAGGCGCCTAATTTCGCCTCCAAGCCTTCGATATGTGCTTTCTCTTCATCTCTGTTCCAAATTCCAGAGTTCCAAAAATATTTAAAAAGTTGAGAAATTTGAGGGATTCCTCGATGGTGCTCAGGATCAAAATTTCAATACAAAGAATGGATCGAAATAGACATACTAATAAAATTCGGAGTCCAGCGTCGAGAAGAAGGGGAAAAAAATCGTACCTTTTTTGGGAGAGGAAGGAATATGGGAGGCGCTCCTTAGGGTTCTGGGTTTAAGAGAGAGGAAGGCGTTAAACTGGGCATCGGATTTAGGGTTCGGGTTTATCCTGACAGATAAATTGACGAAAAACTCCCGATCTCGGACTAGGCTGTGGTCGACTCTTGACCCGGGCCGAACCCATTAAAAGCCTGAGTTCCTGAGATGGCTCGGCCCATCTATCCCCATGGGCTTTCAAGCGATGCAATGACCCAAGACCAGGCCTTCTTAGGAGAAGAAAAGATGCAGAGGAGAAGCAGAGGATTTGTTACGGACTCAAATCGCAAATGAGAAAATGCCATACGACCTAAGGGCTACCATTCTAACCTGAAAAGATGGTAGCTGACTTAAGCCCAACCTGACTGAACTTATTTAAATATATTTATATGCATATATAATCTTAATTTTGTTTATATATCCTTTGATTTTTAAATTTTTAGCATGTAAAATTGCCTGTCAATCGATATTATGAAGCGATTATTATCCATGATTTGATTTTTAAATCATTTTATAGGTTGTTTCATTGGCTTTTAGAATGATTAATCATTCAAGATTGTGGTTCTTGAGATGCAGTGGTGGCTCTCGATACCAGTAGAATTGATAATGAGAATGATGATATAAAAATGAAGGCATTGGATGCAAGTTCGGCTAGAAAAGTTACGTAGTCGCTTAACAATAAAAGGTAAGCATGATGTATATTGGAGGTTTCCTAAGGAAAAGAAGATGGAATGCGTGGCTAAGGGCAAATCTTCTCGCCTTTAAATTTATAGAAAAAATAAGAAAAATAATATAAGTTTTTGAAGAGGTATCAAAAGAAATTCTCTAAGAGGAAATTTTATCTTCGGATGAACCTTTTCTTTTTTTTCATACTTGCTATGCTACAATGAGTTTATTTATCTAGATGGAATCACATCAAATGTCATAGGCGGAATTCTTTACAAATAAGCTAATCATCTACTTCAGTCTGCTAGCATTTGTAGATGTTCTGTACTGTCGGATGTGTGTCGTTTCCCAAGCTGTCAATTATTTTCACTATTTAAACCCAAAACAACTCCACTTGATAACACTCATAAAATCTGCTTCAAAATTCAGAGGCATTCCTTAGGAAAAAAAACAATCAATTACAACTCTTTGAATATATATATATATATATAATACAATGTGAAGGGATTTGTGTTTGGGAAAGCTGAACAGGTGTCCCATCAAAAACAGACAAAACTGGACGGGTGGGGCGTAGAACCACCGACGATCCAACCCAGAGCCTGCATGTGGCCGTTCACCCTCTCCAACCTTTTCCTCCCGACCACCGTTATATATATATATAAATATATGTCACAACAAAAATACATTTGGCTTTCAAGTTGAAGACATAATAGTGTCGTATGTTTTGGATATAAATCTAGAGATCAAACATCTTATTAAATAAGAAAAAGATTATGAATAAAATAGAAAATCACAACAAACTAAACTACGTTCCCTCTCACAAGCGCGACAAGTCAGACGGTCAACCGTCAATGTTCATCATTAAAGCGAAGTCTTAGATGCCATGAGTCTTAAGGACAGAGACAGGACCCACGCAATAAGTCATGAATCCTAATCATAGTCCCAGTTCCAGGTGAGCCATTCATTGACTCAAAGTAGCTGACCACCCTCAAAGTGCAAAACAGATTGGAGGATGGCTCCTTTTTCTCCTACGCGTTTTCTTGAGCCGCTCAACAAAGCCAAAGGTGTTAAGGACCAAATTCTCTTCCCTCATTAGAGTTTAGATCCTCCCATGGGTCACAGGCCTACAAATAGCCTTCCATCCCACCTCCAGCTCATAACATCTCGGCCTAGTCTCCGCGTGTAGAGAGGGACTAGCCGCCTGTAAGTAAGTCTTTAGCTCTACCAGTTTCCATCCCACCTCCATCCAGCTCATAACTTCTCGGACTAGTCTCCGCGTGTAGAGAGAGACTAGCTTGAAGTCCTGGCTCTACCGGTCCTAAGCTTAAAGTCCCATGGAAATATCAGGAGGAAACAATGACAAACATCTCCATCACTCCCCCTCTTGGAGGGGCTTTTAAATAGACGTTAATGCATTCAATTTCTGTTAAGGGTCCTAGGCTTAGAAAATCTGCCTTCACGTGAGACAATACGTCCACATCCGATCCAAATTTAACCACCATCTTGCCACACCTACAATCCTACTATATTCCAATACCATCGTTCTGAAAGCGAGGCAATCTTGTCATGTCCCATGACCCACAGGCAGCTCCCGTCGTGCGTCCATCAGTGTTCCCAGGATTCAGAGACTGCAATGGCTAACGGGAAAAACGAGCTAATGAGAGAGGGGGAGGAGATCTAACACAAATGTGACCATATAACTACCTCCACGTCTAAGTAGGAGTGATAAGGACCCGAGACCTAAACTGAAGTGGATCCAATGCAATTTGGTTCTTGTCATCCCACTTGTTGGTTAACATGTCTCCTGCTGTGAACTTCTAGACAAATGCATGGAATAGCGAGGCCATTCTTTTTTCTTATTTATTTCCTCAATGCATGGGCGACGAGACACCATGAACTTCTGAAAGTGATTGGTAGAAGGAATGGGAACACGCTGGTCGAGAAGTAGAAGCCTTATAACGTCAGCCTCTGGACTTGAGTGAGCTAATAAAGACTTTGTTAAGGCGTTTGGTGGTTCACCTCAGATGAGGGGCCGAAGAACCCTAGAATCTATCAATCATCCAGCACGTGCATGGTGGGCTTGCATGCGAGTTATCTATTGGTTTGACCAGTCTTCAGACACTTAACGTAATAGCTCTAGTTGTTTACGGTTTACACCACCCTTTGTGTTTGGTTGGTTCCCCTAACCCTGCCAGATTTGACCACCAACCAGGCTGCCTTCCAATCAGCAACACCATTCATTAGATCTTTCTGGGTGAGGGTGACCTTGCCAGGTTGCATAAAAAAATAGGGAGTATAACCATGGATGGCAAACAAGATTTTTCAAGAAAAAGTTATTTTGAGGCTTCAGGGTAAAACAATTCTCCTCCATTTTAGAGGTGCATGCAAGAGCTAGCAATTCTCTTGTTTGAAGTGAAAACTCAATGTAATCAAACCCTCAAAGCACTTGAGATATTATAGTTCATATTACAGCAACTTCCAGATCTTTCAAATTAAGTGACAAATTAATCTTAGTCACATAAGTTTATTTTAAAGTTCTTAGGCATATGAATAATAACTTGACGACTCTTAATTTGTCTTGATGTAATTATAAAAAAAAAAAAAAAAATGGTGACAGACTCCGAGCTCTGTATGGTCTTCACATTATAAGCTATTGTCATTTTAAAGTGCCACAACGTATAACAAAAACATAAAGAAATTTGGTATTCGGAATGATTTAAAATATATTTCAGAATGAGATTGAGCAAATTTTATGCCCGAGTACCAATCTAGCATTAACTCTCTAATGGATTGTCCCAATTCTTTAACGCCCACCTCACGACCAAAGTACCTACCGCGTTTCATTAAAGAGCACCGCATTGAACTCTAAGCAAGCTCACTAAAGTTAAAAACTAATAATGAGAGAGAGAGAGAGAGAGAGAGAGAGAGAGAGAGAGTACGAAATGAGCTTTAGTGATGACCATCTGGTGTAATGATAGATAACCTCTCACCTAATTATGAAACTCAAATCGTCGAGCTTTCCAGTGATTCCCTTCTTCCCTATTGGATTGTCTTCCCCTTTCCCAACCTTCCCACTCCACTCCCACTCCATTTGGTTTCCTACTCCGTCCCTTCCTCAATCCCAGGGCCCATTTGCTGGTAGAACACACAAGGCACACGTGCACGGGAATCCCCAGAGCACAAGATTCTGGGGTACAAGAGACCTTTGCTCTTTCATCTCTTGTTGGGTTCTCCAGCCACAAAAAAAAAAAAAAAAAAAGGTACAAAGCTAGTCTTTTATTCAAGACACGGTTTTAAATAGAGTTTTAACACTCCCAACTTGATAGCTTTAACTTTGTTGATGATGCTTAATAATTCTTCTCCTCATCCCCCTGAGAACGAGTCATTCTTGGATAGACGTAGCTTGTTAAAATTGCTCGTAGTTCGAATCAATCAATGAGCACACTGTTATGGTCTTATCTTTATGCATCAACTGATTGGTTTAATTTATGAGGCATATGGTAGACCAGATTTGCCGGCTCCCTTAAACAGATGTCTTATAACACCACTAGAGGCAGCCGGCAAAGAAAATTTCATGAAGGGGCCGAGGAAGATCAACATCAAAAGTCCATGGTGTGTGACTGGTATTTCCCCATGGTGAAGTTCCTTGTTCACATCATGAATAAAGCTGGTTGGATGGGGGTAGAATCACTTTCAGTAAGAAGAAAAAGTAATCACAGGCAGGAAGAACCTTCCTCAACGACAGAATTGCTGTAATAAATTGTACACACACAAGCTATTCCATTTGCATCTCAAAAGATGGACATCAGATACCAATCAATGAATAAACAAGATGGACATCAGAAAGTCTGAATCATACCTAGTTGTATTTGTTGGTACTATAGCTTGGCATAGGACGCCATTTTAGATGGCAGGGAGGGGTTGTATCTGCTTTCAAAAGCCAAGGAGAAAGGAAAAGGCAGAAGCAGTTGGTGGGCTTCTTTTATTCTTCTTTTTCTCTTGACGCCCGGTTCTAAACTATCAGCATTTGGAAAGTAACAGTTCCCTTTACAAGTGTTTTGGGTATGCTCCCATCTCCTTGTTTAACCTGCACACAATGGTGCAAGTATCCATTTGTTTATTATAAGCAGCTGAATGGATTTGCCTTTGCTGTCTCCGGAACCAGCCATTCCCCCGTGTTTAAGCGGCCAGCAAGCACCCATGACCAAACCCATGCAAAGGCAAAGGTGGGATTATAGTGACTTCCAGGGAGGCTAATGCCATGCATGAAGCCATCGCCTCATCTTACTAATCTCCACAGAATGGCAGACCACGGTGGTCCCAAAGATTCCAACTCACCAATTCCTCACAATTTGAATTGCATGATTGCATTCACCTCAATAATTCCAGAGAAAAATTGGAACAGTTTTGAACCCTGATGAACAATGGTAAGGATACGAAATGGCTAGTGGCCCGAGAGTCGATTTCTAGATGTCTTCATCCTCAAGAAGATGCCAGGGTTGGAATAAAATGAAACTTAACAAGCTAGGATGGTAGTAGGCAGACTAGTATGGTAGGGTGCACATCATACAGCAAGGTCGACATGTCGATGCCAAGATTGATTGAAAGCGATCAATGAGCAAAAGCATGCGATGGTTAAACCACATCTAGGGACTTGTTATGTGACATGGGCCCAAAAACAAGCATGTGAATGTAAATGTGAATGATAAGCTTGCAAACATGTCTTTCCTTGCTTCTCTGTGCCAAAACACGCGCCCCCTTTTGACAGGATATCGAATTCAGATTTGGATCATTTAGATCACAAGCCAAACAAGGGTAAGTCTACACTTCAATCCAGAAGGAGCCAAGACATCGCCACACAACAACAACTAGAAAGCCAAAGGCAATCAGAAATGGGTTGGGTCAGTGTTACCTCCTTTGTCCTTTGAGTCCCTTTGAATGGAATCTCAAATTAGTATAGAAGTGGAGATAAGGTGAGAAGAGGGCCACGCATTGCAAAAAATAATGAAAAATGCAGCCCATTAAGGAGACAAAGGCAAATTAAAAAATCGTTACAATATGATCCACCCCCATCTCATTCTAGTGTTTATAAGCAAAGGGGGATGATTCACCACATAGGCATAGGCTGCAAGCAAGAGAGAGAAAGCAAAAAACCAGCAACTTGGAAGGCCAAGATGACAGGGTTTGGCTCTCCTTGCGGTGCATGCAAGTTCCTCAGGAGGAAGTGCGTGAGGGGCTGCGTCTTTGCCCCATACTTCTGCCATGAGCAAGGCGCTGCCCATTTCGCGGCCATCCACAAGGTCTTTGGAGCGAGCAATGTCTCCAAGCTCCTCATGCACCTCCCGGTCACCGACCGCTGCGAGGCTGCGGTCACCATCTCCTACGAGGCTCAGGCCAGACTCCAAGATCCTATATATGGATGCGTTGCCCACATTTTCACCCTTCAACAACAAGTGAGTATTCCATCAATCTCAAACCCAAAGTGAATCCTGCAATCTATATGACGAAATGAGTCACACCACCACCACCACACCCCTTGCCATGTCCTTTAAGGCCATGCCATAGCAGCAAGTTCGCTAGCTGTTTCACCGATATCATTCCTATCAGCTTTCTATGATCGTTTCTTGATGACGGCTTTGCTTTCCCCTCTATTGAAAAGAAGAAGGAGAACAAATCTTTTCATCTTAAAAAACCTCAGGAGTTGCCGAGTTTTTGGCTGCAATTGGCTGCAATAATTCTTCTCTTAAATGGATTGGATGAAATTTCGTTCTTCCAGATTTGAACAATTGCTGTAAAAGAGCTAGGGGGAAAGGATTTGGCTTCTTGATGCTAATGCTACTCCTTGTCTCTTAGGTTGTGAATCTGCAAGCACAACTGGCTTCTCTCAGGGCCCAAGCAGCTCAAGGCTGTGCCAGTGGCTCCGCTTCCACTTGCAGGCATTCAGAAGAGAAGTTGGATGACAAACTCCCACCTTACCACCAAGATGGGCAGCAGGGCTTCTTTCAGAGTGTTGACGTGAGGCCGAGCCAACCTTTGGTTTCAAATCCAGCCGTGATGAATCCGGAAGCCATGTTAAGCTATGACAGTGGGCTACCAAACCCTAATTCCTTTCAGTCTTCTCAAGAATATTACCCTCATACATATATCCCTGAAGATGATATCTCCTTCTCCGCCGACGATAATTATTCCTGCGCTGCGGCGTCTCTTGACATGCAAGCAAACAGCCGGCGACCGGCATATCATGACATGGAGGACCTTCAATCGGTAACCTTTGCCTATCTTCATCATGCATGAGAAGGCAGTGCATTAAAAGAAGATGATCCATGGCAACCTATCATCAAAAAATTTTGTTATTATTTGCTTCAGAAATGTATCAATCTCCCAGTACAAACTACATATGAACCAAATTTATATAAGAGAGTAAATTCTATGTGATGCTTTATAATGTGTGCCAACTCAACTCAGCTCAACTAAGGTCGGCTTTATGAACCCCTTTCCTCTATTCTCTCAGTTTAAGACTACACTTTCTGTAAAATATTGAGATATCTTATAATGTGTGCCAATGCACTATAATTTTATAGAAATAAAGAAGCCAAGTTCATTGATGCCCAGTACCTAAGATATTTTGGACATAATGATAAAACCTTGATAAGACCCTGGTATTGAATACCCTAGCATTCAAATGCTCCAACTTTTTTATTGTCTTTTTTAGGGTACAAGAATCGTGGCATGCAACAAATAAATTAAGCAGTCATGTTTCTGAAATATGTGGAGATGTTGAAGGGTTCATCAAGTCAGAGTTTAGAGGATACATTTTTAAAAACTCTTGAAGTCTTGTTTATGCAATGGATCCTCTGATACCACAATTAGTAGCTGCTAAGCTTGCTTTTCCCCCTTTGTTTTGAAGTGAAAACTGGAGAACGTTACAACTCCTGTGGAACATAGAACCCAAGGGAAAGAGTATTGAGTAAATCTCTCTCTCTCTCTCTCTCTCTCTCTCTCTCTCTCTTTTGATGCAGAGTATTCAGTAAATCGTTTTATGAAAACTTTCTCTGAATGGACCAGGGTCAGTTCATTTCCAAGGCACTATTAATTCATAATTTTAAATTACTTATTGTACAGAACATGGAAACCCACCAGCAAGCACCAGGTCTTAGCAAGTGTGTGATACCTTGGTGAACTTCAAAGGATTTCCAAATGCTAACTCACCAAAACTCTGAAGGGAATTTTAGGAAGCTGTGCAGTGAGCGTAAGTGGAAAAATATTTCTTTGGGCTTGCAATTTGATCTCTCTAGAGAAGTTCCAAAAATTCAGTTGTTTTGGTCCCCTACCTGTCTGGTGATTTCTTTTTTCCTCATTTTGAGTTGCGGATTGCATATTGAGGAAAATGAAAGGAATGCTATTGTATACTGGAGTGTTTAAGAAAATCACCTAAATTGTATAACCAATCCAGACTGTGGTTTCAGTTTGAATTGAATTGATTTTTCTATCTTTTAGTTTGGCCTTGATTTAAAAATTTTTAAAATTAAAAATTAATTTATTTTTAATTTAAATTTTTAAAAAACTAACACAAGCCAAACCAAACCGAACCTTGTGTATATGTTATATAAGCTTTCCTTTATACAACAGTTAAAATTAAGATGTTATAAGCATATATATGAATAACTAAATATATTTTTTTATTATGAATAAGGACTATCATTTGACTACATAAAGTTTGTTATAAAAATTAATTTAATAATTTTTTAAAGTAAAAACAGAAAAATTAATAAATCGAATCGAAACCAAACTAAATTTCTTAACTCGATTTACTACAACAACCCATTGAATGCACACCCTAGTTGTATATTTTCTTTGGAATAGCACTTGTAAATCACAGCAGATATGCCCTTATATACATGCTGCTGCTACATTGTAGGGTCCGTTTAATAATTTGTCTTCATTATTTGGAACCCTAAGTTTTTGCCCTTTATCAATATTGTCAATCTTCTCTTTCTTCTTAACCTAGGTCTAACCCACTTTTATTAAGAAAATATAAGGTACAAAAACCTTTTGAGGAGAGAATAAAATGACAAGATGAAAAAGCAATGCCATCAAGGCTCGTGTTTCATGTGCGAAACATCATCAAAGGCAATAATTGTGGTTTCTTATTAACTTGTTGCACCTCTAAAGTTCAAGTGTTTTGTCTGGTTGTATCTAAAAACCAACAATCACACCTTTACTGGGTGTCTGTTTGCCAATCTGTTATGGAGTATTCTTTGCAGTTTATTGAGAATTTAAGAAACTCTTGATCACAGCTCGGACTTAGTTGGAGGCAGAGATTTACGGCTAAAGATTTTTGCCCTGCGATGGATACGGTCATTGAGACGATTCTATGGGCTTGTTGGAAGGAAAGGAATTTAAGGGTGTCCCCCAACAAAGGATCCTTGGCAGCAACAGTTGTTCTTTGGGGAATGGAGTTTCTAAATTATTGGTCCCTTTGCAACCAGAAGAGGCTGTTGGGTTTCTCTATGCTTTGGATGTCGGTTAAAGTAGCCACTATTGTTTTTAGTTTTGGCTGTGCTTTGTTTCCGTTCCCTTTTTTTTTTATATTTTCAGGAATAATGATGGAAGAGGGCTTCCCCGACATGCTTTATCAAAATTTTATTAAAACCAAAGATTATAAGGTAGATGAGGGTGGGAGGGGAGAAGAGTAAATTACTAAAGTTTTTATGGGCTTTCTATCACTTCTTCGGGTAACGGCTATCCTACAGAGAAAAGATAGCAATAATTTTACGAAGAATCGAGGCTAAAAATACTTTTTTCTTAAAAAAAATTTCAATTTTTTTTTCTTTCAGACATGCCACCTATACATCATTATCAGTTGATCTCAATTTTTTCTCTCTTTTCTCTGCACTATCTTCCTCCATTTTGTCCAAAGCTTTAATGTGCTAAATGGTAATCTACTCCAAACAAGGCAATTGGCTATGAACTTTCAAATAGGGCAAAAGAAGGAACAACTCATAAAAAAATAATTTATTGACTCCTGAGGCCCCAAATATGTAGATAAAAGAGTGTTTTTTTTTTTTTTACAGTTAAGAAGGATGGCGAAGGATAAGGCAATCTCCTCTTTTATATTTAAACAAATTATTGAGCTCTTTTGAAAATTAATCTTAAAGCTCGATATATTTTCGAAAGTAAAGAGCTGAGCTTTTACTACCGTAAGGTTTTTCTTTTTCACCACATAAAAAAGAAGGGATGCAAACTTATAACATCACAAAAGTAGGAAGCATCATTAATACATTTGATAAGGTCAACATATTCTCTTCGTTGCAGTAATCTTTTAAGTGCGTCTGTAACCAAGATAAATAGTTCAAGTGAGAGCGAGTTGCCTTAACGAAGATTCTGTCTGCGTTTGATCTATCTGTCGGATTCTTTTTTTATTTTTCTGAAGCATGTAATTTCTAACTCTTTTTACTTTTTTTATCTCTATACAAGTTTTATTTTTATCTTTCTTTTTTAATAAAATTTGGTTGACTTAGCCTCCCTTTTGGTTAAAAAATAATAAAAAATATTATCGTACTTTTTATCAAATTTAGATGCCGCAATCACAAGGAGAAAATTGTTTGGCCCGAAATGGCCAAATCTTCTAAACTTAATGTTGTTGTTATGAACCTAATAAATAAATTTTAATAAAATTTTCTCAAATGGGAAACATTTTAAAACAACCCTTTTTAATTCTTTGAATGCAGGCATTTATATTCTTTATAAATATAGTCCAATTGCCAATGGAATGGATATAATTCTATATAATTTTTAATAACCCTTTCCTCTAATATATATATAAATATATTGGGTTGAAGGACATTGGCCTCTAAAATTTATAGAATAGATTACAGTTATAATGATCAGTTGTTGTACATCAGCTGTGGAACAAAAATAAAATAAAAATAATGCGTTTTTTAATAGCCTTTTTGTATGACGTACTAAATTGTATTAAAAATATCAGATAAGATTTGAACAGAGAAGTACTTGGAGTTTATTGCACCTTCCGCTGATACTTTATATTCGACAGAAGTTAGATACAGTAAGTTACTTATGTATGTAAAGATTTTATTTTTTTTAATGTTTTAGTAATATTTTAGTCTTTATCTCAATGTCAAATGGCAAGAGAAAGAGAAAAATGAAAGAGATAGGGAGATGATCAAAGGGCACGTGGATATTGCACTCTATCTAAGTTTTATCTTTATATATTTTTTAAAATGATAAAATATAATTCTTTGAAAAACTTCTACTCAAGGAGCTGATAAAGAGTAGCAATCAACCGTGCAATTGGTGGCCAAGGGCTCGCATGATGAATTTTTTATAAAAATTTGTACCATTACTTTTTTTAAAATTTATTATTATTTTTTGTCATGTAGTCACGTGTCTCACGTCTGCCATTATTGTCCTCAAACAAAATAAAAACAAAGCGAACTCTGTACGTTGCCGCGCTTGAAGAAACGGCAGCCATTACTTCATCTGAAAGCCAACCTCATCCAACGGCTGAGATCTTTCCAACAGGCACAAGAACACTCCCGGCTTTCGGCCTTCAACTTAACCAAAAGAAAAAAAAAAGAAAAAAAAAGAAGGATGGAGATGAAAGCACTCGAAGTGCTTTCAGCTGTCAAGAAGACGGCGACTTGCTTTCCGACTTTTGAACGAACCAACCGTTTGGAGTTCTCTAATATTTTACTACGCCCAACAAATATCTAGAGGATGGAATCATCTAATAGTTCATGCGTGGACAATTTTCACAGAACTGATGCAACTTCGGGAGAATTTTTTATTTTTTATTTTCTGTACAAATTTCTTTGATGTCTCTGTCGCCTTTAATCTCCTCCCCTCTTGCATATCATCTGTTATTAGTCAAAGAAAAAAAGTGGATGGCAATAAACTTGAATAATAATTGCACACACCAGTGCTGGTTATGTGCAGTGCACCAAGGATGAATAATTGTAATCTTTATCTACTGGTTCCTTTTCTTAAACAAAATTCGGTTGTCTTATCATATGTTATTATTGGTCATGGGGAAAAAAAAATAATGAAAGACTGTGGACTTGAATATATTATCATAAACTAATGTTGATTGTGTTGTGCACCGAGAGCAAGCATGAATAATTATAATTCTCATACATCTTGCAGTTTTTTTATTAATTTTTTTAGTCATATATAACTGCACATATTTGACTAATCCACTTCTCTTGTTTCTCTCCTTTGGAGGGGGAGCAAGAACTGAATATAAAAAAAGCATAGAATTATTAATCATGGCTTTTGAACAAGATCGTCCAAGGAGCTAATTTGTTTTATGTGATTTTGTTTACCCATTGGCTCCTCCTTAAAAAAGAGGAGAAAACAAAAACAATACTAGGATCCAACAAATTGTGGAAAAAAAATGTTTGAATCTTCAGCAATAGAGACTCAGCATTACAATATTACAGATCTGTAATTGAGGGATAAAAACTGCAATCTAGCAAGAAGAATGTATTTTTTTTTAAAAAAAATTATAAGCATGGCTATGTTTATTTCTCCTTTCAAATTTTCTAGTTTTCAATAATACATTGTGCTGATTAACTTAGACCCACCTTGACTGCCTTTAATCACTTCTCACGTTCACTCAAGCTTGTTTCTTTGGCCACCTTTGTTTTGTTTTTCGGAAAGATTGTGTTCCTTCGTCACCTTTATCGGTCTCGCTTACTTTTTCCACTAGGCTCTTCTTTTGTCGATCCCCAAGCAGCAATGATGATGGATGAAAAAGTATGGTTTCCACATGGCCCTAAATCCTCAATAAAAAAAAATAAAGAAACAAATAAGCCTAAGAATAATTAAGTTGGCATGGGTCTCTTGATTGGTGAACAGTGTGATGACCTTACTTTCCTTGAGCATTGTTGACCCATTCGATGGTATTACACTTTGAACACCACATTCCGAGGTGCATTGGTCAACCGATGGGCACAAGGAACCACTGTGGTCCAGAAGGTATCAATGCAATGGACACACCATATATAATTAGTATTCTTATTTCTTAGTTGCTATAAAATATTTAAAATCTAAAAGTTTTAAGATTATTATAAGCTAAATATACGGTGGCTTAGCTTAACCGGCGCCTTCTCCATTTGCTAGAGGTCTGGTTTTATTTCTGCTGACAAGATCTCCAATTTAAGTTTAGGCTTTTGTTGTAATGTTTCTGACTGGTTTATAGAAGTTCAAGGGCATAAAACATTGAGTAAAGGTCTGAAGGAGTAATACGATGATTTTGAATGAATGAGATTAAAGTTAAATTTTTCGAAGAACATTAAAAAGAATATAATAGCTGAACTCATAAGCTTATCGCTACTTAATTTCATTGTCTTGATGCTATTTATGATGGCAGTTGCAGCATATGTAATACTGAGGTATCATAGGGCGCTGGATTGTAAGCATTACGAAGGTGCTTTGTAGAGATGCAAAGGATGTTCATATTTTATGCTTGATGATGTTTAGGATCCTTTGGATGTATATGCCGTGCATCGAAGAATAAGATTAGAAATGGGTCAGACCTGAGTCAAGCAAATCTAAAGTTCTTCAGATGCTAAGCCTGAACGTCCAATTCGAACTATAATATAACTAAGTTTACAATCACTCCAAATCATATTTGACATAGTAGTTAAGTTGAGAAGAAAATATATAGGCCTCAAAGTTGGCACTAGTTTTCTCTCTTATATGTTTAATTTGAAGGTCCAATTTAGTTAGCACTCCATTCACGAAAGTGTCTTTCTAAGAAAACTGCAGCTATCTTCCTCTCGTTTGGTTAAAGACTTTAGTTCAGGCCAACAGAAATGTAGATTCCTTTGTAATCATAAGTTAAGATAGAAAAAAGAGTTTTCTATGGCTTGATAATTTGATTAAAATATTTTTCTTCTACTTTTATCCTTCATAAGCAGTTACCCTTGCTTTGTCTATCCAAACCTTAGCCGCCACTCTCTATCCCCCTCTTACTCGATCTTGAAATGCATAATTTATTGTTCTGAAATAAATATAAAAATTATCATTCATTTCTTAAAAAATAAGATAGTTAACCAAATATAATTGGCATAAGAAAAACTATTTCTCAGACTTTTTTTTTTTTTTTATCGGTCAAACATGTGCATAAAAAAAAAATCGTTTTAAAATTTTACTGTGCAAACAATCAATTTTCAAAAAATCAATTCTCAAAAATCACTGTCTTATTCTGCAAATGAGGCTGAAGCCTCCACAAAGGCATTTATAATTTTTTACGACCAAGAAGCTTAGAAAGAAAGTAACCCTAACATATATTTATCTTGAAGACCTTATATTAAGAAACCAAAGGAATAGTAAAAGGCCATAAATTTGGAAGTGAGAACCTATATATCCTAGGGTGATGGACTTTCTTCTTCGATCAATAAATGGAGGACCAAAGAACAAAGTCCAGAACTTCAGATGTAACGTGCAATTGCATGTGCCTTATTTATTATGTTACATCAGAACATTGATAATGTAATCCATATCACTATTTGATTCTTCCTTCCATATCACTATTCTTGAAAGAATCAAGTAACTCAATTTTTTAGGCTTCCTCACATGCTCTACCTCGTTCTCACCAATGCACGTAAGGCCTATAGGAGGACCACCAAGGCACTGGTCCTAGGTTGCATATCTTCTAACATGGAGCTTGCAACCGGTACTAAAGTCCAATGGCTTCAAGCATAGGAACCTATAGAAGGTGAGAGATATGATAATATAATCCAATATTTCATTGATGTCCATGCTTAAATTTCACTTCTAAACAAACCATCTTATAAGATGATTGCTGTGAAACAAATGTTGCTTTACGCATAATGTGGAATCTGGGAGTATTTGTTGTGATAGCTGCACCATAGCACATCTGGTCAAGGTGCCCATAGCCTTTCTAATAAGTACATGTGACGGTGGAAACCCGTGGAAATTTTGAATATTATTTTAAGACATCTTCATTGGATCCAATTACACTGCCTTGACTATAAGATTGGCCTGTGGTTACGTGCACACTTCCCATGCTTTATCTCCTTAATAAAACTAGATGGTGTTCAGAGCTAATCTATCATGTGTTTGTTACGGGGCTTCTGGGTGACGAGTAGTTCTCTAACTTCATGTAAATCGGGAGGCACGCAGTCTTCTGCCCCTTTTCACATGAGCCCCTTCACATTGATCCGATCATGTCTTTCTTTACATCAGTCAGCCTCACAATAGAAGATCTTTCATGAGATTGGCAAGGTCTTAGACTCTCGAAAAAAGAGGAGCTTGGCATACGAGTACTAAAATGTAGTTACTTGTAAAGTTTTAAATCTCACGAGTTATGATGAGATCGTTTTAATTTTTTCATGAAATGAAATGTACTAGCATTTCATTCTGTTTGAACATTTGAAATAGATGATATTTTAAAATACATCAATTGGGATGATGGAATGATGACAGAACAATCCTATCTCAATGCTTGAGATGGCAACATATCTCGATATCCTATATAACGTCCCACTGAGATCTAAAATTTTAGACATATACTTTGACTAAGATGATGTTTGCTCATGTATATAATGTTGAATTTATGTATTTATTCATGGGATGCATGGTAGGGCCATTATCCTACAAGTTAAAATGATTATAAAAATAGTTTGGTAAATATGCACTTTCAGAATAAATAAACTTTGGCTTACACCAAGGCATAGCACTTTTACCCTCTTAAACAGACATAATCAGAGCCTTGGATGCTTGAAAGCCCTAGGTTGTTAAATAATAATAATAATAAGAAGAAGAACAAGAAAATAAAGCCTCACTACGTAGCTTAGAATGCAAGAACTCAAAATATTGGAGCTTCATGCCTTCTTTTAGAATAATTTCTTATATACCTCGATCTTTTATGGTGCCACAACAGAATAGAAACGTCTAAGTTTTTCAAATTCGTTGCTGTTAAATTGCCACTTCCAATAGCATTTAACTTGGCTAGATCCTAGAAGGCATGCCAAATAATGGACAACACCCTGATTCCATTATCATTCATCAAATAAAAATGGGGAAATATACCCAGCACACAACAACAATGAAGACCTATTTCAGTCGAGCCAAATCCAAAGAGACATTATTGGAGGCAAACCTATCCTTAACTCGGAAAGTCGAGAACAAGGAGCTTTGTAGGTTGGCAGCTATCTAAAAAGTAACATTAAATTCTTCATTCAAACCTCCCTATATTCCTTAATATTTATGTACATCAAGCAGTAAGCATTTCATATCATATCATGTGAAAGAGGATCAGCTCCCCATCATCCTCAGAGCCAAAGCTTGCAGCTCCCCCAACTCACCGTGTGGCGCCCTCCTCTTGGTGCAATGCTGGGTAGGGAGATCCTCCTTGGAGCCCATCCCTTGCATTGCCAGTCCATCTGAACAATAATCCATGCAATCAAGAGACCTCTTGGGATACATGGACTGCCTATTTGAGGATGACTGGAGAAGTGGATTGGCGATGCTCCCTTGCCATTGGTCACCTGATGATTGTGAGCCTGCAATTCTATGGGTCAGCTGTGCTTTCACTTGCATTAACTGTGCTTGCAAGATTGCTACCTGTCAATTTCAGCATGAAAAAAATAAGTTAATTCATAAGCTAAAGCAAACCAATCTAATTTAACCCTTGTAACTACTGTTACTAATCTAATACATTCCTGACTTTTTTAATGATCTTGATGCTTTGTACAAAGCCCTCAGAGTGGCATGATGCAACATGCCTATCTTAAGCGATTAGAGAGAAGAGACCTGGGAGGAAATTAAATTTGCTCCAAAAGTTCTAGAATGAAATGCCATTTCTTCCTTCCTTGTATGAACTCATATAAAACATCCAGATCAAGTTCGCTATAGACAGAAGGAAAGGACATGGACAACAGTGAGAACAAAGAACACCTGTTGTTGGAGAGCAAAGATGTGAGCAACGCAACCGTAGACAGGGTCTCTGATCCTGGCCTGGGCTTCGTAGGCGATGGAAACAACAGCCTCGCAGCGGTCAGGGAGAGGTACATGCAGTAAGAGCTTGGACACATTGCTGGCACCGAATATCTTGTGGATTGCTGCAAACCGGGCCGGCCCCTGGTCAGAGTTGAAATATGGAGCAAAGATGCAGTCTGATGCACACTTCCGACGGAGGAACTTGCATGCACCACAGGGGGAGCCAGTTCCAGAGGCCATGCCAAGAGATTATGGAATAGAACCTCTCAAGATAACAGAGAAAGTTGGGTTGGTGTACAAATGGGTGGGGTGGGGTGGGGTGATAAGGGGTGAAAGGAGGGGTGTTGGGCTTTGGGGGTGTGAAGAGAATAGGGAATAGAATTTTATAGAACTGGTTTGGGGTGGGAGACATGGAAGGTATGGGTGTAGGGTTTTAAGCGAACAGTGTATTGATGAAGCATGGAAAATGGGTGCCTTCTTTCAAATATTTTGAAGGTAGAGTGGATTTAATATTGGCCTTAAGGATTGGGTTGGAATAGTATTTTAAAGAGGTTTGATCAAGTGAGCTCCTATAAACTATGCATTTTCCGCCGAACGCCGCACTTGGGGACTGTCTGATGCGGGCGGTGCTTTCTTTCCGGGTTGGGTTACCATGACCTGCCACCGATCATCTCTTCGGTTGCTGACTGATGCTTTGGGTTTTCAAGTTATTTTATTGGGGAAGGAGACTGTCAGTCCTATACAAAGTTAATGTTTTGTATAGGAAATCTCTATTTGGAGGAGTTTCATTATCAGACCATTGCACAGCTGTCCTATAAGACTCAGGAATTATGCTAGCCTGATGGTGGACTTCCTATGAGCTCACAGTTTAGAAAACCTAAGAATTGCATCCACCTCTTAAAAATTTGGGTCAACTATTCTCTAGAAAACTCTATCCTGTGTGCTGAAAGATCTAATAGTTTATGGCTGACGTAATGTATAACCAGCCTGAGCACCTACCTAATAGAACAGTTCTAAGCATCTGATCCAAGAGCATTTCTGTGATGTTTCTGAAAGAAAAGTGAAAACAGAGACGGGCATATATCAAAGACTTGAACAATTCAAACTGAAAAATAGAGAATTATGATGGTGGCATTCAGGTATGGTGAGAAAATGTGGTGTACTAGATGCTGAGCTTCTGAAGATTACAGATATCATGTTAATATGAAGAAATCCAGTTGAAGTGAGGCGAAGGCATCACTGTGTCCAAAAATGAATCAAGAAAAGGACTCAAGGAGCAACAAGAAAATACAATAGGAAGAAGAAAAATTAGAAACAGGAAGCACCATAATAGTTCAACTTGACATGCACCTAATGCATTAGGTGAATAATTATTGTTGAGTTCGAAGTTTGAAATGGAACTACAAAAGGACTGTTTTAAGGGGATAAACAATATCATGGTTCTTGTTTCTTCCTTCCTCCAACCAATCTAATCATCAAAGTCAAACTAATAAATGGAAATTGTTATTAAGAATCATGATCATTGAAATTTGATACTTATTTTGGAGCAAAAAGGCGGATTACACAATTTGTTTAAAGTTTTGATACTTTAACACTGCTTTTGCTTAAGTATGTTCAGTTTATGATGATCGAAAACTTAATTTAGCTATTATCAATAAACACAAAGTAGCAGACACTTAGCAAACCGATTCTTCCAAGCTCTAGGTGCATTACAAAACAAGGAAAGTATAAAGGGCCGCCTAGTGCACAAGGCTCCCACCACTTTGGGTTTATAAAGGGTTGGATGCATATAGCCTTGCCCCCATGTATAGAGAGATGGTTTCTATTTGAACCCAAGACATTTAGAATAGAGTAATCTTACTATTGCACCAAGATCCGCCCTCACAAAATACGAAAGTATACTAGAACAAAATTTGCAAGCGTTTACTGATGATGACGTGCTAAACTTAGCGAATGAGAATGCCAAGGAAAAATGAAGTCATCTCATTTTGTTAAACGAAAATTGTACAAGTACAAGAGGTGGAAATTTATCACCAATAGTCTCCGCATGAGCAGACACCATCTCTAACATGATGAAATCTCTTTGAATCTCTCATTATTATCTCCCTCTTTGTAATCAAAGACACAAACTTAATTGCAGTGTGGCAATCTCCACAAACTCTCAAGTTTTTTGTTATCCTCAATGGCGTCCCATCTTTAGTTTCCAGAAGCCCAAAAGCTATGGCCATCTTTTCGCTATGACGACAAAGCATCTCCTCCTTTGCCTCGACATCCACATCATGAAGCGTAAAGGATAAATCTGGTACATAACCTAGTTCTTTCATTTTATTACTTAGCACATGCCAAAGCTCCATAATCCTTGTACACCAGTGGTCCCTTCGATCCATAACATTAAATATGTAAACCCTTTTATCAACTTCAATTGTGCTGAAACCAACTGTTTTCTGTAGTCCACTCTCATTCATCATTTCCCTTGTCTTCCTGACCATATCCCACATCTCAGCTGCAGCATAGATATTTGAAAGCAATACATATGCACCTGGCTGATCAGGTTCCAAAAAAAAGAGCTTGTTAGCCACTTGCTCAGCTAATTCCACCCTTTTATGAATTCTACATGCACCCAATAGAGCTCCCCACACACTAGCACCAGGCTCTTGAGGCATTTCCTTGATCAATGATTCAGCTTCCTCAATGAACCCTGCTCGGCCTAGGAGATCAACCATGCATGAATAATGCTCACTCTTTGGAGTGATTTTATAGTCCTTGCTCATGGACTTGAAGTAGAACTGCCCTTCTTGGACTGTACCTGAATGGCTACATGCAGATAGCACTGAGACAAATGTTACAGAGTTGGGAACAAGATTCTCAGACCTCATTTGATCAAAAAGAGCAAGCGCTTTCTTGCACATTCCATGCATGCCAAACCCTCCAATCATTGCACTCCAAGAAAAGACATTCCTTTCGGGCATTGCATTAAACACCTTGTATGCCAACCACACGGATCCACATTTGGCATACATGTCGAGGAGAGCTGTGTTGGTCACAACATCTAATTCAACCTCATTTCTAACCATGTATGCATGGACACTCTTTCCTTGCTGCAAGGCTCCCAAGTGCGAGCAAGCCAAAAGAACACAGGCAAGAGTGACCTGATTCGGCACTATTGAATTTCCCAACATGTCTCGAAAAACCAACAGTGACTCATATGCTCTCCCACATTGAGCCAGACCAGCAACCACGGAGGTCCAAGACACAACATCCTTGTAAGGCATTTCATCAAACAATCTCTGCGCAAAATCTATGAAACCACTCTTCCCATACATATCCACAAGTGAGGTCTGCAAATAGATATTAGAATCCAAAAGGTTTTTTTTTATGCAGAAACCATGAATCACTCGTCCCTCTTTAGCAGCGCCAACATTTCCGCAAGCCCGAGCCAAACAGACTGCCGAAAAAGGGTCTAATCCGATTCCCAACTCTTTCATCCTATCAAATAAACCAAAGACCTGAGCTTCCATGGACTCCCTCAAGTACCCTTTCATCATCAGACCCCAAACAGGGGAGATCCCGGCAGGAACTCGATCAAAGACTTTCTCGGCGTCTTCCAAAGAACCGAATTCGAGGTACATATCGATGAGAGGAGGGGAGACGAATTCATCCGTCTCCAAACCTGATCGTATGGCTTCCAAGTGAATCGACCTCCCCAGTTCGAGAAGGGATAGTCCCGTGCAAGCCCGGACAGCAAAGGCCAGACGGAAACTATCCGGGTTGCTGCTCTCGGCGCGAGAGAGCTTGTAGAGCTGCAGTACTTCGGAGAGCTTGTGGGTTTTGGAGTAGCCAGAGAGCATGGTGTTCCAGGAGTGGGGGGTTTTGGCGAGGATTTGGTCGAATGCCCGGCGGGCGTCCCGCGGGGAGCCGGCGGCGAAGTAGGCGTGGGCGAGGCGGGAACCGAAGAAGGCGGAGAGGTGGAGGCCATGGCCGAGGATCCGAGCGTGGAGCTGCCGGAGGAGGCGGAGAGAGGGGCAGAGGGGGAACAGCGAATTCAAATGCTTGGAAGTCGGGGTGGGGATGGCGGGAACGGAGCTTCCCATCGCCACGTATCAGGAACCGGGTTTCGCTTATTTGTTGTTTTGGCGGGACCGGAAATTACGGCTTTGGACGTAATAAATAGGCGCTGACTGACAGCAAGTCTGATGTGGAAAAGAAGTTCAAATTTTTATCATCCACATTCGATTGTGGCCTTAACGAGAATTAAGTGGAATAAAAATTTCTTTACTCCCACCTAACAAAAGCCAAAAAAATTTGCCTTCTCTGCTGAATGTACAATTTGTCAAATGCTGGCAAAGATGGTAGTAAAAAATTGAAATTTCTCTTCTAGTTAAAAGCAATGACTAGCACAAGGACAAAAGTTTTGATCTTGAACCAAATGGAGATGCTCTGATTTGGTTTCCTATAAACCATGTCTAGGAATAGAAGCAAGAAAAAGCCAGCCAGTTTTTACTTCCACGCAAACCAGATAAGAGAGTTCTGTGCTTGTCTACCATCCCAAGTCCAAGGTATATCCGATCTCGCCAGCTAGAATCTACTTCCCTAACCTAAATGACATTAAAAAAAAATTCCAATCTTGCATCCACCCTTCATTTGTCGGTGCGCTGGCGTGCTCCTCCACCTTCAACCAGATACCAGAGCACCTGCACCAATGACCGCATTACACCATACTTGCCAAGGGTCAAAAAGGATCATAGCATAGAAGAATTCAAAACACAAACTTCCTTAAACAAGGGACTTGTGGTACGAACCCGCCCAGATAACTCCATAAACATTACATGTGCCTGAAAAGTAGATTAAACATGGGCATATGCACACAGTACTGCAAGACACTCGGAGATAAAATTGTATTACAGACAATAACCAAATTTGTGGCAATTAATCCTGGTGCGAGCACAAGTTAGAACTGGATGTGTTTGTGATACAAGCGTCGATACTGGATCACTTAAAAGAGGGATCCCTCCAACATCTGGGTATGCATCAACTTAATATTAACGATCAAAAGAAAAAGAAAATTAAAGGGACTTGTTACATAGATTGAAGTGTAGAGAAGCAGCCTCATCAACTCATCTTTTGACAATGTACCACATTGCCTTGTAGGTTGGTTCTCGTACATTTGAAGTGCAAACTAATGCACAACGTAAACAAACATTGAGCCGATCTGCATTTGAATGTTTCGCTTGGAAGTCCTAATGTACTAATGCTGGTCTCTTGAGTTACCAAAGTAATCTTCTTATGTGTGACAGACAAATTCAGAAGCAAAATCATGGACTAGAGACTACTGCACTTGAGGTGTCTGCAAGAAAAGATACTGAATGGAGAGGACATGGAGGTCAGAAACTTTTATCGATGTAAAGTAATGTCACACAAAAGCTTTGCATTCAGACCCCCTTACCTCAAAGGATTTGCCAGAACTTTCATATTCAAGCATGCTAAGGGCAACTTCACAGCTCTGGGAAACTATCGGCTCAGGGTCCATTGTGAATTCCTTTAGAAGTGCCACACTTTCACTATCTGAAACATGACAAAAAGTAAGGCAACAAGCATATTTGAAAACATCAAAGCCATGGACCCAAAAAATCAAAGAGAATATAGCCAGATATCATTATACTTTTATTTGAAGAAATAAGACATCATGAGAACTTGATCATTCAAAAAAGAAAAAGAAAGTGGAGGACATGACTTTAGTAAAACTAGAATTGCAAGGCAATTGAAACAAGAGGATGCCAACATCAGCTCTCAATATAGAATCACGACGATTATCAGTCTGAAGGTCACTGATCAATGAACCTACTAGGCGGGTGCACAATGTGATGAGACTTCAAGGTTCCAAACAGGAACTGTGTTTGTTACAGAAAAATCAATCCATTTGACCATTTAATGTCAGTCTCTCAAGTGAATTTGTCATATGACAAACCAAATCAAATTATTTCAGCAGGTTAAAACATCCTCTCAGCGAATAATGTATGTGAAAACACAAGTTCATGATACAATGAATTGGAACCATAATCCTAAAATCAGATGAAAAATGATTCATGTAGCCGTCCCAACTAGTTTGGGATTAAAGCTTTGTTGTTATTGTAATACTAAAATCAGATCAAACAGTCCATCTTTGAAGTACCTGCAATAGATCCAAGGGCTTCAGCAGCTTCATGTCTAACCATTGGATGCTCATTCACATTTCTGAGGACCTCAGAAAGTGCAGCAGAAGCAGCTTTATTTTGCAATTGACCTAACACATAAGCGACCTGCACAATAAGTTAAAATGAAAATAAGCATTCATTTCCAAGACGAAGATAAGGCAGCAAGAATACCACACAATATAACAGAAGGTTGGTTCATCACGCAAAACTGCATTCATGCAATTTCAAAGGAGAAAATTAGATAGATAATTGTGTGTTAGAATGATAAACGACCACCTAGTTTATATTAAGCTAAAAGCAACTCCCTCATAGATGACAGTCTGTAAGTTCAAGAAAGCAAATGGAACAATACTAGCATAACAGAAATGAAGATCAGGAAGTCAGGTGACAGTAACATCGGACCTATCAAATAGAGGAGCCCAATATATCAATTTCTGCAACATTTTGGATGTTATCAGAGCTACAGGCTATCTAAGACATGAAAGCATCTGCAGAATATCAATTCCCAGTAGGGAGAGAATTATAAGACTGAAAAATGAAAACAACACATGCATTGTCGAGATAGTTACTAGCAAGTACATTAAAAAAGAAAAGAAAAGAAAATCCGATAAAACTCATAAATCCTATAATAAGTTTATCAATTCTAAAGGCTAAATGACACTACCAAAAGCTCTCTAAATCTTTTAGCTTAATTGAGCAGATATTACAAGGCAACCACTGGCTGCTACACGACCCAATTATTTACTTTCAACAGAATGAAGGAACCCCAGAAAAGTAACACACACATTGAGTATCAGAACAATTAAGTTTGCATACAGTATATAGCACCAATAACTCTATGGATCACATAATATAGCACCTACAATTTCTTGAAAAATATCCTTTCCTATAATTAGAAAAATAAATTGCCAAGAACAGTTATCTTTGTAATAGAAATGACAATATTACAGTCTTTATTTACTGATCATTAAATTTCCAATTACTAAATAAGTTAATTAATCTCATCTAACTGTATAAATGAATGTTCTTCCACATATCTAATGGCCCTCCACCCTCTTCTATAACTCCATCTAGACAGAGTAAGTATAAGTTTCAAGCTTTTAAGGCCCATAGCAAATGCCATCAGGCCACCACCAATTTAGGCAAAAACATTTATTGCAAAAATAAAAATCAATTGCAAAACAGATTCTGCAACCTATGAAATATCCAATCTTCAATTAAGGATCACAAAGTCCAGGTCATAACATTTTATAACGAATGCCATATGTACAGAAACCATTTATAGTAAGTTATTACTGACAGACGAACCAACCTAACCTTAAATATCAGAAGATAATAATACATATTATTCATGTCCTTAATCATATGAACCATAATAGAGAATGTCATGTTTAGGTGAGAGTTGTCAGACCTCATGTCGGAGGAGAGCACTTCTAGCATCCAATGATGCGATTATAGCACTGACAGCAGCATCTTCACCAGCATTCCTAAGTGCAAAGAGAGCTGCATACCGCTCATACATGCTCTCTTCTTCATTCAGGAGAATTTGCCTTGAACAAGAGGATCAAAATTAATCAATAAGCTATCTACATGCACGCTAAGAAGTTTTTAAGTACTCATCTAATTAAAATGTACCTTAGTTGATCTACTGAAGAATTAAGGGAAGCAGGCATGGCTGGATCAACTGACAGGAAAGGTGAAACTTTTATAGATGCTCCATCACCACTGCTAATGTTCTTTTGTTCTCTTATACGTCTAAGAGCTAGTTCACATGTTTCCTGCACCTCCTGAGCAGGATCAGTTGTTAAACTCTCTTCCAAGAGGGGAATTACGCCCTCTAAACCAATTGCTCCAAGAGCTTCTGCTGCCTGGTATACATGATCATGGTCATGAACAAAACAAAAGAAACAGCAATAAGTTAATCCTAAATTAATAACGTTGGAAAAAAATTACCTCGTGACGAACAATTGGATGTAATGAAAGATCTCTGAGAGCTGCCTCTAAAGCAGGAACAGCTTCATCATCCTGCATTTGACCTAGAGCAAACGCTGCCTCATGTGCAAGCAAATTTGAAGAATCCCTTGTAGCTACAAGCAATACAGGAAATAAAACATGAAAGACATTGAATAAAAAATCTACATATTCATAAAGTTATATGGGGAAAATCTGGCACATCACTATCATGAAGGACGCACTTTGGAAGATTACTTAAATAACAATGTAATTATATAGGTACTGTAAAACATATGCATAAAGAGGTATATGTTGCCATTAATTGTTGTGCTTAAACTGAATAAAACATGGCATCTTCCCAGGTTCAATCAGCTCAATGATTCAGGATAAACAATAAAACATAAAACATGCTGCCACAAAGCATCCATGTGATACAGCACATAAGCAACAAAAGCTCGGGCACTAGGCGTGCAATCCAACGATTAAAACAAAAAACCGATAAAGTCCACGTTTTGACACCGTATAGGGTTTTAGGGTTCCCCATTCTGGCGTTACATTATTGCACGGATTCCAATGTTTTTTTTTCCTTCAAAAAAAGAACGTCTTTTAGGACTATCAGGGTTTAGCTTTTTGATCGGGGAATGCAATCCAATAATAAGAAATCCAGTCAAGACAAAGACTTCGACAAGGGTATTAGGATTACAGCTTTGATCAAATTCCTAAAAAAAAAAAAAAAATCGAGGATGATATTTTCAAAGAAAAGTAACAATTGCAACAGCACAAAGCAAAAGTAGAAATCAATCAATAACGCGATCGAGACCGAAGCATACCGCGAATGAGAGCCTCCCGGGGGCCAGGCCCCCGGAGATTACGAAGGGAGAACAGAGCCCTAAACCGCTCGGAGATGGGCTGGCTCCGATCGAGAAGCCTCTCGCAGAGAAATCTCTCCATTTCCGGCGAGGACTCGAATAGGCTCTCACTACTCATCGCCATGGAGCCGGTCGAGAACCGAAGAAGAAAGCAACCCCGGCTCCCAATTCGCTCAAGGACCTAAATATATATAGGATCTCGACCGTCGGAAACGTCCCCCCGGATTGGTAAAACTACGTCTTTGCCGGTCGAGTTTCCAGCGGAAACCTTACGCGTCCGATCCCAAGATTCGTGCGTTGGCGTTCTTTCGACGCATCTCGGGGCCCATGGGTGATGCCTAATCTTTGGGCTCCCAAATTTCTCATGGGCTGCGGTGCGGCGGAACACGCTGTTTTTGGATTGCGTGGTGCGCATCAACGATCAGCGTGCCGTTTTGACACCCGGCTTCTAATCCTTGGCGGCCAAGAGGTTTCAAGTATGATACAGGAGGTAGGAAAAGATATGGTTGATGTGGAATATATATATATATATATATATATCAGTTGCTGATGCATGAGTGTGATCAAATTGTTTGCTGAACAATTATATTGTCAATATTTTCCAACAAGTGCAGAGCATTCGATGATTAAAAAACACCAAAAGTACATCTTGTTTTTGAAAATCTAGAGAGTTGTCATCATGATCGACCAGCTAAATGACAGAAAGGCTTACTTCTGGTTTCTCATTTTACAAGTGCAAGCAAATGGGATTCATAAAGGAGAAGGGTGACAAAACAACTGAAGATATAAGTTGAGTTGTGATATTTTGCAGAACATTTGTCTCTAAAACTAGCAAAAAAAGAAGTGTAAGTCTAACATTAATATACTCAAAACAACCAATCTAAACAAGGGGAAAAAAATCAAACTCCTCGAATAAGCCCGTCACATGAAATTTAGATAGACAATGCAAACCCAAGATGATGGCCACCAACCTCAGTACTGGCACTGCTACTTTGGTACCAAAGATAGAGGGTAGTCAATCTCATTATTCTTATCATTATTATATTTGACGGATCTTATGATATTTTGGTTCATATTTTCTAAAGAAAATGGTTCTACTACAGTTGTTGTATTTGTTTCAACCCTAATAGATGCCTCGAACTCATGATTATATAGTTCCTCTATCAATTCATAAACTCTTATCGCTATTCATTTCTTGCAATATCTCTATGTTACTAGTAGGAGACTATCCAAAACTAAATTTCAATTCCAATCCATCACTATTATAAAAATTATCAGGAAAATGATAACAGTCCATTGATATAGACATAGAGCAAGACGATAGGTAAAGTAAAGTAGAAATATAGCTTTGTGTGATATGTGATTCAATTACTAACTGTAATAAATTTTGCATGTTACATAGTTCAATCTCTCATGTAGTTTGCTTGATAGTCTCCTGTTCCCTCCATAACCATTTTGATAGCCATCAAAGCTTATAAAATTAGAGATACTTTAGTAAAAAAACGGTAAAGTTTAACTCTTTCATCTCCTCCTCTTTTTCTTCTTAAAATGATTTTTTTCTCACTTCTTCATTCGCTATTTCTTAAAATAAAACTAATATGAGAAAGAAAATTATAGGTAATAATTAAATACTTTCAAACTATTAAGAAAGGAATGTGTTTTGGTGACTGCAACCTAAAGAAAGAAAAAAAAGAATAGTACTCTTTAAGATCGACATCTCTCTGTTTAAGAAGGAATAAATCTTAAGTGAACCTTTTCTCATATATATATATATATATATATACATAAGTTACAATCATCATTAGTAATGACTCAACCTTTTTTTGTTAAGACAATATGACCTAATGTGTGTGTGAGAGAGAGAGAGAGAGAGAGAAAAGCTAAAAAAAAACTACAAAAGTAACAAAGAACAAGAGACGGACAACAAATAATATTATAGAAAGGATATCTTTGAATATTGTGAACTTGAATTATGATTGCTTTTTTTTTCTTTCCTCCCTTTCCATCCTTGTTAAATGAATGTCTTATTAACTCAGTTAGCGGTGGGCAGGGACCGAGCGGCCAATGGATCGATCTGAAAAATTACTGGAGCGGACCATGGTTTTTAGCCCATAGGGCTAGGCTGAACTAGTAAGCTTATGAAAAACAAGCCCAATCCAATCTAGGCCCGATAATTTATATTTTTATTATATTATATTTTTTAAAAATATAATACATATTTATATATAAATAAATATTTTTGATATATATTTTTTTGAATATAACTTACAGTGAGAATTAGACTTGAGAGCTAATAGTTCATTGCCATAACTTTAACCATCCATACACATTCAACTCTCATTAAAAGAAATATAAATATTCAATATATTATATAACTAGGCAAGGCAGGCTAGGTTAGGCCTGAGCCTTTGAATATCGTTACCAAATTGGGCTCGCATAATTTTTGATAACAAAAAAATGATGTCTTGCTTTCATTATAGTTTTTCGATGGCAATTTAAATTTTAATTATGATATTAATATCACCCTTTTTTATGAACCACCTTTTGAAGCATTAAATGAATTCTTTGTTTAGTAGTTTTGTTCCTCATTCTTAAAAAAGAAAGAGAAATTTGGAAAAAAGTAACCTACTCTTGAAAAATTCGGTGTCTAATTAATTTCCATATTTTCAAAAACTAAATTTGGTGATATATGGTAGAGAATGATCATGTTTCAACGTTTTGAAAACATCCTGCTGCAAACATTGGACACCCAGCCTACTGTAAAATGGTGCAATGCCAAAGGAGTTGTTTTATATGAAAATTGTACTGCTTCCAGAAATAAACTCTTCTATCATGTCATCTTCCACCTCAAATATTGAACATATTCTATTGCATTACCGTGGCATGACCTTTTATGTCATTGTCGTGGAATTTCTTTATCTTTAGTCTGGTCGGTCTTGTTTGAGTTAAATTCAAGTTGAATTTGATGGCAGAAGCCTTGACAGTTTGGGCTTACTGATATAGTTTATAAGTATGAATCTATAGTTGCTAAGGCATGCCCAAGAGCTTCCCTGTGATGGGCTTCACTGAAGTCATGGTGTGGGTCACTTATGGTTAAAGCAGAAGGCGATGTGCTATAGAATGGAGAATGATTTCATTGTTGCATGTAGTGGATTACAGTCCTTTAAAGAGCTGTGTCACCCATAAACGTAAGGAGAACAGTTTTATTGGTGAACTTGATATGCTTGTGAAACTTTGGTGAGTTGAACAACATAATTATTTCTAATGAGTATTCAATGATGTGTGAGTAGAACTGTTTGAATTATATATAAACAAGAATTGGGAGAAAATTTGGCTATTTTACCTCAACTCAGAGTGTAAGCATACTAGTTTATTACTGGAATTACTATAACGGATTTAGCGAGGTTTATTTTGGGCTGTGGTGATGTTTTAGCTGGCTGAAGTTCACAAAGGCTCTATGAGGTGGGCTGGATTGGTGCTTCATGAGATTTCTAGTGTCACTGAAGTTTGAGTCTATTTATTTCTGGATGATTACCAAACAATTGTTTGCTTCATTTTGCATCCAAAGTTCTCCTTGCTTTCTAAATTCTTTACCATCGGTTTAGGCCAACCCAAGTTTTCATAGTCCATTGAATATCCAGCAAAAAAAAAAATAATAATATTAGCCAGGGCTATCTTAGTTGGTATTCGGTAATAAGTGGAGGATTATCCAAGATTTGAATTAGAAGATCCTATCGTGATTCATTGAGGATCCCTTTTCTTGGACAAGATGCTGAAGCTTATCAACTTGGACAGCAATAGGAGACCTGGAGTTTAAGTTGAATTGACTTGGTAATTTTTGTGCTTGATGAATAATCAAAACTTGCTCTCCTCAATATCAATTAACTTGTTTCCTTCAATATCTGGAATCATAAGTTGTGGCTTTGAGCTCCAGTGTCTCCCTAACTGTATTTCTTCAGTTGGTCAGTGACTTGAGCAAAGAAAACCTTCGAAAGCCTATTTTGTTTTCCTCCCTTCTTCTTGACCAGCGTGTGAAAGCTTAGTACATGTTGGAGCCTGATCCACATGCTATGGGCCGAGATGTTTGGCATCTGTACTGTGCATAACATCTATCCTGAAGAGGTGCTGCATGATTTCATGAGAGTAGACAGTGAAGCAGACTTCAAGGCCAAGTATGAAGGCTGGGATCCCTTTTATGCCATGAAAACAAAACAATTTCTTTGTTATCATCTTGATCGAATTTTCAGCAGACATTTCCATGGCATCTTTATGATGGAACCTAGTAACTTACTAGCGACAGATAAGGTAATTAATTACTAGGACTTGTGTGCTGTTTGATTTGTGTGATTCCACTAGCCTGATGATCTTGTTCTGATCCAATGAATCTGTTCTATGAATCTTATCTTGCTGATTCTTGTGGGGCTTGCATCATTACTCTAACACGTGACTCGGTATGATAAATATTTTGGTGCATCCTAAAACTTAAGCTTCGTCAGCTGTAATCAATATTGGTTTTTTGAGGCCTTACCTTCATTTCGAGCCTGATCTTGTGCTCTTATGAAGGTCAGTATGGTTAGCTTTGCACCCATGAAGTTTGGGACAATATCCAGTAGTTTGGCAACTGACCCGTTTTAATTCTTGTTATTTTTTATGTCACATGACAATGGTTGATGGAGTGTCTTTTTCTCCCTATTTTGACAGTTGACAGGTGATATACATGAAGAGGTGGAGAGTCATAATCGAATGCTTGACCGAATGGTGCATAGTTTACAGCTATTTCTGCTTGCCTCCTCCCCTTTTGTAGCTCTTTTATTGCTCATATACCACTTGACCAAATAGCAAGCTGAGCTTTTTTGTTAAGCTACTACCATTAGCTTAGTTAAAAACTTGGAAACACATCCTTAATTCTACATATGTTGTGATTTTCATAACAATATAACAGTGTGTATAGCATTTCCCTTGCAAATCAGCAAATGTTAAACACATAAAATCCAAGTTGCTGTCACCATTTGCTGTAATTACATGATGGTGCATGAGCTCGTTCAGTCTTAGATGGTCGTGCCAGTTGTTATTAAAGGCATTCGACTGTACATGGCCCAAGTTCCGAAGGCCTTAATTTGATCAGCCATGATTATCATAATGGGTCATTTGAAGTCAGTGCTATAAATCATACTTCTGGTGATCACATATTGGGGCAGTTTGCTGATGTGTTACTGTTACTGGTGGTCAAATCGCGGAGGGAAAAAAAAAAAAAATGCAATGGGAGGCACAAAATGAAGAGGCAACAACTTCAAAGTTTTTGGGCCCTTAAGATTTTGATATTCGGAATTTGGACACTTTAGGTGGTCGGCCATTCATGCTGTACTGAATAAGAAATGTTTATTGGCTCACTGGCATGTTGGAAGACGTACAGATGGACAATGAATCTAACTCCAGGCGGGGATCAGGAACAATAAGCTGTCTGGTGCGCAATAGCAAAAGCTTTTACCGTTTGGTGCCTTGCAGCCTCGTGGACAGCAGGCTGCAGCTTGCGTACTGCAGGCGCCTGAAGCAAAAGCAGTTGCATTCTTTTAGGTGATGCTTTTGGTCTGAAAGTGTGATGACTTGCAATATCGGACGCTTAGATGGAATTAGAGTTGTGTCTGCTTGAATCAAACATTCTTCAGGTCTCTTTCAGATCCCTGATAGCAACCAAACACTGATTTCGTTAGTGGCACGTCAACTAAATTTCAGTTCTCAGGTTTTTGCTTTTCAACATTTTATCCGACACAATCTTATGGATTTTGTAGGGGTGAAAAGATTAGAGCCGAAATGAGGTTTGAATTCCACGGGATTCGTTTTGCATCGTCTTTTTGCACGCATTTGCCTATTTTCATGCGCCTGTTAACTGTACTCTTTATGTGTCATGAGAGAGGTTTTTTTTTTCTGGCCTGAGTTAGGAGCGTCACGCACGGCACCAACCATTAAGTTTGACGAAGCTTAGGTTATCCATCTCATGAAAGCTGTGCCAATAATTTATTCTAGCTGTTTTTTTTTTTTTCTTCTCTCTTTTGGTTATGAGTGCAGGAGGACAAGTGGAAATTTAATAGTTAAGCATATGAGAGGATCTTTTAGCTGGGGGGAGCCGTTGTACTTGCAAGTTGTGCATGGACCACCATTTTTAGAATCTCTCAATTGTATACTGTTGACATCTTTTCATGAAACATTATTCCGTTGGCATGGCCACGCTTCCGTTTTTTGTCGTCTTTCTCTGTCTGATAAATGCGGTGTTGCTGGGGTGTCTATTGCGTTAATGTTGGTATTTTATGCAGAACTTGGGTGGTTTGTGTACATTTGAGCTACCAGTGATTAAGCCATTTTTCCTATCAAGGAAAAAAGGGAGCATTATTTCGTTTCACGCAATATGCTTGGCCTTGTGAGACCATAATTTACTGGAATAAATCATAAATGGATAGGTGAAAAAAGCTTTAAAAAGTTTTAATAACTAGCGATGATGCCAGAATAGGATTGTGAGATTCCGTGCACTAAAAGAATAGATGATGAGGATAATAGCATAGAAACGAGAAAGCCAGTAAGCCTATCAATTAGGACAGATTTACTAAGGTGATTTACATCAACAAAAAAAAAGCATAAAAGATGCTAAAAATTTCTTGTTGAGAGCCTTCTAATACTCCAAAAAAGAGCATAAAGGAGATGACGATAGACAATGGTGAATCTTGTAGCCTCTACATTTGTAGAAAAAATGGAGAGTAATGAAGATGGAGAGAGAGCGAGAAGGATCTTTCTAATGTAGCTTGGAGCCTTCCTTTAATGGATGGATTCTGCATCCAATGATGAGACCATATGGGTTATCTATATCTTGAGCAACATGCTTTACCATGATGGGGCTGCCTTACTGATTGAGATGGTGTAGGACGTCGTAAGCTGCATTCTCTACAAGTGAGTATATGTTTCTGCCAATTCGCTAGGAAACATGCATGTACCAACTTGTTGGGAATGTACCGCTTACTAACTTGTTGACCACATGCCTCGAGATCATCCTTACGATCGTGCTATTAGTGGTGCTGGCGTGGTCTTGGTTGCCACATGTTGCTTTACTAGGGGTTAAAGAATTCTACCTTATGACATGTCCTCCACTCCCAAGATCATGGTGAATAACTCAAGCATTGGTGTGTTGGGAGCACATATGCTTCCTTTAACTCAGATGAGTTTTTTCGAGCTTGTGAGCTTCTTTCATTTCTTAATGAATGTTGTTGAGCATCAGAGTTAACATGTTCCAAGTATGAAGTTCTGGGGCTCTTCTAAGTGGCTGGCCATAGTAGCTTTATTTTTGGGCGAAGTGTTCTTCTGAGTCGTGAGCTCTCTTTTTTCTTAGTGAGAGATAATTCTTCCAAGATGCTAGCTCTCTTTTCCTATTGTTAGGTGCTAGTTTGTTTCTGTTTGAGATGAAGTAGGTGAGTCTTAGGCCAAAAGCTTTTGAAGTGAACTAAGCTAGATTTAGCTTTACTCAGGTAAAGTCTAACCAAGTCGATTCATTAAGCTAGGAGGTCAACTTTTGGGCGCCCAAGCTTGTTAAGTTAGGCTGAGCTCCTTTAGTTGTGTCAAGTGTCAGTTCGGCACTCGACGAGCTTTCTTAGCTTTGCTACGTCTGAGTTTTAGTTTCTGATAGCTCATTGCCATCCGATTCACCTTGGCTCTTATCTTTAGAATACTTACACAAACTTGTTTGGACTTTGGTACCTTGGTACTTTGGCACTTCAATATTTTGATGCTTCAATGCGGGTTTTACACCCAAGAGTTACTAAACGATCTCATACTTTTGGTCGGCTGAGTGAAGTTGGCAGAATGGGCCAGCTCTCTCTTTGATGGACTTAGGTGGCTTGGTTTTTCCTTTATTTCCCATAGATAAATATCGCAAAGGTGATCTACAGCAACATGAAAAGAGCGCAGGGGAGGGGGGTGTGCAGGTGGTTTCCTAGCAAGGATTCTTCGATGCTTAATTTAGTGGAGGTAGAAGATGATGGTAGACAAAGGCAAACCTTATAGCTTTTAAATTTGTGCAGAAAATGAAGAGCAATGAAGATGAAGAGGGAGCTAGGAACAATCTTATTGAAGGTTAAAGATTAGTTACGGAAAAAAAGAGTTATGGAGAAGGGTCTTCCTTTTATGATCTAGAACCTTCCTTTTATTGACAGATTCTATATCCATTGATGGAATCATACGGTTTATCCCTATCATTAGCCATGTGCCCAGCCATGATGGGACCACCTTCCTAGATGAAATAGTATAGGGTGCCATAGGCTACATTTTCTATAAGTGAGAGTTTGTTTCCACCTGTTCCCAAGAGATATGTACATATTGGCTTATTGAGTATGCATCGCCGGCCAATTATAAGCCATACATTTTTGAATCATTCTTATGATCACACTATTGATGGTGTTGATGTGGACCGAATTGCTTTGCTAGAGGCAAAAAAATTCTATCTCATCAACTAGGCTTGGATAAATATTAGAACCAGTGGCTAGATATTCATCTATATGTTATGGCCAACCATTCTGATCTTTGGTTATGTTAAGGAATGAGGTTTTTAATTTTTAAATATTTTCATGTAAATATTTATATGAGTTTATTAATGTTTATGGGAGTGGACTGAATGCTATACATTTGTATTCTGTAGAGCCACTAAGGGCTTTCACCTAGCGCATGCATAACATTATAATTAAAGAGGTAAACGACTTGGAACTGAACGTTCGTATGCATCAAAAGTTGAAAGATAGTAGATTGTTTAGAACCCAGACTACAGAAAATTCCTATAGTTTGGGCACATTTCTTCTTTTAATTAGCTAAAGCTGGATTTTGTAAATTAAACATTCCACCTTTTTCTTTGATAACTTACCATCCAACGCTTTGAAACTGTATAGGGGCTCCATACTTTAAGCTGTTACATGATGTCAATATGTTGAATCATGGCACCTACATCATCTTAATGATTTTCTCCGAGTGATAGCCAGAGTTCTCCTCATTCAATAATTCTCTCTCTCATAATCGAGTGTGAAGTATATTGCCTATAATAGGAGTTCATTTTATACTATTAATGCATAAGAAGGTGAAGATGTGAGGATTTTTTATTTGAACCAAGTATAGTTAAGGTCGATGAGGAGGTAAGGTTGATGCAAAGTCATCTTAAGCGCAGGCTAGATTCAAGTAAGCAATTAAATAATGCAAGCTTCGATCATGTTCTATATGATTAGTTGTGACCAAACTACCACTGCACAGCTGAATTAGAATAATATATATTACTTAGAAGAAAGGTGGAATTAATAGCGTATGGGCTAGACATCTACCCCTTCGATTATTTTTTTTTCCTGCTTCAAGTGTTGGTCTCAGGCAGGCTCTCACTGAGATTTGTACCGATTGAAGAATGACAAGCTCCATCTGTACGTAGCCCGTACTTTCAAAATTACTACAGCCTTTACTATATCGACAACCAAACACAACTGAAAAATAATTGGAAACGATGGATGCAATATTTTTTTAGTTTTTATATAGGAAACTTCAAGCAATGACTCGCTGGGTTGTCTCTCTCCCCATCTAAAGCAACAGCGCATAGATGTAGATAAATAAAGAAGCGCCTGATGAATAGTTAACACTTTCTTATAGGCTGTTGCTATGGCGGGCAGAGAAGAGGAGAGCCAGGACGGTTGGCTTTGTGGTGGGTTAAAGGTAGTCGGAGCACTTGGTAAACAAATAGCCAGGCTCTCTCTCCTCTCTTTCTTTGTGAGTGTGCGTGCGTGTGATAGTGTGGTTGGGATGTCGAAGTTGAGAAAGGGACGTGGTCTCCACCTGCCCACTGGGCACGCGTTCTCACATGAAACCCTAATTTCCACCACACTCCCCTCTTCTCCCATACCACCTCCAATGCGAGTTCATAGCACCCACCCACCTTCTCATCACCAACATCACCTCACCAACTCAGCCCTAAAGGGACAAGTATTTCTCTAAACAATACAAACTCTCTCTCTCTCTCTCTCTCTCTCTCTCGGGTCGCTCTCTTGGGTCCACTTGGCTTGTATTTTAGGGTGGAACGGGAGCAGAGAAAAGAATACTCTTTTCCTACACCATCTTCTTCTGTGTCTCCCAGAAATATAATAATGGTTGCCCAAAATATTAAAGAAAGACACTCCTTTTCCTTGGTCGCCTATAATGGTAGTTCTTTCTAGTTGTTAAACTTCTTCTACATGATACAACGCGCAGAGAATAATCCTTCTTCCTCTTGGCTCCACCTCCTCAAGTTCTCCTATAGCCAAAAGCTCATCAAGCTCCCTTCTCTCCTTTTCCCCCATGTTTTCTCCAGAGGGTTTTCCTTCCTCCATATTTGATTCATGTCCACTTGCTTAGAGAGCTGAAAGATCGGTTAGAAGGAAGAGAAGGAAAATAGAAGTGAAAGAAGCAAAGAGGAACAAAATCGCTGTGAGGGGGGAAAGAGGAAGAGGAGGAAAAGAAGGAGAAGAGGAAGAAGAGGAGGAGGAGGAGGAGGGGACTCTATATTCCGACAAGCTGGCGAACCGTTGGTGGACGGGCCACTTGGGCCTCCCTGGAGCTGAACCGGGGTCCAGCTCCCCTGGTCCCAAGAACCAGGAGACAGCCCCGAAAGAAGCTGATCCTAGCGGCAGCGCCACCGCTCCTAACGATGATGAGGAGAGGGACAACAGCAGCGAGCCAAACGAAGGCGCCGTCGTGGCCACCCGCAGGCCCCGCGGCCGGCCCCCAGGTTCCAAGAACAAGCCCAAGCCCCCCATTTTTGTGACCCGTGACAGCCCCAACGCACTCCGCAGTCACGTCATGGAGGTCGCAGGTGGTGCAGACGTCGCCGACGCTATCGCCCAGTTCGCTCGCCGCCGCCAGCGCGGTGTCTGTGTTCTCAGCGGCGCCGGCACGGTCGCCAACGTGGCGCTCCGCCAGCCAGCTGCTCCGGGGGCGGTGGTGGCCCTCCACGGCCGCTTCGAGATCCTGTCCCTCACGGGGACGTTCCTGCCCGGCCCTTCGCCGCCGGGGTCCACTGGGCTGACGGTGTACCTGGCCGGCGGGCAGGGGCAGGTGGTTGGGGGCAGCGTCGTGGGCTCCCTCATCGCTGCAGGGCCCGTCATGGTGGTTGCGTCGACGTTCGGGAACGCCACCTACGAGAGGTTGCCATTAGAGGAGGAGGACGGTCCAGGGGAAGGAGGGCCAGGGCCGCTGCCGGGCGGTCCGGTCCCGGGGATGGCCGGAGGTGGAGCTCCTGGTGGCCTTCCGGACCCGTCGGCGCTGCCCATTTTCAATTTGCCGCCGAATTTGGCGCTGAGCGGTGGGCAGTTAGGCCCCGACGCCTTCCCATGGACTCATGCTCGGCCGCCATACTAAGGGAAGAAGACGACACTGATAAGGGAGAGGAGGAATGGAGTCATGGCCAAACACAAGTAGATGGATGGAGTGTTCAGAGTGAGCTATTGTTTACCTTCTAGTAAGAAATAGTCTATAGATGTGGTATTAATCAGTGACCTTTTAGCTGTCCTTCTACTCTTAACAAAGGTTACATGCAGCACAATAATATTGTCATGATTGTTTAGAGGTTTTGTTTGTTATGGAGGGGATATTAGGGGACATCAAGAAAAATTTCCAAAAGCATCAATTGTGTTGTTAATCATCCTGATATAATTTCTGCTCCCTACTAGAGGTTTGCTTTCGCTATAAAGAATAGATACAGCATTAATTTATCTGACATAAAGCCAAGAACTTCACAAGATTTCCAGGTACATTCAAATTCCCATGCTTCAGATCTTCAGGTGCTTTCCTTTTTTTCAGTCTATTTCCTTCATTCCATCTGATGTGTTTTTTATTATGATTACCAAATCATAAAGCCTTCAATAATTTAGATTATTTAGAAATTTCAAGAATAGAAGAGTTATCATAAGGTTTTTTGCTTTTTTTTTCTTTCTTTGCATCCAAATTAGACTGATAAAAGACTAGGGCTTGTTAAGCTGCACGGTAGCTGATCAAAGCTTATACAAGACCAGGTTCTTTCTTGAACATGACAGTCCTTTGTTGTTTTGTTTAAATAGTGTTACATAGATTTGCTTCTTCAACCACTGGCCTTGTAGACATCTCGGTAAAGCACCAGACTAGGATAACCATACTTTAAAAATATAGAAGAAGAAGAAGAAGAAGTAATGTTCAGCGTATGGTGTTGGGAATGCTATATTGTGCATAAAGCAATCTTAAAACAGGCGTCCAGCTTGCAGTACATGGTATAAGCATATGAATGTTTATGGCCAATGGCCAGAAAAATCCAATGAATTATTTTGTAACAGCTTTCAGTAAACTCTTTCGTCCCCATCTTTATTGAAACTTCCAACTAGTGGTAATCTGATATCTTCCCTATGCCAGTCATGCAACGTTTATAAGGTGGCTACTCCCAACATGGTTTAAGATCCAAGCTACATCATCTCAGCAATTACAAACTGAAAATGGTTGCATAGAATGTGAATCTAGGATGATTGCAAATATTTTGTTATCTTTTTCTAAACCTTTTTTGAAGAAATATTTTTTTCATCCGGTTTCAATTGATAACAAAATTAATAAGATAAAGACATGGACTAGAAGCTTGCTTGGTTTCTTTATGTGGGATATGCATAGGTATTGAATATCTATATGCTGATATGGACTCCTAAATGAAACAAACCAGCAGTAGAATATATATAAAGATTACAAAATTGTTCTCCTTTTAAGATATACTTCACTTTAAAAAGACAAAGCTAATTCTAAAATTTGCCATAATTTTATTCTTTACGTTTCCAATTAAGTATTAGCCCTATGTTTTTGAACCTCCGGATATTTTAAACACTACACATAATTCATATATATTTATACAATAGAGAGAAAGGTTGGGTTAATTTATTTATATCACTCTGAATCATTTTTCATATTGGGCCATGTCAGTGTGGTTTAAAAGATTAAGTTAAAGGTAACAGGGTCTGCGGTGCCGTGCAAGAAGGAAGACCACTCCTCAAACTGCTCATATATCTTGCTTTGCTGCCATCTTATTTCTGGACTTCTTCCAGTTTCACATCTGCCTTGTCCACATTATAAGGAGTCATCTACCACCTACTGGGTTTTTTATCTTTCTTTTACATTTTAATATATGAGGCGCCATCCATTATGGCCTTCCTTGAAATGAGAGAAATGCCTTTGCATATTTGTTTCCTCTTCAACTACCTGATAGTCAGTAAATTATTTCAGAAATCATATTTTTGTAGACAGCTTTATGTAAAACAATTTAAAAGTTTGGTTTCATTTTCATTTCTTTTCTAGGTCTTGAAAACAGGGACCAACGTGTTTTGACATCTGGATACAACCCAGTCTACATTTAAAGACTCGGAATTGAACGTGATAAAAAAAAATTCCCCATCACCTTTAGACTGAACTGTACAATTTCCATTTTTTGAAGAAATTTAATATTTCACTCTTAGGCATTAATTTTCTTATCTTTGTTTAAATATTCAATGAAGTCCAAAATTGTATAGCATAAGATCTTTTTTGCCAGCGCATAAGATCTTTTTTGTCAGCCGGTCTTCTCAGAGATGCATTAGGTTTATCTTCCAAAAGCAATAAAAATATCAAGGAATTGCCAGTTACTTCTCGTTGATTACAAACTAATAACAATTTATCAATGAATAGATTTCAATGAACCGGGCGCACTTGTCTCGCAAAAAAACAGAAAAAGAAGAAAGATTACGAATTAAAAACAAACCCTAATGCAGTTTCTATTCTTCTTCCTTGCTCTAAGAACTGTTGGCTATTGACGCGTTCCAAATATGCATGTCCGTGATGCTTGTTGCCTAGGCTGAGAATGCCAATCAAATCCATTGACTTTGACGAGATCATAATTTATCCTCAAGTACTGCTTGATATATATGTTAAAATCAACTTAAGATTGTCTGGACATTTAAACTGAGAGTGATTTAACGATAAAAAAAAGGATTGGAGTGCATCACGTCACTTTCTTTCTCCATCAAAGAAGGTGCGTGGTAACACCAAATATCGTCAGATGATAGATTATCAGTGTTTTTCTGGGAAGAAAAGGGGTGATGTTTGACTTGTTATCCCAGATCTCACATGGCAATAAGAGAACGTTTAATGTCAGTCTTCTTTGAGATGATCTCGTCACCAACTTATCATCTGTAACTGGGTTGCCAGTGTCCTACGCTGGTGACAAAGGCGTAACTTCTTTCCAATTGGACAGCTAAATTTCTGTAGATGCTAATTATATAAACAAAACTGTTTGAAATAATGGGTTCGGAGGTTTAGAAGAAAAAAAGGGACACAGAACTACGTGCAAATAGTACTCTATTTATAGGGAATCAAGTAACTCATATTTGATCCTCCAAAAGTTATAGCCTAGTGTTTCCAGTAATCAATTGGTTATTCATGTCCACTGTATCATTTTCTGAGGCTGACCGATCCCTTTTCCCAAATAATTTGACATTTGAAAGATGCAAATAGATCACCTGCAAAAAATTCTTCCAACATCTGAAGGGGTTCGTCTTGTAAGAATTTATCAATTATAACGATGAACTTTAAGCATCATTCTATTTAATTCTTGGACTCTAGAATAGTTCAAAGTCATAGTAAAATCGACTTATTGAATTCCTTATGGAAGCACATTCACATGGTCTTTTCCAATTACCATGTAAGCTAGGTCAAATCCAAAGATTTCAAGACTGCATACTTTTTAATACTGAGGGGTTAAGAAGAGAGGAGGGGTTTGATTTCAGAATTCAAAGAATATGTCCAAGGGACTAACTAGATTGAAGAAGGCACTGCTATTGTATTCTGATGTACGATTTAAATATTTATTTTTAATGCAAACTGTTGGTAACAATTATCATTTGCAATTGGTATAATCATTTATGTTCTTTGTAATCCCACATGTTCCCTCCCTAACAAGCATGTCCTCGTTGGGTCAATGCTGGAATGCACTTTTTTTTCCTTTAATGCGAGTAACGTCGGATTTTGATGGCAGAAAACTTTCTTTTCACTAGATTCTCTTGCAGACCGTTCACCAGGCATCAAAAGAATTTTTTTAAGTATGAAAGGACGATTCTTCACATGGATTAAACATAAAATATTCTTATATACCCTATTTCTATGAGAAGGCAGTGCAAGTTGCACCTAAAACTCCGATAGTAAAGCCTCAAATCCATGAATCCTATGAGGAAGATAAACGACACCCATTAAACCAACTCCATATCAAGATCATGATCTGTATTCCTTCCAGGGTTGTTTTTAATCCAATCATTTTGAATATCTTAGGGATTGAATAGAAGTCTGAAAGAAGAATCCACTAAGCATCTATTAATAATCCATATAAAAACCACTGTTCACATATAGCTAGGAGGGGACCATGCCTAGGCCTAGCTTACCAACTAACCTTAGAAATAAAAATATGAAAATGGAAGGTGTGGACAACTCGATTCGTGTTTAGTGTGTGAAAGATGCTTATTATAAAAAATTAGCGTCAACAGTGGATTGGGAGGCTCTAGTTTCCAAGTTGGAAGACTAATTGAGGTTGGAGCACATCCACCTGATTTCTTTTTGAAGTTGACGTCTTAGCAAATGCTTTTAACTTTGGTGTTCCAAGTATGTAGGATTTCAATTAGTAACTTCATTCTTCAGAGTTGTGAGGTTTAGTCTCGATCTAAAATCCAGTTCTATTCCCCTTTGAGGAGGAGGATTCATGTGATGATGAAAACCACCAACCAATAATTAATTCATCCATGTCCTTAAAAAATTTAATATGTTGAGCACAAGGACTTCAGAAGGCCTTTATGAGATGTCTGATAGGGTTTCTCCACGGTAGTTTGTTCCAAGGAGCAAAAGCTTCCTGGAAGCGCATTCAAGCATAATGAGTTAAGAATTGATCGATGTTCTCAAAAAACATAGAATCTAGTGGTGGCATGCCAGATAGAGCATCAAGGTAGGCTGTTGGACCAGAACGTATATTCTCACCACCTTGAAAAGGAGAGTGAGATTCTCTGGAATCAAAGAAAAGGGGAGTGATTATTATTATTATTATTATTATTATTATTATTATTATTATTGTTGTTGTTGTTGTTTCTGCAAGAACTGGTTCGTGATTACTCTTTTCAGCAAAGAATAGTTTTTAAGCGAAAAGAATTCTCAAACTTTTGCTCAAAATTCAATTTGATCAAAAACTTTCAAGAATGTTAGCACCATGACGCCCCATTAGATCAGTTAAAATTGAAAAACTAACTGGCATCATCATACCAATCAATTCATGTATTTACAATAGAGTAACATCTTAGTTATTTCATTAATTTTAACTAATTCATGTAATAGAACATCAAGATGTAATATTTTTAAAATATAAGAAACTAAAAATGTAACAACTAAAAGTTTAAAGATTATAATATTTTTTAGCTTAGTTTTTATTGTTTAATTATATTAACAAGCTTTTCATATCATTTAGAAGTAAAAAAGTTAAGGTTGATATGAAATTTTAGAGGCCTTAATCATATAGGCTTTTTAACCCTATCTATGTAATCTTTCTAGATGATTAGAGGTTTTACTAACATCAATATATCTATATAAATTAATTTAGAAATTAGCTAGGACAACATTGAGTATGGCATGGGTGAAGTTTAGGTGCAATAAAAACTAAGGGTGCATTTGGATAAAAAAAATTTAGGAGGGAAATGAGGATTTTAGAATTTTAAATTCAGAATTTTAAAACTAAAATTTTATATTTGACTACTTTCAAGGGAGGATTTTTAAAATTCCATAGAATTTACAAATCCCCTAAAGTGGTCATTTACAAATCCCACCTAAAAATCTAGTTAAAAGTGGTCAAAATATTTAATTTTATTTATATACTAAAATATTAATATAAATATTATAAAAATTTATTTACATAAATAATTTTTTAATATTTATTTTTATTTAAATATTAATATTTTATTATTAAATGTGTGCATAAATATTATTTATTTATTTATAAATAAATATTACATAATAAAATAACATTTATGAAAAAATTATTATTAATATATTTATGAAGTATATTATTAATAATATATACTACTATTCTAATTTATAATTTATGCAATTAAATATTAGTTTTATATTTTATAATAATAAATATTTATAAATGTTTTATGATTAATTTATATATTTTTATAACATAAAATTTATTTTTAATTAATAAAATATTTATAATCAAAATATAAATTTAATTAGAAACATTTCTAATATTATTTACAAATATTTTATTGTATTATTATTTTATATATTTAATAAAAATAATAAATATAAGTATTTAATAAACATAGTATTATATATATATATATATATATGAATATTTCATAAATATTATTAACATATACAATAATATTAATAACAAATATTTTAATATTAATAATAAAATATTAATATTGAAATAATAAATATTGATGAGTATTATTGAAATAAATATTAAATTGGATAAAAATATTAAAATATTTATGTAAAATTACATGAATTTATATAAATATTACAAAATAATATTTATAAAAAACTTTACAATCCTCAGATAAAATTTTATTTTCAAAAGTAATTATTTAAATAAGAAATTTATAAAATTATATAATTTCGAAATGCTGCATTTTAAAATACAGCATTTCAAAATTCTAGAAAGTTTTAAAATACCTCATCCAGACGCAACCTAAGGGATTAAAGATTCTTCAAAAATATGAACCTTACTACATTTAAACTTTGTTTGGATTGGCTGCTAGGATGCTTTTAAATGACTATTTCCTAATAGCTATCTAGCTGTTGGTGAATAACTGTTGCTAATAGCTATCTTAAATAGGCCCTTGTTGATTAAATTATGGAACATACCACTCCAAGCATCAAAACTAAATGCTTCTCTTGTGCCGTTCTACACTGGCATTCGGACCTGGGCCTGGAGGATCTAAGCTCAGTAATGCCTACCCAGCAGGCCAATATGGGCAACCCAAACTGGGCTTAGACTTTCATGAGATTAGTTTGGGCCGAACACAGGTGTGCATTTTTAAAATGTACTTTGCTTCTGAGCCTAGTTTTAGCCCATCATTAGATGAGATGACATTTCTTTTGCACTTGGTTCTAATTGTCACAATTAAAACGCCACCTACCAAATACTCTGTAGCATATAAGATTTTTTTTACTACCATCCACGTGAAGGTGATTAGGCTCTTGCTTCTATTCTTTCCTCCCGCACCCTGTTGTGTGTGTGTGTGTGTGTGTGTGTGTGTGTGTGTGACAGAGAGAGTTACCAAACATCTATTTTTTTTGATAGACATACAGACATCTATTTATAATGACAAATGGATGGAGATGACCAAGCTATTTACTTAGCCTACAAATCTGTTCACAAATATCAGGCAAGCGTGTTGGAGAGGGATCTCTAGCCTCCATTAGGTATATTGGAGGATCATAAGTACTTAGAGGGGGCTACCTTTTATCGTAGAATTTATCGTCCATTAGAGCTTGTTTATTTGTGAAAAACTGATGATGTTTGCAAGACAAATAAATAAATAAATAAAATAAAATTTTATATTTACATCTAATATTTTTTTCAAAATGACATTTGGTCTAAAAATATGTTTGGATTGTTTTTTATTTTTCTTTAATAAAGTAGCATTTTTTTCTCTATTTTCCACCATCTTACCTTTTATTATTTATCACCACCTTTAGTATCAACCATCCTTTATCATTCACTATATCACCATCATCATAACCATCACGTTCACCCATAATTTTTTTCTATTACTATACCTCTACTATCCATCGCTAGCATCATGACGATCATCACCATACCTCAACTATTGCCACCTTTCACTGTCACTCATCACGATATCACAAAAACTCTTCATTACCACCATCTTTGCTACTACCATCACTACCATCATTGTTTTTATCACCTTTACGGTTCATTTTCGTCATTGCCTTCATGCCTTCACCGCTCATCCCATTGGTATTCCTCTGTCATCATTCATCATCATATTTTTATCATTCACATAGCCTATCTTTTTTTTTTTAATTTTTAAATAAAAATAATTATATTTTTTAAAATTTTTTATAAAAGAAAAAAATTAGAGATAAAAAGTAAAATAAATATTTTACATAACTAAATAGGCTTTTAATTTTATTTTTATTAAAAAAAAAAAAAACTTGCTCTGTAACTTAATCCCAGGTTTCACTTGCTGCGGCCATGTTGGGTCCCAACCACCTTTTCACTGCCAACTTTTCCATAGGCAATAATTTAAGTTCATCCCTGATGGAAGTAAACGAATCTAATTCACCCGCTGGTGGGGGCACACCATTTCACTTCATGTAGGACCCTGACATGTTCCCTTCCAGTCGACCTTCCCATGTGGTAGAGAGCTAACGCATAATGACATATGCCCAAGTACTCATGAGAATCCACCAGCTTCTTGAGATTACAAAAAGGGCCAGGTTGAGTGCCGAGTGTTCCACAGGCCACGCCAATCCCTCTCAAAATCTCCTCCCCAAATCCCAAAGCGACTGCAACGTGGAGACCAGCGGCCAGGAGCTGGTAACATTACCATCTGGCCACGTGCAACCAAAGTCAAACAACTTCATGGCCACTTATGGAAAGCCCAAATCTGGGCTCAAGCATCTAAACAACCCTCTTCCCTCTAATTAATTTCCTAAGTGGTTTTGGTCCTTGCAGAGCAGTCATCAATACTCCAAAAAAAAAAAAAAAAAAACACAAAAGTTAACAGGCATCTCGCGGTTTCCATGTGAGCTTGAATTTTAAAGAACTGCTTCTAACTAGTTATCCTCTTAACTTACCCTACTAGTTTCTCTCGAAATTCTCACAGGTGTTAAGGATAAGAAATTACAAAAATATCTTCTGATACAAATTTTAAGAATAATTTTTTTTATTAGTAATATTTGATTGTACTTATAATATGAAGATACTTAATATTTTATGAATCTTGATATTTTAATTTTTTTTTAAATTTTTTATGAATAACTTTTATTTTTAATTCTTATTAATCTATCTTCAAAGGACTAACTAAGTTAATGATTTAGTAAGGAGAGAGAAAAATTATAGAAGCAATCATTCAATCCCTTGACCCCATATCAAAAAGTACCTTGAGCGTTGTACTGCGCTCATTGGCTACTAGTTTCTGCAGGCATGGCCCCAGGAATGGACTTAAACGTGGGAATGGGAGAGCCCATAGATTTGAGAGGATTCTTGCAGATCTTTTCATCCCTGAAGAGATGACGGGGTTGGATTCGATTTAGATTATGACTTTGCTCGTTTATTCCCAATGAACCTTGAAAGTTTTTTACCCAAGTTTCTCTCTCCGATGGTGCGTCAGGGTGACAGCAGCAAATTGGAGTTGATACTAAAATAAAGGATATATGTCTGCCACTTGGATGGCCAAATCCAGGTCCGTAGATCTTCCAGGCTTTTTTCTGCCAATATTAATTCCTTGTGGCCAAATCCAGACCTCCGGTATATTAAATATTATTTCAGCGCATCGCGGTGATCAAGCTGGTGCTTCACCACCTCCTTATTCTATATCGTTATAGACTTGGATCAGCTAACAAAAATACCACTGTAACTTGAGAAGTTAAAGCTATTTGTTTATATGTCTGGCTACGGCTGCAGTTAACTTCATCGCCATTCTGGCCTGGAAATCTTCTTCGTTTCTCTTCCCCTCTCTCAGCACATTAGTTTGCTGCCCAACAAAATAAACCTCATGGTCAACAAGCTACAGTAGTTGCTAGAGACGACATTTTTTATGCAGTTTCTTTTGCTTGTCCTTTTGCCATTTGAATCCTTGATGAATAAGCTTAGAATCTCAACACAACTAGCAGTTTGAAGGACTAAAGAATAATCAGCTGCCAGCCAAGCAACTAGGGAGTCACTGGACCATCATCTTCCCAATTTTGGGTTCTTAGAAATTGGAGGATCCTTGCAAAGGAAACAGCAATTACAAGCTTTCGGCCATTATGCTGTGTTGTATGTAGCACAATACTTCCATTCACCATTACAAGCTTTTTCTTGATGAAATGATGGAAACCCATTGAAATTCTCACATACAGATTACAAAATGAAGTTAATAGCAGAAATAAAAGAAAAGCCGCCTTTCTTTTTGTGCTTCAGACTCCACACCAAAGAAGGTTTCATTGCAAGCTCGCATTAGAGGGCTCTATATAAGATTGGGCTCTAGTCAGGCTAGTCAATATCGTTGTCCCAACCATTGGAATACCTGTAGAAAGAATCCTTCACAATGCATCACCACACCTGACTTTTATTTTGACCAAGGACCAAATCATACCATTGTCACTTGTTTTGCACACCAACCTTTTCCTTGTGTTCCCTCTTCCTATGGCTGCCCCAACTTGCCGAAATATGCAATGAAAAATATTGGATACCCACCCAATGTTTTCAAATCCGCTGGATGCCAAGGGCTCAAACACTGTGCACAAAGCGAACAATACGGATGGAAATTGTAGCCATGCATTAGTGATGCTTCTAGAGTGTATATCTTTCTCAGTCTTTTGGCTTAAGAACAAATGCAGCGTCTCAGTCTCTAGGTGTTTGAAAAAGAGTACAATATTCTGACACGCAAGGATAAATGGCATCAAATGCTATATTCATGGCACGATGCCACAAAGAATCCATGAGTTATTATTTCTGGAAAGCAGTTCAAGCCTCAAGAAGAGAAATTTACCTGCTCGTCTCTGATCGGTGATCACTATTTAGTGTGAAGAGAACAAGATATAAAAGAAACCAGAAGATTTCAAAATCTATGCCTGATAAAGAGTGGTGGAGCCTAGATTTTCCAAGTACAAAAATGATAACATTCACATGGAGGTCTGGCATTGCTTCGAATTTGTTGCCAACTGCCAATGTCATCCTGGTAGATAGCCCTCTGTTGTACAAAGAACTCAGGGCAGTGAAAACATTGACAGGAATGTTATAGAACTACCTACAGGTGCATCATTTGCTCCTCTTAACAAATGCATCGAAGAGTGGGTAAATGAATAGATGAGATCTATGAATTTGATGCTCAATCTTAAGTTTAAAATATTTTCTTTATGGCTGATTCAAAATCATTATCTAATTTCTGTGTACAGGTAGCTTGTGTAGGACATAAGTGTATGTATTACCATATCCGATTAACCAAGATCGATGGATGAAACTCAGTAGCACCATGCTGCAGCCAACTTAAGTACCTCAGTGAAGACTAGTGATTCATCTAATTCTATGTATTCTGAAGGACTCTGAAGAGCTCTTCTTTTAATACATGTAGCAGAACTGGCTTTCGAATCAGGCCATCCATTCCTGCCTTCAGACATTTCTCCCATATATCTTCCTCAACGCTTGCTGTTAAAGCCACAACCAAAGGCCAGCCCCCACTCCTGAACTTCTGAATTTTCATGGCCACCTCAAAGCCATTCATGCCGGGCATGTTGATGTCCAGAATAACAACTTGGAAAGGTGTCCCAGAGGTGCCTAGAGATCTCAGGCATTGAGTCCCAGAGGAAACCGATGAGACAGAACAACCCAATTTCTCGAGGAGCTTCTGTGTCACAACTCTATTGACACCATCATCATCGGTTAGTAAAACTTTGAGACCTTTAAACATAGAGGAGGTAGGTAGGTGGTGCTTGGGAGATCCTCTTGATTCAGAGACCGGCATAATGGGTTGCAGCTGGAATCGAATAACCAGTGTCATCATTTCTGGATGTCCTTGAGAATTTTCGACCGTCCAGATGTTCCCCTGCATCAGCTGCAGATTACGGCAAAACACTAAGGTAAGAGAGTAGCCAATATAACATGTTTACTTCTAATAAACATTAAGGTAAGATTTATTCTCTCTGGGGAAACAAAACTGGCATCATCAATTTTATTTTATTAACCAAGAAGTTTCTGCATATTTTATGTCAGAGAATAAAGGCAAGAAATTTTAATCATAGAAGCTATATTCACGGATTGAGAAATAAAATAAGTTGTGATAAAACATTAACTGGAGTGGAAACAAATTGGAATCAGTTCCTAAAGTTGAGGTCACTGTATTTTAGAGTCATAGAATATCAGTCATCATTCTGGTAAAGTTGCTCAAGCTATGGCAAAAACAACCCATATGAGAGTATCTTTTTTGCAAGCCAAGAACCTGTGTGAAATTGAAGATACCTGCACAAGCTTTTTGCACATGCTGAAGCTCGGGCCCATATCGAACCCCTCACTGTTGGGTCTCCTGGAAAGCTGAACTGATGAGCTTGAATCAAGACTTTGCGATCTTTTAATCCCAATCTCGAACTTTACACAAGCATGCCCATTAGAAAAATTTGACTGCCATGGAGCCCATCTCTGACCTTGCCTGTCTTCCACTTCATTATCACTCCGTACCCTTAATGTCAGATATCCTTCATCAGATCCATTTAACAGATTACCAACCATATGCAGTATTACATGAAATACCCGCCGCTCATCGCCAAGAACTCGATCAGGCACCGAATTCTCAATCTGGACTCCAAACCCAAACCCCCTGAAGTCACAAAGACACCTCGCAACACTAGCAGCTTCCTTGATCATTGATTGCAAGCGGAAGGACCTCATCTCCAAAGCAAAGTGCTCTCTGTTAATAGTAGAGATCTCCATTACGTCATTAATCAGTGTCGAAACCACACTGCTTGTTTTTGCCATTGTATCAATAATAAGTCTTTGTTCAGGTGTCAAGTTTTCTTGTTGCATGATCGACAACAGACCCATAATGGAGTGGATAGGTCTCCTCATTCCTTGGCTCATGACCCTTTGGAATGCATTCCTTGCCTCACTAGCCATCATGACATTCTGCTTGGCCAGAAGCAAGGCCCTGTTTTGCTCTGCCAGTTTGTCTCTCATCAACTGAGACTCCTCCAAAACAGCGGCATGAGAGAGGGCAACAGCCACCTGATCAGCAACAACTTCAACGATCTCGAGTTCATGCGGGCTCCAAATCCTAACATCATCTCTGGGAAGAACCAAAACCAATATAGCATAGCAAGTTTGAATAACTTCTGGTGTTCCCCCTTTGAAATCAGAAACTTTTAGCATAGGCATTCGAATAGCAGCCACGGGTCCCGATTCATCCACCTCTCCGCTGCTTGCAGACCCAAGCAAAGAGCCTGGCCTGAGTATCTTGACACCCTCGGAGTTTTTAACCTCCATGACATCAGGGTCATCGATTGGAATTGAGAGCCTGTAAACATCCGAAGATTTCCACGGTCTCAACTCATGAGTGAGATTTATCTCTTTCTTGTCCTCATTCGGCCTCCAAACTGCACAATTCTGGAGCTCCAATGTCTTCGAGAGCTCGACCAAAGTGGTATACAAGATGGTATGCCGGTCAAGTGATTTCCTAATCTCTTGAGTCAGCATTCGCACATGCCAGCTCGCTTCCTCTTGCCTCTTCATCATCCCGACTTCTTGGTCGAGCTCGCGAGCTTTTATTCTCAAGAAGTTCTCCCTCACCTTCACTCGTAGAAGCTGTGGGATCAAGGTCAACAAGGTTATCGCCGTCAAGAAGGAGACCAGAGCAGTGAGAAACTTGGAAACGGTAAGAGCCAACATCAGCATGAAGGGGTGTGGTTCGTAGGTGAATACATTGAGAAGGTGAGTTAGTCCACAGAGGACGATGAAGGCACCAAATTGAAAGAGGACCCATTTGAAGGGAAAGACGTTGGAGCATGTCACAAAGTATAAGAGCTCGAGGGGAATGGAGAAGTATGCTGCTGCTATCAAAAAATCACCAACTTTCTGGCATCCAATGATGCTCTCAAAGCTCCAACTGCTCTCGCCATCACAATTGCAGTGGTGGAATTCAGTCTCAGCAGAACAAGCAGAGAAGAGTAGGGACAGAATCAACACCCCATTGCACAAAGCTCTTAACATTTGTGCTAAGAAGCATCATTCAATCTATGCATGTAGGAGATCCCAAAACAACTTCCAAGCTCTTACGAATAGTATTGAATGGAGTAGAAAGCATAGACTCCAGTTTAAAACTCCAAAGCTCTTCTTATGCTCTGAATTCAGTAAGAACAAAAAAACTCATCAAACACGGAAGAGAGTAAAAAAGAAATCTATTTACCAAATCTGGATGCAAGAGAAAAGGATCACGCAAAGTAGAATGCTCGATTCCAAGCCTTGAATCTCTTCCATTACCCACAGTTTGACGAAACGGAAACCCATCTACCTAGCTTCGAGAAACAAAGAGGATCCTATTTATCACAAACAGAAGCAGGACGATCAAATCCTGGTAGCAAGATAATAACTTTTTGGAACCCGGAGATCTGAACCCGTGGAAAACCAAATTTCCAAGTCTGAAACCTCACCGACCAATAAAAATTCTGATAGAATATAAAGAAGTCAACAAAATCCAGTAGGCCCATCAACCCCAAGACTCAACAAATGCGTCCCCGCTTAAAGGTTACCCCTCTCTCTCTCTCTCTGTGTGGAAGCTCTTATTTTAAAAGAAGAGTAACAGGAATCCATCAATTCGAGGTGAGATAGGCTCAGAACTAAGGGAGATTGAGAAAAAAAAAAAAAAGAAACAAAATTTAAAACCAGAGCACAGAAGCAGAGGGAAGCGAGAACAATTACCTATAAAACCACCATCTCAACTGGCCATCCAAGGGGTAGAAGATTAAACTAGAAGCATTTATGATTTCACACGAAATCCTCACACCAGTGCTCCCGTCAAACGTAAACTCCAATCTATTCCAGTAGAACCCAAGATCCAGAGGCCACCGAAGGCCCTGCCTTGAGCCTCGCTCCTCCTCCACCTTCAGGGCCCCAGCCACTCGTACGACCGAGTGGGTCCGACCTCTTCCGCTTCTCTATCTCGTGTAATCTCCGGAACCCAAAGCAGACCAATGGTCGAATCGGTGGGCTTGGAGAGAGAGGGGAAAAAAAAAAAAAAACTTTTTTCGAGCTTGGAGAACTGGGGACGGGAAGCAGAGGTTGCCGTATCGGCAATTTGCCCTCCCTCCTTTTCTAATCACACCCCCCTGATATTTCTCCTTCTGCGAGAGATCGGCTAAAGGAAGGATCTATAATGGGGTCAAAATATCGGGAAACGCGTTTCACCCCATGGTCTGGACACTATTTTGGTGCGTGAGTCAGACCATTGGAATCTCCTTTAAAAAATAAATTAGAAATCCAAACCGCTCACCCAAGACTATATATTTATTTCAATCAATTAGAGCCCATACGCTGTCACCCCACCATCTTTTCTTCTTAGCCCTCTTTTCCTCTTCTCACTGGTGCCCTTCTATTCTCTCTCTTCAACCACGTTACCAGCAGCAAAGATGAGTCCATATTGATATTTCTGGCTAATTACAAAATTTCACTAAGTTATCATAAATTTACTTGATATTTTTAGTAAAATTAACTTTCTTCCTTTCTTTAATGATAAGTTTAATATTACAGATATTCATTATAATTTTTTATGTATTTTCAATTTATTCAACCAAAAATTCAATCTATCTAAGATTATAAATCAATTGCACAGAAAAAATAAGTAATTCTAATTATGATTTTTATTAAAATTTAATTTTTATTTTTATTTTTATTATAATTATTACACCGAATCAAATGGACCCTTGAAAGAATTCATGGTTTTTTATGATCAATGTTCTCCTTCTCCTCCCCCTCCCTTCTTCATTTCTTTTTTTTTTTATTTTTTTTCTTTCTTTTTTTTCCCCTTACTTTTCCCCTTTATTTTAAATATTTTGTATGTTTATGTTGTAGCCATAGCAACCCATGTTTAGGAGAAGGATTAAAAAGTCCATAAGCAGCTGCCATTGGCCTTTCAAAAGAGGCATTGAGCAATGCAACTTGACCTAATTAGTCATTTTGAAACATGGTTTAGGTTTTGATGTCAAATTTAACTAAATTCTTCCATAAGAATTAGTAAACTCTATCATTTAGCAAAAATTCGATGCGTACATGAGGCGACAAAAAAATTTTGATTAGCTTGAATTCGAATAGTGTGGACTAAAACCAATTTTCGTTTAATATCAAACTCTTGCCTAATCAAACTTGCTTTCACACTTGAAACAAACGATGTGATGTTACTTGAACTTGTCAAAGATGATCATGTAAAAAAGCATACCTATCTTTACTCAAAGTCTCCAATTTGTCAAATATGAAGGCCTAAAATGATAGCCATTTGCAAGACTTCTAGAAGAACAGACAAAAGATAATGTAAATAACGTTCAAAGATAAAATTTTAAAAAAATGAGTTTTATAGCTATTTTCTCATCACTATGATTTATATGTAGATATACGGTTCTTAACTAATGCATAGATAGATATTTTTATCATTTAGTGAATAATCTTTCATGCATTGAAACTATATCTATATCCTCTGTTTCTCAAATCCAACATTTTATTTTCTCATGTTCATAGATGATAAAACCTAACATTATCATAGGATCTCAATTCAATTGCACCCATCTTATAAAAAAGATTATACTTCTAACGAGCGCAACAGAAGAAATTTTTAAGATTGTCATCCATCCAAATATTGCCCACATGCAAGTAAAAATTTCTTTTTCATCGAAGAAAAAGGTTTAAGGATAAGTACGGCCGGGTTAAACTTTGATCAAGTGTCAAATATTCTAGGCTGAGCTTAAGACCGCTTGCCTACTTGGCTGAGGCATTTCCCTGAGTCTCCTGATGCTTTGATGCAGGCAATAGATAGTTTAAATTTCTTACGTTCAATTTGTGGGCGTGGATTCGTGGGATGCATGCACGATTTGATGTCATTCATATAAGATCAATTGCAACTTGGTGCGATTTGAAAATTTTAAAGCCAGTTTAGCGTTGAACGAAGCGTGCGATGGAAAGCTGGCCAGCGACTCTCCGTGGCAGCTCATGATGCCCGTAAGAAGAGAGGATGGTAGCAAATGATATATATAATATCAAAATCTAACCCCTCCCAAGGTCCGGACGGCAGGGTGCCATTGGATTGCCACTGGCCCACGTAGGGGAGTTCAATTAATAATGAACGGTCCTTCCTGGAACCAGAATGTGAAGGGAACCTGGACGCTCCTTGGGCAAAAGGCTGTGAGGCCCCATCAGACGTCACACGGCCTTAAAAGAAGGGTCTTAAGGGACGCTGCTTATAAAATCCCTTTGTTGTATGTGATAGATAGCATGAAAGGGAGGCATGGTAACAAGTGGACGCTTCAAGGCCACACTCCAATGGCCACGTTTTAAAACAGAACTCGCCCTGGCCGCTGGCCCACGGGGGTCATGTTGCTTGCTTTGGCTCCTTGGTGACGCTTTGAGCCGCTCGAGCTTTTGGAGTTTTTGTTTGCTCACGAAAGGGCGTGAGATTATATCATGAACAGAGAGGCAAAGGCATTAATTGGACGGCTGTGTTGTTATGTATGACTGTAATGGATCGCTGCAACCTTTTGCACCATTCCTTTTTTGAATTTGTCATGGAGGTGTAAAATTGATATACGCCATCATAGATCCACTAAGTCTGCTTTGTAGAGTTTTCTCTTCTTCTTTTCTTGCAGAGAACAACAAAAACAGCCCCACCGATAGAACCATTTGAGAACCATTTGAGTGCTGACAATTAACAATAACTCAAGCAAAATATCTTCTCCTAAATTGAGGAAGGAGAGTTTCAACCTTTGAAAGTTCATACTAACGAATATTAAGGTTTGCATGAATTATATATTGAAGAGATTCTAAGTACTTATATAAAATTAAGAGCTTAAATAATAATTTTTTAACCTTCTTTTTTTTATTTTTTTTTTTTAAGATAAAAGTTTGAGTTGTGATATAGAATATCGAAGTGGATCTAACCCATAGCCCACATAAATTAAAGAATACTTCAAATGGACTTTATTATTTAGATTTGATTAACTTTGGATGTAAATTTGTATATGAACTCTTAATCTAGTGAAGATGTCAAATTTTGAATGGGAGGAATACATGTGAGCTCGTGCCGGTAAGTATTTAGCTATGCATTAGCTATATATTGAAAAGATTTTAGATACCTATAGGATCAAAGAGCCTAAATAATATTTTTTTGGCTAACTTTTTTTTTGGTAAGATTTTAAGCTGCGACAAATGATACCGAAGTGGACCCAGCCTATTGCCTATGTAGACTAGAAAACACTTCAAATGAGCTCTATGTTTATAATTTAAATTTGATTAGATTGAATGTGGATTTAAATATAGTCCCTTAGCCTGTCAAGTACATCAGGTCTTGAATGGAAGAAGCATGTAAGAGTCTATATTGACGAGTGTTTAATCCTATATCGATTATATATTGAAAAGATTTTGAATACTCATATAGATTAAAAAGTCTAAATAATTTCTTTTAAGCTAGCGTTTTGGGATGAAATTATGAGTTATGACATAATAAATAGAGTACAACATTATTCGTAAATAATAACATATTGCTACTGATATCTTTGCCACCTATTTGATTTGTGGCTGTCCTTGCATGGTTGTGAGCCGGAGGACTGTAGAGTTGTGTTTGGTAGATAGGATAGGATAGAATGAAAGAGAGGACAAATCAAGATAAAGAATAAGATATAATAAAAATTATCTGATCTCATATTTAGTGGAGAATAAATTAATAAATTAAATAGGATAGTTATATTCTTAAAAAAAGGAATAGTTATTGATGAGGATAAAGATAAAAAAGAGAAAATAAAATAATAGCTCAATAGAATAAAAATGAAAATATCTTTTTTTGATAAGATAAATTATTTTTCTTTCAACGGAATTAACTATTCTGTGAAGCAAAATTTTATTTTATTCTTAGAGAAAATAAGCATTAGAAATAACTAAAAAAATTCTCTCTCCTTGTAATCCTATTTGCCAAACACACTCTAGGAGGACAGCAACCAGCTCATGGAACGGGATGGAATAACCAATGAGCAGATCCTTTACATATTTTTATGATGACCAATATTTCTGGCTTTGCTTTCAGCTTTATGGAACGAAAATTGGAAAGAAGCGTGGTGATAGTTGTTGATTCCAAAGTCTACGATCAACAATGGAGCAGTCGGGGGTCTTGTGAAGATGACCCATCGCGGCACGTCGCCCACTAAACGTACGCACTTTGGACTCGAAGGAATCCCGATGGAAAGCCTCCTTTCATTGGCACCTTTCTTCGTAAATGCCAAGAGGATTGCATCCTAGGAGAACGATGGATCCGGCCTCTTACCTTTTGGGTGGCTAGCACGCGAAGAACCTTCGCACTCTTGATAGATTTCACCGACTTTGGCATACGGCCTCAGGCCTTCTCCCGGCTTTTCAGTGCGTGCACTTGGTTGGAGTTGTGTGAATGTTTTTTAATCTTTCTTCTGGCCCTTTGCGACAACCGTGAGTTTGTTAGGTACGAGACGTGGATGCCAAGGAAAATTGTGTCACAAGGCACTTAGGTCAGTGCATGCATTTCACCAGGCTCATGGGCACGGCATTTCAAGGGCGGTTCCACAGTGCAAGAACCGTACAATATATATAATATTTTTGGCCAAGTAGTACACACCTCTTGAGGAACAAGTCAATGACCGAGGCGCAGTTTTAGATTTTGGGCAAAATTCTATTGACTTAGTTTAACATTAAATGATTTAAAATAAGTGCAAGAAGAAAAGTTTTGGTCCTTGTGTTGACACCACATCTGCTGGTGTCTTGAGATGCGTCTATGAAACCAAAACGCCAGTATAAGAAACGCCAACATCTTCACTACTAATCGTTGGCAGCTTCTGAGTAGCAGCGGATGAAGAGGGCCTTGTCTCGGATGGTGATGCACTCTTCAACTAATTTGCGCATGCACTCCTCCAGCAGAGAAGAAAAAAGAGCGAAAGAGGCCTGAAAATATATTATCTCTAAAAGACTCTTTGACAGCCGAGTCAACCTAAGAATGTAAAAGAAGACTTAAGAATTTCCTAAGATAACATGCTGAAGCTTTAGAGCTTAGATTTAGAACCTATTTACTTGACGCCTGCTGATGTTTTTATTAGTTTTGATTGCTTCTTTAGGAGTGTGCTATTCATTGATGGATAATAAAGATGAGTTTTTTTTTTTTTTTTTTTTTTTTTGAGATATGACAGCATTTTTTATGAAGTTCTTTCTAAATAAAATTTATAAATTTCTTTCTAAATTAGATAATAAATTTTTACTCAAAATAATTTGCATATTTGGAAGGAAATTGGACCAAAGTTTCTTTCCATACCATGCCACTGATAAAGGCAAGAAACCAAAGAATTGGATAACGTCGGCTTAAATGTGTGCCTCGGTACTCTGTACCTTTTCTTTCTTTCTATGGGGGTGCAATATGAATTTGTTTTTGAATTCAAATGCTGACAGAAATCTGCCTTATTTTGCTGGCATGACGTTTGCTTGGTTGATAAAATTCAATGTTTGGAAGAGGTTCATGCATCTGAGCCTCCATGCATTTATGATGATAGAGCCGGCATGGCGACCCATGTGAAGACTCAGGAAACTTTCATGAGAGAGAATCTGGTTTTCCTCGAAGAGTATGCAGGGGTTGTTAACATGTCCAAATGGTCCAACCTGATAACAACTGTTGAATCAAAAACTCAGTAGCACCCAAAAATAATAATAATAATAAATATGAAATGAGAAGAATTTTCTTTCCTTATTTTCCCTGTGTCAGCTGCTACATGGTTCTATAGAAACAAATGGTGTGTCTATAAGTCTTATAAATTTATTATATTAATTATAACAGAATTGATGATTGTTATGTTATTGCAATTGCCAAATATATGTGGGAGAGTAGGCCACGGCTCAGCCCTCTGAAATCTTGGCACGGATCAAAGCTTAAGCCTAGAGAATCCAGTAGAAGTTATTGCTTGAATTAGCTTTTAGCCAATACAGCTATCTCGCATAACCATTGGCTGGCAACCACTTAAAAATCTTTCACCAACCAATCGAAACAGCCCTTAGTCCTTAGGTTTCTGATGCCACTGCAAGTTGGCCTGAGTCTGCTTTCTACTTGAATCATCTTATCACTGTGATGAGCAGCCAACAACACCAACCTCTAATTTTAAGCAACCAAGCAGATTTGATAGAAAGTAAAGAGCACCGCGTATTTTGAAAACTTGCTTGCATGCTGTCCCAGCTAATAATCCGCATGGTTATAGCTTGTGTGATGAAAGATGATAAAGCAATTGCCAATCATGTTGATACCACCTTCTAATGGGCAGTGTTGGACGCTCAATATTATTCTCATTCAAGTGCTCACAAGGGATTCCATGCTTTGACCCAGGAGGCAAAAGAAACATGATGAATACAAAGCCCAACAGAACAACTAACCGCTATCCAATGGAAGTTTTCAATGTTCTCAAATGACTATTAAGAGGACATGAGCCTACCTCCACATGTGGTTTTATAGTACAATTTTTCATCAGCAACTACAATTAGAAAGAGAGCAATACAATCATTTTCGGCAAAACTTCTGTACAATAGCACCCTTTTTCTAGAACTTAACTTTGATCATCGCTCAAAAACTAGACCTGAGACTTTCAGAATGCAAGGCATGAAGAGAATCCAAGTGATTGTTGTTCATTTGTGTATTCAGAATTTTCATTCAAATCAGCAAGAAGATCCTTCGCATATAAATCATTCTTCAGTGTGAAAGATTAATTTTTGCAAGTATGCAAAAAGTTAATCCAAAGAAGTTAACATCTAATATTATAATTCTTGCATAATAGGTGGTCTTTCTCATGCCGCCACATGAAATTAGAAGTAGAAAAAAATATTGAAAATAAAATCATTGAGGCTATGAGACCTTCCAGTTGAACTTCCTAGCTTTTTCTAATCTTGCTCGACTGTCCACCAATGACAAAATATTCTTTACAATATATTAAGCTCTGCTTAGTTCTAGTCCATTTAACAGGCTTATCTTCACAAAAGCATATATGCCGACAAGAAATGCAATGAAACAACAAATAAAATGCCTTGGGGGGGCTCACATATGCATGAAAGATTTTGTGTCATGTCCACTGATCATTAAACATTTCAATTCCTAAGGTCATTCGGTTTTTTCAGACATGATCATAGCTAACCTTAACTATCATTCATTCTTCAGGAGTGATCATGGAAGAAAATTTTCCCCTGGCACCACACCAGCATAGATTTCTCCTGGTTGGCCATCTGCTCCTTTTCTGCTATAATTTCCACGTGAAGAAACAAAACCAACTTTACAATAGAACAAATTGTATCATATCAAATAGAAATATTCCCTATGATCAGCCTTCTGACTCATGACCTAGTTGAAGTTCCAAATCCAATTCTTCTCCCTTTTCACTTCACCTTCCTCTCTTCTCAATCATCCACACCCCATCACCACCATGAACTCTTAAAACCAAATGCATCTCCTTACCCAAAAGACTCAGCTCTTCTGTGGCAACCATCATAGGATTTGTCTCTCAATCCTTAATCAGCAAAGAGAGCCATACCATGTACTAATTAAGTGCTAGAAAATGAGAAACAAGGCTCACTGTGCTACTGTCAACCTGGTCTTCAGTGAAGAAGGTGTTGAGGAGACACGGTTTTGATCAGGGAAGGCTGGGTGATATATATATATATATATATATATACTCTTCTGTGGCCGGCCCCTCGCTACTTTCTATACATTTTCTTCGATTCAGTGGCTTGTTATCCTGTGTTCTTTCCATGACTTCAGTTCTTCTATCTTTCAGCTAGGTCCTCGACAACCATTCCATGTGAGCTTGCTATCTTATATGATATATCGAGCAATAAAATTTTGTTAACTCTCTCATTTATAGGTCGATAGATGGTTGATGAACAAGATATGAAGTCGCGTTATTGTGTACTGTAGTGTGTGGGTTTAACGCATAGCATGCAATAAGAAGTTCCGAGTAATTAAGCCTACGTACGTACCATGCAAATTTCTTCTCAAAATATTAGGCAAAGTCCTTGATGCACCAACGCTCGAGGTCCAAAGGATCAAAGGATATATAACTTTGTTGATGGAGCCGATGCGATGGACGCCCACAGGCATATACACACTATTAGAAAGGCAGTTTGTAAGCTTTCGATCTAGTTGAATTTTAACATACTAAAGTATCGTAGGTCCATCAACACAATGTTCAGAAGGCAAAGTAAGTCCAGTGCTGTGAAGCTTAACATTATAAGCTTAGAAGATCTTGGAAATACATATGATAGTGGCAAAAACTTGAACCGTTTCCTATGACACACTGTTGAAATTTAGCGCAAAGGGTACGTTATCTTGGACTAGTTGATCGTAGATATACTTATTTCCACCAGCCCTTGTGCTTGGTGTAATACAACCAGTGATGAATTGATTCTTTCTGTGATGCACAACTTGCTAACATGTCGTCATCTAGAAAACCTAGGCTCATGCCATGCAGGTCAACAGCTTGAACAATATTTTTAATCATTAAGTCTTTAATCATTAAGTCACGAAAGTACTTGGTGTTTCCATTTGCAGGACAACTGGAGAGACCAGATTCTAATTTCCACTAGAACTGGCATTTCCCCCGAGGAAACCAAAATGCATTTGGGAATTGGGGGCAGGAAACCACATATTCTATCAGAGAGGAATAGGTAAAACTATGGAGAAACCATTGAGAAATAAGGGGTCAGCATGCATTGGATTAGATTGATTTTAGTTCGGAACCTAAATCTGATCTAATTAGAATTGATTTTGAAATTTTTGGACCTGTATTTGAACTGTTTTTATCCAAAAATTATCCCAGAATTAACCAAATCAGATTGATTCAGCCCTAAGTTGCTTCCAAACTAAAACTGTTTTTTTTTTTAACATGTATCTAACATTTAATGGCTTAAAATTTTCTCTTAGTTGTGTTTAATAGGAGAAATATATAATATTCATTGACTAATCTAAAATTCAAGGTCTTTTAATGGAGATGGTGGATAACTTATAAACTGCATGTGATGTTTCAGATTTGATCTCTGAGAGCACTTTAATTCTCTTTAAATTTTCTTCAAAAAAGCAGATGATCAATTCTTAGGTTAAAACCAAAGAACCATTCTCTAGAATCAAGAACTAACCCTAAAGAAATCTATTCCTTTGGGTTAGTTAGGGTCAGTTCTAGATTTTGGACCTAAAATCGACTCTATTAACACTTAGAATTCAACCGATCTAATTCGATCATATTAGGTCGAGTTAGTATTAGTTCTTAAGCTACCCTAAACTATTGCTGGCCCCTATTGAGAAATATATGAAAAAAAAAAATTATTATGCCTCCAATCTAAAATTTTGAGCCTAGGATATGACAACAACCACATATTCATAAGGTGTAACCTCAAATAATAATATGTATAAAATAATATATGAAAAATTTAGAAGAGTTGAGTCATCACTTACCTTATAAGTACAAACACTACAATCCCAATCAAAACTAATTATACTATTCATAACATATCACCCAAATTATATTTAATTAGCATATAGTTATATCTCAAATTAATTTCTTAATTTCTAAACATTATACCAATCAACCCTATTAGTCTAAGAAATTTCCATAAAAAACAATGACGATGAGACCAATCATCAACAATGCTAAGAAAATCCCGAAATAAGGCACATTAAGGTTTGGCCCAAATTCTCACAACCAGCGATCACTAGCAATAATCAATGATAACCAAGTTAGGGGGGAGAGAGAGAGAGAGAGAGAGCAAAACAACCTTTTATCTATAAGAGCCGGTGATGGCTGACCATCAGTAATATAGAGGAGTGCCAGGATCTAGCCTCAACAAAAACAAAGGATTCACTTAGTGTCCGAATCCTGAATCCTAATAATTCTTTGGTGGAATTCGATTGCCAACAATGAGGATGACAAGCTAGGACCTAAGGCAAAATGAGGCACTACTTCTTTTTCATCTCCAACAAGCCTCCAAGGTGTCACAGGGCCAAACTCAATGGAGAATTGGTGATGGTCCAATTCCAAAGAGGAAGAAGAGTCTGTTTATAGAGGAGGCTCTAGTTTTTCTTCTTAACTTTGATGGGAACTCGGAGTCTCAGCTTGAACTAGAGGTTGGTGAGACCCTAACTCCGATCAAGAGTCTCCACCTCTCCTATGTAAACAAAGCTCGATCTCCCTTCGGATCAACTCAGCGAGCGAACTTGGTTGAAATTTTTTTTCCTCTCAGGCTAATCAAGTGGATTGGGCCTTCGACATGATTTTGAGCTATCTCAATGGGTTTGGGCCTCATAAAAAGATTTTACCCAGGTCAACTAAATTGGAAACCAAAATATGAAGTCATTGAGGCTAGATGGACCTAGTTTGCAGGCTAAAGAAAGTGCATGATTAGACGCCACACCAATTATAATTTGGCTCAAGTTAGGCTTGGTATATTTAGTTACTATGAAAGAGAAAGAAAAATAAAATTTTTTTAACAAAAAAGAAAAATGAAGAATTTTTTACTATTTGATTATAGTAAGAAAATTAAGAGGAGAGTTATTAAAAAATTTACCTATTTGGCTAGGATAACTTTTATCTTAACCAAACCATCCATGAGAAACTTTTCTTGTTTTTCTTTTTCAAAATCAATACCTCTTGGAAAGTAAAAATTTCAAGATGTTCAAAAAAAGAACCCTAAATTTTCTCTTAAATTATTCAGTATACCTATAATAAACAAAGCTATGCATGTATCACTTTTGAAACGTTTAATTATTGGTGTTAGGTCAGTGGTTTTAAAATCTGATATTTATAATTTAAAATTAATAAGATGCTTAAATCCATACTTTAATTTTCACCAATAACTATAATGAAACACTTATTTGTGTGTGTTTAAAAAGATACAAAAGATTTTTGCCTCAAAAAATTTATTGTTATTGTTATAAACTTTGCATGTATTAACTATGGTAATTAAAGCATGTCCAAATATGTTAACTTTTTATGACAAATTGAATAATTAAAGGCAATTTAAGGTTCATGAATTTGACACGATGTAAAGAAAAATTTAGACAAAAATAACAAGCAAATAATGAAACGAGACTCCTTACATTAATATTTTGATATGGCTTTTATAGAAAGCTAAAGTAACCTTGAAACGGTTAAGGTAAAGGATATGAACAAAATAAATAATATCATGCATGATATATTATAATAGATTCACTAGCTATGGTCCACATTCAGTGTATTTACTCATCTATATTATGTAGACGCTAATCAAATTATCTCACATATTTAGTAGTCATATATACTGGTGATACTATTCAAATAACATATACGCTAGAAGTTATTTTATTTTCCTAGATATTTCAAGTTTTTACATTCATTCTTTTCAAGATGTGTACAAATGAGTTAAAAGGACTCATGGCTGGTTAGATGTTTTCTTAAATTGGATTTTATTAAAACTAATCAAATCTCAAATAAAACTTAATATTTAAGTCAAAGTCATATTCTAATTGAATTAAAGCTTAAAAGACAAGCTCATGTCTAAATATACAAATAAAACCTTACATGCAAACATTTAATCTATTCTCAACATTTTATTTATATAACAGATCACATGATTCTTACATGATCAGATTTAATGTACCCAGGAATGCCAAAGATATTTCATGAATATAAAGAATACAGATACTTAAGCAACTACCAACATTATAATTTATGAGTAGTTTGGTTCTACACGGTAAACATACCATGGTGATTGAATCACAATATAAAGTAGGGCTCGAGAAACCACGCAGCTAATGACAGCTTTTTTTGTCATAAAAAATATAATTCATATTAATAATAAGGATAACTACAAAAGAAAATGGAGAGACAATGCCAAATGTATAGCTATAAAAAGGAAACCAAAACCCTATATCAAACAAAGAAAGGGGAACATCTGAAGCACAATCGAAATCGTTTGCTCTGCCATTTTCTTCTTCCGAATGTTTTGAGGATGGCAAGGAAATAGAGCTAAGTGATCCTCCTTGCAATATTTTCTTGAATATCTTTCTATTTATTTCTTTCTTTCTACATCTTGTTTAAGCCATGAGGATTCGAAAGAATGCCTCTAAAATTCTCGGTACTGCTTCACCTATGTTTTATTTCGCAACACAACCAAACGCCATCAACACCTCATCAATCGATTCCTCATCACAATCGATCGTGTGTGAGTTGAATCGTTCTCCATGGGATGTGATCGACTTTTCCTCTGGTCCAATTTCTTGGTACATCGAAAATACGGTTAGATTACCTCTCTCGTTTTCCCTTTTTCCTGTTTGTTTTGCTATTTTTCTATGCTATTCGATGATAAGCTCTCGTATTTACAATCTCCATTCAGAAGCTTAGTGTTGCCCTTAATTCTCATTTGTTTCTTTTTATTGTGACAATTTTTTATTTCTAAATAAAATGAAAAAAATGCAAATGAATTTGTAGAATGAATTTGTAGATAAGTTTTTACCCAAATTGAATGTATACTAGATTGTATTATATATTAGATAATCTTGTTTGAATTTTGGCTTTTTGAATCAAATGAGAACGATTAAGGTTTACTCCTATTATTCTCTGGAGCCGTAAGTAAACCCTAAATATATTTACCTCGATTATCTATGCTTTTATTGTTATATTAGTTCAAATGAGAGGGATCATTATGCTTGCTTTTAGTTCTATTAAGATATTGTTCTCAACCAACTTTAGCTTAAGAGGTTCTCATCCTTCTTCACTTAGCAAAGTCTAGGGTTTGAATCTTGAATGGTGTTTTTATTATATTTTTCATAAAAGAAATTAAGAGTATCTCTCCCCATTATCTTCTTACCTTATTTCTTATGAGATTTGAATTATGGGCTTCCACAGGAGGACAAGGAAAAGGATATAGATATTTTGAAAAGTGACTCTGAAGGTCAAGGAAACTCCTCTCATATTTTAACAAAGTAAGCTTGAAAGTATTGGCTTCTTCTATCATACTTATTCAGTCTTTACTTTTCTACAAATTAGTATATAAATCTAATGATCCGATATTTGATCAAAATTCTCTCAATTAAACCCAAAATATAGTCATAATTATTGGAACCTCTTACATTGCGTTTACCATTATTGGCAGTGCTATAATTGAAGCCAATCCAGATATGAAGATGGAGAAGAACAAAGGAATAGAGGAGATGAAAAATAAGATGGAGCAGAAAGTAAACAACATTAAAAATAGAAGGAAGAGAGGGAAAGAGTTGGAAAATAGTTGTGCCTCTGTTGTTATTGGCATGAACAATTATAAAAAGAGTGAGGGAATGAAACAGAAACGCAAAGAAGTCTTCAAGGACCATCAAAGGAGTCGTCAAAAGATGGTGGCTGTTGACAATGGCAATGAATATTTCTATTATACATGTTTTGGCCCTGGATATGGAAAATGCAAAAGGGGTGACAACTCTAATAGCCAGCCAATTGAAAAAGAAACAAAGTTTTTGAAATCATGCAATGGTCAAATTGGTGAGAAAGTTAGATCTATGAATGCTAGAAAAAGTACCATTGATGCTAATGAGTATAATGATAGTGGCATAAGGGAACACGGCAATATGAAGCACAAGGAGGGAAAGAAGAAAAAGAATAGAATGGAAATGTTGGCAGTTAATAAAGGCCGTGAATATTACTACTATGCAGGGTATGGGCCTGAGGGTGGAAAAAGGAAAGGAGGTAGTGAAGACAACCATAACACTAGTGCAGCAAGTAAAGATGATGATAAAAAATTAAAACTAGATGTTGCTTGCAGTGATCAATAAGATATCTATGAAAGCAATGCAGAAGGCACTACCACTGCTAATAGTATGGTAACATGCTGTGGGAGAGCAATGGGGGGAGAGCAAAAGGGGGATGACGAGAAGAAGAAGAATATGATGAAGATGGCAAGAAAGATTGCAAAAATTCAATCCTTAAGTTCTTTAGTCTAGAACCTCTTTTTATTTCCTTATATTTAAAGATGAAGATTTTTATTACTAGTTTATGAGTTAACAGTACTTGTTATTGTTATTGCTGTTGTTGTTGTTATTGTTATTATTATTTTTGTTATCATTGTCATCACCATCGTTGTTCTTGTTTTAATCAAATGCTAGTAGTTTATATTACTTGTAAGCAAGAGTTGAACTTTTTTTATTAAATAATGAGACTTATCTATAATTTTAGGAAAGAAAATTCAGTTTCATACTTGTCTGCATAGTGTTGGTCATCAAAATTTATATAACTATTTTTTCAAGTAAAATGAATTATAAACTAATCTTCATCTATTATTGTTGGCCCCATGTTGTTTCACTTTTTGCTACTGGCTGAGAGATGGATACTTACCCATTTGCAATGAACTCTCTTGTAGTTGATAGATTACTATACAATTTTGCATGAAGCAATGACCTGTAAGTACAATAGTAAAGTCATCTTGTAGTAGTTTCTACTTCAACATAGATCAAGTTTAAATCAACGAAGATATGTCATATAACATTTAAAAGGGTTCTTTAATTAACTTAATTGGTGAAATATGACTAGAGGTGCAAGGACTTGTTTTATTGAATATAAAATGAAAGGATCAACTCTAAATCTGGTAATGTGTTATTATCATTATCTAAAAGATTTAAGTTTATGCTTCAAATGATGTGGATTGATTTGATAGCCCCATTTGATGATGACACATAGTAAGGTGAGGCATCAATACAATGAGAGAAAACTTAGTCTAGAATCTAAACTCCTCTTTGAGATAGCCACCCTATTCTAGTCAAATGGAGGCTCTTTTTTAATAAACTTAATTCTATAAAAAAATTGGCTAATCTATTCCCATTAAGGTAAAGATTTTTTCTCATGATAGTCGTCCTACCCAAGCTTAATTAAAACTCTTCTCATATGAAATAAACTCGATCCTAAAAGGAATAACAAACTTAACCCTGCATAGAGCTTGGTCACTAGTAATTAAAGAGTAGAGGTATTAATTATGATGGTTTATGGCATGTGATGATTGTAAGGACATACTTCAAATTGAAAAATGTAATTTTAATAAGCAGTTACTAACTAATTGCTTAAAAAAATGCTCTTTGTTAGGATATATGGTTCGTTACATAATTGGAGATATTTCTCTACTTTTTTATTTCTCTAGCAAGAGCACCACATGGTCTTTAAGTTATATTTGTAAATATGTTTTTTTTTTTTCAAATATACAACTTGCAATATATGTGGACTTGTTTACTTATATTAACATCAACTAACATATATGCCATGGGAACTATAATAGACTAAATGACTATTATTATTTATAATTTTTCTTTTAAGTAAAGCAAGATTGCATACAATTCAAAAAACATATATTAAGGTAAATTATAACGTATAACTCTACTTGTGCCAAGTCTATAAGAATAAATGCATGTTCACATGTAACCAAGATATATGCTTTTATGTGTTGATATACACATGATTGTTTGTGTAAACTATGGTGACCTGCGCTTGTCCTATGCCAAATAAATTTTTATTCTTTCGTAAAAAAAATATTCAATTGTAGCTCATATTGGCAATCATTTTTTTTCTTGTTTACAAGGGGCATTCCAAATTTTTCTTATTACATATTAGGGTTAGGGACAACTTGTTAAATTATATGTGAACAATCAAAATTTTAATAGTAGCCAATTGTGATCGATTTTCCCTCATAACGGTAATTACGAAAAGAGATGATTGCCATGTATTATCAATCTAAATCTTTTTTTGTTTATAGGGGGTGAACCAAATTTTTATTATTACATATTAGGATTAAGGACAACTTGTTTCATTATATGTGAACAATGAAAATTTTAATGGTAACCAATTTTGATCAATTTTTTCTCATAATGGTAATTACGAAGAGAGGTGATTGCCATGTATTGTAAATCTAAATCTTTATATTAATTATCACATGATAGTACTTATATTTTATTCCAAAAAACAAGCTGAATTAGTCTAAACAATAAAATTATTTTTGAAGGGACTTTCGTTTTACCACTAAAACCCTTATATACCTAAATGTATCAGTGCGTAAATTGTTCTAGAAGGGATTGCTCGTGTTGGGATGGCCGAATATAATTCAGTACGTGCACGCGTTTATTATGCTCTCTAACACGGTCGTTATAACGGCCGTCATAACGGTTTGAGACCCTCTGTTATGTTGCTAAAAGATTTGCGCATGATCAGAGGTCATGAGCTTCCGTTGATTTCTTAATTCAATCACCTCCGCTTGGCCAGCGGAAGCAAGCTTGGAGGGGTTTGTTTAGCATCTAATCGTCCCCAAAAGAGGTAAATTTCCTCTTCGTGAATACCACTCGCTTTCGATTTCTCTCCATCAAGAGCTGTTAGGGATTGGGGTTTTGATCTCGGTAAGCCTTTCAATCGTTTGTCTTTCTGATAGGATTCCCTAATTTTTGAAGATCTTTTCAAATCCATAAGATTCTTTTGATTTGAAGGATCTAGCTATTAAGGGAAATTTCTGATCATACACAATACTTTATTTTCTCAATTATGCAATAGTTTCATTAGGAGGTCTCTTTTACAATTGTATTTAGCTTTCCTTGAATAACTAGGGTTGCACCTTATAAATATGTAATAGCCCTTCTGGCCTAGTATGGTGAAATAATATTATTGGCTTGTTTTCTTTGGAGGCTCAACCCCCTCGAAATGGTTATCAGGAGGTCTGACCCCATCGAAGCGGTCATCTGGAGGCGTGATTCCCTTGAAGCGATCACAGTTATCCCAAATCCCCTATTATATCTATTGTTGCGATCGGGGTTCACAACAGTTGGTATCAGAGCCTAGTATCGATAAACTAGTATTCCTCTATTCTCTATCTTATTTTCTTCCATCTATTATTATTTGTTTCCCTCGCCTTAAAATCTATCTAGTCCCTTTTTATTATATATAAAAAAAAATCATCCTTGCATAACCTTGATTTTTGCCATCCCAAAAAAAAAAAAAACTGTTTATCTCCTATCAAAAAAAAAAAAAAAAAATCTTCATGTCGTACCGCCTCCTTCCACGAGATTTTTTTCAATCTCCACCGCCCCACGTCCTCTTCTTCGCAACCGTAGACCTCTCTTCTGCTTCTCCCTTCCCTTCTTCCTCCACAGTCAACTCCAATCGTTGCAAGTTCCGAGCCCCCTTTCTCCTCCGTTGACACAGCACCGATTCCTTCTTCCTTCTCCACGGCCTTTTCTTTTCCACCGCTGCCACCGAGCATCTTATCTCACCATCGCAGCCACCAACCTCGGCCCTTCTTCTCTGCTCCCTTCATGATGTCGTAAAGGCTGAGTCATCGACGACACTCCCCACATCGTTCGTGCCCTGATTAAAACAACTCGTCCGCCTATCTCTTCATCACCGCCGAGCCATTGCATCCGTTTGGCTGAGTCATATAGGCCGTAGATCTCTGTGGCCATCTCAAAAAAAAAAAAGAGAAAAAAAAGAAGAGAAAGTTGAAAAAAAAAAGAGTGGAAGTTGAAAAAAAAAAAAAAGTGGTTACCAAGATCCATAAGATATGGCAGAAGAAACTCGTCAGCAATAATGGGAGAAGCGCATGAAAAGTGATATGAAAAGCTTAAGAGAAACAACAGAAGCATCAGTATTCGAGCTACGGAAATCTAATAAGCAGCTAATTAATGCCGTGGCTGATTTAAAAAAGATGATGATAGGCATAGCGAAGGAGAAGTTTGGAGAATCTTCAAGTAATGTGCATCCAGAGTATCAATTTCCATAACATGAGATAAATTCTTACACCGAAATAGAGGAGCAATCAAGTTGCGAACCACCTGCTTGGAGTTTTCTCATTTCAATAGAGATGATCCCAATGGATGGATCTATCGGGCAGAACAGTTTTTCAGATATAATTTTACCCCTGAAGATCATAAGGTTATAATAGCTTCTTTTCACCTTGGAAAGGAAACTACAATGGTACCAATGGATGGAGAAAGCCCGAGGCAAGGTTTCATGGAAGGAATTTGTGGTAGGACTTTGCACTCGTTTTGGCCCAAGTATTTATGAAGATTTTACTGGGGAGCTCACCAAGTTGCGACAAACAGCTACAGTACGTGAGTATCAATCCTGTTTTGAGCAACTTGCTAACCGTACTACAGGATTAACTGAAGAGTTTTTTGTAAGCTGCTTCGTGAGCGGGCTAAAAGAAGAAATCAAGCATGATGTTCGAATGTTTCGACCAACCAATATGACCGAGGCTATTGGATTGACAAGACTCAAGAAAGAGCAACTGCTTGCTTTACGCAAGCCTAAGGTGAGCCAACCTATAGTAACCACTCCAGTTCCTACTGAAGACTCCACATCTCTTTCTGTTTCAGTCAAAAGATTGACATCGGCAGAAGCAAAGGATAGAAAGGAAAAAGGGTTGTGCTACAACTGTGATGAAAAGTTTAAACCAGGCCACCAATGCAAAATCAAGCAACTATTTCTTATTGATGATGACTGATCCCATGATATACCAGAAATAGAGTCAAACAAAGACTACGAGGAGCAGTTAAACAATTTACCTCCAGAAATGTCCATGCATGCAATTACAAGCAACCTATTTCCTCAGATAATGAGAGTCAAGGCAGAATTAAAGAAGCAACCTATTATTATTCTGATTGACTCAAGTAGTACTCACAATTTTATTCATCCAGAGCTAATCAAGCATCTTAATATTCAGTGGTCAAACAACAAATTTACGAAAGTTACAATGGTAGATAGTGCTCACATCCAAGTCCAAGGTACATGTGAAAATATTTCTATATATATACAAGATCTCAAATTCACATCGGATTTCCATATGTTACCTCTTAAAGGGTGTGATATGGTTCTTGGGGCATATTGGCTTTGTACCTTAGGATCAATTTCATGGGATTTCTCTAAGCTTCTCATACAATTTAAAATTCAAGGGCAAAAATATACACTGGAAGGGCTTAAAGATCCACCCAGGGAGACTTTTAGTAACCACGTCATAAAAAAGATGGAGACTAACAGAGATTCTGCTATATACTTGTATTCAATACAGGAAAGTGAGCTAGCTCATTATGAATCAAGCTATCAGAATCAGTTGAATAGTTCTTCTGCTACATTATCTGGATACTCCACTCAGACCTCTTCATTAAAGCCAAAAATAAGTTCAAGGCCAGACAAACATGTGATCATACCTCAACACCTTTGAGTTCCAGAGACTAAAAACAAGCAGTTGATTTTTGGTAGTTTTGAAGCTGAATTTTATTCTACTAATAGCTTTTTATTTGCTCTATAACCTTGAGGATAAGGTTGATTTTAAGGGGGGTGGAATGATAAGATTCCCTAATTTTTGAAGATCTTTTCAAATCCATAAGATTCTTTTGATTTGAAGGATCTAGCTAATCAGGAAAATTCCTGATTATACACAATACTTTATTTCCTCAATTATGCAATAGTTTCATTAAGAGGTCTCTTTTACAATTATAATTAGCTTTCCTTGAATAACTAGGGTTTCACCCTATAAATATATAATAGCCCTTCTGGCTTAGTATGGTGAAATAATATTATTGGCTTGTTTTCTTTGGAGGCTCAATCCCCTCAAAGTGGTTATCAGGAGACCTGACCCCCTCGAAGCGGTCATCTGGAGGCGTGATTCCCTCGAAGCGATCACAGTTATCCCAAATCCCCTATTATATCTATCGTTGCGATTGGGGTTCACAATACTTTTTTTCTTTTTTTGAATTTTAATTCATCTTCGTCACTGCAATTTGGGTTATCTTATTCAGATTTTTCTTGCTATTTGTTCTCCCGATCATTTTCGAAGCTGCTGATTTCTGGTTTGATGATGGCTTCTATTGAATTTCTTCCTATCTTATAATTATCGAACTTACAATTTCCTCTAAATTTTCTTGATTTTTTATTTTTTTATTTTTTATTTTTTTGGTTTCATGGAACATGCTTTAATTTGATCTAACGAAGGATATCTGCTTCATTTGGGATATGTGAATTTAACGAGAATTCTTGAAAGAAATGAATCTACGAGCTTCTTGAAGGAAGAAAGCACGAAACATGGTGGAATTTGGAGGAATATTCAAGCTAGCATTCTTTCTTTGAAAGCCAAGATGGAACATCCTTTCTGAACCTTTTTGAACGATGGAATACCTTTAACTTTATTTTTCTTTTCATGGTTTCATCACCTTGATGGGAATCCAAAACTACCTTGGTTCACATTAGAGTTGATCTAATTGAATAGAAAGATGATCACATAGATGGTAATGATGATATCTAGAAACACATAACTTGAGTTAAAGGCAAAAAACAAAATATGTCTGTACTAAAGGTTTTACATTCTTGTTCCTTTTGGAGGCGAGATGGACTCTGATATCTTCTCTGTTCGGTTATATCTCTTTGCACTTCTTTTGTAGAACCTTCACCTTTAAAATTGAAATGAAATTTATAAACAATAAGCATTTTTCAACCATTCAACTATCATGTTGATTTATATAGGCAGAGTAACATTTGAGACTGAAACTATAATATGTTATCATGATTAGATAATTATAGCCAAAGTATTGTTAGGTACCAAAACAATGATGATTGCAAGATGCCCATAGTATATTTAGGAAATTACTGATATCAGATAACACTGAAGTATCGATATCACTAGAATGGCGGAGCATAGGGGGAGTTGGTGTGTTTTTCCATAAATTCTATATGTGATAGTTGTTGTTTTGATGTCATATTGATATTGTTGGATACTTGAAAACTTTTGAACCTTCTAATTATTTATGATTTAGTTGTTTTGGATGGGGCTATCGCAATTGCTATTCGGCTTAGCTCCTTAGTTGTTATAAAAGCAAATATTAAATTCACTTTCTAATGGTTCTAATCTTTGTATTAGTATGAACTAAGATAGATATTCATATATCGATTATTTAGTCTCTTGCCGAATGGTAGTCGCTTTATTGTCTTATAGATGAGAATGCATCTTTATCCATTTTTTTGATGAAAAAGAGTCTTCCGTTTGTCCTTATAAAGTGTGTTATTACTGCTATGTTTTTTTTTTTTTTTTTTTTTGGGTGAACTTTGTATAAATTCCATCTTAATTTTTATGTCCTCATTTTCAACCCATTCACTCACAACCATGCCCCTCTTCTTTTATTTAGCATGCCCATACCATATCAATTAATTCTCTATCCTATGCCCAAGTTTTTTTCAACATGCTCGTTTCTTTCTTCTGTCTTTGTACATTTACCATGTGTCCACTTAAGCATCATCATCGTCCAGCAACATATGAGATACATGTCTCACAATTTTGTCCAAACATTCTATTCCATACCAAACCATCAATCTTGCTATTATGTGGTCATCACATTTTACAGAAGAGGCATCTCTTCGCCATAATCTCTATGTTTTATGTATCTCCTTCTCCTTCCCATCCCCTGCATCCCTTATCTCATCTTAATTAGTTCAAAACATCATACCTAAGGATTCTACAACACAAGCAATTAATTTGCCAATCACATCTATCAAGAGCCAAGGACGAAGTCTTAAGCCTCAAATTTATTTCTTTTTCTATGCCTTTACTTTCTTCACATTTCCATAAGACCTCTTCCCTCATCTTATTTATTAGCAATATATGATAAGTAATTTATCAGTGAGATCTCTGAATTGTGAGGACTTGATCTTTACCCTTACACATGTTTCTCAATCCAGTAACTTTCTTAACACACAGAAATTGCCTCCCATTATGCTCAATTATCTTCATGTATTTCTATAAAATTTTTACAAGGAGTAATTGTGTCCTCTGTAAATTAATGAATCAACTGCCTTTGGGGGAGCAAATTGATCTATCAACGGTTTTAGAATAAATCTCAAAAAAATGCTGGAAATTCTGTTTGTATCTTTTTATCAACTTCTCTTTAACTTAATAATGTAGTCACAAGTTAAAGATTTGTGTCAATATGCAGCTTAGAAAGTTTTGTTGATCTATTCTAGTACCATGCTGATCCTCTTTTGTGCTGCAGAAATACATTCGGTTTATTCGTTTGTGGTTTTTGAATTTTGAATATTGCTTCTGCCATTGACTTCCTTCTGTTCTGAGCAAGAAATAATCTGTGAACTTCACTGGGCTCATTTATACTGAAATATGTCTTACACATTGCTAAGAATCGTAATACTTTTGCTAAAATTATGATGCTTATGTAATGATTTTGAAATTAATATGGCTGCATAAAAAACCAGTTGAAGTCATATGTAGCTTTGCTACCAATTTCAGTTTATTGCAAAGTTTCTGATATTATGATTTTTTTTTTTTTGGATAGATGTCGCAATCAAAAGAAGTAAGGTTAGTTGTGCTTCCCATAGCAGTTCTTGTAGTTGTAAGAATCACTTACAGAAATTTACATACACAAATAATGATATTTCGAGGTATACTTCTCGATCTATCACACCCCCTCCAAACAAATGTAGTAGATCAAGATCAAGGGAAAGGAGTTGCTCTAGGTGCATAAATTTATTCTGGAATTGTTCTCCAAAAATTATTCATAAACGCACATCTTTTATCATGCATTACAAGAAGTCTATGCAGGACCTAGTTTTTACCAACTCAATTTTCCTTCTCTTTGCTGATGGTCTGTATTCCAATATGTGCGATAGGAACCAAGATTCCAGAGATGCTAAGAATCCTGGAAACAACTTGTATGTAATAGGTTTATCCACTCGAGTTACTAGCAGTGATCTTGAGAAGTATTTTAGCAAAGAAGGAAGGGTATGTGCCTTCATTTTACCTTGTAATATTTTTTTTAACCTTAAGAAAAAGACCAGTAACACTTTGCTGATCATAATGTTTGTGAAGGCCTGTTTCTAGCGTTTATGATTTTTGTATGAGTATATCCAAACACATTTTAGATAAATTTTTGTAGGCACTGCATGTATTAGAAAATACAATTTTGACAATGGCATATTATTTAATTTTAATCATAGCTAATGCTTTTAGGAATAAATGGAGCTCAAATGGAGAAGCCATCTAATGGTATCTAAGAACTTGATGACTTGAATGGGTTACCCTTCACTTAGGGTGTTGCACCTGGTTACACATGTATTGGAATTCTTATCTAAAATTTTGTATCTTTTATGCTACCTTTGTTTCTTTTTTACTGAAGTTGATCTTATTTAACAGATTTAATTGTTGCCATCTACTCTTGTAACATTGTTTGAATCCTAAGTTATGTATTATTCAGTAAAACCATAACAGCAAGTGTACATTTTATTTTTTTATTGATTTATAAAGATTTTTGCATATATATACCAAAAAATTTCTATTTGTATATGTATCTATAGTAAAGTAGAAATTGCATACACATGGCCAAAATCAAGAAACACTTGATGTAACTCGTCTTTTTCGAATTGGACGGTGGGGGTTCAAGCCGTAGAACATGGTCTACTTTCTCTAAATTATTTACACACTAAAAATTATATATATTTTGAAGACTAATTACTGAGGATTGTTTTCTCTATATTCCTTTTTCTACCCTGATTATAAATATCATACGGTATGCTTTACATAATATTATCAACTTGTGACCTTTCATCTTTCATTTTGGTGCATCTCCTCTTTTGTTGGCGATAATATACTGATCATACAATGATATATATATATATATATATGTATGTATGTATGTATGTATGTGAACTACCATAGCCTTCCTTCATTTGGCATAACCGTGAATGTGAGTCCTGAAATTAAAGTAATGGATTGTGAACTCTAAAAATGATGACAATTAAGTCAACTTACTATCAGGTTGTTTTCCTTGTTTTATTGTTTGCTAATTCTTTTCTGAATCAACTAGCATAGGCCATATGGTGGTGGTGCATCTCAGAGACCTATGCATCGTAATTCCATGTTGCCTTTCATCTATGCTGATTTTATGGCAGGCAAAAAGGAGGCGTGGGAGGACACCGACTCCTGGAAAATACTGTAGTGTAAGAAGAATATATATTTTGGGAGATCCTCTCAACCCAATCCATACTTAGATAAATAATGGCCAATATATATTTTGGTTGTAACAACATGGCAAAGATTTTAGTGGGCACCGCAAATGGGGGATTCATGTGAGTTTCCTAATTGCAATGCTAATGTTTTGTTTAAATCGTGCGAAGAAGTCGAAATGCAAAGATAAAAAAGAAAAGGACAAAAAAAAAAAAAAAAATCCGTAGCCTGACCCGTTTAAGTTATATGATAAGCTTGGCCTGCTGGACGGTCATGATTTAGTAGGCAGCTGAGCATCTATATGTGGCGTAAAGTTGGCACCTTCTTCTCAGAATTTTAGAGGGGGAAGGGGGGAACCTCACTTTGGGATTTGTGCAATGTAAAAGAAAAAAAAAAGTTGGGATTGAATTAATTACGGTGTCTAAAATCCTGCAATTAGCTCAAATATTCGCTTCCTTTGTTTTGTTTAGTAGGGCGTGAAGATCCAGGTCGTTTGGGTTTTGAGTCTGATCACCAACTACTACGATAAGATTGAGTTTCTCATGTGTATGACAATTAGCAAAACAAAATAAAAAATAAAAAATCTCTCTATATATGTATACGCGAGACAACTAAAGCACATATAAAATTTCTTCTTTCCTTATTAATGTTATGATAGAGATTGTTGCCCAGCTAAGCAACCCAAGAGGGGGATGAATTGAGTTCCTTTTATAATTTTAAACAATGATTTACAATGTTTGTAAAGATATAGGTGTGAGTGTAAGTGCAGTGATAAAATTGAAACACACAGCAAGAACAGTGGAAGGCACATACAAACACAAAGGTTTATAGTGGTTCGGTGCTAACCCTTGCACCTACATCCACTCTCCAAGAACCCCTTGAGAATTTTTACCACTAATCGTTCTCCAACGATTACAACCTAACTTACTTAGCTAGCTTCTTGTTTCCAGGCACAAGGGAGCCTTTATAACCACCAATTAAGGGTTTGGCACACTCCTCACAAGTTTCAACCAAGTTGAAACTCAACAAGATACAATAAGAAATAATCTCAGCAAGAATAGCTCCTTAATGAGCAAATAAATACAATAAAGAACACTTTACAGATTTGAAGCCTTTTTCCCTTGAATGAGCTTCTCTTCTTTGAATGCTTTGAGTTAAAAGCACTTGATGAAGCTTCAGGAGTGGTTGGTGGGAGCTTTGAATGGGCTTCAATGGATTTTCAAACTTCAAATACGGTGATTTTTGAAAAGCTGGAGCGAGTGAATTTTCTTTGAATTTGGCTTGATAAATCTCTCTTTTTCACACTTGTAATCCTTCAAAAATCCACTTCACTTCTTTTTAATCCATCCCATTAACTTGTATTTATAGGTAGTTGAGGGATTGGACCATTGGAATGGCCGTTTCCGAACGTTGGAATGTCAGAACTAGCCGTTGGGCAAGTTCCCAGGGCGTTAGTCGGCTCCAGAGCCGACTAACCTGGGATTTTTCCCATCCAGGCTGAGTTAGTCAACTCTAGAGTCAACTAACACCACAGTAGTCGGCTCTAGAGCCGACTAACGTGGGTAAACCCACTGTAAGTCCCATAGTAGTCGGCTCTAGAGCTGACTAACACATAATTTTTCTTTGTAAAAACTTTTGTGACACATTTTTGACTTGATAACTCACATGTGGGTCGGCCAAGGGCTTCATTCTTCGATTCCAAGTTACTGTGGGAGTTGATCAAAGTCTCCAAAACTTGAAAAATTGCTCCACAGACTTGGAAAACCATTGAATCTTGAACTTTCTACACTTGGTAATTTTGTCAAAGATTTGAGTTTTACTTAATCTGACCTTGAGTTCTTCTCAGATACTGGGATTCTCTCTCTTGAACCACATACTAATTTTGACGTTTGGAATCCGTTTAGATATTCTTGATGACTCTTGTATACCTGCAAGTCACATTGATCTACACCAAAATCATCAGTAGCCTATTTAATTATTTTGTGATTATCAAAATCAATGCAGGGTCAACAATCTTTTTCTTTTTGATGATGATAAAACCATTAAGTATAAAATTAAATAATAATTTAAAGCAATGCAGCATTGAACTTAGCACAAGGTTGAGATTATTTGGCTCATGTCAGGAGATATTTTTAAGTCAGTATCATATGTAGGTTTTGTACCAAAAATCTTGAAAAGAGTGCTAAAAGTAAGAATATGAGTCAAAAATTAAAAATTTTCATCCGAGTACTTCAAAAACAATATGACATTCATTTTTCATGTTTTGAACTCAGAGAAATCAGATTTTTTGTGGGATTTATAGTGAATTTTGATCCAAAAAGTTGAATTTTTTCTGAAAAAATTGAATTTTGTGCCAAAATGATTAATTTTAGTGCCAAATTCAAAAGTTATGTGTTGGGAATGAAGATTTATGCTAATAAACTTTGTCTTAATGCTGAAATCGTAATTTTGAACCAAAAGATTTAGAGTTTCGGCAGTTAAAACAAAATGTGCCAAAAGCATGCCAAAAATCTGTATAGTGTGCCGAAACTTTGATTTTTGATGTTAAAAATTGCGAGAAAAGTTTTCAAACGAAACTTAATTGTTTTAAAGAGAAGTAAGATGAAACTAACAAGTTTTGTCTCTCCCTTTTTGAAAAATTTTTGAACCAAAAGATTCAGAGTTTCGGCAGTTAAACCAGAATGTGCCAAAAGTGTGCCAAAAATCTGTATAGTGTGCCGAAACTTTGATTTTTGATATTAAAAATTGCGAGAAAAGTTTTCAAACGAAACTTAATTGTTTTAAAGAGAAGTAAGATGAAACTAACAAGTTTTGTCTCTCCCTTTTTGAAAAATTTCAAAAAGATCATCTTATTTTCAATTTTACTCCCCCTAAACATATGCTCTCATTGTTCCATTTTGAAATTATGAAACATACTGAAACTTTTTGAAAACTTGCTGAAACATGATGTACCATTTTTGAAAACTTGAAAAACTTATAAAAACATAATGAAAATTTTTTGAAACTTGCTGAAACATGATGAAAAAGTTTGGAAAAATTTTTCGAAACTTGACAAGAAGATCCTTCTCCTTTTTAAATATGTGCTTACCCTTTTTGATCTTTTCATGAATCCATTCTCCTCCTTTTTGTCCTTAATCAAAAAGAAAGTGAAAGATTAAGTACTTAATTTTATACATCTCATCCTTGATAGTTCAATATTAAAAATTTTTATGACAAATGAAAGATCTCAAATTTAAAATAAAAGATTAACATGACACATTTCATAAGAAAAAAATTTCATACACAGAATTATAAAAAGAGCATTTCATTAAATATAAAATTTCATACATAGGCTTTCATACAAAGGATTTTCATAACATGACATTTTTATACAAGCATTACAAACATCAAGACTTAACATAAACATTTTATTAAATATAGAAATTCATACATAGACTTTCATACATAAGAGTTTCATACATGACTAGCATCACAAACATTTAGTTCTAATACAAACATTTCAATACATAAAGATCCTAATACATTCTAAACACAATAAGATAACCTAAACTACTCCTCATCTGAGGATATAACAGATGGCTGAGTAGAATATCCAGCACCACGTCCTTGTGGAGGAGGACGATAAGAAGCATGTGGTGGCCTGGAGCAGGGATGAGCAGATGTGAAGCCAGGCTGGGGAGGTGGCTGAGCAAGATGGGTAGGTGGCTGAAATGCAACTGGAGCAAGCTGGTCGCTGATGGTGAAGACCAAATGGTGAAGGAGACCAATGGACATCTCCAATCTCTTAGATTTTCCATCAAAGGTCACAATCTGAGCTCTCAGCTGTCTCACTTCTTCAGTCATACGGACTAACTCCTCAGAGTTACGGCTAGATCCAGATTCGTGACTCCTCATCTTATGCATCATCAGCCTTCCACTAATAATATTTACAGAGTGCTCCAGTCTATCCAACCTCATCATCATCTGATTCATGGTGAGGTACCATAGTAAAATCACCTGTAGATGAGCCACTATCCCCTGAGCTTCTGCTGAAGAGAGCAGATGACACCTCTCTGACAATGTACTGTAGCTGATCCTAACTGAGCTCAATAGATGTCCTCTGGGGTGCTGTGGGCTCCTCAGGCTGCTGCCTAGTACTTGGTCCAGCCTTCTCATGTGAGGAAGAAGATTGACCCTCAGCCTCAGCTGGCTTATCTGCCTCTGCCTCTCTTCCTCTTCCTCTGGTCCATCGCCCATTAATCTTTACAAAACCCATTCGGCGCAGAGAGTATTCATTGTAAAAGTCCGAATGGTGCAGCTTGATGGATTCTTCACCCTTCAATCTTACTCCAAAATGCTTAAAGAAATGTGTGAGAAGCATACCATAGAGAAGAGCAGATCTGGCTCTGTTGACTGTTTCTTTCTACACAATCAACATCAAATCAGGGAGATCATAGGGGATGTCACTGACAATGTAATACATGAGGGTCAGATCCTTCTCAGTGACCAGGTTGAAGCTACCAGTTCTAGGGATGAAAATCCTAGAGATGATGTAATGGAGAAGTCTCATTTCCACATTTAGGGTGTTGGCCTCCAAACGGTCTACACCCTCTCCATCCTCAATTCCTAGGATAGTCTCAATCCTATAAGCTCTATCCTTAAGAGAATCCTCACACACTCCACCAACAGGGACTCTCAAAATATTCCCAATGGAGGCACGGTCCAGCTCAATATTAACACCTTTAACTATGGAAGAAGCAGAGGTGAAATCAACAGAGAAATTCTGGTAAAACTCTCTTACCAATTTTGGATGGATTGCAACTTCTGTCTTGCATATGAAGCTCCATCCCCTTTGTTGAAGCATCCGCCCAATAGTGAACCGTTCTCGGGCAAGGAATTCAAAGTCCACGATCCTTCCATTTGAAATAGCTCTTGTGGACAAGGATTGAATGCCAGAGAATCTTGAGGGAGAGGGCACGGCAGGAGCTTGTGCGCCTCTCTCGTGGGAGCTCTCCGGGGCTTCTTCTTGCCCCACGCGGGGGATCCTCATCCGTGGAGCCATGAAGCTGGGGCGCTAGATCTGAGGGGAAGAAGGGATCTAGAGAGGGTGGAGGAAGGAGTTTAGAGGGTTCTAGGCTTGGGGGAAGAGTTTGGAGGAGTTTGAGAGGAAATGGAAGAGTGGAACAGCAAGAAACACTCGGCCCCTTTTAAAAGCCGAGAGTTTCTTGGAGTTAGTCGGCTCCCATGCCGACTAACTCCATGTTAGTCGACTCCCCAGTCGACTAACATGGGGAACATGATGCCAGCCCTTCAGAAAATCTAATAAAATTCATACAAAATAATTTTTACAAGCTACGCATGTTATGGGATCTTGAAGAGGGGTCAGTTGGGCTAATTGTCATGATTTTTAATATTTAAATGCATGTCCAGAAAAAATTTAAAAAATCATTCTATGTAGCTGACTCATTCTAACAGGGGGTCAAACATGTCAAGTTCTCTTCTGATTTCATAAAATTTGTTTTCATTAAGGGGTTTTGTGAAAATATCAGCTAATTGTTTGTCAGTACTAACAAATTCAAGGATTATATTTTCATTTTGAACATGATCTCTAACGAAATGATGTCTAATTTCAATGTGTTTGATCCTAAAGTGCTGAATTGGATTTTTAGTCAAATTGATGGTACTAGTATTGTCACATCTTATGAGAATGTCTTTAAGTTTAATATCATAATCTTCTAGTTGTTGCTTAATCCATAAGATTTGAGTACAACAACTTTCAGCAGCTATGTATTCAGCCTCAGCTGCAGATAAAGCAACTGAAGTTTGTTTCTTGCTAAACCATGAGATTAAGTTAACTCCTAGAAATTGGCAAGTTTCACTAGTTGATTTTCTATCAATTTTACAACCAGCAAAATCAGAGTCTGAGTAACCAATCAAATTAACAGTGGATTGCTTAGCATATCAAAGACCAAGATTTTTAGTACCATTTAAATATCTTAAGATTCTTTTCACAGCATTTAAATGTGTTTCTCTAGGATTAGCTTGAAATCTAGCACACATGCATACACTGAATAAAATATCAGGCCTACTAGCAGTTAGATATAAAAGTAATCCTATCATGCCTCTATAAAGCTTTAAATCTACTGATTTACTATTATCATTCAAATCAAGTTTGCAAGATGAGCTCATAAGGGTATCGGCACATTTAGAATTCTCCATGCCAAATTTCTTCAGAATTTCTCTTGTATATTTGCTTTGGCTAATGAAGATTCCTTCTACATTTTGCTTTATTTGAAGTCCGAGAAAATAGTTGAGTTCACCCATCATGCTCATCTCGAACTCTTCCTGCATGAGCTTAGCAAAATCTTGGTACAAAATTTCATTAGTAGCACCGAAAATGATGTCATCCACATAAATTTGCACAATAAGCATATCATCATTTTCTCTTTTTATAAATAATGTAGTATCCACATTTTCTCTAATGAAATTGTTGCTTATCAAGAATTTGCTTAATCTATCATACCATGCCCGGAGTGCTTGTTTCAAACTATATAAAGCTTTGTTCAACTTAAACACTTAGTTTGGATATTCATTATTTTCAAAACCGGGTGATTGTTCTACATATACTTCCTCAGCAATATATCCATTTAAGAAAGCACTTTTAACATCCATTTGAAATAATTTGAAGTTCATGAAGCATGCAAAAGCAAGTAATAATCTGATAGCTTCTAGTCTTGCAACATGATCAAAGGTTTCATCAAAATCAATGCCTTCTTCCTGATTAAAACCTTTAGCTACCAATCTTGCTTTATTTCTAATTATGTTTCCATACTCATCCAATTTATTTCTGAAAACCCATTTAGTGCCAATTATGGGATAATCTATTGGTCTATCAACTAGAATCCATACATTATTTCTTTCAAATTGATTTAATTCTTCATGCATTGCATTTATCCAATCAGGGTCATTTTTAGCATCATCAAAATATTTTGGTTCAATTTGTAAAATAAATGCTAAATGATTACATGCATCTCTGTATGAGGACCTAGTTCTTACTTCTTGAGATTGGCTACCAATAATAAGTTCTTTGGGGTGATTGTGGATATACCTCCACTCTTTTTCCAAATCATGTATACCTTGAGGTTCAGCTCGTTGGAGTGTTTCAATGCTATCTTCCTGATTACTTTGTTCATTTGATCCTTCTTTCTCCTTTAGAGTAATGTCTTGCATTCCTTCTTTAAGTAGACCTGCATCATCAACTATATCCTTCTTCCTTGATGGAAGTTCATTAGTTTCATCAAATACTACATGAATGGATTCTTCTACCACTAATGTTTTCTTATTAAATACTCTATAAGCTCTACTATTGGTTGAATATTCAAGAAAAATTTCATCAGATTTTGCATCAAATTTATTAAGATTTATTTTGCCATTATCTAGAATAAAACATTTACATCCAAAAACATGAAAATATCCAATGTTTGGTTTTCTATCTTTCCAAAGTTCATATGGGGTCTTTTTCAAAATAGGTCTTATTAGAGCTCGATTCAAAATATAACATGCTGCATTGATTGCTTCAGCCCAAAAGTATTTTGGGAGATTGCTTTCACACAATATGGTTCGGGCCATTTCTTCAAGGGTTCTATTTTTTCTTTCAACTACACTATTTTGTTGAGGGGTTCTAGGTGCAGAAAAGTTATGGCTAATTCCTTTTTCATTACAAAAACTTTCAAAATAATAATTTTCAAATTCTTTTCCATGATCACTTCAAATAGATGCAACTTGAAGACCTTTTTCATTAGTTGCTTTTCTAAAAAATTTTAGAAATGCAGAAAAAGCTTCATCTTTGCTTGCTAAGAATAAAACTCAAGTAAAACGAGAGAAATCATCAATGATTACAAAATCATAATGTTTGCCACCTAGACTTATAGTTCTAGTTGGTCCAAATAAATCTATATGTAAAAGTTTCAGGGGCCTAGAAGTTGAAACCACATTTTTGGATTTGAATGAAACTCTAGTTTGTTTTCCAAACTGACATGCATCATAAATTTTATCTTTTTTAAAACTTAATTTTGGCAAACCATTTACTAAATCTCTTTTAATTAGTTTGGAAAGCAAATCCATGCTAACATGAGTAAGTCTACGATGTCATAACCAGCTAGAATCATTAAATTTAGAATTCATGGCAGCTAAACATTCAACATTTTAGTCATTAAGCTCATTTAGATCTACCATATAAATATTTTCATGCTTATGATCAATAAATTTCATGCTATCATCAGCAGGATTAGTAACAATGCAAACAGATGATTCAAAAATGACTTTAAAACCTTTATCACATAATTGACTAATGCTTAACAAATTATGCTTTAATCCATCAATAAGAAGAATATTTTCAATAAAAGTATGGGAAGTGATACCAATTTTGCCAATGCCAATGATCCTTCATTGAGCATTGTCTCCAAAAGTAACCACTCCTCTATCCTTAGCTTCCAAAGTGATGAATTGAGATTCATCACCCGTCATGTGTCTTGAGCACCCGCTATCCAAGTATCATCTTCTTTTTGCATTTCGGGACATAAGATACATCTGCAACTACAATATCAAGTTATGTTCTTAGGTACCCAAGTTTTCTTGGGTCCTTTGGGGTTAGCATGAATGGTTTCTTTAGGAACCCAAATCTTCTTGATATTCATGTTGATATGAGAGTTACATGCATAGGCTTTATGTCCTGGTTTTTCACATTTGAAATAAGTAATTTTTGAAAAGTTATTTGGTGGGACAAAAATATTTTTTAAAAATTTCTACTTCTTTAAAAAATTATAACCTGGTCCAGCTTTATTAAAAACAGCCCTTTGATTGTCAAGAATCATTTGTAACTTTGTGGAACTTAAAGTAAATTTGTCCACAATGGGTTTCAGTTTGTTAACTTCATTTTTCAAATTCAGATTTTCTTAGGTTAAAACAGAATTCTCATTTGAAAATTTCTCTTTTTCAAAAATCAATTTTTGAACTTGATTTTTCAAATCTTTGTTTTTGCTGCTTAACTTTTTGAATTCAGCAAGTAAATCATAAAAAGTATCTTGCAATTCATCAAATGTAAATTCAGTTTGAGAGTTAGGTATTACCTCTTCTTCACAAAATATAAGGCACAAGTTTGTTGTTTCTTGTTTTTCATCCTCTGAACTTGTGTCATCACTATCACTTCAAGTTGTCATCAATGCTTTGTTCTTAGCCTTTTTGGGACCTTTCTTTAATTATGGACAGTCAGCCTTGAAATGTTCAGGCTTCTTACATTCATAGCATGTGAGAGGTTGCTCCTTATCCTTTGCTTTGCTAAAGTCTCCTTACAGCAGTGGCCTTCTCTTCACTCCTTGTTTCTTTTTCCTCATGAATCTTCTAAATTTTCTTGTGATGAGAGCAAGCTCATCATCCCCTTCACTCTCTTCTAAAGATTCATCACATTCATCCTTTTGATCTAAATACTTTAAGGCCATGGTTCTTCTCTTCTTAGACTCCTCCTCATCAAGATGTTGTTTGGCTTGAATTTCATGGGTCATAAGTGATCCCATGAGTTCTTCTAGAGGAAGGATATTGAGGTCTTTTGCCTCTTGAATTGCAGTCATCTTGGCTTCCCATGACCTAGACAAAGATCTCAAAATTTTTCTCACTAGATACTGTTAGTATAAGACTTTCCAAAGCTTTTAAGGCCATTCACAATATCAGTAAATCTAGTGAACATATCAGCAATGCATTCATTTGGTTCCATTTTAAATAGTTCATATCTATGTACAAGCTTGTTGATTTTGGATTCTTTCACTTGATTTATGCCTTCATAGGTGACCTCAAGTCTATCCCAAATTTCTTTGGCAGAAATACAAGTGAAAATTCTATTAAATTCATTTGCATCAAGTGAACAATATAAAACATTCATGGCTTTAGCATTCAGCTGAGCCATTTTCTTATCATGCTCATCCCAATCCGCTTCCAGTTTGGGTATTTCAAGACCATTTGTTCTAAGAATGGATGTGTGAGGGCCATTGACAATGATACTCCATAGATCATAGTCAAGTGCTTGAATGAAAATTTTCATCCTAGCCTTCCAATAAATGTAATTTGTGCCATTGAATAAGGGTGATCTGTTTGAGGACTATCCCTCAGTCAATAAGGAACTCATTTGGGCTGCCATAGATCTTAGACTCTTTGTCGGTTAAGACAAATGCAAGCAAGAGAACCAATGCTCTGATACCACTTGTTGCTCAGCTAAGCAACCCAAGAGGGGGGATGAATTATGTTCCTTTTATAATTTTAAACATTGATGTGCAATGCTTGCAAAGATATAGGTGTGAGTGTAAGTGCAGTGACAAAATTGAAACACACAGCAAGAACAGTGGAAGGCACACACAAACACAAAGGTTTATAGTGGTTCGGTGCTAACCCTTACACCTACATCCACTCCCCAAGAATTCATTGAGAATTTTCACCACTAATCGTTCTCCAACGATTACAACTTAGCTTACTTAGCTAGCTTCTTATTTTCAGGCACAAGGGAGCCTTTACAACCACCAATTAAGGGTTTGGCACATCCCTCACAAGTTTCAACCAAGTTGAAACTCAACAAGATACAATAAGAAATAATCTCAGCAAGAATAGCTCCTTAATGAGCAAATAAATACAATAAAGAGCACTTTACAGATTTGAAGCCTTTTTCCCTTGAATGAGCTTCTCTTCTTTGAATGCTTTGAGTTAAGAGCACTTGATGAAGCTTTAGGAGTGGTTGGTGGGAGCTTTGAATGGGCTTCAATGGATTTTCAAACTTCAGCTACAGTGATTTTTGAAAACTGGAGCAGGCTGAATTTTCTTTGAATTTGGCTTGATAAATCTCTCTTTTTCACACTTGTAATTCTTCAAAAATCCACTTCACTTCTTTTTAATCCATCCCATTAACTTGTATTTATAGTTAGTTGAGGGATTGGACTGTTGGAATGACCGTTTCTGAACGTTGGAATGTCAGAACTAGCCGTTAGGCAAGTTCCCAGGGCGTTAGTCAGCTCCAGAGCCGACTAACTTGGGATTTTTCCCATCCCAGGCTGAGTTAGTCGGCTCTAGAGCCGACTAACACCACAGTAGTCGGCTCTAGAGCCGACTAACGTGGGTAAACCCACTGTAAGCTCTAGAGCCGACTACCTTGTGCCAAACCACTGTGTGGTCACAGGAGTCGGCTCTAGAGCCGAATAACACATAATTTTTCTCTATAAAAACTTCTGTGACACATTTTTGACTTGATAACTTACATGTGGGTCGGCCAAGGGCTTCATTCTTCCATTCCAAGTTGCCGTGAGAGTTGACCAAAGTCTCCAAAACTTGAAAAATTGCTCCACGGACTTGGAAAACCATTGAATCTTGAACTTTCTACACTTTGTAATTTTGTCAAAGATCTGAGTTTTACTTAATCTGACCTTGAGTCCTTCTTCTCAGATACTGTGATTCTCTCTCTTGAACCACATACCGATTTTGACGTTTGGAATCCATTTAGATATTCTTGATGACTCTTATATACCTGTAAGTCACATTGATCTACATCAAAATCATCAGTAACCTACTTAATTATTTAGTGATTATCAAAATCAATGCAGGATCAACAGAGATAAAGCGTGATATGAGATAGCTGGTCTACTTGATAATGACGCAAGATAAAGCTAAAATGTAACAATTATATTATTATATGTGTTATTTAAAAAAAAAATCTAATTAGAAAAAACTTCACTAAGATGTTATACTATTAAAAGAGTTAGCTTATCAAAATTATCCATCAACTCTACTGGAACACTAATAAAAATAGCCACAAACATATAGTAAATATGTTTCAAACCTTGAATTCCATCTTTAAGCTCCAAAGCTCTATGGTACCATTTTATGAGACTTTAAGCCTTCTTTATCATGTATTTCTCAGGTTGACTTAAGAGTCAAAGGAACAATTTGTAAACCTTTTTTGATCTCTTCCATTCTCTCTTGTATGAGTACATGTAGATTGGCTAGAGAATGTTCTACCAAAGATAATCTTACCTTCTTTACTTTTTTATTTTATTCTTTAATGCATATACAAATTGGCTTGAAAGTGCTCTACTATTCAAAACAAAATTTATTTTCTCTGTTAATATTCAAAAGCTATTTTTAAATGCCAATAAGTTCATTGCTTTTGAATGGTAATGATTATAATTAATAATTTATCACAGCTGATGAAGCTTGAAATTGTTTTAGATGATTCTATTTAAGATTATTTATTAAACAATGAAAATATTAGATAATAACTGCCTTTTTTTAAAGATATATAACGCCCATTTTCATTATCATGTAAAACCACTTGGCCTATTGTGTGTGTATATATATGGTAAAGTTGAGAGATTTCCATCTTTTGGGCTTGCACCAGGTATATGCCTACATTAAATAGATTTTAATGTAGATAACATTTCAATCCTTTCTTCCTTCCATAAATTCTTCCATCCATTACCTCCAATACTTACCATACTTTGAGGCAAGCGTATGGCTACATTAATTAACTTTTAATACAAAATTAAATCAATTTTCTTCTCCCAATCCATATTTATATTTTTCATTGTTAATTATGTTCTCTCTCTCTCTCTCTCTCTCTCTCTCTCTCTTCCATAGCTTTATCCGTGAGACACCATTCATTTTACTTCCACTTAATAAATTGTCATATATGCTATGTTATTCATAGGTAACATCGCAATCAAGTAAAGCATCAACTATTAAAAAAAAAAAATTCATGCTCTAAATCCAACCAATTCGAAAACTGAAAAAAAGAAAAAGAATTTATTGCCTTTATCAAACTATACATAAAGGAATATGAAGTGGCTCTGTCACCATCTCATACATCATTCCAAATCACAAACCTTTTACAAAACATAACATTTTTAGAGGAGCTTCCTAATATGAATGATCTATCAAGTGCATTTAATTTGTACTCTCATGGTAGGGGAGGCAAGGTTTTACCATTCAATGGCACCAATTTAATATTATTACTTTTAGGTAATATAATATTATTTAAAATCTTATATTTATGATAATCTTACATTTAATTATTCGATTCTTATGAATAAAAAATTACCAAGTTTGGTTCATAATAACAAAATACAGTAATCATTTTATTTTATTTTTTATTTTATTTAAATTTTATTATAATTTTTTTTATTTTTTAAGTATCTCCCTCTTCTTTTTATTGAAATATAAAATATTCTTATAAAAATCAAGATTCTTTATAAACTAATTTTAGAAATATTATATATTTAAATATTCTAAATATTTAATATATACTATATATAATATAATATATCATAATATTATTAAATATTTTATTATATAATATATTAATACATAATATATAAATATTATATTAATATCAAAGTTGATATTAATATAAAATATTATATTATATATTTAATATTAAATATAAATATAATATTAAATATTTAAAATATTATCAAACTTTAGTAATTTTATAGTTATCTTTCTCATAAAAACCTTCTTATTACGGTTTATATCAATCTTAGCTTAATGTGAATCAAATATTATCGTTTAAATTATTATTTAATTATTAAATATAATAATTTAACTATTAGCTTTAGATTATCAGATGCATGTACGAAAGAGAGAGAGAGAGAGAGAGAGAGAGAGAGAGAGACGATGACAGCCATGTGGCTTTTATGAGGATTGGCTGTCGTCCAAGGGGGATTCGACAACCAGTTGAAACTAGAGCCCAGATACGTCATGCAAGGTCTCATCTTCTCCTAGTTTTAGTGGGAACGCAGACTATTAGAGCAAGCCACCAGGAACCACGTCATTTTTAATTTGTTTTGATTTATTGAAATAGTCGGTTCAATTTTCCCATTCATTTTGATTCCAAGAATATCTTAAAACCAACAAAACTCGATTTGTGTACACCCTATCAGCAATTGATTGATTTAATAATATTCTGTCAAAATTTCAAATGCAAGAATGATTGCAATCACTTTTATAATTAAATCAGCTAATAACATATTATCCCTTCTTTATTATCTTAAAAAAATAAATTATAACCATACAAAATTTTTTTTTTTTTTCTTCCTCTTTTACTACTCCAACTCATTTCTGGCCTCGTCAGCTCGATGAAAAGCCAACCCTATCCAATAACATATGAGCCTGTTACAATAACAATAACCTGAAATAGTTAATATCTCTAAAAAAAAAAAAAAAAAAAACATCCTACGATTTTATTCTCCCTTTCAATTATTTTTTATCTGCTTTTGTTAAATAATAAGTAATTCTTTCTTTTTTTTTTTTTTTTGAGTCCAGTTATTAGAATATTTTACTGGGTGTTGTCATAACAATGATTGTTGTTAGCTATCAAACATTATAATGGGAAATAATAGTGAAAGAATACGAGTAACTATGTTGTACAAACATGACTAATTTATAAGATGCCGAGTCCCCTGTTTACTCCTTTTTTTTTTTTTTTTTTGCTTAGAAATTATTAGTTTATAATAGTTCACTCCTTCGAATAATCGATGGTGTTACCAAATCGTATACGTTTTTAAAATATTAAAATCAAATGGGGCTCGCATCCATTAACGCTTTAATGATAAATGCCAAGACTATTAACGTTGAAACTTTGTACAACGGATTGGCATCACCTTCGAGTTGGTCCTACAAGGGTGGGCTTGGGACCCGTGAGCCCGTGTGTATGCTCTCCATCCGGAGGACACATCGGTAATATGAGGAAAGAAGGTGGGATGATTTCGGAATCAAGAAAAAGAAGATATTTTATTTTCCCCATCACGCTCCCCCGGTGGATGGTCGGTCCGCCGTCCGCATACATCGTGGCCGTTCGTTGTATGGACCAAGCGTCGAGCCACGCTAATTTTATACCTCCTCAAATGCGATCCCGAAGCCGCTTCCCCCAAACGTTCAAGGCCACGCAAGCGACCGTCCCAGCGAAGGGTTTAATATAATTGTCTGGGGATCAAATTTGGGGAGCGTAGCAACGTTGCTCTGGTTTCCTCGCCGATATAGGGTACCTTTTTGGACCTCGGTCCGTCGTTCTCATCTCCGCTCTCTCGGAGAGGATCTCCGCTTTCTCTCTTGCGGTCCTCATCGTCGATGGATCGAGGTATACATATCGATCTATATTATCCTTTTATAATCGCAAATTAGCTGTTGTTCGCCGATCAAAACTTATGATCTTTTATACGGTCGTGATCTGGATGGTTCGTCCATGTTTTCCGACGTTTCGGCGCCGATCCTAGGTCTTTCTTAGGGATCTTGGATAATTTTTAAGCGATAGTGGGAGTATTTCTCTTTTTGATCGTTTTTTTTTTTTTTTTGGGTGTGGACTTGGGGGAGTGATTTGATTCTTTGTAGCAGAAGTAGGTGAAGGGTTTTCAATCGAAATGGCTCGTCTGGTAGGTCCGTGCAAAGGTTCGAGTTTGGTAAAGACCGGGTTTCTCGGCTTGTTCTCGTCCTTTCATGTGATTACCTGAACTCAGTTCTTGACTTGTTGAAATCTATGGTGTATGGATTTTTTTTCCATGGCTTTATTTGATTTCTTGCAATGATTGTTCAAGTTTCCGAGCTAACTTTTAATCTGTTAGAAATTAGAATCGTCGTTTGTTATCAAAATCAGTCGGATATGAGTCGGTTTAAGGGCTGCAGTGCTATGTGAAATGTCAATGTCCAAATCTACCTCGTGTTGATTTTCTTTTCTTTTTCCCCCTTGTTTGTACTGAAGTTAAACGTTTGTACCTTGATAATCTGTTGTTAATTTCTTTAAGTTCTGATTATGACAAATCGATGGCCATTGTTGCTGTTCATATTGTTGCGTCTCTCTTTCATTTGATTATGTAAGATATAAACGTTCTCTGCAGGCCTTGTATGTGTGCTGTTCTATCTTCTATGTTTCAGTGCGACCTGTATACTGTGTGTGCAAGTTTGGTGGATGGGGAGAGGGTTTCCATGACTGTAGTTTAACTGGCTGGATATTGTTAACTATACTTGTATTTTCAATGATGTTAGCCTATGCATGCTGTTTCACGACTGCTACACACTGAATGTTAACTAAAATATTTGGTATTTTTCTTGTCACTTTCTATTAAGAAAAGAGCATTTTTCCATGTGCACTTATCTGTAGGCTTAAGCTGCCAAGTTGACATGCGGACCAAGGTTTGGGAGGCCCGCATATCAAGTTGGAGGGTTTATAGTTTATGCTGCACGAGCTACATCATAATATAATTTTTAGCATAGCTTTTAAAGGGAATGAAAAGGATTCTTTGCTGTCGTTTGCTTGGATGAAATTTTAGAGAAAGGCACTTTGACAATTTTTAACCACAGCATTGATGGTTGGCCTTTTTTTCTTAATATTCTTATCTTGTTTTTTTTGTTAGGTCTTAACATTAGACCTCTTTACCTAATCCATGAAATCTAGTACTATTTTTGGTTTTAGGTTAGCTAAGCTGTGAAGCAATAATAAATGGTTTGCAATATGACAGATCACATCCTGGTGAATTTTGAGATTCACGTTAGGATGTGATACAGATACCAGCAGACTAATAAATAATTCCTCTAGTATTATATTATTTTTTTTAAGTTATAAGTTCAATGCCCAGTTATATGTCCTTCATGCTTGGTGAGCTAACCTGAAACATACTTTTTGCTCACAAGCCTTTTGTCTTCATAAGATTAGATCCCCTCCTGGCCCCCCCAAAAAAAAGGGAGTAAAAATAAAAATCTTGCTTTTCAATGTTAGTTGTAAGTCTTCTTCTTTTCGTTTTTTTTAATCTTTTCATTTTTGCTTTTTGTAGGCTTTTGTATTTGATGAAAATTTGGTTCTCTCATCCTCTCCTTTGCTGGTCTTATTTGTGTTTCTTTATTATGTTTTTTTTTTATTAAGAATTTTATTAGTTTGCCTTTGTGACTTTTCTAAAAAAAAAAAAAAAAATCTCATAGCTTTAAATGCTCTCTCCATTTCTTTCCAGATTCAGTATAGACATTGCAGTTCTTCATTGCACTATCCAACAAAAAATTACTTGGCAAAGAATCACTGTAACAATATTTGAAACATCAGCAACAAGGTTGGTTTCTCTGTTTATTGATGGCATCTTTTTCCACAACTTTCATTCTAGCATGAACATTTTCTTACTCGTTTTATTTGCAGGGTACGTATTGGAGGAGAAATCTGTTTCCACTCTCTTCACCGGTGAGTTTTAAAGTTACAATTTTGCACACTGTTATAATAGAATATTACTGTCTGATGGATGTCGAATTTGATGTTCTTTATCTTCCTCAGCAAGTTTTAAGGTTGATACTGATATGAATGTCTGACAATATTGTCTGAAATGCATTACATAGCTTTTGATGGAAGTTGTTTTTCCATGTGAATTTATGATACATAATCTTGGTCTCAATCTTTCCATCCAGTATAATAGCTAGCATAATCGCCCTTGTTATTTAACGAACAATTTCATGTGTATATGTCTTCCTGCAGCTGTTTCCATTTCTCATCTCCAAACTTCTCTTGATCTATAACACTTTTCTTTTTAATTTCCTTTGTGGTTGTTTGCATCCATATGCTTGCATGCATGCATACATATATTTTTGTGTACACACATTATATGTACGTATGTATATGAATAC